>JAOZGT010000008.1:3116559-3833118 GCA_035578325.1 Coelinius sp. EB29
CTAGGGGAGATGGGAAAATTTTCATAGGGACCTTTTTTGTAGAGTAGGAAGAGAGCTACAAAAAAGGTCTTCTCCAAAATTTTGATATCTCTTCTAGATTTCCAGATATGCTCCAAAAACTCATCCACTCTTTTATCATTTACCCACTGAATTGAATTAAAAAATTCCAGACGTGTCTAGTGTTGAGTAAGAATCTCCTAAACTTGGAGTGGACACTTGTGCAACACCAAAAGGTCCAAGTGTACTAGAGAGATACCTGTTATCCCATTCCAGTATGTCTAGTCTCGGTGAAGTAAGACGTGATACGTCGACAGCCATTTTTCATTGATAATTAGATATTTCTGAGGATCGATGCTGCAGACTTCTGTACTGAGGTCGCTGATCCCACTGAGCTCTTGGGCATATGCGTGGGCCACTGTAGTATATGTACAACTTTATCATGTGTGACAGGAAGTCACTATCAATTAAATTGCCTGAGTAATTAATCCATGGGATGAAAATGTTGGTGAAGAAAACAATGAGAGTTGTTCATTGATTTGGCAAATTGAGTGCAGCCCAGTTTTTACGCTGCAATAATCACAGTTTATCTAGGCCATGTACGTGTCTCTCAATGCACCTGTTATATAAACATTCTGTTTATACCCACGGGATATACACAGCATCTGTTTTTAGTTGTCAAGTATAAACAAAAATGATTCTTGATTCGAAACAGATTGAAACATTTTTTTATGTAAACTATTAAAATTTAGGTGAATAGTTTTTTCGGAATATCTCGAAATCTGAGGGGAATAGGAAAATTTGTCAGGAGACCTTTTTTGTAGAGCTAGATGAAATCTACAAAAAAGGTCTCTATGAAAATTCCGCTATCTCCTCTAGATTCAGAGATATTTATCAAAAACTCATCTTCAAATTGAGTATAAACTTATCCTGTTTTTTCCATTCAATTAAAGATCAGTTTTTGGAAAATACCTCAAAATCTACGAAGAATAGCAAAATTTGTCATGAGACCTTTTTTGTAGAGCGAAAGGAGATTTCCAAAGAAGGTCTCTTGATAAATTTCATTATCTCCATTGGATTCAGAGATATCCATCAAAAACTTTCATGCTGACTTGAGATTTCAATATCAAAAGATGAATCACTCAGCAGAATCAACATTACATAAATATTTACCAACCAGAACAATCAATTCCCTTGTTTGTGATGACTCGACGTCTGTGGCTAAAACAATGGAATCCCTGAAAGTGCTGAGCTAAGGGTTTTCCATGGGGTGAGCTAGATTGCAGATACTCAAAATAATAAAACAGAAGCCAGAGAAGAAAATTTTGTTAAATTATTAATAACAAAGGGATTCAATAAATTCTTGAGGTTCAGAACCATTGGAGGATAATCCAAAAATTTCTGCAGGATTTGTGGTCCTGATTGATGGGTACGTGTATCAGGATGTCTAAATATAGCACCTTTGCACGAGAAAGCGAGAGAGCCATAGACACTGATTGCCGGTATTCATGGGGATCTTGTTGCTGATTCAGAGCTACACGAGAATAACACCAAAATAAACCACAGTACTACTCCACTTACAGCTTGAAACAAAAAACAGATTAATAAAAAAACATCACAGAGAGCGAAAATTCCTTTCAATTTAGATTCATTTTGCCCCAGTATTTTTTAAAAAAATTATCAATTTATTCACTAAAAATAATAATTTCAGAAGTTGAAGTCAGATAAAAAAAAAAAAATTCCCCAAAAAAATATTATTTAACCGTTAGCACAACCCTTGTAGCCCTCTCCCAAGTGCTTTCCCTTTGTCTCAAAGTAGTAAGCGATGTTGTGTTTTTTTAATCCATCGGTAGACTGGCGCCAGTGAGTGCCTCCAGGGATGAAAATGCAAGAGGGTGAAACTTTTCAAGGGCTGAGAAGGTTCATGGGGGTTGGTAAAATTGCCGGAGGGTTCTTCCTTGTTCTGGGTGGAAGTTACACCCAACAGGATCCATTGTGAGTGCAGGAGGAGGGATGGAAGGAATTGATTACGCAGTGGTGACACGTGCTAGGCAGAGACCATAGTTACTATTGATCCACTCTAGTTGCCAGGCAGGTGTTTATGACCTCGTATGACATCCCAGACCCATCGACACACTGACCAATCCCTTGAAATTTTTATCATTGACCAAATTTATTTATTTTTTTTTCATCAACAAAATCCATAAAATTGTGATTAATTAAATTACCAAAGAAAAAAATTCTTTGACATTTGTCACTGGTTCTTTACAATCCCATTGTATGTCGCGGAATCATTTCCGTTTTATCTCTGCAATCCCACTGAAGAGATAAAATGTAGAAAAAAAAAATATTTACACGAAGGCTGGAACGATTGGAGACCAAGGCGTGGCATCCTCTTGTCGCGTAACCGTTCGGTTATTATTAGCCCGACGCGTTCACGGATAAAATGCCCTATTTACGTATTAAAAGTTGGGAGTATGAACCCTCAACATCGTGATAAAATTCAACTCTGAGTAGGTCCTTATGCAAATTCAATGGGGAATTTGTAAAATAGAATCAATCGATTTTTACTGTTTCGTTGATTATTGACTAAATAAGTAATTTTAGGAAAAAATGTCAAGAGACCTTTTTTGAAGATTATAAAATTTTCAACAAAAATTGTCTCTTAACATTTTCCTCTAAAGTTACTCATTATGGAGATAATCCGATATTTAACAACACATAAAACAAATTTGATGAATGAGTCAACATTTTTTTTAATTATCTCGTTGACGAGTCATTTTAGGAGAAAATGTCAAGAGACCTTTTTTGAAGATGGAAAAATTTTCAATAAAAAATGTCTCTTGACATTTTCCTCAAAAATCACTCATTATGGAGATATTTCGCCATCTAGAAAGATGTAAAGAATCAACTTCCATCAACTTTATTCCTCTTACCGAGTATATATCAATTAATTGGTCCATCAGACAGCAAAGATTGAGCCACTAGAGATGACAGATACTCAAAATGTCAGGGGTACCCCTTGAATCAACTGAATTCATTAACATCCCCTTTCCCCTCGACAAGTATCGAAACCACTCGTGAACTTGGAGAAAATAAATTATATTTTTTTTTCTCTCATCGTAGTCATTTCAATGACTTACTCGGCCTGACGTCATCCCCTTTATTCGTGACACGACAAAGGTCATTCACATTCGTCTGTTGAAGACTCTACAGATGTATTTGTCGACTTGTTCATTTCCATTCAACCATTAAATGATTAATTTGTTGATGAGCCGTTTTTCCATTTTATTATCTCTGATAACGACTTGTTGAAATATCTGATGAGAATTTTTCAACAACTTGGATCAACTTTTTCAGTAATTTTTAATGCTTAAATTACTCTGAGGTTTTTTAACACGTATTAATATCGGTCGTCTTCATTAGCATTTGGCAGACATATTCAGCATAAACTGGAGTACAGTTATGCGCAGAGTTTAGTGATGTAACATTTCAACAGTTGTATTAGATGCCAGAGACATTCTTATCGGTCGGCAGTATTGAAAAAGCTTTTGTGACACGTTGAAATGTGTCGTAATTCTTTAAAATAATTTCGGTTTATCTATTCCACAATATTAATCATGTTTTCCTTGCTTTTCTCTATTTTCTAATGAAGAATCGTGAAAATTTATTTCAAATTAATTAAATCAGTGGTGAATTGTCGAATTATCTCGATACTGAGTAACTTGATGGGAAAATGTCAAGAGACATTTTTTGTTGGAAATTTTGTCAGTTACAAAAAAGGTCTCTTGACATTTTTTCCTAAATTCGATTGTTTATGAGATATCGACGATTAACAAAAATGGATAATTTGAAATATTATGATTTTTTTACTCTGCTAGTGAAATAATTTAATTAAAAAGTGAGAGATGAATTTTGAAACAATGATACACGTGACATTTTACGTAAATTCTCTTAATCGATCTTTATTAAAATCTATTGATGGATATGTAGCACTGGATGATGAAGACGAGGTCAGAGAATAAGAATGAAAACAGAGAATTAATGATATTCAAACGTTAATAACATTTGATTTATGATGACACTCATCTTGTCACGAATCCATTATGATCAAAAATCCTTTAATATTCAAAATATTTTCTCTGTTCTAGTCGCAGATAACTGGGGGAGACCCGAGGATGGCGGACACAAGTCAGCAGGAGCTCACCGAGCCCCACACAAATGGCGTGATGGACGGCCTGACAGAAGAAGAAAAGAGTAAGATGAGACCGGCTGATATCGAAGCGGTAAGTACCTCCTACAATCCCCAATACACCTAAAAATGATCAAACGGTTTGACTCTCCTCAACTCCCCTCCAAGTTTTCCATGATATCTCTTAATCTAACAAAGATAGCGAAATTTTCATGAGAACCTTATTTGTATCTCTTGATTTTCTCCACAAAAAAGGTCCTTATAAAATTCCTCCATCTCTCCTAGATATCGAGATATTTCCTAAAAACTTATTTTCAAGAAAAACTTGATTATTCCATTTCGCTTCATTTTCTGTTTTTACATTTTGAGGAATATCTCAAAATCCACTAGAGATATCAAAATTTTTATAATAACCTTTTATGTAGCTCTCATTTTTCTCTACAAAAAAGGTCCTCATAAAAATTACGTTATCTAATCTTAAATTCCGAGATATCCTCAAAAAACTTCCCAGAATAAAATCTTCTCAAACCGTTTGACATCTCACCTCCACCCCAATTAATCATCACTGCCCCACCAGGACGTGAGGGAGATGGAGAGGAGACGAAGGGTCGAAATGATGATGAACTCAAAGCTCTTCAGAGAAGAATTAGAGCGCATAATCGAGACGCAAATGAGCAATGGTTCAGGTCCCTCTGGCCTTCTTCAACAAATATCAGACATGATGGGAGCACAGGGGACTCGTTTTAATTCAAATGTGTTCAAAAACTCAAACTGCGTTATGCCAATTAATGACATACGAGGTGTAGAGAGTATGGGCTACGCCAAAGGAGAGAAACTCCTTCGCTGCAAATTGGCAGCAGTTTTTAGACTCCTAGATCTATACGGTTGGACTCAGGGTGTGGGTGGTATGATAACAGCTCGTTTAAATCAGGATCATCAGCATTATCTCGTAAATCCTTACGGTCTACTCTACCACGAGGTGACAGCATCGAGTCTAGTTAAAGTAGACATGCAGGGTCAAGTTGTTGAGCAGGGAACGACGAATTTTGGTGTTCACATTGGTGGTTTTCAGCTACACTCAACGATACATGCTGCTAGGCCAGATATTAAGTGTATTATTCACATAACAACACCATCAGTGACAGCAGTGTCTTCCTTGAAGGGTGGAGTACTTCCAATTGGTCAAGAGAGCATTGTCATTGGTGAAGTATCAACGCATCAGTGGATTGGTGATGCTGCTGAGCCCGAGGAGAAGGAAAAAATAACAAGAAATCTTGGACCAATCAATAAAGTTATGCTACTGACTAACAGAGGTGCTTTATGCTGTGGTGAAACTATTGAAGAGGCTTTCTACAATGTTTATAATACTGTACTTGCTTGTGAGACACAATTGAAATTAATGCCAGCTGGTCTTGAGAATATTGCACTTGTTTCTGAGGAAGCTAAAAAGGCCATTTTTGAGGCATCAAGAAGACAACCTGTACCACATCACAGTAGTATCACTGAGCCAGCTGCACTTGCTGAAAAATTGGAGAAACGTTGGAGAATTGGAAGTACTGAGTTTGAGGCACTTATGAGGATGTTGGATAATGCTGGTTTTCGCACTGGGTATATTTATAGACATCCGTTGATCAAGAGTGAACCACCGAGACCGAGAAATGATGTGGAAGTACCTCCTGCTGTTTCTTCACTTGGGTATCTGCTGGAAGAGGAGGAGAATTATAGACAGGGGTTGGTACCTTTGTGTTTAAGGAATATCTCTGAATCTAAGGGAGATGGAGAAATTTTCATAAGGACCTTTTTTGTAGAGCAAAATGAAAGCTACAAAAAAAGTATCTACATAAATTTCGTTATCTCTCTTAGATTTGGAGATATTCCTCAAAAACTGATTTATTCTAAATTAAAATCTACTAAATGATTAATTGCTTTTTAATTAATTATTTACCACAGACTCTGGAAGGGTGGACGCAAAGGATTCGACAGAACTCACTGGTTAAACTCTCCAAATGTCTACCAGAAGGTGGAAATTCTTGAAACTGGAACACCAGATCCCAAGAAAATCACCAAGGTAGAAGTCATTACATTTGAGAATAAAACAGAATAAATTTCTATCCCACGAACATTCCAGGGAGATTAATTAGTCATTACTAGGGCATCAAACAGTAGGAATCCCTTCAATAAATTCATCAAGTCAATTCACTTAAATAATCTCTATTGAGTTTCAAGTACATCACAGATTTACCTAGTCAGTCGCCTCCTTGAGATCAACAATTAGAAAGTACATACACATTTTAATGCATAAATTACTCGTTTTTACCTGAAACATCGAATTGCAAAAAATACGTTATACCTTCTCGCGTTTATTTCAACAAAAACAAAATTTTCTTCATTTCAAAAGAAATACAATTACGTAAAAATATCGGAATAACGATTAAAAAAATATTAAAAGGTAAAATGAATTTCAAATAGACAAAAAAAAAAAAATATTGATTGAAATGATGAAGAAATTTTTGAAATAAAATACATAAATGTTTCAATGTGTTACGCTTTATATAATAATCTATTGAAAATGTCTACGTGTTTTAACTAATGAGATTATCTGCTTGATGAAAGAATAATTATATTGTAGTATATCTATTGAAAATTATTGCACTATTGAACGAAAATTATAACATTCCAAAATTTTAATTGCGATCAAACAAAAATCAATTCTTTAAACATTCCATTTATTGGGGAATTATTATTATTATTCAAAACGTGCAATACTGTTTATTATGAGCATTTTACACTCATGCCATTGATTCCTCTCAAGTGCCAGAATATTAATTAATTAAACAATCAATTTAATTATTCAGTGAAAATAATTATTCCATTATTACACGTGTTTTAGCTTGAAAGTAATTTTAAATCAATTTTTTTTCTATTCGGTTTAGCTTTTGTCGCTTCTATGAGAATATTGAATCGTGTAGCATTGTTAACACATAAGAAAGAAAGTGTCACTGTTTTTTTTTTCTTTATCTGTAGCTTTTTTTTTCGATGTTCAGTCAAATAAAGATGAAAGATTGCTGATTGAAAAAAAGAAAAAAAAACAGTTTATTCCCAATTTTTGGTATTTATTGATAAAAATAGGGCATGCAGTGTGAATGTGGAGTAAATGAGAATTATTTAGATGACACATGAAAAAATTAAATTCACCGGTTTTTTAAAAATAATTTACAGGTTTTTTTTTTTTCTTCTTTTGAAATCTAATGTTTTATTTTTTTTGGATTTTTTTTTTTGTTTTCATTTTTAGTGGGTGGAACAGAATGCTGAGGAGGTAAATGGGAACCCCCAGTTACTGGGACTTGTAATTCAGACTGAGTTCAATTTAATTTATTTATTTCTCTGCTAGATTATACAGTACTTTGGTGCGCATGGGGCATATCACAATCTTCGATATTAATTTTTTTTTATTATCTTTTGACTATCATTTGGGCCTGGAAAACTTCATGAAAAAAAAATGCCAGTGGATTAATTATCATTTCAATGAATTTTATTTCATAATCATTAATATCACGTAGATGATTAATTAAATATATCACAATGACTCTGAATGAATGTGTGCCTGTTGGTCATCTTAATTTATTATCGGTGGCCTCGGTATTCACTGTATAGACAAAACCAGATGTATCGACCCTAGATATTGATTTTTAAAGGATTTAGAAAAAATATATATATATATTGATTTTAACGAGAGATACAGGCACACATTACACGCAAGAGTCATTTCATTCGGCTTGTCCAGGTGCTTTATTAATTTTCACAAATTAAATTAAATTTAATTATCTTGGTTAATGGGTCTAACGTGAGAAAAAAAAAACATTCTGGTTTTGTCTGCAGTGGGTCTCCGAAGGATCACCAACTCACAGCAGTACACCAGTTAGAATCGACAGTGCACTACAATTTGTACCCAAGAATACTAATCCAAGGGAGTTCAAGACACTTCAGCAACAGATTAAAGACAACAGGAGGGCTGATAAAATGACTGCTGGACCACAATCACATATTCTTGAAGGGGTTTCGTGGGAGGAGGCCAAAAAAATGCAGGTATTAGTCAAATTCTTATTGATTGATTCATTAAATGCTTTTATCTCGATAATGAGGTATTTCAGAGAAAAATGTCAAGAGACATTTTTTGTTGGAAATTTTCTCCTCTACAAAAAAGGTATTATGACATTTTTCTCTAGATTCAATCATTACTGAGATATTCACGAATTTGATAAGATTGATTTTTTTTTTATTGATTGCTCGGTTTATTCAGGACGCCTCGATTAGTGCAACTGGTGAATCAGTAGTTCTCGTTGGGGCTGCAAGTAAAGGAATTATTCAGCGTGGATTCCAACACAATGCAATGGTGTACAAAACTCCCTATGCCAAAAATCCATTTGATGCTATAACGGATCAAGAGCTTGATCAATACAAAAAAGATGTTGAACGTAAGACAAAAGGTGATCCCTATGATGAATCACAGTCAGAGTCTGAGGCTCTATCGTCGTTCAATATTAGTCGAGCTACACATGAATCCAGCACTGCCAAAAGTCCAATTCAGTCGCCAGTTTCAGTTACGTCTGAGACGGAAGAGGAGAGCAGAGATGGTTATTAAAATATTTTATTTTTTATCTGAATTGACTGATGAAATGAAATCTCAATTTTAATTAATTTTTTATTTATCAATCAGAGCCACGTGTATTGCGGATAGAAAAGAGACAAGTGCCTGCACCAAGTCAACCGGAAGTTGTCCTGAGTGACGGTAAGCACCCGAAGAATTATCCAATTCCACAAAATTTAACATCAACAAATTTAATTTTAACAATTTTTTTTTTTTTTTTTCATCGAAAAATACTTGAAATTTTTTTTTTCATTCATCAAGAATGATAAATTTATATTATCCACACAATTGCATGAGAATTTTCTACACAAATTGTGCATGAATTAGGAAAGATGCATGGGCATGACAAGGTGGACGATGCAAATAGGACAGTAGCTGTTAGGGTGACGGATGCTCCTCAGGTTCATCATCCCAAGGAATTTAATAATTTTTCAAAACAAAATTTTGAAGGTGAGACGCAATATGCTAAAGCACTTGAAAATTTTTTTTTTTTTTCAATAGAGAGGAACTTGAAAGACGTTTACACCCTTTGAAATTGTGTACATTCACCCCTTGAAATATTCCACACCTCCTTTTCAAATTTCCACCCCTAAACTAGTAAAAAAAAAAATTGATAAACATCAATTTTCGTGAATTTTTTGCATGAAATATGTCATTTTATTCATTAATAGCTGATGCAACGACCCAGTTCCTTAATGAGATGCGTCGCACCGCAATTGAACCGAGTAACGAGTGTAACAGAAGAGGTAAGGGTTAGCACTGTCCAGTGGGGTTGAGTTAAACCCCAGCTTTTGCTATCAATGTCTCACCTTGTGTATGCACATTAATTCCCCAATGCTTTATTTTATTTTATCCTGCTAATCCCCACAAATTCACTCGTTATCACAAAACGCTCGCACCACCCTAGGTGCACGCTAATTATGCTTTTCAATAACTTTGATGTAATCCTTTGGTTTAATTCACATTTTTAGTTTCATTTTGCACTGTAATTTACCGGACAGTATTGAGATTTAATTCAGGAGTGAATGGAAAGAACGAAAATGATGAATTTTATTTCGTGATTAGTTTTTTGAGGATATCTTGAAATTGAAGGGAGATGGAGAAATTTCTATGAGGACCTTTTTTGTAGCTCTGATTTTGCTCTAAAAAAAAGTCTTGGTGAAAATTTCGTTATCTCCCTTAGATACAGAGATATCAATTGATTTCATTCACTCACTACTGAATTCATCCATGAAACTCTCCAGTAACAGCTGTACATAATCATAATCTCTCTAATCTCTCCAATTAACAATGAAAAAGAAATCCCCGAAAAATATCGAGAACTGAAGGTGCGAGCGGTTCGTGACTGCGACAGAGCCACCGGGCGTCAAAAATACGTGTTAAAAAAAAAAAAAAACAACAGGATCGTTGAAAGAAATATAGAGATCAGGTATAGCAGGTGTTTCGACAATATCCTTTTCCAGATAATTTATCGAGCATCAGCGACGAGGAGGAGTCAGCCTGCTGGTCACCAATGTACCAAACTGGACAAATCCAGATCATCCGTCTAAACACCGTAGCCGAGCTTCAAAAGCCCCAACTAACCGAATTCACTATTAACCCCAAAACCACTGTAATATCAAAACGCACATCAATAATCCCAAAATTCAAGCTCAAACCCTACATCAAAGATCGTTGCAAATTCTTCAACGAGTACGAAAAGCGTTATAAAGAGTACAAGACTCTTAGCAGCGAGAATTTCATACGTTTCACTTCAAAATCCCTCGAAGAGAGAATTTCAATTCTCTCCCCAGGTCAATCCGAAGCTTTCAATTTCTCAAAAGATGGAAAAAATCCTAAAAATCGTGGAATCGTCAGACGAATCGCAAGACAATTTTCTCCAACCGAAATATCTGCTCAAGATCTCACTCGTCCATCGAGTAGAAAAAGGTCTCACGCTCAGAATTCTCCACAGATTGCTCGAGTCTCTGTAACAAAAGTCCCCAGACTCTCTCTTCCTTCGATCCTCACCATGGAAAATCTCGAGAGTCCTTTCCTGGTGAACGAAATGATGAAGTACTCTGATAGAAAAAGCTCGAAAAGCGAGGGAAACACTCCCTCATCAGACTTTCCTCCCTTCACTACTCCAATCCTCCCAGAATCGACATTTCCAGAGATGATAGATATCATCAGTGAGGATTTAAAAGTCTCCAGTTCTTCGGAGCAAACAAATTCCTCAATCGTCACAGTAGCAGAGAGAATTTACAATAAAGAAGTAAAACTTGAGATCCAATCCGACGATTTTGGCAATGGCAATTCTGATAACAATTCCAATAACTCTGATCCACTTCTAACACCTTCTAAAATAAAAAAAGAACCTGATGACTACAATCCCCTGAATATATCCGACGAAAATGGTAATTCTCTGAAGGATAAACTTGCCAAAAAATTGATAAAAATTGAAGACGAATGGATAAACGACACCGAAGATGATTTAAAACTTTCTTTCGAGAAAGATATCAGTGACGACTGTCCCTGGAGATACTCATCACCCCTTCCCAAGAGTTACAACAGAGAGGACAGTATGACAGAAGTAATAAATACCTTAAAAGGCAATTTAACCCCATCGAAATCATCACCCTTTCACTTTCTCCCTGACACACAAAGCTCTAAAAATTGGAATTTGGATCCAAGTCAATTCTCTGTTATATACAGCCTGACCCCAACAGCTGATGTCGATGGTCAGGAAACCCCAGAGGAGCACTTCAACTGTGGAGAGAAGGATTGCGAAAAGTGTTTGTACCCAGAAATATCAAGAGATTGTTCACTCAATGCAAGTTTCGAGTCTCCAGTTGTTCAGGAGCAATTTATCTGGGAGGAGATGATACCAAGTACAGAGGATGATGCCTCAAAAGCACCAGAAAAACCCATTGACTTGAATCAGACAATTAATCTGTTTGATAATTCAATTGATCTTGAAACTGAAAGAGACGAATCACATGAAATATCCCACGAAGACTTCAATGATTCAATGGATCATGAACATAATGAACACGAGCAATCAGTCAATGGTTCAGACCTCCTAGAGCTCCCCCACTCAACCTTCATAGAACTCCAGAACTCTAGAGATCAAGTATTTCACGAAGACATTGCAACATCAGCAAATGAAGTAATCGCAGGTCTTGGAGAACGAGAAGCTCTCGTAAATGCTGAAATAATTGTTGACGATGTTCTCTCTGATGTTGCTTGTCTCGATTTCACTAACGAGTTCTCCACAGATCTCAGGACAATATTAGAGACCAAATTAACAGCTCTTAAAGTAGCTAAACACATAATTGATGAAGTTATGGATGAAATGGGATTGGAGATTAATCAAGAATTGACTGAGGAGCGAAAGATCAAAGAGATTGAGGAGATTGTGGATAGAACTATTGAAGAGGATACCAAGAGTATTAAAGAGCCCAAGTTCATTGTGGTGGATGAACTTATTCATCATATCATTGACAGAGTCTCTACGAGCTCTGGAAGTCCTTCTGGCTCATCTCCAGGGAGTTACAACCTCAAAAAAGCTAAAGAGAGCACCAATACTGAGATCAAAGAACTCACTACATCGATGAACGAAGATTTGAATCCTTCAGTCACTCCTGATTTATTGAAAACCGTTGGACTTTCAGAACCTGAAGAGGGAAAAAGGTCAAGAGAGTTTTGTAAGAGTTCAGAGAATCTTATTAACGAGATTAAATCAATTTTTAATGAAATTGATATTGATGTCGAGAGTGAAGAGTCGATGAGAGAGGAATTAGAGCAAATTGTTGCTTCCTGCTCTATCGATGAGAATGGTCAAGTGTTTTCTAATGATATGGAGGCATTTGAACACTACGCCAATCAGATGCAACTCATTGCTAAAGCTATTGTCCTTGAGGATTCCTTGAACAAGAGTCAATCTGATACTTTGAACTCTAGTGATTCCACTGAGAACTCTTTGTATGCTAATAAATCAGAGAGTGTTAAGAAATTTGTTGAGAAATTCAAAGAGATTACAAAGGGAAGACGAAAATCTCCAGTTTTGAACAAATCAGATGTTCCAGAGATTATTGACAGATTGTCTTCATCTCTTGATGTTAATCTGTCTGTTGAAGGTACAATAAATATCAGTAGTCAATCAGAGAATGATACAAAGTCTGATGACAGCCGAGAAAAAATTGAATTGAGAAGAAAAAAGACTCTTCCTAATTTGAGTAAAGCCATTGATGAAGATGATTCTCAAAGTTCTCAAGTTCACTCTTCTGATGATAATATCATAACTGATGATTTTGAGAAGAATGTTGTTTATATGTGGGATTTGAATGAGTCTGAGAGTGAAAAGAGTTTCAATGAAATACGGGGAAAGGATGATAGTTCGATATTTGTGCCATTTGATGAGATTGATGATTTGCCGGAGGCTTGTGAAAATGAGAAAATTCTTAGTGTTCCTGGATCTCCAAAAATCTTCCAATCAGATTTGCTGCCAATCCCTGAAGACGAGGAGCTCAAATCATCTAGTGTTGAGGATGAAGTACAGAAGGACAGAACTTTATCTCCAATTCTTGAAACCGATGAATCACCATCAAAAATTGATAACGAAGAGGGGAAAAGTCCTGATTTTGAAGATAGTCTTGAACGAAATGCTGTTTTGACTCCAATACCTGAGATGATTGATTCATTGGATGATGAAGAGGTAGTGAAACTCGAAAAATGTGACGAATTAGGACCTCCAAATTCTCCAGAGATCATTGTAACCCCTCCTGAGTATCTTGAGGAGGATTCAGAGCTCAGTGGACCTTCTTCAAGAACAGAATTCTTCTCCTGCACTGGAGGCAACTCAACCCCATTTCAAACTGGACAGAACAGCACTGATAACAGTACTTATAATAAAATAACTTCAGACTGTTTCGATGAGGCTGAGGATGACGCTAGAGGTCTGAATAGTGAGCATGATACCTACACTATTTCCGAATGTGATTCAGACGATTGTAGAGATACTATTTATTACGGCGATGTCTCCTCAAATCTAAGAAAATCCCATTCATTCTCAACAATAAATTGTGGCATCAATGACGCAACTGTAAATCTTGCTGATGTCTCGTCAGCGTTAGAAGAACTAGAATTCTCCAGGATGAATGGAGTTTCTGGAGATGACGAAGAGAGAAACTTTATCATAAAATGTCCAATTTGTGATAAAGTTCCTGGTACCAAGAGACATACCCCAAAATTATCGATTCTCAAATGCAATTATTGTCAAACGCATTACGAAAATAAAGATAAACCATCTGATGAACAAGAAGTTAATCAGAAGGAATTGGATCCATTGGAAGAGTCTGAAGTACCAGTAAAACGATGCAGCATTTGTTTGGAATGTCCAGTGTACAAGGGACGAATTAATGATGATGAAGGAATTATTTTAGAAGACTCTGATGTAATCCAAGAAAGAGTAGAAAATGGTTTGGATTATGATTCAACTGATGGAGAAATTGGAAAATACGATGTTTGTCTCAATTGCTTGATGATTCTCTCGGTGGACACTAGGGAATTTATCAAAATTGAACGAATGGTCTCAAGTGAGGAGATCGATAAAGTGTTGATTACATCACCTGCACCACCACTTCCTGAATATGAGGACACGACTCTGTGTAAAGTCGTTAATAACATGAACCTAACAGATGTATCTGTTAATTGTTCATTCGATGAGCCTGTCTGCTCAATAAGAGCTCTCTTCGAGTAATTCAGTAATTACTAGAGTGTTTTATACGATTTGAGAGTCTTTTTTATTATTAATCGAAACACAGACTAGGATTGAAGATTTTTGAAAACATTTCTATTATTTTTTTTTTCTTCTTACGTTTTTAAAAACGTAGGAACCAGAATTTTCATATGCGGGACAATGAAAATACGATAATTGAGCCATAATGCATTCGCCGAGGTGCTTTATTAGGATTATGAACGTATAATTATAGATTATTATTGATTAAGGACATTTTTAGGGGTTTAATCATTTCATGGCTTTGTATTAACTTGAAAAATCTTACTAATGGGATTTTTTAAAAAAAAGTGTATAATTAAAATATAACACTAATAATCATCACAGGCTGTGTAATCATAAGAAAATGTTAAAAATGTAATGGTAATCTCTATTGCATTTGCACATTCCTTTTTTTTTTTCTTTTGTTACTTTCATTACTTTTTTTTTTTTTTTCTTTATCACAAGACAGAAATTACCATTATGTTTTCACATGATTATCATTTTATTTCTGTCTAAAAATGTACATAATCTGCTTTTGTTGCATAATCATAAAATGTTATCACTTGTTGGAAGAGAAATAGGAGAAAGGGCATTTGAAATACTTTTATCAATGGGATTAAGGAGCTCAATTGCTAGATAACAAGTCCTTTCTTTTATATTTAAATTAATTATAATCACATACACTTGTTCTTACTTATTTTTTTTTTCTTTTATTAATGCATCAAAAAAAAAAAAAAATTAACTGGAAGTGAAAGAATAAAATTAACTCCAGGTCTTTCATTCCGAGAAAAAGTGTTTTATTTATTTGCATCCTTTCGCAAATGCATTGTCACGCACGTTATCATGAACAAAACATTGGTACAATGATCAAGCTAACATATTTCATACTGAGGTAAGGGATTTTACGAATATTTCTCTCACCTGACAACACAATTTTTTTTTCTTTTTTTTTTTTTAATTTTGAGTGAAAGTGTTTTTTTTTTTGCTTCAGGGAAAAGTTGAAAATATTCTACAATTTAATTTGTGTTACAGGAGAGAATACAGTGAATGGAGACCATTCAGATGCACATCATAGCACGTTCTCACACAGTAGCAAGGAGGTTCGTTGAATTTTTTTATTGATTAATTAATAAATTCTCTTTTTTCTTCGATTTTATTGGGGAAAATAATTTCTTTATGGATTTTCCAATATTCATGAGGTTCTTGTACTAATTCTATGGCACAGTTTCAACTCATTTTGGTCCTTAGAAGTCGTTGAATTTATTTTTTTATTGATTCATAATTTTTCATGTCTCGTTAAATGTTCATTATCTCGTGAACAAGGGATTTCAAAGAAAAATGTCAAGAGACCTGTTTTATTGCAAATTTTGTAAGCTACAAAAAAGATCTCTTGACATTTTTTCCTACGATCACTTGTTCACGAGATTACTATTCATGTCATTTCCATTTTTATTCTTGTTGGTTCTTTAATTAATCATGCATATATGTAGCAATTTATGAGGGTCCAGATTGTGGAATTTGAGGGGAGAATACAGGCTTATCATCGATCACGCTCATCATTCACGTATTTTTCATCATCAAAATAATTCATTAATTTTATTTTAAAAAATTCACTCTCACATTTTCATCAACGAAATTCATCTCCATAGAGCTAGACATTATTTAAAAATTGTTGAATGAAATATAGAAATATTATTTTCAATTGAGTAGTGCTGGCAAGAGGCTCTGCTTGCATGTGAAATTTTAAAGAATTTTTTAAAAAATTTAAAAGGGCAAAATAATTCGATTCATTGGAGATTGGATTTCATCAGCATGTGCATGTGATTTTTTTTATGTTTATTCGTTGGGACCTTCCATGTTAAGGGTTCCATGTCGCAGGACGTGAGCGTTAGCGAGGAGTCACCCAAGAAGGAGAAGAAGAAGAAGAAGGGACTCAGAACACCATCATTTCTTAAGAAAAAGAAGGACAAGAAGAGGTCTGTTGAGGCGTAGGTGGTCTTAACTCGGGTACGTATCCCCTAAATCCTAAATTAAATTTAATCAAAATTGACAAGAAAATTTTTATTAAATAAAATTCTAGTTTTTTAAATTAATTACTAGAATAGATGAAAAGCTCATTGCGATTATTTTTGCATTAGAATAATTAATTAGAAGCTCAATTAGACAAATTCACTCATTGCATTAAAATTCTTGAAATAATAAAAATTAAAGATAAATTGATTGATTTGATAAAATAATTTTTCTTTCATAAATTATTAATTATTTTTTTACAGACACTGCCACAGAAAATATTTTACCAGAAGTAATAATAATTAATGAAAAACAAAGTTAGAACTCAAGATCGAAGTGCAAAACGAGCAGAGAATAATAATGAAAAAAATGACAGATTAAATAAACGAAATTGATTGAAAAAAAAAAAAATGATCGCCTGAAGCAGCCGACAAGCAAAAGAAAAATAAAAAAACCAAGCCCGCAGCATATTTTCCAGGACTCAAGACTGCCATCACATAACGTCTGCGAAATAAGCAAACTATATTGTATTGTTAATGTTTTTACGTTTTTATTTTGTTAAACATCGCATGATGTATTAAGAAAAGGAAAAACAAAAGGATGATAAATTGTGAAAATAATCGACTTTTTTTCGACGATCAATTGTCATGAAAACTCTGACGTTTAAATGTGCATAATTTGTAAATGCACTTATTGAGGATTTAATTATTCAATTAACAAACAAAATCATGTTGCACGTAAAAGTTTATACAGCATAGAAATCTAATTGAATTTTTTTTTTTTTTAAGTTAATTAAAATTGATTTAATTACCTTATTATTTGTATTTTAATAATTCATTCATTAAATCATTTGAATTTAAATGAGGGGATGAGATTATTTATTTCAATTATTAAATCATTCGTGTCTTATTAATTAATCAATTTGTTATAATAACATCTATATTTTTTTTTTAGAGAGAAACAGAATTTATTTACACTCATCATCTCATTTTTCTTCGATTTTTAATTATTTTATATTGACGAATGAGACTTGGGAATGGACTGCTGGCGTTTAAATAATTAATTGGATTAATTAATTAATTATGATATTTGATGAAAATCAGGTGAATCGTTTGTACGATTCACTGGGATTTTTCCACTCGGTATAGAGCGCTGAAAAATTGATAAATTCAGAAAATATTAAACACGTTAATTTTTAATAAAAAAAATTGGTAAAAAAAAGCCGATTAATTGGCTTTTGAGCTCGTACAAAGAATAATAAAAATAATAAGGTCTGACGATTTTATTTGTATGATTAATTCATTCAAGAGTGATTAATAATTGAAACATTTAGGTCCATAATTATTGAATAAAAATTTTTAGATAAATTTGGAATTTTAAAATCGTCAAGGGGTTGGAAATGGGAAACTTAATCGTCTTCACCTCTTTCATCGCGCAATGGCCTAGCTTTCTTGCACGCGCTTTGCATCGAAACAATTTAAAAATGTGAGAAAGAGAATTTGATAAAAAATCGAGTAGAAAGCCATCGCGATTTTGTTAATGAACTAAAAAAAAAAAAAATTACGTGTGTTGCTTTTTAATTCTGTGACTAATAGAAAAATTAATTTCAACTCGTAAATTCGTTTTTCGAATTTTCAAAAATCAATTAATCACAGAATTTTTTTTTTTAATTACATTTTTTTTTTTGTTACTCCTTCGTGTTGTGATCGTTTGAATGAGCGATTTGTCCACGAGAGGTTGAATTGCAGCGTTTTATGGTGCCGAATACGTGAGAATGTGAGTAAGAATGTCCGTTAGATTCATTTTGAAAAATAAATTAATGATGAATTTTGTTCTGATTTACATAATGTGCAGTCTTTGATGGAAAATGTCGTTTCAACAAAGTGATTTAATTGATAATAATAAATTGTCTTCTGCCAATTTGGATCTATCACTAGGATCAACTTTATATTCATCGAGGAAAAACCAATTTTTTAATGCACATGCAAATATATTATTTTTTACTCTACCCAATTTAATTTTAAACTTCAAAAACAAAAAAATACCTTCAACAACATTGAGGAAATAATTATTGTGTGATGTGAATCACAAGAATGTGTGAAACATTGATTTCCTTATTATTTTAATTAATTAGTTGAGATTTTTTTTCCTTTGTACAAAGTATGAAAAAATAAAAGAGAACAATGTGTTTATGTCAATTTTTTTTTTTCTCTTTTCTTAAGAATTTATTGGTAGAATTTAATAATGGAATAAATATAAATTATGGAAGAATAAAGATATTGTGAGCTAGAGAATTTATTGTTGCACGCTTGGAGCTGAT
The DNA here is from genome assembly GCA_035578325.1 of Coelinius sp. EB29. Lineage (NCBI taxonomy): Eukaryota > Metazoa > Arthropoda > Insecta > Hymenoptera > Braconidae > Coelinius > Coelinius sp. EB29. Next base: position 3,135,485 of record JAOZGT010000008.1, read on the forward strand.
GATTTGAAAAAAAAAGGAATGAGAATTTTTCTGAAAGACAAATGAGTAATTGTATTATTGAAAAAATGATGATTGCAATTCTATTATTGTAATGATGAATATATCTACTGTATCATGATTTCCACGTTTCAATGACATCTAAACATTTATCAAAATATAATTAAATCATGTTCATTAAAAAAAAAAATAAAATGATGAATTCTTTTTGGAACTTTTCCCATTTCATTAATCAAGGTAGGTAAAGATCAATTAAAAATACAATTGAATTAATTTGAAATCATGTATTTATTCCATCGAGAGATAAAAAAAAACAAAATTTCCTTTCAATTTTCCAAATGACTTAGGAATGTTTGAATAAATACAAAAGAAATTCTAAATATAGGAAAAATAAAGCAAGAATTCTCGATGTTGTCGTAAATTGAGGAGTTTAGTACTCTTCAGCTCCCTCGCCCTCTCCCTCAGCAGAGTCCATGCCAACTTCCTCGTAGTCCTTCTCGAGGGCAGCAAGATCCTCACGAGCCTCGGAGAATTCTCCCTCCTCCATACCCTCACCGACATACCAGTGTACGAATGCACGTTTGGCATACATGAGATCGAATTTGTGGTCAAGACGAGCCCATGCCTCAGCGATGGCTGTGGTATTGGACAACATGCAGACAGCACGCTGTACCTTGGCAAGATCACCACCGGGTACGACTGTTGGTGGCTGGTAGTTGATGCCAACCTTGAAACCAGTTGGACACCAGTCGACAAACTGGATGGTACGTTTGGTCTTGATGGTGGCAATGGCTGCGTTTACGTCCTTGGGCACAACATCACCACGATACAGCATGCAACATGCCATGTACTTTCCATGACGTGGGTCACACTTGACCATCTGATTTGCTGGCTCGAAGCAGGCGTTGGTGATCTCAGCGACAGACAGCTGCTCGTGGTAAGCCTTTTCAGCTGAAATGACTGGTGCATAGGTGACCAGAGGGAAGTGGATTCTTGGGTAGGGTACCAAGTTGGTCTGGAACTCGGTAAGATCGACATTCAGAGCTCCATCGAAACGAAGAGAGGCTGTGATTGATGATACAATCTGTCCAATCAGTCTGTTCAGGTTGGTGTAGGTTGGACGTTCAATGTCAAGGTTTCTACGGCAAATGTCGTAGATAGCCTCGTTGTCGACCATGAAGGCGCAGTCAGAGTGTTCGAGGGTGGTGTGGGTAGTCAGGATAGAGTTGTAGGGCTCAACGACAGCAGTGGAGACTTGGGGAGCTGGGTAGATGGCAAATTCAAGCTTTGATTTCTTTCCATAGTCGACAGAGAGACGCTCCATGAGGAGAGAGGTGAATCCAGATCCAGTACCACCACCAAATGAGTGGAAGATCAAGAAACCTTGGAGTCCAGTGCACTGGTCAGCGAGTTTACGAATTCTGTCAAGTACCAAGTCGACAATTTCCTTTCCAATTGTGTAGTGTCCACGAGCATAATTGTTTGCTGCATCCTCTTTGCCGGTAATGAGTTGCTCAGGGTGGAAGAGCTGACGGTAGGTTCCAGTACGTACTTCATCTGGAAATCGCATAGAGGAAGAGAAACAAGTTAATTAAAATATCAAAATGTTCATTAGAATTATCAGAAATTTTTTTCAGTCCTCAAAGCATCAACGAAATCAATTAAATTCATTTGAAATAATTTTAAAAAATTCTCACCGACTACAGTAGGTTCCAGATCGATGAAAACAGCACGTGGCACGTGCTTTCCAGCTCCAGTTTCACTGAAGAAGGTATTAAAACTGTCATCCCCACCTCCGATGGTCTTGTCAGATGGCATTTGTCCATCGGGCTGGATTCCATGCTCCAGACAATACAACTCCCAGCAGGCATTACCAATCTGGACTCCAGCCTGTCCAACGTGGATTGAGATACATTCACGCTGTAAAAAACAAAAAAAAAATATCAGTCAATTTACCTAAAATAATTAATCAAAGCTTCGAAGAATGAGGAGATAAAACTGTCAAATGTAAATTAAACAATTTGCTATTATTGATCGCAGAAATTAAATGAGTCATGTCAGGGTGGAGCCGGCCGGTGCAAAACCGTTACAAAATGGCCTCCAGTCAAACAAAAGTGACGCTCAACAGTGGCTTCCACCAATTTCCCCATAAATATCCTATTTTCCATCGAATAAACCCTCAAAATCTCCCTTTTTCTTTTTAAAAAATGAAGCAAAACTATTCAACTCAACTAAAATCACTTAATATCCATTAAAAAAAATGTCTTTTAATTAATAATCCAGAGAGTCATATTCCCATGACACATTTTCGTGGAATTTTATTTTTTATTTATGGATCTTCAAAATTATTACGGATTTCAAAGTATTAGAAAATTGATAAAACTCACCATTTTGATGTTTTTTTTTAAATTTTTTTGTAATACAAAAGTAAGACGTTAAAAGGATTGTCGGCAGAAGTTAGCAATGGCACTTCAGCGAACAATTTCCAACGGCTTTTGTCGTTAGACTACTCCGCCTAGGCAGACTTCACGTTGCTTTATACCCTCGGTGAACGGTTATTCATCGACTGCTCTCATTGGTCGATTCTCCCTCACTCCTATTCTCCCATTGGTTCTCTCTAACCGCAGGATCGATCAACGCCTTACTTCAGTGTTCCTACGCCAGTTCATGTAGTTCCCTCGAATGTGCGTTAAAATTGTATTTTATTTATTAAAATGATGTAGTTTTCGGTGATTTAGGGCTCAGAGATATTTATAAGACTCTAGAGAATTTTGGTAATTAGTTTTTTTAGGGGCAAAATGGGTTGTTAGAGGAATTATTTGATGTGTGACTCATTGACTAATATCGGGTATTCCATATTTGGGGCAAAAGTTTCACCCCGGTAACGATGACGGTGCCAAGGCACGAATTCGATCGGTCCTTGTGTGTAAAAAATTATGGATATTATGACGTGATGTCTGCACATTCGTATAAACACTTAGGGACTTGGGTTTTATTTTATTTAGATGAATATTCGAGCTTTAAATGCCTGAAATGACTGAATTTTGATTTATTTCAGTAATGAGGGATTTTAGGGGAAAATGTTAAGAGACCTTTTTTGTAACGAATTTTGTGGGCTACAAAAAAGGTCTTTTCACTCTCACTCCTACAATCACTCATTTTCAAGATAAATCCATAATTAGTAATGGTATGAATTTTCAGTCCCAAATGTTCTTCGAAAACCGATCCTTCCTAGGATTTCATAAGCCAGCCTGCAGTTCATTCTACCTATCGTATATATTTTTCCCCTCGTTTCCAGGAAATTCAGAGGCCCGAGGTGAAGCCCTGTGTATTGTTGACCTTGATAGGGACATGAGACGGATTACAGTCAAAAATACCGGAAGGACAGCAGCTGGTGTGCAGACGATACAATTATCCTGTTTGGGGAATGATTGATGCATTGATGAGGGGTTCACTCAACAATTTAATCAAATAGTTTGATACAAATGAGTTCACAATATCGAATATTCCGCTTGCAGGAACGATAAACCGTAATGAGTTGAATTTAGTACTTTTATCAATTATGCATTTATCTCAGGAGCGAGTGATTTTAGGAGGAAAATGCAAGAGACCTATTTTGTAGATTATTGAATTTCCAACAAAAAAAGTCTCTTGACATTTTCCCCTAAAATGACTTATTATCAAGATAAATCGATTTTTAAAAAAAACGTGGAGATGATTGAGTACTTTTTCATCAATTCAGTGAACATATTTCATTATTTAAAAAATCTAGATTATCCTTCTGAACACCCCAAGGCTCCCAACAATCTTCCCTTCGAGGATATTGATTTTATGGTTGATTGCGGGTAATTTACGAATGAAGGAAATAAGATAATTGTACGTTTCATGAATATAAAATTCGCGATGTTAAATGGGCGCAAGACGGCGCTGAAACTCACAATATGGCTGGCGAAAGATCACAAAAACAGATCTGTTTACTTAGCCCCCTTTGTAGAGATTTAGCAAATTTTTTTTTTCATCTTATTGAAATAACATTGAAGAAGTTTGATAGTTAACAAAAAAAATTTGATAGTTAATATTTCTATTTTTTATAAATTTTTTAAAAATCGCACCTGAAAAAAAACAGGTTCACCCGCACACCTCACATTAAAAATATAAAAAAAATACCATTAGATAGCAAATTCATTGAAGATTAATGATAGTTGAAAGAGAATGATCGATTGAACAACATCAGCGTATAAATAAATTATTTTCTATCCACTCAACGCAGCGCAATTTTAAATCCTCCAATCCTCATTTCAGCCAGTATTTAAATATTCAGCATGTAAATTACGGGAACATCATCGATAGAATAGAGAGCTGTTGTTCTGTGCGTACAACAATCAGCGAATATCTTGCAGCATCATCTTGCAAAATCCTACTGCGACCATCTCTTCCACTGTAAAAATTTGCATGGAACATAGCGAAGCTCATCCTGATTAAGTACGGTTGTACATACAGGTCTAAAAAGGCCTAAGGAGAGTGATCGTTAAATTGAATATGCATTTCAGATTGGATTCACACTGCAAAGTAGTCTATAACACGTATTCATTTCCACGTTACCCAGGAGGTAGAATACACATGACGCGTTTTTTTTAACGTGGTATCCCCAGTAGGCCTAATCCACGGGGCTATATGGAATCTACATGCAAAATATCACCTGGTACCCGATGATGTTTTTTACATGGCGACTACATAGCGCCCAGCTCCCCATTGAAGATGGGAAGCCTGGTGAGCAAGTCTGCACTCCCAAGGGAAGTACAGACGAGCTGACGTCCCCACAGAAGGTGGGAAGCCTGGAGCAAGTCTGCATTCCCAAGTGGAATACAGACGAGCTGACGTCCCCACAGAAGGTGGGAAGCCTGGAGCAAGTCTGCATTCCCAAGTGGAATACAGACGAGCTGACGTCCCCACAGAAGGTGGGGAGCCTGGAGCAAGTTTGCACTCCCAAGTGGAGTACAAACGAGCTGACGTTCCCACAGAAGGTGGGAAGCCTGGAGCAAGTCTGCATTCCCAAGTGGAATACAGACGAGCTGACGTTCCCACAGAAGGTGGGAAGCCTGGAGCAAGTCTGCATTCCCAAGTGGAATACAGACGAGCTGACGTTCCCACAGAAGGTGGGAAGCCTGGAGCAAGTCTGCATTCCCAAGTGGAATACAGACGAGCTGACGTCCCCACAGAAGGTGGGGAGCCTGGAGCAAGTTTGCACTCCCAAGTGGAGTACAAACGAGCTGACGTTCCCACAGAAGGTGGGAAGCCTGGAGCAAGTTTGCACTCCCAAGTGGAGTACAAACGAGCTGACGTTCCCACAGAAGGTGGGAAGCCTGGAGCAAGTCTGCATTCCCAAGTGGAATACAGACGAGCTGACGTCCCCACAGAAGGTGAGGAGCCTGGAGCAAGTTTGCACTCCCAAGTGGAGTACAAACGAGCTGACGTTCCCACAGAAGGTGGGAAGCCTGGAGCAAGTCTGCATTCCCAAGTGGAATACAGACGAGCTGACGTTCCCACAGAAGGTGGGAAGCCTGGAGCAAGTTTGCACTCCCAAGTGGAGTACAAACGAGCTGACGTTCCCACAGAAGGTGGGAAGCCTGGAGCAAGTCTGCATTCCCAAGTGGAATACAGACGAGCTGACGTCCCCACAGAAGGTGAGGAGCCTGGAGCAAGTTTGCACTCCCAAGTGGAGTACAAACGAGCTGACGTTCCCACAGAAGGTGGGAAGCCTGGAGCAAGTCTGCATTCCCAAGTGGAATACAGACGAGCTGACGTCCCCACAGAAGGTGAGGAGCCTGGAGCAAGTTTGCACTCCCAAGTGGAGTACAAACGAGCTGACGTTCCCACAGAAGGTGGGAAGCCTGGAGCAAGTCTGCATTCCCAAGTGGAATACAGACGAGCTGACGTCCCCACAGAAGGTGGGGAGCCTGGAGCAAGTTTGCACTCCCAAGTGGAGTACAAACGAGCTGACGTTCCCACAGAAGGTGGGAAGCCTGGAGCAAGTCTGCATTCCCAAGTGGAATACAGACGAGCTGACGTTCCCACAGAAGGTGGGAAGCCTGGAGCAAGTTTGCACTCCCAAGTGGAGTACAAACGAGCTGACGTTCCCACAGAAGGTGGGAAGCCTGGAGCAAGTCTGCACTCCCAAGTGGAGTACAAACGAGCTGACGTTCCCACAGAAGGTGGGAAGCCTGGAGCAAGTCTGCATTCCCAAGTGGAATACAGACGAGCTGACGTTCCCACAGAAGGTGGGAAGCCTGGAGCAAGTTTGCACTCCCAAGTGGAGTACAAACGAGCTGACGTTCCCACAGAAGGTGGGAAGCCTGGAGCAAGTCTGCATTCCCAAGTGGAATACAGACGAGCTGACGTCCCCACAGAAGGTGGGGAGCCTGGAGCAAGTTTGCACTCCCAAGTGGAGTACAAACGAGCTGACGTTCCCACAGAAGGTGGGAAGCCTGGAGCAAGTCTGCATTCCCAAGTGGAATACAGACGAGCTGACGTTCCCACAGAAGGTGGGAAGCCTGGAGCAAGTTTGCACTCCCAAGTGGAGTACAAACGAGCTGACGTTCCCACAGAAGGTGGGAAGCCTGGAGCAAGTCTGCACTCCCAAGTGGAGTACAGACGAGCTTAGTTCCCATTGATGATGGGAATGACAAAGTAAGCCATTCCCATCATCAATGGGATGGAAATGGGCCCCACCCGCACCATTTCCGTGAGGTACGTCCTTATAGTACCTCTCCCTGAATCTCAAATGAATAAGCAGAGTCCGACTCCAGAAGGGAGTACAGACGAACTGACTACCCCATTAAACATGGGAAGCCTGATGAGCAAGTGTGTACTCCCAAGTGGAGTACAGACAAGCTGACTACCCCATTAAAGATGGGAAGCCTGGTGAGCAAGTCTGTACTCGCAAATCACGACCCAAAAATAAAATTTGGCCAATCTTACCCGTCCAATGTCCAAGAACTTTTTCCGAGAATAAACTGCTTTTATCAGAGTATTTAACTTTGTTTTTATCACTGTTGGAAGTTCCCGCAGGTTATTAAATATCCCACTGGGTTTTTATGATGATTTTTACGCGTTTTTTATATAAAGAGAAGCTCGGCGTCTGTCTCAACGTGAAAAGTAGCGACGCCATTTTGCCAATCCAAGATGGCGTCAATTCAGGCAGTAGAAGGAATGCGCAGTGGCGCCCTCTATAGTGTGAGTGTCGACAACCGTTTATTTGTTAATTATTATTCATTAATAATAACTAATAAATAATTATATATTATTTATTAACAATAATTAATAAATAATAATTAACAAACAAACGGTTATTTCAGTGGTCACAACACACAATAAAATTTGGCCAATCTAACCCCCGTCCAATGTCCAAGAACTTTTCCCGAGAATGAAATTACTTTCAGCAGAGTATTTAACTTTGTTTTTATCACTGTTGGAAGTTCCCGCAGGTTAGTAAATACCCCACTGGGTTTTTATGATGATTTTTATGCGTTTTTTATGTAAATTATGTAAAGAGAAGCTCAGCGTCTCTCTCAATGTGGGAAATAGCGACGCCATTTTGCCAAGCCAAGATGGCGTCAGTTCAGGCAATAGAGGGGATGCGTAGTGGCGCCCTCTAGTGTGAGTATCGACAACCGTTTATTTGTTAATTATTATTTATTAATAATAATTAATAAATAATTACATATGATTTATTAATAATAATTAATAAATAATAATTAACAAATAAATGGTCGTTTTAATGGTCACAACACACGATAAAATTTGGCCAATCTAACCCGTCCAATGTCCAAGAATAAAATTACTTTTACCAGAGTATTTAACTTTGTTTTTATCACTGTTGGAAGTTCCCGCAGGTTAGTAAATACCCCAATGGGTTTTTATGCGTTTTTTTATGTAAATTATGCGCGAATACCCAAGTAGAATTTTCCAACCGAAATCAGAACAGTAGAGACATCTCTCTCATCTTTCTCACACCACAAATATCCTTCCCCCATCACACTTTGAACCTTTGAGGTTAGAGTACATCAGTCACAACAAAAACACGTGTCGAGTGTGTCCAATCCCCCCAAAAATATTAAAAAAATCAATCTACAATGAATTCTGATGAAGAAAAAGAGATTGAAGACCAAGAAGAAGAGAAAGTCGTCAGTTTCCACGAATTGGGGCTCGATGACAGAATCCTAAAGGTAATTATCACCATTTGAATCAATTTCCCTCAAATTCATTATTTCTAAAATCAATCCTGATCATTTTCTTCAGGCAATAGCAAAATCAGGATGGTTAGAGCCCACCCCAATACAAGAAAAAGGCATACCTTTCCTTCTCGAAGGTCGAGACGTCTTGATGCAAGCTCGAACAGGTTCTGGAAAAACAGCAGCCTTTACAATCCCTTTAATTCAAAAAATCCTCACCAACAAGCCCCACCAAACTCATCAAGAGACAAAAGGCTTGATTCTGGCTCCCAGCAAAGAACTAGCTAAACAAATTAACCAAGTGATCATCGATCTCACAATAAAATGCTCACGAGAGGTGAAAACCGTGGATGTGAGTAGTCAAGAAGAGCTCTCGATAAAAAAACCAATTCTCGCTGAAAATCCAGACATAATTGTTGGAACTCCAGGAAGAATTCTCCAGCATTTAAAAGCAGGAAATATTAATATTAAAAAAACCCTTCAGACGTTGATAATCGATGAGGCTGATATAATGTTCACTTTTGGATATTCAGAAGAACTTAAAAGTGTTCTCTCATATCTTCCAACTGTTTATCAAGCTACACTAGCCTCTGCAACTCTATCAGCTGATGTTAAAACCCTTAAAACTTTGATTCTACGTAATCCAGTGATTTTAAAGCTTGATGAAGCTCCACTAGCACCTCCATCACAACTGGCACATTACAGTCTAGCTGCTGAGGAGAATGACAAAGCAGCTATTCTTTATGCATTGCTGAAGCTTCATCTCATCAGAGGAAAGACAATTATCTTTGTTAATACTGTGGACAGGTGTTACAAGTTGAAATTGTTTTTGGAACAATTTGGAATACCAACTTGTGTTCTAAATTCGGAATTGCCTGCCTCGTCCAGATGCAGAGCTGTCAGTCAATTTAATTTTGGGACTTATGATATTATTGTAGCTTCTGATGAGAAAGCTCTTGAGGAGCCTCATCTCCTCAAGGAGAAGAAGGGGAAGAGGAGGAAGGATAAAGAGAGTGGAGTTGCCAGGGGAATTGATTTTCAGTTTGTCTCTAATGTTGTGAATTTTGATTTTCCTCTGGATGTTAATTCGTATGTACACAGAGTTGGGAGGACTGCCAGGGGAAAGAATCAGGGGACTGCGTTGAGCTTTGTGGCTATTAGAGAGAGAGAGATGATGGCCAAGGTCGAGGAGGAACTCAAAAAGAGCTATGGGAGGAGCAGTTTGTTCAAGACTTATCAGTTTAAACTGGAGGAGGTTGAGGGATTTAGGTAATTATTGTTTTTTTTTTTAGTGATTGGTTGAGTTTATGGAAAAATTGCAAATGACATTTTTTTATAGATAATTGAATTTTCCACAAAAAAAGTCTTTTGACATTTTCTCGTAAATCCACTCATTATCATGATAATAATACTTTTACTACATAATCAATAATTTGTAAATTAAATTGTTGATTATTAAATTGAACAATCCATTCAATTGATAAATAGGTATCGAGCTAAAGACGCTTGGAAAGCAGTGACAAGAATAGCTGTACGAGAAGCTAGATTGAAAGAGATTAAACAGGAGCTTCTCAACTGTGACAAATTGAAGAGTTACTTCGATGATAATCCAAAAGATCTGCAGACACTTAGACAGGATAAGGCTCTTCACACAGTTAAAATACAGCCACACTTGAAGGATGTGCCTGAATACATAGTACCAGAGTCATTGAAGAGGCTTGTCGGTCTTGGTAAACGAAAACGCAAATTTAACACGACTGCTTCTGGACCTACTCCAACTAAATCCAAGTACCAGGCGAGAGCATCGAATCCTTTGGTCAGTCTGACGATCCAAAATAAGAAGAGGAAATGAGATTAATAAAAACTTTGTCATTAATTTTTTTGTTATGATTGAATAGAGAATTTGGAAAATTAAAATTTTGAATGTTTCATTTTGCCGCCGATACCAGAAGTATATGGTGGCGCCATTTTTTCCAGACTAGTGCATCGAGTTTACTAACAACAACAGTTTTATTCGTTTTATCAATTGTTATTATTCTCAAAAGTGTGCAGTATCAGTACTGAAATAATTGTTTACCTCCAGTGATTAAGTTAGTTTATTTATTAGAGTAATAATTAAATTTATGAGAGAAAGATTGAGGTGAAACACTCGATGAACATAACCTCTTCGAATGACAATCACAAGTTTATCTGAAATGAGTGAAGAAACAGTTGGAACTCTCGAAGAAGAGGCATTGAAGAGGAAAGAGAGGCTTGCAGCATTAAAGAGGAAGAAGGATAATTGTGAACAAGAAAAACCTGCACAAACTATTGATTTACCAAAGTAAGATTAACAATTGTTTACTTGTTATTTTGTTTCATTCATTTTATAATTAATTAAATCATTTTGACATCTTTAAGACCAAGATTCAGAAGTTACAAACCTCAGGATGAGAATCTCAAGGAGCATGTGATTGAGACACCAATTTCAGTGGAGTTGGAAAAGGAAAATCCTGAAGAACTCACGAGATCGAAAGCTGTTATTGATGAGCTCGTAAGTACTGATTTTTTAAGTTTGTCAAAGAATTTCATGCGAATTATTTTGTAAATATCTTCGTAACTAGTGGACTTAGAGAGAAATGTCAAGAGACCTTTTTTGTAGAAATTTTTCTGACCTAAAAAAAAGGTATCTTCATAAATTCTTCAAAACCCTTTATTTTCAAAGATATTCAGAAAAAACTGAAATATGAAAATGATAAAAGTGAATGGAATTGAATAAATATAAATTTTTAATTTAATATTTTTTTCTTCAGGATATAGGAAGCTTAGCACCAAGAAAACCTGACTGGGATTTAAAACGTGATGTATCAAAGAAACTAGAAAAATTGGAAAGGCGAACGCAGAAAGCCATTGCAGAGTTAATAATCGAGAGGATTAAAAAGGACAAGGACGATATTGCAAGCATAGTTACCCTCACTGGGAATTCAAGTATTGAGGATAAATAGAAACAACTAGTTCATTTCAATTATAATCCTTAAAAATCAACTGTTCATCTCAACTAATGAGTCAGTTATTTTTAATAAATTCTATCGATTTTTTATACAGTAAAATAGTACATGGAGTTTGATTTTGTTACATTATTAGATGAATTTGATTGATTTTTCATCTTAAAAAAATGTTTATCACTCACTAAACACTTCACTGAAACTTTCAGCCAATCGTTTAAAAAATTATTTTCTCTTCATTCGAGTTTTAAGTACTCATTTACATCTGTCACTTTGGTCATGTTTTCAGCTTCATAAATTAAAATTAGTATTAAAATGTTAAAATATAATTATGATTATCTGAATACTGTAAATAAACCAAAAACACTGGCCCATATTTCTGGGGGAGTTGTTAATAGTACAGCACCCAGTGCAAATGGCAGTGACACTTGTAAATTTGACTGGCCAGAGTCTTTTGGGTGATTGTGGCCTTCTGAGGCTGGAACATTGTGGTAGACCAATCTGTCCTCCAGGGGTTGAATTGGCCGGAAATTGTGGGTGAGTCTCTCTCCCTCGGGACTTCGGACATTTCTGAACGCTGCAATCTATATAATTCCCATGTTTTTTTTCAATTAAATTCACAATTTTATATATGAGTGTATAAGGGAAATTCTACCTGATTATGGGAGAGTGGCAGAGCTTCTTTAAAATCAACCCACGTAACAACTTCAGAACAGGGTGGAGTTGTGAGGGATCCATTGTACGTGTAATAATTCTGAAGAATCGATGGATTTGGAAGGACCAGTGGCTTCATAACGAGTGGTTCAGGAAGATTTATCGATGAATCAACAGCTTCAATGTTCGGTAAGAATTTAACAATTGATTCGTAATTAGGATTGTCCTCCTCACTTGCCTAAAACATTGAATATGGATAAAAATTCACGAGATATGGGTTTAAAAAAAATTTAATTACCTCGAAAAAATAAGCAAGAACAGCCAATCCATCTGGATGATGAATAGCTTGTCCAAAAGAACCGTACAATTTCTTGTAGAATACAACATGTAGTTCCATAGCAAATGAGTGATTATTTATGAGATCTTCTGATCCTTCGTGATCATTCTCACCCCAGTGAAAGTGAAGTTGCTCGAACACGTATTCGTAAGGACCCAGGGGTCCACCAGAGACTGATGGACGTTCAGAATCATTCATTTTTAACATCACTGCAATCAAATAAGTAAAAGACTGATGAAACTCGTTAAATTATTGAATGAATAGAAAAATTTCTTAGCATCCTCATGGGGAGAATTTGAAATGAATAGATGAATCACCTGTATGTCCATTATTCTCTATGTAAGAGGCTTGGGGGGTCTCCAGATCTGAAAATTCAAGTTTCGATAAACTGACGTTCCTGACGATGTGCTCCTCGATGTTAATAGGCGACTGGTGCTTTCCCACGCACCCATAATAGTCCTCACCCCAATGTTGTGGTCCTGGAGTATAAAAACAAGTTATTTTCGAGCTCATATACATGACTAGAGGAAATATCTATTCGTAAATCAGTAGTGAAGTGGTAAAAGAATCAATGAAAAAACTTTGTAGAGATTATTTCGTGAATATCTCTTAATCTAAGGGATTTGAAGAAAAATGTCAAGAGTAATTTTTTTTAGCCAATGAAATTCTCAACAAAATATGTCTCTTGATAAATTCTCTTAAACCTCTTCGTTTGCAAGATATTTGCTGAATAATCAGGTGATGCATTCTGGACTTATTTTCTTGTCTTATACTTTACTAATGAAGTTATTACGTAATTTGATTGATTAAAATTTACCATGGAGTCCCTCATATGCGAAATTTGCGAGTACTATAGAAGCATCTGAAATCAGTTGAAAAAAAATAGAATTAATTCCAGGGAATTATTTAAATTAAACTTTTTTAATTTTCAATTAATTTGGAAAATTTTCTCCTAGTGGAAAAATCTCTCGACATTGAATGAATAATTGATTAATCGTATGACTGTTGAACCATGAAAATTGGTGTACATGAGGAGAGAGAGGATATTAGATTGTCCGGAGTCACGCTCTCCCCTTGTTCAGTTATTTATCACCAGTACATGTGCGCAATTGACGAGTCATGTGATTTTATCAATTGACAATTGACTTGTGCTCTTTTCAACGGGTATTCTTCTTCTTATATAATTCGACGTTTTCTTCCTGTAGATGTCAATGTCCTGGCAATTATTTATTTATAATTATTGAAGAATATTTTAGTCGTAAAGTGGTAAAACGTTAAATTTGAATTTTTATTTTGCTAATTACGTATTTATCTCGTGAACAAGTGGTTTTTGGAGAAAATGTCAAGAGACCTTTTTTGTAGGTCAAAGAATTTCCAAGAAAAAATGTCTCTTGACAATTTCTCTTAAAACCACTAATTATCGAAATAATCTCTATATTTCACAAGTTGTAAATTCTGTTGAATTTTACAATTTTACAAGTGAATTAGTCTAGTGACAATCACAATTATCTTGATGTGATTGGGTCGGATTATGCATTGGATCACTTCTGAATGATAATTATGTCGTAATATATCTTGAGTAACACTTTTTTGGGACATTTTTCGTTTTCGGTCTCTTTCCTCTCATTTTTTATAATTTCTTGTTATCGAATTACGTAAGAGTACTTCAATTTCGATAAAATTTTGTCACACGATATCACATTGGCTTGACTACCGAATTTATGCATAATTTATTGGACAATTTTCAAGTTCCTCAATCATTATTCATGGAAAATTCATGGAAATGGACAAAACCTTGGAAATTAATTTTATCTCGTGATTATCTACGAAATAAAGCGGTTAAATGTATTTTATCAAAAGACCTTTTTCATAGAGAATTTCAAGGGCTACAAAAAAGGTCTCTTGATAAATTCATCTAAATTGCGTCATTTCAGAGATATCTTTCAATTAATCCAAAAGTCCCATTTAGATTCAGAAGTAACATTATTTTTCAAATATCTCTTAAACGAGTGAGTTTAGGACAAAATATCAAAAGACTTTTTTTATGGAGAATTGAATTTTCTACAAAAAATGTCTCCTGATAATTTTCTGTAAACCTCTTCATTTCCGAGATATTTACAAAATTATGTGAATATAAAATTCTTTGAAATAATTTTAATGAATTGTTATTCTTGAAATGAACAATTCATTCGTACATTCAGTTCACTTTATGTAATTCTTGATTCCACCCACATTTTGTGATAAATATGAATGAAAGAAAAATTACGATATTACAATAATCGCAATATTTCAGATATCCTTCACCCAGTTGGCAAAATCCCTCGTATCATCAAGGATAATGGGGAAAACGCGTCTCCCATAACTACACTAATTATATTTCCCCCGAGATTGAGTTGGAAAATTCTAAAAAATTGAATTTTAAATAAATTATTTGTTTGACTTTTCAATTTAGCTGTCCTTATTGCACGTTTTGCGTGCACCAGTTAATTCGCGTGACTGCAGTCGTCATATTTTATTCACATTTTCGATTATCATGAGCTTCGCGCCGTGTCTCATTATTTTTTTCGTATGTATCTATCTTTACTCCTTTCTGCTGATCCTTTCAATTTGAGTGGTCAAAATTGGTAGTGCGTCATTACCCCTTTTTCTTTAATCATTTGAGTCACTCAGAGTGCAGTAATTTACTTTAAAAAAAAATGTGCAGAGTATTTTTTAAATATCTCTGGAAGGAACCGGTTTATGAGAAAATATCATAAGACCTTTTTTGTAGGGAATTTAATAGGCAACAAAAAAGGTCCTTTGACATTTTTTCCTGCACCCATTAGTTTCAGAGATATTCACAAAATATCTAGTTATGAAAATTGTAAAATCATCTTGTTCACTATTTTCGATCGAAACGAGTAAAAATTCCCAACAATTAATTATTTTTTTTCAACTTTGAATCTCTCAATTATGTTTGAACTCTATCTGAGTCACCTAAAGGCACAATGAAAGAGTGAATTCGTTGGAATGACTCAAGATGTTGATAATTCTCATCGTGACAACTGACTCATTTTATATTTTTGTAATTCAAGTAGCCATTGTCCACCTTTCTCCCCCACTTTCCACTTCTGTTGTGTCTAACTCGAGGTCTAACTAGTCATAAAATCATCCGAGTACTTATTGTTCATGGAGAACGACATTCATCACCTAAAAAGACAATTTTCTGTTTACAAGCGCTCATAATTTCCAAAGTCTTCTAATAATCACCCAATTATCTCGTTAACGAGTGAAAGTAGACGAAAATATCAAGAGACATTTTTTATGGGAAATTTTCTCAGCTACAAAAAATGTCTCTTGATATTTCCTCCTAAAATCACTCATTACCAAGATAATTACATTTTTCTCCCCCAAGAATCTCAATTTCTTTCAATAAATAAATAAAAAATCTGAATTTTCGATTTTTTATTTCATTTCATAACTTTTTTTTAAAATTATAAAAATTCCATTGATTTCCTCAACTAATTAAATAATAAAACGATTTTAATCCCGAGATTAAACAATAGATATTGAGTAATAATTAAACTCATTCCTCTCGCGTCACTCATTAATCAAGAATAATTATTAAATTCCCCTGATGACTTCTTTTTTGTAACAAGAATGAGAGAATCCGATATATTTGCCAAGGTGAACTTGACTTTCAAACATACGAAAAAAAAAAAGAATTATTGTAACGGTTTCAAACAAAACTAGCAATTTCTAGGTCTCATTGTCTCTCACTAGACTGAGATGCACTAAAGTACGATGTCCCGTTGACACGCTAATTACGTACACTGTATACAACTCATGGACACTAACTTCCGGTCAATCGTATTTCATTCAATCATCAGGCATCTGCTGCGATCAACTGATTTATCCAATAGTCGTTAACTCAAAATGGGAATTTTTTTATTCATAAAATACTTAAAAAAAATGAAAATCCGTAGCAAAGTGGTAAAATCAATTTTTCGTACTCATTAAATATCGAATTATCTTGAGAATAAGTGCCTCTAGAAGAAAATATCTAGAGATCTTTTTTGTAGCTGATAAAATTTCCAATAAAAAATGTCTATTGACATTTTTTCCTAAAATCACTCGTTAACGAGATAATTTGATATTTAATAAAATGTGAAAAATTGAGTTTTTAGGAAAAAAAAAAAGTAGGTAATAGAAAAATTGAATAATTCGAAAATAAACGTCAATTTTTTTTTTCTCCGACACTTTGAATTGTTAATGACCGTTTGATATTAATTCTAGTCTTTATGAGTCTCTTTGAAATGTTCCGTGAGTGAATATAAACAGGCTTAAACGATTAACGACATGAGGATCTGCTCCTTCTGGTAGAAATATGATATTTAACGACTTTAGGTCTGTATCGTTTCCGGGAACCTTTACAATTAGTTACTAATCCAATGGCAAAATGGCTAGACACGTCGTTGGGTCAATTGAGGATACGGTAAAGGTCTCTGAGTTTTTTGGATTGAGAAGACGATTTTTCAATTTTCTAGGTTTCATTGAGTTCATTTGAATTAATTGAATAATTACTTAATTAATTAAATTACAACTGAAATTAACGTGTATATTTCTGATAATTGAACAGGGGAATTAGACTTATCTTTAACTATTCAAGGTTTTTCCCGAGCCCTGAAAAAGGTTTTTAGTTGGAATTATTCGAGGATTTTCCATATTGTTATCAGTGATTTTCATGAATAATTGAAGACATTCAATGTACTATTTGGAGTGAATATTATGTTCTAGAAAAGAAGTGAAAGACGAATTAGCAGATTGTTTTGGGAATATCTTGAAAACTAGTGGATTCAGCATAAAATAGCACAAGACCTTTTTTGTAGGAAATTTAATAATCTATAAAAAATGTCTTTTAACATTTTCCTCTAAAGCTACTAGTTTCAGAGAAATTCATGAAATAATCTGAACAAAATTATTCGATTCAATTTTTCTGTCAAACTCCAATTTTTCCGAATTATCTCAGTAATGAGTAGTTTTAGAAAAAAATGTCAAGAGACCTTTTTTGTAGCCAATAAAATTTCTCACAAAAAATGTCTTTTGACATTTTTCGCTGAACCTCTTCAGTTTGGAGATATTCGCAAATACGTATCAAGCTTCTCGTAATTGAGATGATAAAAAAAGCAAACCGACAGTCAATAATAATTCTTATCTCCACTAAATTCTAGTCCAATTATTATCTGATTTATCTATGAGATTTCAAGGTACTCACGAGATAATAAAAATCCAATAAAGGCCACATGAGTCCCCATGACGTTTAAAAATTCACCAAACGATGTGCCCAGTTGGAATTGCCACTGCGAAATGTACTGAAATGTATCGTCTTTGTACTCTACTCGCTTCGTAACTGTCAGAGCAACGAATGGAATGACCGATACTCTCTCTCATATTCCCTCCTTCTACTTCTCTCAGTTCCTATTTCAATCCATTTCCTCTAGACATTTTTCTTTATCTGAGATTTCTCCAAATTTTTTTTTTTTAAATAAAAGACTCTTCATTAATTATTTCTATTTCATTTTAGTTTTTCTATTGAATAAAAATTGGAATTAATAAAATGCGTTCTAAAGAGAGAAAATTGATAAATCAATGAAAAGAAATTTTTTGAATTGAATTATTTTTCATTTTTAATGTTTTTATGAAAAATTTAATTTCAGAGTCGAATGATTTCCATCGATTCTATTCGCACGTAAATGTCCCGAGTGTTGAAACGTCAAAAGTCGAAAGGATACTGCAGCGGAAGTGTTTGAACATGAGAAAAAATATATTTTCAACAGTCGAGTGATTATGACACAATTTTACCGATTTCTCGGTATTTCTCTTTCAATATCAAATTGGTTTAGAGAATTCATAGAGTCAATAAATGGGCAATATACAAGAAATCAAGGTTCTTTTTTTCGCGGAGAATTTGCAGACTTTATAAAGAATATTATAGAAAGATCTGAATATTCGATTTTTTTTCAAATTTACAAGCATTTGAATTTTCCTAATTCAGTCGGTAATGAAGGAATTTTTAAATAATTCTCCGATTTACCAACAACTGTTTTTAATTTTATAATCATGCGCGACCAAATAATGAATTACGTTCGAGCAAAAGTTCAACAATTGAACGAAATTATAAGAAATGAGAGATTAGTAAAAAAAAAATTAATTACAGATTGTTTCGCAAATATCTTGGGAACTACCGGGTTTAGAGAAAAATGTCAAAAGCCCTTTTTTATAGAAAATTTCATGGGCTACAAAAAAGGTCTCTTGACATTTCCCCCTTAACCCCCTCAATTTCAAGATAATCCCACAATTATCAAAAAAAAAATTATATCCCTTCTTTACCGATTGATCCTGTAAAAGGCGCGAACGTGAATGACAGCTCTCCTCTCTCATTCCCCCAATCACAGCCCTCCAAATTCCCCTGTAGCCACTCACGGATAACTCTTCCCAGTGCAGCAACTACCATTATTGAAAACGTAGTGGTGTAGTTCGTCTGAAAAACTGCTGCAGTCTGGATGTTTCTTCAGTGTTCCCAAGTCGAGTGTCCCCAATAAAATTCCACCAATTACCAAAACCCCTCTATCCCTCTAACAAAAAAAAAACAAAAAAAAATTCCTAATTTTCCATCACAAAATTTGTGTGAAAAAAAATCGTAATCAGTGCCAAGTGCTCGAATGTTCCTCATCATATTCAACAAAATAAGTAAACAAACCAATTATTAATAACAAATAATCCAACAATATCACGAATAAACTAGTGAATATTCTGACAAAAATCAATTTTAAAAAAAAATTCAATAAATTCTCAATTTTTTTTATTCAAGAAGAGAAATAAACGGGAGTGCAGGGAAAAAGAGCGGTTTAGTGTTTGTAAGATAGAGAGAGAGAGAGAGATATACAAAACCTCACTCAGTTGTGTTGGCCTGGCACAATCCCCCCCCTCTAACCCCCACCCCCTCCACAATTATTTTCCATGTATTGAAGTGAGAGGGATATATTAAGGTTTTAGAGGGAGTGAAAACGCTCTTTGGAGCTGTACTGGTAGAGTGGCCTATTCGACGTCAAAATGTCGCTGAAAACGCCAACGCGGTGGGATTAATTGTTCAGTATTTTTTTGGTGGTTTGTACTTGTTTAAATTATTAATCAATTTATTTTCACGAGTTGCTACATTTATTCGAGATTTTTGAGGTGAAAGGGTTGTGGATTTTTATCGAGCTCCAGAGGATTGGGGAATTTTTTTTTTTAGGATCAAAGAATGTTCGGGCATCTTGTGTACATTCAGTAGATTTTATTTGTTTTTTTTTTTTTATTTATTTATTTAAAATAATGACACAATTCGAGATTACGAGAATTTTCCTTGATTGATAGATTTTTCAAAATGTGAAATTTATTTAGTATTTTTCAAATTTTCAGTTGGATTTTTTTTTTGGTGATTGAGAATATTTTTCTGGGTTGAAAGGGTTATTGGAAAGTTTTTGGAGGGTTTTTCTTTCAATCTCTGGGTTTTGGAGGGGATTTTAGGGCCTAGAAGAGGGGGAGAATTTTTCTCTGGGAAAAGGACAAAAGCTTGAGATTGGATAGAGACGTATACGTACACATTGAGGGGAGGGGGATCGATTCCCATTGGTTTAGGTATTTTATTTTTCCTTTTTTGAAGGTTTTGTTCCTCAAGATTTTCCACGTCTTTGTTCGGGGGGGCTTCGAGGGAGATAGGAACGATTAGGGACACGAATGTGGTATGGAGGGGTAAATTGTTGGGCTTGCCATGGTTAATTGGACGAGAAAAAATCGATGGAAAATTGTCGTGGAACTGGGGAACATTAACCCCGAAATATCGACGCTTTGTTGCATCTCAGAGGTTTTCCTGAGGGGGGGAAACAAAGACATTCAGGGGTTTTTCGTAATATTGGGGGATTATTTTTTGGGTATTTCTTGTGCCTCTAGGGAAAAATTGCATTTTCGAATAAATTAATTGTTGATTTATTCAGTGGAATCAGTTGCTATGTGAATTTATTTCACTTTTTTTTAGTACATGTGGAAATATTTTTTGTTTATTACCAAGTTTAAAATATTTTTGCAAAGTCAAGAGATTGAGAAATTGATTGATAAACAATTATTTCAGTAGTGAAGTGGTAAAACTTGATAGAATATAACACATGAATTTTTCAGATGTTGGAAAATATTGAATTATCTTGATAATGAGTTATTTGAAGAGGAAATGTCAAAAGGTATTTTTTGTTGGGAATTTATTCAGCTACAAAAAAGGTCTCTTGATATTTTCTTCTCAAATCACTCGTTTCTGAGATAATTGGATAATTATCAAGAATTACGAAATCTTCATTTTCACATTAATCATCAAGTCATTTTCGTTGAATATTTGATTTATCTACATAATGAGTGATTTTAACGGAAAATTACAAGAGACCTCTTTTATTGGAAAACTTTCCAGTTACAAAAAAGGTCGGTTGTGACATTTTCCTTTAAAACCACTTGTTTCTGAGATAATTTTAGAATTAATTTATCACAGTTTATTTATTGATATATTCAATGATTAATTTATTTATTTATTGACTAAAATAATTGTTCAGAGAGTTAATGATGTGGTTTTATCGACCTTGATGTGTTTTTATAGTTGGATCATTCGAAATAATTGAGAAAAGTTGTTGAATTGAGCATTGAGGGAAAAGTGTGTTGAGCCCAAGAAGTAATAATGGTGTCAACTCGTCAGTCGAGTAATATGGGCAGTGGAAGCAGTTCTGGGAGGGTCAGTGAGCCCGTTGAGGCTGGATCATCACGTAGGCATCATCACGTCCACACTGGCTCTACTGGCAGTGCTAACCCATCACCAGCACCAGTTCAGCACATTAATCTTCTCGATTTACCACCCGAATTACTTGATAAAATTGTATCGTCCTTTGATTTGAATACTGTGGCACAATTGCGTTTGGTGAGTTACAAAATATCGTTAAGAAATCATTAACTCGAGTTGCCAATTGTGCCTGACCCAAATTTAAATCATTTTCATGAAAATATAGTCGTAAATCAAAGGATTTGCTGAAGACGAATGAATTCGGCTTTACTTTTCTCACTAATTTCCAAATATCTCCGAAGGGAGGGGGGCCAACGAAAAATGTCAAAAGATCTTTTTTGTAGAGCAGAAAATTCTCTACAAATAAAGTCTCTTAACATTTTCCTGTAAACCCACCAGGTTCAGAGATATTCGCAAATAATTAAAATACAAATGAGTCTAGACAAAATTTTTGGAGTACAGCAAATATTTTCGGAGTGAAGGGGTTGAGCGAAAAATGTCAAGAGATATTTTTTGTAGAGAATTTTGTGCTCTAGAAAAAAGATCTCTTGACATTTTTCTCTAAATTCACTGATTTTGCAGTTATCTCCCAAAGAATAAAAAAATAATTTTTTCAAACTTTTCAAAAATAAAGTTAAAGTGTCAAAAATAATTAATAATGAATAATTAATGATGAATATTAAATCGTTACAATTTTTCGTGAATATCAGGTATGTCGTCAATTCAACATGGTATGTGGCTTTCGGCTGAATACAACATTCCAGCGTCTGCAGTCGCAGATGCTGTCGCGTTTTCACTCGATAAAAGCCCAAATGCCACGTCGAGAGTCAGCCAGACGCAATCATCCACTCGCTTGCGAGTGCGACATCATCGAGACACTTCACATGAGGCTGACACTTCTTCAAATGAGCTTTGGAAAGCACATTGAGAGAAAGCACTGCTGCTTTTTTCCTGGAGAGGTGAGTTGAGATCAACAAATTCCTTCTTTTCATTTTTCCTCATTATAAAATTTTTTTTTTCAGATTCTCGATGAGGTTTATCGTATTCTGCATTACATCAAGACGACACCCAAGCTTACCAAGCCTTATAAAGTCACTGATGAACTATTTGATTTAACAACAATGGCTATGGAGTACTTTAAAGAGAGGATTGAACCTACTTTGCCAGAGATTTCCTACTTTGGGACTGATTTTTTGGATCTTGCTGGCCCTTTTTCATGTAAGTGAAGTTTTTTTTAAGGCCCAGAAGTTTTAGAATTTTTTTTAAAATCGTTCTCTGGAGTATTTATGACGTGAAAAAAGTTATACATGATTTAGTAGTTAAAAATAATTGTTTTTCAGCATCAAGCAGTGTCTCCAAACCCTTCATTTGCATAGACTCAGCTCCCCTGAGTGGTGACAGTAACAAAGACAGTGGCAGTGGTGGTGAATGTTCTCCAACACACAGACCCGATGATCCAGTTCTCATGAGCAACAATGTGCCACCACCACAATCCAACATGTTCCTTCGTAAACGTATTCGTAAAATAAAACAGGGCATGAAGAGGTACAACAGCCAGTTATCAATGATGCGAAGAGATTTGAGAAATTGTAAAGTTAAAATTGCTGATCAACAGAAACAAATTGTTGAGTATGCAAATCGTCTTGATGATCATGATAAGAAAAATGAGGAGACATCACGTAAATTCAGCACCTTACTCCAGGTATTTACCAAGGTACAATTTCTATTTTTAGGTTTAAATTCTCTCCTCACTTGTCATAATTTCATAAACCCCTCAATGAATCTACAAATAACTCAAAAGTGTTTTAAAATTAATTAGAAATCAATGAGATATTTTCGAAAATTTTTAGATATCCACTAGAGAATATTTCCTTAAAAAAAAAATTCTCCCCAATGACTTTTGAATAATATAAAAAATGAAAAATAAAAATTTCCTTCTCAATTAGGAACTCAACAAATGCAAGACAGAGTTGCAATACTGGCGATCAAAATCCCCAGCAATATCAGTGTGCAATGGTTGTGGTCAATCGATGCCAATGCCAGCTGAAGATTTTCAGGCACTGGCTAATCAGAATTGTCTATCAGACTCATTCACTGATGCCCTAAATTTCATACCAATTGCTGACACAGAAAGTCCACCAGAGCCCTGCAATTCTCATCCTCACACATCATCCCAAACAACAACAACAACAACAGAAATGGCACCACCAAGAACCCCATTATCGAGTCTCTCCTCAAAACGAAAATTATCATCTGAAGAGCCTCCAAGTGGTGACGTAACAAAAAAACCAAGACGTGCAGCAAAATCACGTCAAGCTAAGCGCTCAAAAATTTAAATCAATGGTACAAAAATAACGAAATGGAACACAATCTATTAACCAATTATTATTTTTCTCTCCATTTTAATTTTCTTTAAATAATTAAATGAATAATCGAGCCCATTGATTCACTTCAGGTTCAGGGAGAATGTGTGAAAAAAAAAAAGTACAAAATTATTTAATCCCCTTTGTTAATAATAATTAAACCAAAGGGGTAATTCATTCTTTCGGCTCAGAAAATGGTAAATAGTAAATGATTAAGGTAAAAAAAAAAATTCTAAATAATTCCTGATCGTCCATTAGCTATTGGGAATTAACAAATAATGTTTTTTTGGGTCACACACGTGTTCAGTATGAACCATCAGTTGATTTGATTTGAGAGGGTCTATTTAGTTTCTGTGAGATTTTGGGAAAAAGTATATTGCTGGGGTTTATTTTTGAGATATCTCTGAGGGGAGTGGATTTAGGGAGAAATGTCAAAAGACCTTTTTTGTAAAGAATTTCATAATCTACAAAAAAGATTTTCTGATATTTTTCCCTAAACCCACTCCCTCCGAAGTTATCTTCAAAATAAACAAAAAATAAATTTCACCACTAAACTACTCATACAATATTTTTTTCCAATTAATTGAATTAACAAAATGGCGTAATAAATAATTTAAGAGAGAATACTTAGGAGACAATACCGAGAAAAAGGGGTGAAAAAATAGACAGAATAATTTTACTCGGAATAATTCATATTTCCCTCCAAATTAAATCGAGATAGAAAATCAGCAGAATTTCTCACAACATTTATTTACATTTTTCACTCATAATAAATGATGTTGAATGGTACCTGAAGGATTGAGGGGGGGGTTTAAAAGAGAAAGGAAGATGGGAGATTCCAAAAAAAGAAATACAAATGGAAAAACATCAGCTGCAGGTACTCCGTTGTAATACGCACCATAAAAAAAAAAATCATATCAATTATTCTCCTAATTTGAAACATCATAGACACGTGTTTATTTCAATCTGGTTAATTGCTACAATAACAAATGAAATTAATTAATTAATTATAGTTGATACCTCCCACCCAAGAATTGAAACATTAATGAAAAATACAATAATTGTAGATAAATTCATTTAAATCAATTTTTCTTCTTTTTCTTTCGATCAAATTCATTTTTGTTGCAGTTTTTGTTTAATTTGAAGTAAAAAACATTAAGAAATATTTAAATAACAGGAAATAATGATGGAGTGTGGTTAGTAATATTGTGAGTTATTCATAATTCTAGGTATTAAAATAAAAATTTTAAAAAAAGTAAAGCAAATAATAATGATAATAAGTGGACGATACTTTATTACAGAACAGAATGATAATACAATAATGAGGGATATTAATTGAGAAAATATATATATGTTGAGTGATGGTTGTAGTAAATACCTTCTCCCATGGATTAAACCAATTTTTTTTTCCTTTATTCTGTCGAATTCTCTGCTGGAGGATAATAATTAATCAATTATTGATAATTTAAGGGATTATTTTAGTATTTTGGGTAGCAACTTGAATTTATGATGTTTATATGTGGAATATTGAATTTATTTTTAGTTTATTTTCATTTATTTTTCCGATTATTTAGCGAATTGGGGAGAAACTGGGAATTGGTAGATTTTGGGGAGATTATTTTGGAAATATCTCGAAAACTTGAGGGTCTAGGGAAAAATGTCAAAAGTCCTTTTTTGTAGTCTATGAAATTCTCTACAAAAAATGTCTTTTGACATTTTTCTTTAAATCTCTTTTTTTCGAAGATATTTACGAAATAATTTGCAATTTTTTTGACTAAATTCTCCTGTTCCTCATTACTGATTCTCTAAAACAATTAATTGAGTTGTGAGGAAAAAGGAAGGGGGGGAGGGTGGAGAAGGGGCGAATGTGGATGGGGAGAATGATTAAACGGTGGCTAAGATATCGTGATTGAAAGAAACATGAAAAAAAAAAATCTAAAATTCCTCTGAATTTAATTCATTTTCTCGTGACATTTAATCACAAAACTTCAATCAAAAATCAATCGTAATTGACAACATAATTTTTTCATTCAATTAAATTTACGACGTGGAAAATTAATAAATTCATTAGTGAATAGATGAAATGAAATGAGTCAACTTCATCAGTTTTTTCTAAATATCTCAAAATTTGAACGAGATGTGGAAATTTTCAAGAGGACCTTTTTTGTAGAGAAAAATAAGAGCTACAAAAAAGGTCTCTTTGAGAATTTCTCTACCTCCTTTAAGTTCAGAGATATTCATCAAAAACTACTTCACTATTGAATTTTTTCTATTACAAATTTTTCGATAAAACTGCAGGGATGAGATTTGCATTATTATATTAAATACCAAAAATTGAGATTAATATCTGTCGGTGCCTGAAATTATCTCCTTTAATTCAGGGTAATAGAATTGATGAAATGATCAACGAATTTTCGAGTAAAGTAATTTTAAAAAATTAATGTAAAAATAATGAATGAATAAATTAATTGTAAATTTTCAGTTTTTTGCACGATCCGTCCCCAGTGATAAGAGACAAAAAGCAATATTCAGAGATGTGGAGATATGTGCAACAATATAAAAGATAATAATGAGGTCTCATCCCCTTAAAAAATGATAAATCATTCATTTTTGAAAATTAAAATTGTGAATAAAAATTTGTGATTGAGTAAATTTGCATTGCGAATTTAATGTACGACGAATGAATAATAAATATTGTGAAAAGTCATAGGATCCAGTTGATCGAAGGCCCACGATACGAATGGCATTGAGCCCCGATGATATAATTAATTATATTGTCTTCATTGTTTTACGTGTATTTGAAAAAGATGGAAAAATCAATTGTAAATATATATATTAGATACACCCGTATAATAAACATAATTTAACATAAAGTGAAATTTTATTTCTATTCACCTGTTTAAAATAATAACGAAACATATTATTTTTGTTTGTTGCAAAATTTCAGAAAAATTTCAATATCACTGAATTCAAATATTGAATTATCTCGATAACGAGTGATTTTAGGAAAAAATATCAGAAGATCTCTTTTGTAGGGAATTTCATCACCTACAAAAAAGGTCTTATGAAATTTTCTCCTATACCCACTCATTTCTGAGATAAAATGATAATCACCAAAAACGTTGAAATTCACTTTTTATATAATTTATAATTTCGCTATAAATTCAATTTTATAAATCATTAAAAAATGACTCAAGTAAGTATCAAATCAATTATTTCCTTTTTCTCTTTTTCTCATTCTTTTTTTTTTCGCATTAAAAAAAATCAATTAATTAAATTTAAAAATGATTTTTGAATGATTGAATATTAAAAAAAAAATATTATTCCAGATTTGAAAGAAAAAAAAATCTTCATTTTCGACAGTCGATGGGCCCGCACGTGGCTCTCCATTGGTTTGACAGTTCCTCACTTTGTAATTCATGTCACGTTTCCCCACTTTCCCGCGTTTTTTCCATTCCCTCGTGTTGTTGTGACGAAAGCTCCAATTGGTCGCTCTCTTTACCATCGGATGCTCTTCCACCTCCTCAAATCAATGCTCACTGCTCCCCACCCCTCAGGCCCCACCAAGATGGCGGAATCATTGGAAAATTGTCGTAATGCAACAGTATTTACCAATATTGTGATTAAAAAAATTCATCAAATGTGTTCTCTCATGTTTCGATAATATTACTTAACCCTAAAAATTCCTCATTGAGGAGATAACATCTCTCCGCCTGAGGAATTAATCCAGGAAAATTCCTGAGGAGAGATAAGAGAGGGAAAAGGCCCATGTTATCATTAACCTCAACACGATTCTCGTATGCTGGGGAGAGTTTCCATTTAAAAGAAATAAAAAACAAAAAAAGTTGAATTTGTGGAAAATTGCTGGAAAAATGGCCGAGGTGTCTAACACAGACTACGACAGTCGTAAGTTGATGATTGATATAATTCGTTGTTTTTATATCAAGAGGATATTTTTTTTTTGTTTCAATTGTTGTGTCAACAATTGGGAATTACTTGAGATTAAGAATAGATTTGTTGATTATTCGTTATTAATTAATTTGGATAATCTACAAAATTATTTATTGGATATTTATTTATTGTTTCAATAGGAAATTAAATATAAATATAAAATTGAGAAGATTTTTTAGTTCAATGTATACAGTTTGGTGGTGATAGCATTGATACAACTTATTATCAATTTTTCACCATTTATTGAAGGTTCAGGAAGAAATATAAACAGTGGAACTGGTTCTGATAGTGATATGAAGCTTGAGCCATCGAGTCCAACAGAGAGATATGGATTCTCCAGATGCAACAGTACTGGATCTGTAAATACACCATCATCATCTGCCCACAATACTGGTAATTTCCATTGATCCTCAATTATTTAACAAAAATCAATTGTACATTTTCAATGACTCGTTCATCCCTAATCCATCATCTATCCAATCATCAATCAAGCATGGATTAATAATTTCAATTGCAGAGGATGAAGATAGTGACAACAAAAGTTCGACAATGAGTTATAAAGAGCGTCGTAGAGAGGCTCACACACAAGCAGAGCAAAAACGTAGGGATGCGATTAAAAAAGGCTACGATTCCCTACAGGATTTAGTGCCAACATGTCAGCACACTGATTCCTCTGGCTACAAACTCTCAAAGGCCACAGTTCTCCAAAAATCTATTGATTATATACAATTTTTACTCCAGCAGAAGAAGAAACAGGAGGAGGAGAGGAATGCTCTGAGGAAGGAGGTTGTTGCACTGAGAATTATGCAAGCTAATTATGAGCAAATTGTTAAAGCTCATCAGACACAGCCTGGACAGGCTGAAATGAGGGTTTCTGATGAAACTAAATTCCAAGTGGTATGAATATTAAAATTACAATATGAATTACTCAACAATTGTAATTAAACTCTTTTTAAGAAGAATTTTTTTATTTTTTTCAGTTTCAAGCAATTATGGATCGTCTCTTTCAAACATTTAACAATGTTTCTGTTGCAAATTTTGCTGAATTATCAGGATGTGTATTCAGCTGGCTGGAGGAACATTGTAAACCACAGGTAATGATAATAAATTCATATTGAAACAATTATAAATCTTATGTTATCGTTTTCTATAAATTGTATCATTTTTTTTATTTATTTAATTAAATCAGACGATGCGAGAAGTCGTCCTATCAGTGCTACAGCAGCTCAACAATCAAATCAGCTAGTCAAACGAGATGATCCAGATGAATCTTCCAATTTTACCCTGAAAAATATAGAGATATGAGTTACCAAGTTATAATTATAACAAAATAAATACCTAAATTTATGAAATAATGAGAATAATAATGAGGTACAGTTTACGGGTATATTGACCGGACCAGGATGAGAGTTGAATGAAAGAAATTTATTTTATACAAGATACGAAAATAATTGAGAGTGTTTATTCTTCAGTCTCTCATTGCTGGGGTAATAATATTGGTAGCATAAAATTTATTGATAATCCAAAAGTTGCCATTTTGTAGGTATAAATAAATAAAATGTCTATGAATAATGTTACCAAAGACTCGAATAATTACGTTTATTCCTAATTAATCATATTTTTTCTGATTCTGTGGGCATACTGTCACCCTGCGTAATATCATTGAGTTGAATTCCATCAATTCTCGCCCTTACGACGTCATCAGATCCAGGACTGTTTCTTCCAGCTGTACGTCTCTTTCCTCTGTCAACACGTTGACAGCACAAATCACGAAAAATACAAGCATAACAGACAATCAATGCTGTTATCATTATCCCACCGATAACGAGAATTATCCCTAGGGATATTGTGAGCTCCTTGTCCATTTCCAATCGTGACTGGAACAGAAATTTGATTTTAGGGAAAAATGTTAAGAGACCTTTTTTGTAGACAAGAAAATTTCCCACAAAAAAGGTCTTGTGATATTTTCTCTTTACATCTATCATTAACGAGATAATTTCATATTTATCAGAGTGTAAAGAAATTCTTCCGAGTTAAAACTCAATATCTTTACCATTACACCCTCAATTTCTCATAAAATACACAATTCATTGATTCTGGGGTCACCCCAATAATTTAATGGAGCAGTCGATGCAAATTACACTCCATTCCCAGTCCATTTCTCCAGTATTTCTCTCAAACTTGATAATAAACGATGTAATCGTAGGAATGAGGGGATACAACGTTTTCCAGATGAAAATCATGATTTATGAGTATTAAAAAAGGGGTCTGGGACTTGGTCTCTGTTTTGAGGGTATCTCAGTGGAGTGAGTTGGCTATGATCACGCGTGAATCGCTCTGGATAACATCGGCTCCACCATCTTCTTGGGTTTTACCGGATTTTCTCATCTTTCATTAACTTTTTTCCTCTCTTTCTCCCAAATCTCGATAATTTGGGGGAAAAACAAAAGTTTGTCAACAACAAAAAAATTTTTTTTTTGTAATAAAAAAGAAAAAAATTGTTTTCATCAATTTTTAATTTAATTTCGTTTTTCGATTAGTGAATACAATGTTTTTGGATTATTCTTGTATTTATTCAAGGGTCAAAGTTTTATTTTCGTATTTTTTCATCATCGTCTTGGTCCATGCTCCCTATTCACCCCTCGAAACTGCTTCTCTTTTCTCTCCTCCTTTATTTTCCTCAAGAAAAGCTCTTTTTGCTTGTCAGCACATATATTGGTTTCTATCCAGTCGACACCATTTACTCGGTAGATTCTCCCTGGAGGCAGAGAATCATAGCACTGGAAAATATGGAAATAGCTTCGCATATGATGGCGGAAGAAAGTTTGCATGATTTTTATATTAAATTTCAGTAAAATTATAAATCTTCAAAAATGGATAACTAACAATTTGGTGAATATCTCGGAAATTACTGGGTCTAGAAAAATTTATCAAAAGACCTTTTTTGTAGAGAATTTTATTGCCTACAAAAAATATCTTTTGACATTTTCCTCTAAATCCGTTAGTTTTCGAGTTATTAACTAAATAAAACTTTTATAATTTCATCGAACAAATTTCAGTAAACCAACAGTATAATTTCCACGGTGAAAACTAATCTATTGGGCATAACTACGTGGAAACAAATGAGATTAGTTTTCCCCATATCTCAGTGCTCACTGGATACGTATGTTCAAAGCGATAAAAATATTTACCGTTTGAAATTCAAAACTCACTCTATCCCAGGAATTTCACGTGCCATTTTGTATCGATTCAGCTATCGAGTGATGCTAAATACTGACCCCTTACTGTGTAAATATAGTGTTTCATGTTGAATGAATCGGATAAAAGATTTTCCAGACGCTTGCGTATATTTAATCCCTGGGAGAGCTCGACAGCCCCTTGACCTTTTTTCACATCCAGGGATTTTTTAGGAATTAGAGAATGGTTCATTGAGTGTTAAGTATCCTTAGGGGTGATGAGAGGGGGAAATTTTTGGAACAGAGTGAAATTTACTATTTTATATTCTTTTTTAAATTTTAAACACCGAATTCTCTACAAAAAAGGTCTTTTGAAAAATTCCTCTGGACTATTTTTCTCAATATCTCCAAAACTAGTGGATTGAGAGAAAAATGACATAAGACCTTTTTTTTAGCCCATAAAATTCTCCACAAAAAATATCTTTTGACATTTTTCTTTTGATCCACTAGTTTCTGAGATATTGACAAAAATATAAAAAATATTTCAATTTTTATCATGTTTCATCCCTTAAAATTTTTAATACCCCATAAAATTTTGTGGACGTTTAATAGGCAGCCATTGAATGGCCCCACGTGTATAAAATGGATATCCATCACCTGAATGACAATGATGCAATCCCCCTGCGTTTAATTTCCTACAGAAAGGAGAAATTTATATAGAATCGGTGGGCATGCATCAGGGTGTCGACGCAATTAATATTCATCTGTGTGTGCTGTTACACGTGGACATAATAACCATTGAGTATGAATAGGATTCATGTATTATTCGACTCTCCATCCAGACTAAAAAAAAATTAAATAGGAATATCACTCTTGCTCTAGTAAAATATGACACTTTTCCCAGAATCCCAATTTCGTTTGACAAAAACCATTGATTATTAAATTATTATCTTTCAATTAGAAGAAAAAATTATTAATCATGATTTAAGTGAAGATTTTTTTTTTTTTTAATTAATTGGATGAACCTAAATTTTTCATTTTTTTTAAATAAATAAAATAAAAAAAAATCGAATGAATGAATTTTTTGTCATTTTCATTCAAGTCAAAAGTAATCGAATGGAATGAACGAAATAAACAATTCAATCTATTGATTATAGATTTCATTTATTTTTATTGGTCCCTAGAGACAATAGGTCTAGCTATATCTCAATATGAGGATGCAATTATCATCAAGATGGAGACTTTAACGCGACAGGAATACTGTCACATCATTAATGCACACAGTTTCTGCTGACACGTATGACTGACCATAAATGACAATTGCTGATAATATTAAACTGGAGTAATTTCCTTTTTCAATTTTTCCGAGTTGTAATGATTCTTTTTGTCAATTTATTTTATTTTATTTCATAATTTTTTTAACAACCCGATAAATACCGTATTATCTCGATAACGAGTGACTCTAGAAGAAAATGTTAAGAGACATTTTTTATTAAAAATTTCATAATCTACAAAAAAGGTCTTCTACAATTTTCTCCTAAAATCGATCATTTCTGAAATAAATCGACAATTTCCAAAAATAATTATGTATCAATGTTTTTTCGTATAAAAAAAATCATTTTTTATACAAAAATTGCATTATTTATTAAATAAAAAATGATGAAAAATTGTTTACCTCTGTATTTTGTCATAAAAAATAAAATAATTCAAAATGTCAATTGATGCGGCTTTGTAATTCTCACGGGACTGACCCGTTAACCGTCCTCACGCGAAATTGCAACTCTCTATTGAGTATCCACAAGAGTCGTAACATTTTATCCCCCTACCCCGCACCCATTTCATACATCCACTTTGTATTATTCCCTTTTATCCTCTACCACTTTAACTCCCCCGCAACTTCTTTCCTCTTCTCCATGGATCCCTATATTGTTATATCCATTGTGTTTCACCCACTTTGGTGTTATTCCAATGCTACCGAGTATAACGCACCCCGTCGTCTACACTTATTGTTCACTCACGTACTCAATCCCTTGGTTATGGATATCCCTTCTTGGCAGCTGTGATACTTGTGGCAAAAAAATATTTATCCATAAAATAATTTTTTTTTTATGAATTTTCATTATTAAATATTGTTTATAAATAATTTTTTAACAGCTAAAAAAATTTTTTTTTTCTCAATATTTGAATCTCTCATTTTTTCATATTTAAAAAAAAATCACTTTTTTACATTATTATTATCATTATTTCAATAATTTTGATTAATAATGATAAAAATATTTTTCATTTATTGTTTAAAAATTAATTGCAAAATTTTCAATTTTTAAAATTATTATTATTATTATTTAAAATTAATTAATATGTTGATTATTATTTCAGTATGTTCGAAGAATATCAAAGTGAGCAAGTGATACTGATACTGTTGCGCGCAGACTGCTGTGTGTGGCATTTGTATCCCTTCTCCGCTATCCCCCCCCCCCCCCCCCCCCGATGCGCTAGCCGGAAACTCAGGGCTTCCCCATCATCGCTGTATTCACAGTTTAAACCTTGTTACATATCCTGCATCGCAGGATAAAATTCTGTGTTGTTTACTAAAAGTCCAACTTATAATTAAACTCAGTGATTTTTTTTTTTGTCAAGTAACAAAAGAGATTTTTAATTAGCTCGGGCTAATTTTTGTTCATCACATGTTGACGAAG
This sequence comes from Coelinius sp. EB29, assembly GCA_035578325.1. NCBI lineage: Eukaryota > Metazoa > Arthropoda > Insecta > Hymenoptera > Braconidae > Coelinius > Coelinius sp. EB29. The sequence goes on from JAOZGT010000008.1 coordinate 3,168,710, forward strand.
TCAAAAAAAGTCCTGGAGAATTTAATATCGTATAGTAAACTGATTTTTGCAATTTAATCAAAAAAGTTTGACAAAAAAAAAATTCCAAAAAATGTCAGATATTTTTTCAATTAAAAAAACTTGAATTAAATTCAATTTTCAAATTTTTAAAATCAATTATTAAATTAGATTTTCCTGAAAATCATCATCTCCATGAAAACTTTGAATTAAAAAAATTCAATTTTCATTAAATTAATTCTCAACTCGTCGAAAATTCCATGAATAAATTTGTTATCACAATCATAACTCTTCATGTCCTGGATGATAAGGGTGGATACCGGAAGGGGTGGGGAGAAGTTGAAAAATTCTTAAGCGTATGTCTGATCACGTAGGAACTATAACTACTTGACTGGCTAGACTTTGTTCCTTGGAATCATCTTAACATGAATAAATATCTCTCTGATGAAAAATAACGCAAAGACATTTTTATTTATTTATTTTATTCAATAAAAAAAAAAAATTAATTCTGTACTTGTCCTCAAAATTATCCTCACTGAATAAAAATTTTTCAACGTAAGACGATATTGTATCGCATGGTATAATAACGAGTACTATATTTTTCCGTCTCATTCCTCTCATTTTCTCCCTCCCACTCCCACCAATACACTAACCTGTCTTATGCATACAGAGAGGAGGGAATCATCGAGGGACAAATTCCCAGCGAATGGACCTTGATACAGTGACAAGATTAGAATTTACGAGTGTGAGAAGAAAAATAAAAACGAGCAAACCTGAAACCACTGGAATTAGCGGAAGTTACGAGTTTGCTCCTTTTTTTTCATCACTTTCACTTTCTAATGGCTCATCTCTCCTTTTTTATGATGGCAGAAATATGTTGTTCCATGTTTTATGGATTTCCGGGTGGAGAAATTGGAGAGCCATAGATTTTTCTGATGATATCTCTTAAACTAGTAGGTTTAGAGAAAAATATCATAAGACCTTTTTTTAAGATTAGAAAATTTTCTACAAAAAAGGTCCTCTTATATTTCTCTCTAAATCTCAAAATTTCAGAGATATTCGCAAAATAGTTATTTCTGTGCAAATGGAACAGAAAGAAAAAACTATTTTTCATTGTTTATTTCATTTGTTATTAATTTTTATTGATAAGATTAATAATAAGATGAATAGTCTAGAGAGTGGAGATGTCCTCAGTCTTTACGAATAATGTGTTTCACCTCTGAGGGAGTGGAATGTCTCTAAATGGAATTCTTGTTCACATTCCAGTTGTTCCATTTTGTTTCTTCAATTGGAGAATTCATTCCTGTGAAAATACCTCTGCAATATCGAGATTTCTCGAGAGATATCTTTGGAACATTGATAATGATACGAGAGTATTATTATGCATCCAATTATACTTGGGAATACGAATTGACCTGACGTGCTCGGAGGACCATAATTCATGGGGCTGAGAGTGCATCCTTGAGAATACTTTTGAGCTCAACAAGATCCTTTCTCAAGCCCTCAGTGTCACTCTTCTCTATTTCCATCTCCTTTTTACGAAAATAACGCATCACTAGGTGTCCCATTATCTCACCAAATTTTTCATCATCATCTTCACTCAAATTTTCCTAGAATCAATCAAAATTAGTTATGATTCATTCAAAAATTATAAATTATCTCGAAAATCATTAATTTTATACTAAAATGTTATAAGACCTTTTTTGTGGAAAATAAAATTTCCTACAAAAAAGGTCTCTTGCTATTTTGGTCTAAAACCACTAATTTTCGAAATAAACATCATTTTCAAAAATAATTTAACACGAAGAAAATTAATGAATGAGATGAATCATTAATCTTCAAGTGTTCTATCGAAATTATTCGAGACTAACGATGAAGCAGCAGTGCTTGATGTCCCATTTTGCTTTCTTCATCTCAGTAGGTTTAATCAGCAGTTTGATATACTCAGTGAGCCAGCGTAGATCAGCCCCAGTGGGGAGAAAATTAAAAGGAGGAGGCAGAGCATTCTGCGCCATTATATCTATGTAAACCTGAAGATCAAGGGGTGAATGAGGACTTGTAAATAGTGAGATTAAATTTTTTCTGCCAATGGAGGAAAATGAAGAAAAACCTCGGTTCTCCCAAATGTCCATTCTACGTCAACATTGTCTGTGAAGGCTGTAAATGTGTTTGACATGCAGGCAATCAACATGTTGAGGACCACTATGACTGTCATAAATTCAAAACCTAGAAAAAGAAAAAATTTACAATAAATATTTTCCACTTATGGAGTTTCATAAATAAGTTATCAAATAATTTATTTTTACCAGCAAAAGCAAGGTATCCAATGCCCTCAGTGAAAGAATGTTTATTTATAATTGTCTCTGACTCTGTTTCCCCTGGTAGATTCTCGATTATGACGTCAGCGCTCTCAATAGCACTCATGCAAAAAATTGCCCAGAATAGGGTCTTAAGGCTTGACGTAAAATCCACGAATGAGGCAACTTGTTGAGTTTTTATCTTTGACTCGTCATCTATCTGTACCATTCCATCGTAATATTGATATAATTTGGCAAGACCTGAAAGATAAATCATTAGAAATAACAATTTTGATAGAAGACAGATGATATTTTTTATTATTTATTTACCCGATGCAAATGCAAAAATAATTATCAAAAAAAGGAATAAAAATTTAGTGACATCCTTGATCATTTTTCCAAGTGACATCTGGAGTGGTCCAAGATTGTAATCAAGTTGACAGACAAAGAGTAGTTTAAAAAATGCCATGATAGTTGCTATGCAAAATAGGCCCTCGGCAATTAGTGTTGGATCATACTTGTGCCAATATTTTCTCTCAAGATCCCTCTGGCCATTTCTACGTACATCAATAGCCGCTAATGCCCAGAAGATAAATGTCAATATGAAGAGACCAAGCATTCCAACTTCATATCTAGTGAATAAATGATAATATCTCTGTACATTAATTCTCCATTAATATTCACTATTAATTATTGATTTTATTACAAATTCCAACGTTCCCTAAAATAACGTCTCGGTCCATGTGTCATGCAGAGTCGAATTGCAGCCCAAACGTAAGAAATAACGTAGAAGCAAATGACGAGTTCGAATCCTGAAAATAGAGAAATTGAATATTTAATGAATGAATCGATGGAAATGTAAACGTGAAGAGACACTTGCCACTGTTTGGAGGCCCTCTCAGCTGATTCTTCTTATCAACATTAGACTCAAAGTATATGAATACAAGAAAAACAAGGTAACTAGCCACTGATGAGATGTATCTATTAACAGGTATTTGCCATTTTTTTCCTATTTTTGATTCAGGTGCAATCAGTAGCCAAATTGCTATTATTGGAAGCATGGGAATTCTTTGGATGACTGCTATAACTTTTGTAACCCCTGATTTTGTCTTCCACTCGTACCAATTGCCAATCCATCGAGTTTCGATTACCTAGAATTGTAATAAATTTCATACTGATTAAGTAGTAAAATATGATATCAGTCAAACATGACATTTTTAATCAATTATGCAATTATCTCGAAAAGGAGTGGTTTTAGAAGAAAATATCAAGAGATCTTTTTTGTAGCTGACAAAATTTTCTACAAAAAAGGTCTCTATGTAAATTCTTGCATCTGCTGTAGATTCCAAGATATTCATCAAAAACTTTTATATTGTAAGATAAAATTAAATAATATTTACCTGTTGAACATTAGGATGAGCAATGAATAGCTTCTGCTTGCACTCAACAGCATACAAAAGTCTCGGGAAAAAGAATTTTCTCACTTGTCCTTTACCTCCCCTCTGTTTCAATACAGTCTCCACCTCCTCCGCTTTTCTCGCACAACCAATGAGCTCAGCAGCAAAATAAGCAACTTCCTAATGTCAAAACACGCGCCACTTAACAAAAGAAGAATTGATGGTTTTTTTATACAACACACCTGGGACAGTTGCTTGTAAGATTTACCGAGCTCACGCTCGTATGAGGCAGCTTTGTCGAGGACAACTGACAGCTGGAAGGCCTTCAGAATTGGATCGGTCGAGGTGTGACAGATGTAAGCTGGATTTGCGACCGCACGGTAACGATACAGCCGCTTATTGTCGAGTGTTAATGGATCTTCGACATCTCTCTCTGGTCTGGATGAATACAAAATTTAATTATTCTTCATTATTCATTTGAAAATTACAATAAGAAAAGGTTTTGTAGTAAATTGATAAAAACTCAATTGTAGCCATCAAAAAGTTTTTGGTAAATATCTTGAAATCTGAGGGAGATGGAGAAAAATTCATAATGACCTTTTTTGTAGCCCTCAATTTTCTCTACAAAAAAGGTCTTAATGAAAATCTCGCTATCTCTCTCAGATTGAGAGATATTCACCGAAGAATGAGCTCTCGAGTTGACTCATTTCTCGTTAAAACTGAAAAGAGGATTTTTTTCAAAATTTTTACTTGCAAATTTCATCGCAGCAGCAACTCGGTGGATGTGGCTCTTCAATAACATGTCCTCTGGCAGCCAGCATCTTGATCATCTCAAAATGTCCACAACTAGCAGCCACATCCATTGGTGTAGTTGCATCTGGAAACTCGGAACTATCAATTGGCCCAGTGAACTGCGAACCCGGCACCTGACTCTCCATTTTATCCAGAATCATCATTGCAATTTTCTCCTCATTGTCGCGAATTGCATGCAGTGCAGTATCACCACAATCAATATCGTCGAGGGATAGAAGGAGTTCAACCATGGCTATGTCTCTCTCTTTGACAGCAATGTGTAATGCCGAAAGGTTCTGAAAAAAAATTAGAGACATTTTTTATTTAATATAATAATATCTGATATATTATAAATGAATGGAGTTGTGAGAAAATGTCAAAAGACCTTTTTTGTAGTAAATTTAATTCTCTACAAAAAAGGTCTCTTGACATTTTCTCATAACTCGACTCATTATTGAAATAATTCTATATTTGTTATTGATGACAATTTCCTTGATTTGGAAAGGAAATTTCCATTGAATAAGAAAGATGAAAGAAAAATTGTGGAAACATGAAAGAGAAAAAAATAAGGCGGCCCCATTCATCCGTAGGGCCCACCCAGTGGGACGCGTGCGCCATTGGACAGTGTTTAGGGTACGATTGAGAGTCAAAAACGTCGGGGCAAGGAGTCACAACACGAGGATAATAGAAGTGTGGGACGTTATTTTGGTTACGTGTATTCTTGTGCCGACAAAGGTGACACTGTCCCCTGGTGAGAATTCCCTCGACGCCTCTTTCTGTTAAGAATTCTTTGACCCACTATGGGTTCTGGTGTTTATAGGCTTCTTGACAAAAAGAAAGAAATCCTTGGAAAAGCCGACTATTTCAAATTTTAAATGAAATATCGTATTTTTGAATTTTTAACAATTGTGTATGAAATTTTACAGCTATAAGAATTCTGCATTTACCTCGAGAATGAGTAACTTTAAGAAAATATGTGTAAGAACCTTTTTTGTAGATGAAAAAATTGCCGACAAAAAATATTTCTCAATATTTTCTGCTAAAATCACTCGTTATTGAGATAATTTCATTTTTTAAAAAATTTTAACAACATTTTCTCAATTCTTAAAACTCTTTCATTTTCACATCTGTCTAAAAATCAAATTATTACGATAACGAGTGATTTTAGAGTGAAATGTCAAAAGACATTTTTTATAGGAAATTTTCTCAGCTACAAAAAAGGTCTTTTAACATTTTCTCCTAAAATCACTCATTCTCGAGATAATTACATAATTGACAAAAATTTTACTTTCCACTTGTGAGGTGAAAAATTCTATCTAAAAAACAATTTATAATTATTTGACCTGGAATTTGTGGTAATATTTTTTTATCATAGACATCTCCTGAAATCATTGTTCTGTAGATTTTACCGCCATTGAATTATGGCGGCAGATACTGGACGGAGAGGAAAAAAAATGTCTGAGACGAATAGGTGAAGGTGGAGTATTCAATGGGGGAGGGGGGGGGGGAGGTATAACGTGTTGCTTCTTGTTTGGAGGGGTGAAGATTCCAGATAAGCTGAGGGGACAATTCCTGCTGCCTCTCTCCAGACTTTTATCGCTTTGGTAGAGCCTTCGGGCATGAACGTTTCCATGAATTTCATAAGGACGAAGGGGTTGACAGCATGATTTATCGATTTTTAAACAAATTCTCAAGTTTACAGGATTAGAAATTAATTCTTATATTTTCGAAGAATTTAAAACCCTGAGGATTCAAAGAATCCTTCCAGTTCTCCAAATATTCAAATCCGCAAAATTTCAATTATTTTTAATTACAAATCGATTCATTCAATTTTCTCAAGAATGAGTCGGTTGACGACAAAATGTTAAGAGACCTTTCTTGTAGGAAATTTTCTCATCTACAAAAAAAGTCTCTTAACATTTTCTTTTAGAGTCAGTTTTTTTCGAGATAATTGCATGATTACCAAAAATCTTGAGTGAAGTAGTAAAATGGAATAAGCGAATTTCAGTTTTTTGAAAATATCTCGATATTGAAGAGGAAAAACGCAATTTTCTTTAAAATCGTTTTTCTAGCCCTCATTCCGCTCTACAAAAAAGGTCCTGATAAAAATTCTCTCATCTCCCATAGATTTGAACATATTAATTAAAATCTAACGTGTTCTACTGATTTTTTCATTTAATCACTTATTAAATTCATTTACATCAGTAAAAATCGTTAATCTAACTAAATTAATTTTTTAACCCCTAGAAAATCACTTATTACCCCTCAATAATTACCTGAAAGTTGGCGGAATTGATTTTAAACTCTCTATTTGTTCCAAGAAACTCCTGAACTCCAGTTACATTACCACTGGCCACAAGCTCAAAGAATTGTTTCTCCAACTCCTCCAGTTGGGGGAGAATGACTCCTGGTATCTGGCTGGGATCTTCAATCTGTTCAGCCCAATCTTTTCATCAATATATTTAATTTTTCTTTTGCTCATTTTCTTTTAATAAATTTATCTATTGAATTAGTCTCACTTTAATTGGCTCCTGCTCCCTCTCCTCTTCGTCTGGAGCTCTACTGGGTGGAGGTGGAGGAGGTGGTGGAGGTGGTGGTGGTGGTGGTGGTGGTTCCATACTTCATTTACCTCGTGCCTATTCTATTTCATCCCAAAATTGCTGAAATTAGGGAAAAAGTTGAATATCCCTTTTTGGTTAATTATACAATTATCTCCGAAATCATCAATTTTAGGAGAAAATGTTAGAGAACCTTTTTTGTAGCTGAGAAAATTTTCTACAAAAAATGTCTTTTGACATTTTATCCTCAATTAACTCAATCTCGAGATAATTCCATAACAATTTGTAGAATCAGAAAATTAGAACTCGTATTACTTTTTGTAACTTCAATAGAGATTTATTTCTTCAGCAGTAATGAATACCCAGAGTGAATTAAACTGAGATGAATTCTTTTAATTCTTTGAACTAGAATAAGAGTAAAAGGTTGAAGTTTCTACGAGAGTCGAGCTGAATCGTCTGGAGTGAGTTTCCTTGGAGACATTGAATTCACAACAAAATGAAAATGGAAATAGTAAATAAATGAACATCTCCACCAATTAAAAAAAAATTTCATACAATTTTTGAATAATTCATTCTTTTTGTTGCAAATCAAATTATTAAGGCCCTTTTTATTGTCATAAATAATGAATAAACAACAAAAAATGAATTTTCTTTTATGGTATGAGTCTATTATTTTCGTCAATATATGTACATAAAAAAATTGTTTCATCTACATACAAATAATATTATTATTAAAATAATCGATAATTTGCAATATATAATATAAAATAATTAATAAAAAATAACGCAGTATTTTGTTGTTGTTGTTGTTGTTGTTTTATTTTTCTGGTATATAACTTAAGCATTTCACATAAAAATAGCACTTTATATTAGGAACAGAAGCTGTTCATTTTGCAATTAATTATTCAATTTTTTTTTTTTTCATTAAATCATTAATCATTTATTCACTAACAAAGCTAATTAATTGATAATTATAATAAAGTAGAAGAAGAAAGAGGCTATAATACAGTCGCTCACGGTCACCCGATAAATATGATAGAATTAAAAAAATATTAATTATCATAATAAAAATATCAATAATTATTGGCGATAACATTAATTAATTTTACAATAAAGTTTGGTTTTATTTACAAAATTTTCATCGGCTCTCAGTTAATATCAATTAATCATGAATACTGGAGACACCGGATTTAATTAATTTAATCAATTGGACGAAAAAAAAATAATAATAATTGAGTTAGAAATGATGAACACTGGCCAACTTTTGTCTAAGACTTTCTTTTTCTTTTTCTACACTTTGTTGAAAAAAAAATTTAATTAAATAATCATAGCTCTATAATTTATATACCCATCGTTGTATTTATGTGTCCGATAAACGGGCAATTTGTCTTGGACAAAATGCCCGATAATTCCCTAATTACAAATGATTATGGGATTGATCCTGTAGCGAAATAGGAAAAATCCGATAAAATCTAAAAATTATTCTTTTTATATCTCTGCAACTATTGAGTTTAGAGAAAAATATCAAGATACATTTTTCATAGAGAATTTTACGGTCTATAAAAAAGGTCATTTGACATTTTTCCCTAAATTCAGTAGTTTCAAAAATATCCTCAAAAAATGCTGAATAAGTTTTAGGCTTATCTAAAAGGTAAAAAATTAATTTTCCTCCTTTTTGTTAATCATCGAATTATCTCAATAATGACTCAATTTACAGAAAAATGTCAAAAGATATTTTTTGTAGATAATTTTCTCATCTATAAAAAATGTCATTTGACATTATTCCTTAAAATTGTTCATTTCCGAGATAAATCTACAATAACAGAAAAATTCGCTACTGAATTCTGAACGTTCTCTTTGACCCTTCAAAACCTCCTCAGGACCTCAGTCCATTAATTTCTACAAAAAAAAAACACCGGTATGTTTTCTCCACGTAAATCCCAATCTCCATAATAAAAAATATTCAGTACAGCATGGAGGGGGGTAAAACGTAGGCTGAAATTGAATAAAGAAAGTTGGCATACCAGTGAATGCCCTCTGGCCTATTCCACCTAGATTCGACCGCCTTTGAGCCTTCAATCTCATAATTCTCGACCTTCTGAGCCTCCCTGGAGGCCCAAAAGACCTCCTTGATACTCCAGAGTCCATTTTTAATGGTGCTTATGACTCTCAATGGGAAAAACGAGATTTGGGCGATTGTCTGACTGTTGATGATGGCATAACACGAGGCTACGACGTCATCAATAACCACTGTGCCCTCCCTGGTTAGAGGGGCAAAGACGCCCTCCTCGAGGACTAGTTTAGCCTCTATTACGTCTTCCCATCTGACTCTGGAGCCTCCAGGAAGCGTTTTATCATCATCCCTGACTAAAATTCTATCTCCAATCTTGACATTTGCTGCGTACATGATATTGCTCGAGGTCTTCAGGTCCTTTGGCTCCACTGGTACCAAGTGGGCAGGTGTCAGGGTCAAGTGTCTTCCTGAGGATGTCGTCAGACGGACAAATTGACGGGTTGCTGAGGGCGCGTAGTCCAAGAAGGCTATCACCTCTGAGAAAACTACTTCTCCGTTGGAATCGAGAGACGCTATCTGCTCGCCGATTTTCAGGGAGGACAGAGGTTTAGGTCCAGTCGAAGTCAAGACCTCACTTTTTCCTGGGAAACAACCTCCGGATTTTCCTACTGATGATGATTCTGAAATCAGAAAAATTTAATTTTTTAATTTTTGAACTTTTGAGAATAGAAATTTCATCTTAGATCGGTAGGAAGTGGTTTTAGGGAAAAATGTTAAGAGACATTTTTTGTGGAAAATTTTGCGCACTACAAAAAAGGTCTTTTGACATTTTTCTCTAGAATCACTAGTTTCAGAGATATTTGCGAAAGAATGAAGTGAAAAATGGGATTACTCTCTTGTCGAATTTTTTTATTGAAAAAAAAAATTGATAAATTAATTAATAAAGTATCTAATAACCCTCGATCCTTCTCACAGTGTCAGAGAAGCGCCTCAGATCACTGGACCCGATCAGGTAATTGGATCTATCCTGACGTGTCTCATCTCACGAGGAGTGAAAAAAAAAAAAATTGGAGAAAAAAAATTCAAGATTTGTTTTCACTCTTCTGACATATGAGGATCGCGCCCCTAACACTCAGATTGGTCTCATCACGATGGAGAAATTCGATTTATCGATAATCCCCGAGGGTTTTTTTTTCTTTTTAACACGAATGGAAACTGATATAGGGGCCAGAGATGGTACAAACGAGTTCTAATGGCATTGGAAATTCCTGCATAGTCATTGAGGATGAAAGCCACGAAAATTTCCATTGAAATTGGAGGGAGATCAGTTTTCCTTTCATTTCTATTATATTTATTTATATATTATTATCTGTGATTATCTATTATCAGTGTCATTCACTGAAAGGGAGATTGATTAATGTAACGAGTTGGAATTTTTTTTCTAGTTCAATTGATAAAATTTCATATTTCACAATTCAAAAAAAAATTGTAAATATTATGTATTATGGAGTTTATCTCGAGAATGAGTGATTTTAGAAGGAAATTATAATAAACCTTTTTTGTAGCTGACAAAATTTCCAACAAAAAATGTCTCTTAACATTTTTTTGTAAAATGACTCGTTATGGAGATAATTTGATATTTATCGAGACGTTAAAAATTGTGAAAATTGATTAATAGTCATTTTAATAATCATTGCTTTATTACATAATTTGTTCGGTTAATTTCAACTGTATTGTCTATTTAATGTCTTTGTTATGAGTCAGAAAAGGGAAAGCTTGAGTTATTGCGAGAGAATAAATTTTTAAATTTCTATTTTTTCATATTTTTAAATGATTAAGAACCGTTGTTTCTGTCTGGGTCGAATGAATATGCATGGAAATATAATATGTGAACGGCTGAGAATGGAGATTCTGAGGTGTCGGCGTGCGCGTGGGAATTTGAGTGTTTCTGTGACGGAGATAAATTGAATTGAAATATATTGAAAATTTAATTATCGTAATTAGTTAAAAATTAATTATTTAATGATAATTGAGTTGATCAATGCCATTTAAATTTTTTATTGATACTCAATTAATCGGATATTTTAATTTATTAATTCCATTCAATTAATTCAATATTTCCGTCTAATTTTCAGTATTTTTAAAAATTAATAAATTTCATTGAATTGAAAGGAAGAAAAAAATCTTATTAATTGTTAATTATCTCGATAATGACTCAATTTAGAGAAATATGTCAAAAAATGTTTTTTGTAGCTGAGAAAATTATCTATAAAAAATGTCTGTTGACATTTTCTTCTAAAATCACTCATTGTTGGAATAATTTCATAATTAATAATTCCATGTGAATTTTATGAAAATCAATAATTGTTGAATTATTCGACAATTTCAATTTGTGGTGCAACTTTCAATCAATACAGGGTTTTATGAATTCTTGTGGTACCGAATGGTGAATTGAAGAATAAAGTCGTGTGGATCAAACTTCCAGGGATATCGATTTCGCCGGTTGTAGCCGTTGGACGAGTTATTTCGTTATTAATTCGGTGTGGCAGATCGTGGGTATTTATTTTGATATCAAATAACATGACATGGTGAGACTAACACTAAAAAAAAAATACTCCACAATTCTACTGAAACTCGAAAACTTTCATTTTTGTCAATAAAATTATGAAAAATATTTTTTTCAATTTAAATTCAAAAATTGGTAATAATTAAATAAATCAATTTTTCTTATCGCGAGAAGCTCTAGAGGATTTCTGTAGTCGATGAGGAAGAGAACTGCGCGATCTTTTATGGAAAACCAAGTCCTCAATTTCGCAACCAGTGATCCTCAACCCAAAGAAATTTCAAGATAAATTATTGAATATTTAATTTAAAAAATTCATGAAAAAAAATCGATGATCACCAGAAATCATGACTTTCAAATTCTCAATGAGAATAGTGAGGATTTTATCTACTAAATACACATGAATATGCTGACAACAATGACGAGTCGATTTAATCGGAAATGAAATGTCTCCTCGGAAATGAATCTGTTCTTATCGATCGATTTTATCGGAAATAAATTTTTCTGTGACAAGATATGAGAGAAAATGTCATTTTTTATTTTCCATTGAACCTATCAATTGCAGATAAATCTGCAAACTAATTGATAAATGTCTTTTGGACTCACCTCCACGATCATTTCGAGAATATCTCTGAAACTAGTGGGTTGAGAGAAAAATGTCAAGATACCATTTTTGTAGCTTATAAAATTTCTCACAAAAAATGACTTTTACCATTTTTCTCTAAAACCATTAATTTCCAAGATATTTGCAAAATAATATAAATATTCATTTCTGACCCATCCGATATCGTCACTCGACAACAGATTCCCGATAAGACAGGCCGGAAATTAAATTCCTTATCACCATTTACCCACGTTATTGAATTTCCTCCCCTCCCCAAAAGTATTAAACTTGAAAAAAATGTAAATTGCAACCGTCAATATAATTTCAATCACCAGATAAAAATACGAAAAATACGATCGTTTAAATTCTACGACGTCGTTACTCCACGCTCAGTGAGCAACAGTGGCCCCAGCATTTATACCACTGAATTATCGACGAATTAACAGAATGTAATAAGAATTTATAAGACATTTTGAGTTGCCGACGTTTTGACTCCTCTCATATCATTATTCTTATTTTTTTTTTCTCTCATCTACAGCCATACCATACGTTAAACCTTCACTTCAAACATTTTACGCGACATTTCCCCTACACCATCTGAACCTTCCGCTTTCCACTAAATCAGAGATTTAATGCCTCAGCGCCTTGGGTATCACGATTTTTTAAAAATTCAATTTGTGAATAATTTTTTTTTTTACTCAAATTTTGAAATTGACTTTTTTCAAAAGTTGATATTTTCATCATAAAGTCAGGGAAATTTCAGGCGGAAAACTCAGTATGACGACTTTTTTTTTAATCAATTATTTCTCGAGATATCAATTAAATTAGTTTTTCCTTCAATACATAACATAATTTGTAATACTGACCTGATTTAACAGAACAATGAATGTGCGATCTTGACTCATAGTAGACCCAGTCGAAGCCAGCTTCAACAGCGAGCCTAGCTAGCATTCCATACTTGGAGCGATCCCGATCACTAGTCGTAACATCCACCGCCCTTCCCTCATAATGCAGCGAGTCAGTGGCATGCTTTCCCTCCTCATCCCACCCCTCAGTCACCCTGAGTTTAACCCCAGGCCACTGATTCATCACGGATATCGCCAGTGTATTGAGCTTCTCCTTACACCTCTGAAACCACAAAAAAAATCCCCAAAACATTAATTTTCACATCCCCAATATTTTTATATCCCCCCCCCCCCCCCCCTAAAACGTATTTATTTTCAATTAGAAATAAATAAAATCTCCATCTGTTTATTTTCATACTCCCTTAATTTTTATCTCGAAAGAGGGTAGATAAGAAAAACCTCAGGAACCTCAGGTAAAATCTCCTCTGGAGAAAAAAAAAGGTAGCGTCCGGAAAAATAAACGCTTGTTTTGACCGCTCAGTGACGAACGCTGTGTAGAGACGAAAATAAAAAGTAGAAACTCCTTGAAGAAGACCGGCCCGAGGGTAAATCAAGGGGCAAACAAGAGTATAAATACAAGAGAAAAGGAGAGAAAAAAAAAATACATAAAGGACAGGCTTTTACTTCGTTCAACGCCGAAAGATACAAATATTTTTTCAAAAATCTATGGGATCTTTTACCTGTGACGGAACTACAAACTTTTACCCCAATGACGATGAATGTCAAAAGGGGAAAAATGCTGTGGGGTATAGAAAAATGAGAACATGAGACCCAGAGCGAGAGTTTCTTCAGTGGGCCTTAATCCGTAGGCGCGAGAAGCTAAAATAGACAAAAACCCCTTGACTTTTGCCGCAAAAAAAATCTCTTTCAAAATCACTTAACTATTTTTATTTATTCCAATTTTTACCTTCAACTCAAGCTTTTACAGTTGATAAATCATCAATACATTATTTCTGTCAACTTATTGATGTTTGCTAAACCAGTTGTTCCATTGTACCTTTCTCCACCCGCCCTTAAGGGCCCAAATGTGGGCCCACAATGAATATGCAAAATCATCGCATCTCAATGAAAAAAAAAGTGAATAAAATGGGGGAAAAACCAGGTGACAATAAAATTGAAAAAGTCAACTGGGAATTCAGGCCCACGAAAAAATATCTGTTATTAGGGCCCATAAGTCCCCAGGGGCCTCAAAAGAAATGAGTCAATGGGAGATGTCCTGCGGTGTTACGATTAGCTTCTACCAGACTGCCAAGATATACTGGTGTCATTCAACAATACATGGGGATGGGAAAAGAAATGGTGAAATTCAAAAGTGTCATGTTAGCCAGAATACCTACGCTAATTCTTGTACTATATATTTCCAAACCTGGGGATATTTATAGGATAATATTTGTGTATTGGATCAACGTCTTTTGGATTATGCGTGGGTGAAGATGTGTGTCATACAATGAATATCAACTGACGACAATTTTATGTTGTCTTATTTTGGTACAAGGATTAATGGCTTCCTTTTTTGCTGAGGACTTGGTGATTTTTCATAATTTTTAAAAAGTAATGTAAGCATTTTTCATGAGATTTTATTGATAAATTGAGCGATTCATCATTTTGAAGGAGTGAGGAATTTTATTGAGAGAATTTAAAAAATTGTGAGGCCCATTTTTTGGGCCTGATGTAATGAAATTTTACCAATGAAAGTAAAGATTTGAAATATTTGGGCCGCAATGCTCACATGAGGTCATGTGCAAATCGTAAGTCCCAAAAGTTTTGGGCCTTGCACATGGATTTATTTCCTCACACAAGTTTCAAATATTCTAAGCTTTGGGCCTTGATGTTCAATGACTTATATTATAAAAGTAAACGAGAATTAAGAAAGTTTGGGCCTTACATGCTCAATTTATGGTTATAACAGTTGGAACAGTTGCGATATTGGCCCTTATACATTGTAATCCAATTGTAATTTAGAGTCTTGAAAGGCTTGGGCCTCACACATTAATTTTCTTTGTCCTTGTAAAAGTTTCAAATTTCTGACCACTGTTTCGAGTGCTTATTATCCCTATTTACTTGAAAAAATGTTGATGATACAAGTATTAACCCGAAAATTTATGTGGGAATAAAAAATTCATCGTCGAAATATCCAATATGGCTGGCGCACACATAATACAGATTGGAGGTCAGAGAAGTCCAGGCAGCGCGAGGCCCCGAACGAGGAGATAAAAGGCCATAGTATGTTCGTAAAGGTGAAAAAAAAAGAAAATATATATATAAAAAAAAAAAATGGTAAGAATGGCCGACTGTGTACAAGAGGGAGAGGAGAGATATCCGACGACCACAACTGTTTTCGGACGGGGGACCTATGCAATATACCGGTGCCCGATGGGGTTCCATGTTGGCACAGCAGGCGATCAAAAACTAAAAAAGGCCCCTCCCAAAATTTTACATCTATTTACAAACATTTTGCCAGTAAGGGAGATTCTCATTTTATATTTACCGGGGCCCATTGAGTTCGGATGAAAGAAATTTCGGTCAAAAGTCAGAAAATTTGAAAAAAAATACAATTTTGAAAAGTATTCATAACTCATTTCCTTTCTTCACTAATTAACCTTATTTCTCCATGTCTTGAAAATGTCATTTCGTAGCTAGGAATTGTTAAAATATCATTGAGAAATTGATTTCCTTTTTTTTCCTTTTTCTACAAAAGAATAGAATTCATTAATTACAAGACGAAAGATATTAGAGGCGCGATGAGTCCCATCTGGTCCACGTACAAGGCCCACCTTGGGCCCTTGTAACCTCAAAGGAAGCGCCGAAAATGTGGGGATGCTTGGGATCCCTGGAGGTGGCGCCATCATGTATTTTTTGTTTTGTTCTTTCTACCTTTTTATTTCTTTTCATCCCGTGTTGGAGGGCGGGCGAGCGCCATTGCAAAAGACAATGGGAACACGTACTAAAGTCGACGAGCAGATTTTACCTTGTCCACCTCCTCGTAAGTCACTTGACAAGATGGCATGGAGACAGAGTAAGATCCAATGGGCAAAAGTGTGGTTATGGGTACATAAAGGAGAGAAGATAGAGGAGATATATTCATGAGAGATATCCCGTAGGGGAGTCCCGTCGCAGCGCAGAGAGATACTCTCACATAGCCTACAGCATTTGTACGTGGGAATGGCATTTTATTTTATTTTGAGTACAGATTATGTACGTGTGTTGGAGGCACAACATTCTTTACAAGTCGTTCGTCTTCCTCCTTTCGATAATTTGTTTTTTCTTTTAATTCCTTATCCTTTATGAAATTTTATTCTCCATTTTGTTTTTTTTGTTTCTTTTTCTTTAATAACTTATGCTCCTTTTCATACTGTTCTTTATCACCTTCCATCGTGTCAGAGAGTCTCTGCGCACAAAGATCAGGGGCTATAAAGTCTACGGCTAATTACAACGTGTCAATCATGCACGTATCGCACAAACCCATGACGCCTACTCATATGCCACATCGATGCCATATAACCATGCATTATGGATCGCAAGGGGGGCCTTATGAAGAGTGGTAATGTATGGAGGATTAAACCCTACTTCCTCTCTCGCCTGCACGTTTACCATCTTTTTTATTTCGTCGGTTATACTACTTTTTTTGTGCAACTTGCTACATTCAATTACAGTCAATTTCCTCTTTGTGCATATAAAAAATTGTAATAATGAAAATATCATGGATCCACAAGGCCAAAAAATAGAAGGTTTTTAGACCTTGCGAGTTGATCCGTATCTTCCGCAATTTTTTTTTGAATCCTGAATGCTTCAAAGAACATGAAGAAAGTTCCAGGGCCTGATATTGTTTGAAGTCCGTCCTGACGGATGTGAAGTACATGTTCATCCCCAGCAAAGCTCAAGAATGATGTGAAGTATAGATTTACCGATAAGGCCCAAATATTGTAGTTCCTCATGGGGCCTTATCGGCGAATCGATACTTCATATAATTATCTTTCGGCCCTTCATGTAACATAAATTACAATACAAAGAAATGAAGAAGAAAAGAAGTATGAGGCCCAGAAATAATTTTTTTTAGGGCCTTACAATCTCCCCTGATTAATCAAGAAATTTCCTCCCTGAGGGCACGTAGGTCATTACCGTTAAGATGGGAATTAGATGTGAAGTTGCCTTTCTCTAATTGAAAATAAGAAAAAGTTAAAAAAGCAAATGGAAGAGAGAGGGCCCAATATAGCCATAAAAAGCGACTAAGAATATCGCGAAAGGGGGTTGGGTTTAAGGCCCTGTGGGTCCATGGCTTTTATAAGATGGTGATGCCAGTGGGCAAGCGCGAGCTGGGTCTCATCCTCTTTCCATGGGCCCTCACCGCAGTGCCCGAGCCATCTCACCACGGGTTATAACCATGCGAGGGCCCCGCCCCCACTTCTCTCCCCTCCGCGTATGAGTCCCACTGCCTCGTATGTTGCCCCCACTCTTTCTATATCTCTCATATCGTTCTCACAGTTAATACCTCTTTTTTCCCGTTCTCTGTCTTTCCATTTATCCCTCGAATTGTGAATCTTTGGAGAGGATGGGACAGTTTTATTAGTTTCCCATCTACATCCACTCTCTCTTTTTCTCCATTCACCCTTTCGGCTCAGCTGATCGCCCCCCCCCCCCCTCCACCACTCACCACCCCACTGTTGATTCATTCAGAAAGTTCCTCCTCAACACTTTGTTTCTATTTTCTTTTCCTTCCAGCGGACAGAAAATAAAAGATTGAAACAATCATGAATACATTAATTCGTTAACTTGATTATTTATACGAATGGAGATACTTGTTCTTGTGTCAGAGATGACGCGGCAACAATGCCATGGCTTTCAGCTGCAGCTTAACTACATTCGTGTGTTTGAGTGTTTGCCAAGCTCTCTCCATTTGGAGATCCTTCTTCCCTCTCGTCAGATTGGAACGTTAGTGCAATGTTAAGTACACGAGAGACCGACTAGTGTGACCTATCTCACGGCTTTTTGGGTATTTAACATTGTTAATGGCTCTTTGAGAGTGATCGGTTTTTATTAAAATCTCTTTCTGTTTTGCTTTCTTTTAGACGTAGTAAAGTATGTTAAATGGTGAAAAATTAACGGATGAAGAAGAAAAAAAATCCTAAAAAAATTTTATTTTGTAAATATGGCGCTGACGCCCCCTCGTGGTCTCGCGAATGAATCACAGTGACCGGAACGATAAATCATCCGCTAGGGCGCGCATAATACTCGCGACTAGGAGAGATTTATCGCCGGGTTTATGTTAGGTGTTCACTCTCTTCTCCCCGCCGCCATTATGAGAACAAGGAGCATTGGCGAAAAAAAAAAAAAATGATATAACAACAGTGGAATTCGATTTTTCACTTTTGAAATGTCAACCATGAGGGCAGCATATACTCTCGATGACGAGACATATTTCGTGGAAAGAGCTGAAAAGGTGTCTCGATATTGTCTCGGGTTACATCCTTATTACCCCCTCGACTTCATCAAATGAAAAATATCGGACACGACGTGTGGGTAACCCCAGCCAATCCTCTTTTGTCCGGTGGGAACGGATTAACCTATAAAAGACACAACAAATTTCTTTTTTTTTGTTTCTCATTCATATTTGTTTTCTTTTCAGAGATTTTGTGATGTCCTGTGTTGAGTGTTGTTTGACTCCTAAATTTTTGTGCACCCGATGATGATGATGATGATGATGAGGAATGGAGAAAGAGGAGAGGGTGAAAGCCGAGTGATGACGTCCCGTCGACTCCAATCGTATTATGCCTCGTTGCCCTTGGGGGTCTTGTGACTTAGGAGTGCGAGGGAAGATGAGTGTGCGAGCAGGTGTGAGCGTGTGAGGAATTATTCGCCAAGGACGCATTGCTGGGAATCGATACACTTGGTATTTTTCTCTTTTTGCATCCATTTTTTTTTTTCAATTTTTTTTGAATTATTTATGATTATGGCCAATTGATGTAATTTATTGTGTTAAA
Organism: Coelinius sp. EB29; assembly: GCA_035578325.1. Lineage (NCBI taxonomy): Eukaryota > Metazoa > Arthropoda > Insecta > Hymenoptera > Braconidae > Coelinius > Coelinius sp. EB29. The sequence continues at coordinate 3,187,815 of JAOZGT010000008.1, forward strand.
AAAATTGATGCAAAATTCATATCATCAGTGTTTTTCTCTTGTAAGAAATTGATTGAAAATGATGGATAATAATTTTTTGTTTTCAGAGTTGACAAAATATCAGAATTGAAAGATAATTTTCAAAGGATAAAAACGATGATACCGAGATGATGTGGAAGGTAGTATCGTATTCCAAATCGGCCTTCAGAATCTCCGGGGATCGGGTTATTAGGATCCAAAATGAATGTAAATCTCCTTAACACGATCCCCCGAGCAAAACACGGCTACCCCGTCGGGGTAGACATCCACCAATGGCATATAACTTCCCTTGGTCTTTTCTTTTCTCTCTTCTCTTGTCCAAAGTGTGGTCAGATTAGGCTGAATCTTTGCACACAATCCACCCACGTTTATGTTCTCTGTTCCACTCTACCTATCTCTCTCTCTCTCTCTCTCTCTCTCTGTCGGTCACTTTTTTTTCCCAGCTCCTTTCAGGAGGTTTGAGAGATTGAAACCGGGAGGATCAGTCCGTAGATTTTTATCAGGAGTAGCTTTTTTTTTCAACCAGACGATGCAGTTAAAACGAGACATGATGGAGTGTTTTTAAAATGACCCAAAACATGGATTTAATCGAGGTTTTTTTCCAAAATGAGAAACAATTCAATTTTTTTGATTCTGAATGAAATAAAAAATTGGCAGAAACCTTCATCCGACAAAATGAATTCTTGCATAATGATGTTAATTCACACAAGTTTATTGAAAAATCATCCAACACTTGATGAAAAATATGAAGAATAATAAATACATTCTACCATTGAACTACCGATGAAAAAAAAAAAAAAAACTCATTCTACGTATTTTTACAGACAGTCACGTGACATTAATCTAAAGAATTAGCATCATGAGTGTGTAAATATTCTCACGTGTGAAAAAAAGAATGTTTCAGAGTAAATCAATCAGTTCTGAACACCCGGCACTTCAGTTCTCCACCGACTACGCTAATTAGCACTAATTGACCGAGACGAGAGTTGGTGGAGGTAGGCGAACGGCCGACTCCTCTCTCGGAAGGTTAAAATCAGGGGATATACCTCATTTGCCTACAATAATTACATTGTTTTATCACCACTAATCTCGATTAAACAATAAATCGACAAACACCTCAGGGTTTTATTTATCGATTAAACCGAAGACATCCTTTAATCACGTGCAGACAGAGCTAAAAATTACTGCATCGTAATGAAAATTACCGATTAAAGTATCAAATCGCGCCGTGAGTATCAATTCACAATGACGCAATCGTAATTACGTCGCGTATTTAACTCTCTCCCGAGTTTCTACGGCTTATCGTTGTGCTGACTGTAATATCAATTATCCAGTGGCTATAATTTTTTTTTTCTCTCTCTCATTGGAGGCATTAGATATGTGTACAAAACAAAAAAAAAGGGGGAGGAGGGAGTAGCTGACACTGTGTTATTGGATTCGAGCACGTACCAACATTATTGAGACGATTAAAACGAGCTCATGAGGACCTACCCAAGCATGAAACATCAAACAATAAAATGCCGAAGAGTACACATGTATTTTTAATTTTTTAAATATTCGTTTTCTTGATTATTTCAGGATTGGCTGAAATTCTGCACTTTTTCGAAGGCTCTGGGCAATAGAGTATAAATGTTCTGGGTTAAAAAATTATGAGGAAAATTTCTTCATTATTACTCAGAAATTGATTAAATTATTTAATTCATATCTCACAATCAGTGATTCCCCGATTGACTGATTCCTCATAACAGTCAATAATCACAATTATCTTATCATAATCGCGGAATCCCCGTACCGTAATCTTACGCAATTCCATTATCCAAAAAAAAAAGTCATAAGAAACTGATTTGTCCAGTGGGATAAAGAATCGGTGTACAGAGAGTGCATTAAAACCGCTGAAAAATAAAACTAAGAAAAAAAAAAGAAACAATGGAAAGAAAAAAGAAGAAGAATAAGAGGTAAAGAGGAGATGAGTCGATAACCTCTGGACTTTCCTCCTATGGTTGTTTGTTCCCCGGGATACCCAACCGTGGGTACCTCATTATTAATCTTCCTCGATATCGTGAATGAGAATTGTGTTCTACGGTGTTTTGGGTTCACCCAAGAAAAACGAAAGAAAAAAAAATGTGGTGGGAGGGGTGAGGAAGCGAGAGAAAAAACAAAACGAATGAGACTGAAAATTCATTTTATTTCCACTGGACAAGTTCTTCGTGTTATCGTCTTTGGTAGCACGTTCTAAATAAAATAAGAAGCCAGTTGAAAATTGTGAGAAAGAGATAAAAATAAAGGAGAAAAGAAAAACGTATTTGTTAGATAAGTAAACGATGGAGAATGGAGCTATGGCGAAGAGTCATTGGTTGGGCAAAGTGTTTAAGAGCGTTATCGCTGTTGGCTATTAGTCTTTCTTGGTGTGTGGGCCTCTTGTTCGCTTTGAATTTTTGCTTCAAGGGTTAAGTTAAGTAGCTGTACCCTATCTCAACTCACCATCTACCCCCGTGCTGGATGCTTTGACCAGCTGACCCCAAAAAAAAAATTAAATAAAACAACAATTTGAATGAAAATTATCTGGACAGCCATTTAAATTTCATTTTAAATTTATTTTTCTTCGATAAATCGATTTATTTCATAGGACCTTAATTTTCTCTTTCTTCCTGAGTTATTGCAGGTCATTTTCCATATCGGATGGTTCAATTTTCTGGGACGAAATGCAGTTGACAAATCGATTTGTCAAGCGGTTGGTTGCTGGGATTCATTCATGGGGATGTGTTCATTGATGTGAAAAATTACTGGTGATTAATAAAATTGGATGGATGGATGATGATAGGAGGGAATATTGTGTTGGGTAGCTGGATGATATTTCCAGTTGAAATAACTAAAAACTTATTTATTCTCTAATAGTTTTGAAGATATGATCGAAAAATGATTTTCTGGTCAAATTGTCGAATTTCAATGAAATCATTGTTCATCAATTTTTACATATTTTTCTCAGTCAATTTCAACACTTTGATATTAATCAAAAGAGTATATAAAATAATAAACAAAATGAGTTAACCCGTCACGATGTTCATGTGGCGCATTGCGCATCAAGTTGAATGTTGAAGAATCGTCATAATCGCGTTACGATCCTCGTAAGATTTTACAAGCGGTCGTATAACCGTTACCTCCCCCATCCCTCCTGGCTTTATTGTTGCCGTCTTGTGTCTTTCCCCATGGCGAAAAACTATGAACACAAATGTCCTGTAACGTGTGTGCACCAGTGCAAAAATTCAACTCTCTTATTCTTTATCTTTCTTTGTGGTATGATTATCATATTTCTTTCTCAGTCAGAGAGACTCTCTTATTTTTTTTTTTTCAACGAGTTATCATCATTTCTCAACTCTTTCTCATTTTACATCTCACCGTGCATCATTCACCACCAAATTGTCGCGTAAATTTAGCTCTGGTTAACCTCGGACATACACGATTATGACGAAATAAATGGGGAGAATGTTATTATCTGTTATTGAAAACAAATTGATTTTTTTATTTTATGAGTTTGTGGAGAGGGGGGGGGGGGAGAGATGTAAAAGATTTGAAATTGAAGGGTTGAGAGATTACGATTACACTATGTGAATGATTTAAATTTTAGATTTTTGGTTTTTTGGAATTATTTGAAATTTTCTCAGGATAAAAAAAGAAAAAAAAATATCTTCTCATCTTTCCTTTGAGAATCACTCGTTTTCGGGATGAATGAACAATTAACGAAAATGGTAATTTTGAATAATAGAAGAGATATGGCCTTTTTTCTTCTTTTTTTAAGGAATTATTAAAAATTCAAATTTCCAAAAATAGAGATGAATATGTAATTCCATTGAAATAAGTTCCAAGAAATCTACTCCATTGGGAAAATGCATTCACAAGTGACTTTCTCACTCGACTTGAATTCCCATTTTTTTTTTTTTTCAAGTCTCCAAAAGCCCCCAAGTGTGTGTATACATTATAAAGTGTACACGAATGAGAGATTCCTCTCGCTCGCGCGCGATTATGCACGCCGCTTTTGGAATGAGTGGACCCTAACTACCGTGCGACACGGCCCATAGGTAAACACCGACCCTTTTTTCATTTTCATTCTTCTGTGTTGCCTCTTTGCATTCGTATAATCCCGCTGAGAGATCCAATACTTTCTGCCAGTCCCTTGTTCTCCCCTTTTTGTTCTGTGTATCAGCTCCCCAATGAACTCAAATCAATAAAATTAATGATTTGAAATATTTATAATAAAATACTGATACGTCATTCATAAAGATGAATAGATATGAGTCAACTGACATTCCAACCACAAAAATATCAAGTAAATGTCAATATTGAGGCACAGGATCCTTCCAAGGGCGATAGAAATCTCTCAAAAGTTGGAAAATTCAACGAAGAGAATGAAAAGACAGGAAAAACATATCTGTGTCAAAGCGATTATCCACAGTCCCTCAATTATCCACGCTTCGATCCACCCCCATATTCCTTACCAAAACCGTCCGTTCCTGTTTCCCCAAGAAAAAAAAAAAAAATGAAGAATTTCCATTGACACCCAAAAATTGGCAAGAGCGTGTAATCAACGTCCGAGAATTTTCTTCAAGAAAATCGGTGGTGAAGAAATAAAAATAGAGAAATATTTTCAAAACTGTAGATTAGTTGCGCAGCTTGTGTCCACAATTTTTAAAGCTTCCAAGCTGTTTTTGTTGTGCCGACTTCGCAGTTGGGGGTCTGACAGTGAACGCGGTAAACATGCGAAAGACGATGTTTGAGACTCATCCGAAAGAATAAAAATCCCCGTGAATTTTTATCCCTCTTCTTTGGTGTACATCTTCTTGTATATAATCGGAAGTTTAAACGGAAGGAGGAAAACGAGAACAACCGCACTTTTGTATATACCCCAGCAGTAGTTCACGCTCAGTGGAGAGCCGATTACTTGGCTCGTTGTTGTCGTCGATTGTTTTTGCCGTGTCAAATTGTTTGGCCCTCTTTCCTCTCTTCTCAAGTTTTCTTTTTCTTCTTCTTCTTCTTCTACTTCTTCACGACAATGTGATTTAGGAGCGCCCTTGAAGACCCCCAAACGACTTCCGTGAGCACAACAAAAGCCGAACAATTTTTGACCTCAGAAACTATTCTATTTTTAAAGGTGAGCCGAAGACACCCGAAACGGAAGCCTACAAGTGCTCTCGATATTTACATCTAGAGGTTTTGTATGAAAGTTCATCTAAATAATGAATAAAAACGGTTTAATTCAATAGTAAAGTGATAAGGGATTGAAATTGAATATCAATTTATCTCGATAACGAGTGATTTTAAAAAAAAATGTTAAAATACATTTTTTGTTGAAAATTTTCTCAGTTACAAAAAAGGGCTCTTGACATTTTCCCGTAGAATCCCTCATAATCGAGATAATTCGATATTTAATGAGATAAAAAAAATTTACTTGTGAACCGGAAGTTTAATAATATAAGATTGAGTCTCCCCACTCCATAATTGCTTCAAATGATAACGTGAAGACATGCATTTCAATTTCTTTCATTTTCTAACTCGTTATTGAGATAAGAAAAATTGTACAAGACATGTAAGATGATCACTTCCGGTTGATCGGCATGGATTATGCCAATACAAATTTTTTCTCACTCCTCGTAACGATAACCAGTCGTTAGCGTCGATTAAAACAGCAGGCTAAGCATCCCTTCCTTCTCACTAAAGACGAAACAATCTTGTTTTTCCCCCCCAAGTGATCGTATGCATTGGCCATACACAGTAGCCACCAGCGATTAAAATAAACATGCCCAAGTCGGTGTCCACTTTCCATCGACTGTTCAAGAAAGCCTCAACACTCTGTGTCTCAGCATTGAAACAACTCTCGATTTATTTTACATGCTTTTTCTTTTTTATCAACTTTAATCAACTTGATGTTTACACTGATCCACCTAATAACCATTAACATATTTTAATTAATGTTATTAAAGTCTCAAACAAATTTGCGATTAGTGATAAGAGTTGGGAGAAAAGTTGATTAACAGAGTGCTGGATAAACGTTAATAAAAAGAAGAAATGACTCATGTTTAATGCTCATAGTTATAAAAATAGTTTTTGAGAAATGATCACAATTTGTTATTATTCATAAATGAATTTTTTCAATAAAAAAAATTTGACCCCGATATTCTAATTTTAAAAATACAAATGACCAAATCCGTAAAAAAAAATGAGTATATCAAGAGACTGAGTTCGCACCTCGCCTTGAAAAAAATGCCTCGATCTCACTCCATTCAACAAAATTTTTCATCCTCTCATTCTCGTTTCACATCCATCGCACCGCAGTCTTATGTACGTGTTTGCCCGCCTCGTTAACGCCCCGCGCGGACCTCTACAGTACTTCTAACCTCACTTCTCTTCATTTCTTTCCTCCAGCGTATATAATACAAGAATTCCCCTTCATATTTCACTCTCTCTCTCTCCCTCATCATTTCTTTTATTTTCATCGCAGTCAAAATATTCTCAGGTTTGTTATTGCGTATGAAAATAATCTCCGGCGGTACATTCGAGATGTTGAGATCTAACGAGGCGCTATCTAGCGTCAAGGGACAATTGGATTTTAATGGAATATCATGATGAAAGTTGTTCCGTTGAATGGCCGAAGAAAAATTTCCGGTTCAAAGTAATTCCAATGAAATCTTCATTCCAATAATTTTTGAGATATGATCAAATTAAATAAATTTATCTTTCCAAATATCTTGATAACTAATGGAGGAAAAAAGGGCTCTCTGCAGTGTTTTGGAATGTAAATTTTCCTAACTTTCTAATAAAACACAGTTGAACCCCCCCCCTCCCCCCCCCCCCACCAACACTCAACAAATTTATCCAAAAAATCATAATACATCAAGAGCATCAATGAAAAGAATGACAAAAATTCAATTTATTTTCCTTAATTTTTATTTCACTGATGAGAAAGAACACGTATTTAAACGGCTGATGTAAGAAAACCATTAGCAGCCGCCATAGTAGGGACAAGAAGTTAAATTAATTACGCTTTTGGTTCGCTGGTTACATTCCTTCACTACTTTGTGTTCTTCATTGTTATTCAATTTTTTTTTTCTCTTTGTTATGGTCAACGATGCTTTTTGACATACCTCATCTCTCCCCCCTCCCCCTATTCCACTTTTGTGGCATCACAGACATTCCATAGCGTCCACTCAACGTTCGACGTTTTCAATTAAGAACGATAAATAACAAGAACAAAAATTATTTCATCTTTTTTGCTGTGAAATTCTTCATCTTCCCCCCCCCCCCCCCACGCCCCTTGAAAGTGAAGGGAGAGGGAGGGGGATTGGCAAATTCCATTGAAGATAGTTGTATACCGCGAAAAATAAGGTTAGTTTTTAGAAACAAACGTGACGAGACGAGTAGCCATTTTGTACACATTTGATTCAAACTTGATTGTCATTGTTTTTGTTCATGGTTACAAGAAGAAATGATGGGGATCATATGTTTAAAGGAGGCGATCATTGGGTTACCGCCCCATTAATTACACATCTTTCACCCTTTGTCCATCCCATAGGGACTTGTGTTCAGCCACTCACAATTCACCGAGTGTTGGAGAAGAAGCAAATCATTGACTCTTCTTTATTCTTTCATTGTTGTGTTAATAATAATTGTTGTAAACTTTGACACAATTGAAATAATTAAGTAAAGATATTAACTCACTTTCCGCTTAATTTTAAATTAAATTTTCCCATATTTTTTGACGAAAAAAAAAACGCAATTGATGCATTTTCTGCGCGTAACCTGATAAGATCATAATCTGCGGAATGCGTAATGTTATAGGCAAAATATAGGATACAATGAATGAATCGTACATATGAGATTGGCCATATTAATCTACTTTTCTGCAAATTTCAATGTTTTCTCGTCATGATTCCTTTGAAAAAAACGCACATTCCGCATTTTCGATACATAACTTGCGGAATGCGCATTAAATACTAGAGTAAGTCCACAATAACTGAGAGATACGCTCAAGAACAATGGGAATAATCAATCAAGAATCATATAAATTCACTTTCCTTCATATTGCAACATTTTCTCTTCATCATTACTCTTAAAAAAAATGTACTTCCAGCATTTTCCGCACTTAACCAGCGGAATGCACATCAAAGACTGAAATAACCAAGCGATAGCGTGAAAATGCGTGTATATCCATGCTGTAAAATCAGAGAAAAAACCCGGGAATGGAACGGGTGAAAGAAAGAGGCAACTAAAATTACTCAAAAATAATAAAAAAAGATGTAACAAGGACGGAATAAAAAAGGAGGATGAAAAGAATGAAGGTAAAGCCGCAAGAAGAGCCGTAATACTCGCGGCGAATAAGGCGGAGGAGGTACGGAAAATAAGAAACAACCTCAACTTGCCGTGAAAGGGTTATATAGCGTCATATCTATACATCTGGAAGGCTTCGAGCTATATAACAACTTGTATCCCTCCTCACTCCTCCTCTCTCTCCCTCATTGTTTTTTTTTTATTTCCTTTAAATCCTCTTGTTTCTCAAGCTCCTGACCATGGCATGGCGCCCTAACCTCCATTGTAACATACGCCCCGAACTTTGAGAATCGATTCACAAGTATAAAATCGTGTAAGCCATTGTTTTCAACCTATGGAAATTAATTGAATTTATTTGAATAAAAGTTAGATTTAATCGCCCTCGTGCATTTAAATTGTCAGTGTAGTTTAACTTGTTTTCTTTGGTTAGGGAGATTTCTTCCGGAAGTCATACATTATCCATCCAATATTGGATGTTGCCTTAGTCAATACATTACGAAAATTGTAAGACTTTTATTCTTAAATCAATCATAAATTAGTCATTTAAGAACAATTATTCCATTGTGAAAACTTGATGGGATTGAAGATTACAAATTTAAAAAAAAAATAAAACGACCCGTTTTGCCCCACCAAACCGAGTAATTTCATTTAATAAAATTGATCATGCATTCTTGATTTGATTCAATATCATTGAAAATTAAAAAAAATGAGAGACTCGTTGCAACAATGCACAATAGAATGCCCGTGCCATCATGAATTAAACAGTTATTTATTTATCAAACTTTAAGATTCACCACTCGTATTTAAATCATCTTTTTCAATTCCTAGTCTTGTTTGTTGGTTGAGTAATACTGGAGAACATGTTGTTTTTTCATTCCCTTCTCCCCACACCCCTATTTTTTTCTTTTTATTTGCGCTGAGGGAATTATTCACGAGGGTGAGGTTATGGTTGAAAACAAAACGATTGTAATTGTTTCACAATATTATTTACCAGTTGTTGTATACACATTTCAAGATGATTTGTGATGGCTGACAATGGGTTAAAAAATTAACCTATAAATTGTAGAGATGTCGTGAATTATTGCTGTTTATACACGCGGGAGATGGGTGAAAGGAAAGAAAGTGACTTATTTGGAGTACAGGGTAAATATGGCTATGGCTAGTGATATGAGGGGGGGCTGCTGGCGCTTGACGTTCCTTTCCCACGTCGGTCATTGTCGACCTCAAACCCCACGGTCATCGGATCCTCTGTCGAAGGAAGGAAGTGGTCGCAGAGATCACTTTACAAGACAGCCCATACATGGGTTTAAAGCCACATATTTAGATAGTTTTTTATATGGATTTTGACAAATTTTTTTTTCTTCTGGTTTGTTTCATTTCTGGGTGGGTTGGAAGAGGTGGACAGGATACGGAAAATCATTTGCATGACTTCATCAAAATTTTATTTAAAAAAATATTTTTCATTTTTTTATTCCTGTTCAGAGATCAACTCAACTGAATAAATATTCAGTCAATTTTAATCCTCTGGATTAAAAAAAATTATGAAAATTATTTTATAAATTTGAATCATAATTTAAAATCCAATGATATACATGTACGTTTCACAAGAGATTGCGTTTCCCTCCACATAAACTTTATCGATTAAACTTCAGAATAAATTACGCTACTTGGGTTTCAAAAGGGTAGTTGAATACATCGAAGAATTCACTCGAATATTCTCGAAAAGAAAAAATAAAATGAACACTGTAACGAGACGGTAGTATGAGTTTTTGTAATATATGCGACAAACGAGAAAGCCCAAGACAAAGATACGATGTAAAATAAATGAAGGAGAGAGAGAGTGAATGAGAACGGGGCCTAGAATGTACCGCGATGGTGGTTACCATTTTGACCCGTTTGACCCCATGCGCACTTCTCACCGTGCATTATGGCATTGACTCTCGGCCCTCGGCCCTTTCCCTCATCCTTTTCCCAGTGTTGTAAACACTCGTGGTATGAACGAAAAACCGTTTGCCTCTACCAAACACATTCAATATAACCCATTATTTTGACATTTTTTGAATATAATTCCTTCAATTTTTCAAAATCAATGTTAAAAAAACTCATCTCCAGCTCCAGAAATTACTTGTTCATCCAAAACAAATCCAAGCAACCAATAAAATCCCCCCTCCCACCCTCGAAATCCCATTTTAATCAACACGACCGGTTTACAACGGCCATTTTGTCATGCAAACGCCACGAGCAAAAAACGGCGGGAGATTCGAATTCACCTCAAACCCTGAGACTGGAATTTTTCCAGCCATTATCCCATTGGAATGTTTGTGTGGGTAAAAGACACAAACCAATGAAGCGAGGAGGAAACAAAAACTGCACCGCACAAAAATAAATTTAAAAAAAAAATGGCAAAAACAGCGAGGAGAATGAGAGGAGAGGGGAGAGGGCGCAGATGACTAGTTTTGGCTCCTAACGCGGTGTAAAACCGTTTTTGCCCTAAAAACTCGAGCGTCCATCCCCCTTCAATCCGCGGGACTACCTTAATTAGTGTCGGCACAGTGTAAAAGGTAAGAGTCCAAAGACCCTCTAGACAAAAAGAGGGGTGGAGGGGAGAGGGGATGGCTAAGGTGATTCAAACTATATTGCCACTCGTTTTCAGTATACCTGGATTAAAAAAAATATATATATTTTGACAAGTGGATATCCTTCAGGATATAATTAACCTCTGGCCATTCAACAAACAAAATTTTTATGTCTAATTTATTTATCTCCCCCCTCCCCCCACGACATTTATGAATGTATATTTTGATCATAAAGATATTGAAAAAAAAAAATATTTTCAATGAAAAATGTAAAAGATAACCGTTGATAATGATAATCCAATTAATCATAATGTTTAAGTACATTTGGAATAATGGAATGAAAAATAAAAATACGTCAAGACATAAAAACCTGATGGCAAGCAACAGCGAATGTAACAGAAGAGAAGATGGTACCGGTGATTTTACATGGGGATATCCCCGGTTCGTGTGGTGTACAGAGAAGGGGATACCCAACAGCGTTAATCCCGCGCTCATTAGTAACACGCCACGGACAGCCGACCATAAGCAACATCGACATTCAACTTGGCTTCCCTTCTCATCTCGTTTTCAGTATAAACCTCCTTCCGCTCAACCCTTTTCATACCACTGTGATTCGCGTCAGCCTTCGAACGCCTCCGTTTTGCACTTTAACAAGCACGCGATTGATTCTTTTGTCTACCACTTTTATTCGATTATCTTGAAAAATTGTAAATTTAATTGGTTTCTATAATTGGAAATTATTTTATTTTATTTTTTGAGGAATTATTATGTGTAATCCAGAGATGCACGACATGTATCATGTAAAACATGTTTACCGTTTGTCAATATATGTCCTACCATGTCTATGATGCATATCACTCATGCATATGTAATGAATATCTCGTCTTCTGAGATATGTATTCGTTCCGTGTCGAGTATAGGAGAGATTTTGTGTCAATCCGGTCAATTTTTTAAATAAAAGTACACGGAGAGAAATTTTTGGTAAAAATTACCATTTCATTTAAACAATAAAATTCGATGTATAAAAATTAAATTTTATTTTTCGTTTGAGAAATATTGTCCTGATGAGAATAAATAATATCCATTGCCCTTCCAGCGTAGTAATTTTTGTCTATATTTCAATAAAAATTCTAGGTTTGGTTAGTAAATTTTACCATTCTGTCCTGAATAAAAATTACCCTGATGGTACAGTAATTCCTATCCTACCAGTTAGGGTGATTTTTATCCAGACAAATAGTAAAATTTACTAACCAAACCTAGAATTTTCATTCAACTCTAGACAAAAATTACTGTACTGAAAGGGTAAAATTTACCACAACTTGAACATAATTTATTCATTTCTCAAACGGAAAATAAAATTTAATTTTTATACATCAAATTTTATTGTTTAAAATTTAAAATTTTCCTAATTTCCAGTTAGAAAAGAAGAAAAAATTTATGGAAAAACACATTAATCAAATGGTAATTTTTACTAAAAATTTCTCTCCGTGTATTTTTTGTGTCAACCCAGTCAACCTAAATTTTTTAAATCAAAGTATAAATCAAAGAAAAAAGTACCAATGAATATTTCAGGGGAATACTTTCTCGAGAAATTCTATATTTAAAATAACAAATAATGATTCATTCATCGAACCGATACGCCTTTATCTTCAATTTGATCTAGGTTAGTAACTAAACGTTTCCTCAAGTGTTAAATCCGTAATTGTGTCTAGAAGTGTTTCTCCTCCCCTTTCCCTTCATCACCGAGTGTCACATAGCACGCGAGGAAACTCGATAGTCGCACGTGGCGCCACGCGATACCAAAGTACTCCTGCGACCTCGCGATGAGATAAAAAAAAAAAGAAAAATTTTAGAATAGAGATTCTTGAAAAGAAGATGAATGTCAAAGCTGTCGATGACACCAGCTGCGATAGTTTGTCGTTATCGTTGGTAAATGCCCACCGGAGACGAGACTCATCTTGTATCTTCTAGGCTATTCGATACGCGGGAGTAACAAAAGAGGATGAAAGGAAGAAGAAAAGAAATCGATGGGACATCGATTGGGCCCTCATCGCTGAGACAAAGGATTAAGAGAATGACGTCATTCTGGGGCTCTTGGAGATGTTGAAGAAGGCGAGAAATGAATGTGCAGGGCTTTTTCGAAATAATGGGCAATGTTTGGTTTTTTTTTTTTTTTTCGGAGCGTTTGTGACCATAAATAGCAACGCCCGGCGCCTAGCTACAAAACAAACGATTCTTTATCGTATCGGAATTGTTTACATTTTGGGTTTTGGCTATCTTGGAGATTCTTGAGATAAACGAAGTAGGTAATACAATGAGTGTTTATGGTTTATGGTCAAGAATTTTTACCATAATTTTTTTTTTTTTTTTTAATGAATTTATGAACAATTTTTTTTTGTTTATTAAAAATTGATTTTTTTTTTTAAATTTAATAAAAATGGAAATATTTATGAAAAAATGAGGAATTAGTCAATTTTCAGGGTTTTCCAGGTACACGACGCAAATAGCTTCAGCAAACATTGACTCATTACTCATTTCTTAGGAAAATCAGTGCATCTTTTTTCCCCACCTATTTATGCACATAATGTGATTGAAATTAATAAACATGATGAATATTTAAACATCGTGAAGTATCACTTTAGGTTTTGAATCGAGTTAAAAAAAGGAGTCAAGTGGCACTTTGCATTGTAACGATGATTGACGTAAAATTTTACGATGACAACTAATGCATTCAGAGGATTCTCATGCATGAGAGGATTCTCAGTTCGAATGTTACTGGAGAAATTTCAATTTGTGACTTTAGAGAGTCCAACTGACGATTTCATTGACTTGAGGAATATATTCAATGGGAGTAATCGTGATTTCTGGTTTGCCGATTTATTGATGAAAGCTAAAAATTTATGGTGAAGTCGTTTAGTAGAAAAATCGGATATTTTGAATTAAATCGATTTTTTTTAAATCGATTAGAATGAAAATAATGAAAATTATATCGATTTTTATCATAGAAATTAGAAAAATCGATCGATCGTTTCATTTTAAATTCCGATTATTCCAGGAAATTTGAAAAATCGAGAATTTAATTGAATAATTCGATTAATCGATGAAAATCGTCAACTTGTCAATGGTGAGTTAAAGGTTCTAAATTGATTCCACAATGTACGAATACACCGCACCTGTTTCTCAAAGTTTATGACTAGTAACAGGAACTTATCACCGACAACAGTGGCCGAGTGGTTAAAGCGCAGAATTGACGGCGGGGACCGGTGGATGGACCCGGGTTCGAATCCGGCTCAGAGCGATTTTTAACTCACTCAGAAATTGTTGAACGGGAATCTAGACGTCGAAAATTATCATCGAGAAATGGTATGGCAGGAATAGAAGCCTTTATCCGATGATAAAGCTCGGTCGATGGACGGGGTGAAGTTCTAACCAGTCAAAGTCTTGAGCATACGTAAAAAGCCGAATAGGTTATATGTGGAAAAACAAAAAAAAGTAACAGGCACTTAAGAAACGTATACACCCGACGGCTGAGGGTTTAATCCGGTATAGTACGAAAATGCAGTGAAATTTTCATTGATGAATCATTTTTTCTGTTTCTTCTTAAATTCCTTCAAATCGATATTCCACGCTTGCAATTGTCATTTGATATGTTTAATCGGTTGCACAGTTGGCCCAGGAATGACGGAAAAAAGTGTATATGATGATAAAGGAAAAGGACGACGAAACCATTAAGTTTTATTTGCCGTAATTGGCGTAGCTTTAACGCGCCAAACCAAACACTCGTTATGGCTGCCATAAACCTACCCACAATCACTTAGGTGGCGCGCACGTTTATTTATTTATTTTTATTCGTTTTTATTGCTCTCATTTTTATTCACCACATTGATTTCTCCCTAATTTTGAATATGACAAAAAATTCCATTTTTGATTTTTTTTTTCTTAAATTACATTTCATTCCCTCAACGTATTTTCAGGGAAAAAATACCGTCAATGTTTGAACGAGGGAAAACGCATCCGGTCAAGGTTCGATGTTAGTCTTTGACAGTGCGATAAGAGAGTATAACAGTCAATAGTGACAGAGTACAAGGATTTTTGTGTTGTAACCGACGGTCAGAGAATTCATTTGAAGAATGAGAAAAATTTAATTCCATCTTTACAAATTAACAGATTGTAAAAAACTCTATAGTAAATGATTATTCGTGATATAAAAAAACTTGAAAAAAAAAAATTAAAAAACTCTAAAAATTAAAATTTGTATTTTTCACCAAAAATTTGACTATTAAATTTGAATAGATCACCTCAAAAATCTCAATAAATAATCTTTTCCATCATAAAACGTCATCCCTCTACCCACGGATATCACTCCAAAAAAGTGGACAACGTCGGTAGTTGTCGCGAGGTGTAAACCGTTGTATAAACACCAATAAATGCATAACAAAAATAACTGCTCAACGCGTCATATAAATCTCCTCTAACCACAATTTTTCATGCCCTTCAAAGCCCTCACTAAATCCCGTAGAAGGTAAAAAAACTCAAAAAAAAAAAAATTTTACCTGAGTCATGAGCCTGTCAGCTCCAGTCCCCTCCTCATCCTTGAAAATGATATCAGCATTGTAATTAGGTACAAGATCTCTAAATCTCGTATGATCCCTGGAAACACGTCCCTCTGGCAATCCACTTGCTGGCAGTGTATTTTCACTGACATTTGGCACATGCTGTTTGAAAACTAATGGTGTGAGTTTGCGCAATATTGGCCGTCTACCACCACCCCTACCAGGTCCACAAGCCAAAATACCAGGTATTTCTATTGCTGGTAACAAGAGTACAAGAAATACAACAATAACAATTCTAGGTGGATATCTCTTTCTAGTTCTACATCTCTGCCAATTATCATTGTTACGTATTTTTTTTTGCCACGAGATTAATCTCGTATTGACACAAAATTCCACCATAATATCACGTGGTTACAATACCACAAATATATATCACTATTATACGACGATAATACCACCACCACCTCTTTCCACTAGCCTCACTCACTTTTAACCATAACCAGGGCATCACACCCTGGTGGTTATCACTTTGAATTAATTTTTCACTTTAGCCACCAGTTGCTTGCAACCCCTCAACCCACTCCCCCCCAATAACATGGACAATCAGATATTAATTTAAATCACTTGTCACTCGGTCACTTTAACAATATATCACAATATTATCATCAATAAACCGTAAAATCATTATTTTTTCTCAAATCAATGATAAGAGACTTACTGACACTCCACCAATTATCAAAAGGTAGTATCCAAGATGCTGACTTGTTGTCTTTTTGGCGTACGAATGAAAATTACAAGTTGTGAAAGAGGAACGACTCAACGACCAACATCTCTCGAGAGAGTTCGGTGTAACTCACACTTGCAGAAGTTGTATACACGTTGTGGAGTCGATGGGTCCTAGGAGTTTGTTGGGAGTGAGGGAGATGGTGATGGGTGTTATCCCCACCCCTGTATCCACGGGTCTTGGTTTTAAAAAAAAAAAAAAAGAAGAAAGAAAAACGCACCCGCCTCGTGGTCCCCGTTTTATGCCTGTTCGTACAAGTCAGGTCTTGGTCGATGTTTCCCCTACCCCTGTTGTTCAGTTACCCTACCGGTTGGATATCGATGACGTCAGGCCCGAGGGCGAGAGGTGATTGGCTCGAGGGCGTGGCAATGTATCGCGGATGGACATCAGGTAAAAAGTGAGGAACAGGTGGTCGAGGATGAGGGATTTCTTTTTTTTTTTTTTTTTTCTTTTACTTCTTCAAGTGATAGAGTATAGAGTTTTGGGGGATTGTTGGATGGACTCCAGTGTGTTAGATAGTTTATGGGGGGTTGTCAGGGGGTGGGGGTTGATTAGCACTTGGTTGA
The DNA here is from genome assembly GCA_035578325.1 of Coelinius sp. EB29. Taxonomy (NCBI): domain Eukaryota; kingdom Metazoa; phylum Arthropoda; class Insecta; order Hymenoptera; family Braconidae; genus Coelinius; species Coelinius sp. EB29. Next base: position 3,204,631 of record JAOZGT010000008.1, read on the forward strand.
TTGGTGATGATGGTGGATGGTGTTGAAAGGGTCTGAAGGGGGTCTAGGTTGAGTTTTATTACGAGTTTTATGATTTTTAATGATCAGGAGAAGTTGTTGTGATGCTGGAGAAAAAAAAGTCTTTCTTGAAATTAAAGATTTAATCTTCTGTTTGAAGTTGAATGGACTTTACTGACTCCAGAATGACATTCTTCCCTTTCAAAAGATTTATAATCACTTAATGAAACTGTCTCGATAACTAGACACACCGGACTATCACTTGGACGTTACCACGACAACTGCGATAGCGCTTTTCTTTACAATTTTCGACACTAGTTTCCTCCCTTCCCGATTCACCCATCAGAGATAAGATACGACACAAGTTGATCATCAACTGTCAAACTGTCAACAATAGGAGGAATCGTTGAGGCGAACAAAAAATCTCATAGACCGATAATAAATTTTATCGTACAATTTCATCAAAGACAAGTGTAATCTTCAAATAAATATTTCTCTATATTCAATAATAATTGGTATCAATTCAATTGCCATTGATTCGGTGTATAACGATCGTTTGAATGATAATAAGATGCGAAAGAAGAGAATATGTATAAGTAAGATCAAGTATCCATTTGAAGATGTGAAGGCGGTAACATTTAAGCTCTACATGAGGTAGAATCGATTCTTGGATCATACATAATCGTGCTACGGTTCAATTGGTCGTTTCAGATCGTATATACAATATGCAAATTATCGTACAAAGTCAGTTTCAATAACAGACACCGGGGATGATACAATGTTATACACCTTGTTTAACATATCAATGTGTATGTACATGTGTGAACGTTTTTTTTATACGTTTGCGACGAGAGAACGACGATAAAGTGAATTATCAGTCAATCTTTTTTTTTTTTCCTTATTCTTGCATGCAAATTGCGTATTACAATATATTAAACAAATTTGCACTTTTGAGTGGATAATTATTTTTAAATGGAACATGTATCGGATGATATTGAAATATAATTTGTGATGAATAACGCCATTTTTATTATTTCACGTATATACCTGAGTAGTAATGGATATTTAATATTTATCATTCGTCCTTAAAATTTGGAAGACATTTGGCAAATAATAATAAGAAATTGGGTAAACAAAGTTTTTGAAATTTTTGGGTTAAACCGATTTGGCAATCCTCATTATCCTAACCTCAATATTCATTATGGACAGGTCAAATATTTATCATTGGTCTTGATGATTTCTTGGGGTATTCGGGGAATATGAGAAAGGAGAACAAACAATTGGATCCCCTGTGAAAATTTTTACTAAAATTCCAGACAAATTCATTATGTTAATCTTTTGTTTTGTTTAAAATATTTTGCTGGGGCAAAACGGGTAGTTTTGTACTTATTATAAATATTCCAGCATCAACTTGGAAGCATCCAGAGCGCTGGAGAAAGGCAAAACTGGCGGAAAGTGTAGGCCTCACACAAAGATGCCGACATTGAGATGGTGAAAGAGGGAGCAAGGTAGCTGATGAGGAAGGGTGAGGGGGTATTGGAGGGCACCAAAAGAGGGTTCCTGAGAAGCCACGAACCCCAATAATAGCACCAGAATTTATATACCTGCACGAAGCTGGGTATGAGGGAGAGAAGATACTCAGGGAGTTGAACACGGTTAGTATATCCCTCTTCAGGTATGGCTCTTTAACGGGCACTTGGGCGCCAAAGCCTTTTGTACAATGGCTCCTCATTGATTCCTATCACTTTCACCAACTTGTTCCATTCCCTTCTCACCAAAAACCTCAATCTCAGTTTTTCTGTCACTCAAATTGACCATTAGAGCAAATTTTTGAGGTTAGACGCGGAATATTGAGGTTAGATCGGTACTTTCAGGATCTAAATTGAATACATATACGATATATGATAGACAGTGAGGATGAATCGATGGAGTAAGCCCGGTGAATACCTTTCTGGCTTCCTATCATCCATCACTCGTGGACCAAAGGGACTACCAGCTCTCCAAATCGTCCAAGACTCCGGTGGAGAGAGAGAGAGAGAGAGAGGTCTCGTCGGCGGCTTTTCAGTCCCATCTTTTCCATAACCACATGCCGAGGACCCTCCAAATATTGTGAAAGGTCTAGAAACGGTTTGAAATATATGAAATAGATTTTGACTCGATGCCAGAGCCCATGTTCTGTGTTCTATGTTACGTTCTCAGGTGGAAAAAAAAAGTCAGAGTGAGATGGCATGAGTCTCTCCTTGTTTTTTGTGATGCTGAGGATCTTAACCACACGAAAAGTGCCTGATTCCTTTCCTCTCGGGTGAAAAAAAAAAAAAAAAAAAGTAACGGTCTATGTGTATGTGTGGTGAATAAGGGGGAGAGAGAGAAAGAGATAGGATCGTTCCAACGAGAGATCGAGTAGGCTCTTTAACAACTGGCGGCTCTTTGAACTCCGTTCACTCAGCGGCACGAGGAGCCATTTACATTTTACACGCGAAAATACAGTTTATGGCCCGGGCCAATCATCGCGCGAGCCTCTCGTTCCGCACTCTCACACGCCTCAGCATCGTTTCTCCTCAACAATATTCCTCTTTTTTTTTCCCCTCCCCAAAATCTCCTTAATCATTTATTTTCCATAGACATGTGTGTAAAAGTGTCTCTCATGTCCACACATTTGAGAATGTGAGTGATTGAAAGAGAAAGAGAGAAAAAAACAAAAATCACGGAAATGATACGTATAATCATGCAAATCCCAGAATTTTTACTCAACTTATTAATCTTAATTTTCGTAATAAGAGGGAGTGAATAAAAAATATATATATATCCTCAGAAAAGCGGAGAGAGGAATAAACGAAGAAGAGTAGTACGAGGGAGTTCGTAAGTTAGCACGTGGTAGTGGCAAATGTATGGAGAGAGAGAGAGAGATGAAGAAGGAATGTGTAAAAAAATTGAGTAAAAAGAAAGGAAAGAGTGAAGAAATGAAGCAGGCAAAGAGGTAAGAGAAAGGGGGTGAAAGAAAAAAAAAAAAAATGAGGGGAGCCTGGGTGATGCTGCGGATGCCTCTTTGGTGCCCAGGAGGCAAAGGACCACACAGGATGCGGCACGCGCGCGCTCTACCGGGTGGCCCCAGCACACTTTATCCTCGGTTAAACTCGGTAATAATCGGTCATGTTCGTTCGCACTCGGCTCATCCCGGTGGTCGAGAAACACCGATGGGCCACACATATCGCGCACGCGCGCAACGCTTCCTGGGTGGCATTCACTCGCCGGCCGGCTTGCCAGCAGGGCATCCCCTTCACAAACACCCGTGGTAGCTTTTGCTCCACGAGCCACTCTACAACCTGTTAGTGTCGGGCATCCTCGTATTTATTTCCCCCCTCTTTTACCCACTACAACACAGTGTGTTCTCTCTTATTCATTTCTTTTTTTTCTTCTTTTTTTATAACCTCATCCTTCGTATCCACCTCATTCTCAGCTGATTCTTACAACGAGCGAGACAAAGATGGCGGCAACTTACCTCGTTGTACATGTGGGGGGGGGGGGGGGCCCTCTCTTCTTCTTTCTTTCACCATTTCACATCGCACCAGACACGAACAGGGGTGGCGGAGGGAGAAGGGGGGGGAGGCCTGGAGGCATCACTGGAGCCTTCTAATAAGATTCCAATTTGTCAATTAGAGGGAGGACGGGCCCCTCCCGACACCTAGTTTCAACTCTCCTTCAAAGGCTAAGGAGAGACCCACTGGTCTTGTTCATCTTCACCAATACCTTATACATACCACTTTTCCACCGTCACGCGCATCTCCATCGAATACCACTCATTTTTATTTTTATTTTTTATTTTTTTGGGTCAGGAACGCTTTTTTCAGACTCGTTCGCACGAGTATGGTATCATGAGTTTTGACTTTTTTTTTTTTTTTTTTTTTTCAATCCTGTCGGCAAAGCCGGATCGAATTTCCGGTATTTCACGGTTGTAAAATTTTTCGTGTCTCGTTTTCAATTTTTTTCTTAATGGACGGTTTTTAAGGGAGGGGGTGGGGAGAGGGGACAATTTTTTTTTTTTTTCGAGGGTATAGTTTGATTTTATGTCAACGCGATTAAGTTTTATTGTCATTATGACCGTTTACGGTTTATACTTTTACTTTTATTGGAGAATATTTGGTTTTTGGGTGATTTTAATTCGGTCGGGCAATTATCATTGGGAAATTAATCGTCGTGTTAAAGTTGCACTGGAGTTACCGCGACTTGTCGCACTCACACGCGAAATGGGAGGGGAGATTTTATTGCGTGTCGTTACATACTCGGGACAAGTATAATGAGCTTGTGGGGGGGGGGGGGGGGATACTTGAGATTATCTTCAAAGAGGACCGATGAATCGTGGTGAACGAGGTACGTCAATCAATAAAATAATTTCTTTTTTAATTTGCAACGGAGTCAAAATATTTTCTAAAATTTATACTATTGTGACTCAATGAGAATAAAATTTCTAAAGACCTTTTTTTTTGTAACTGAAAAAATTTCCCATGAAAAATGTCTTTTGACATTTTATTTTATTTCATTTTGTGAATAATTGATTTCTCTCTGAATCAAAGACAATTTCTTCGGTAAAAAAAAAAATTTACAGGCAATACCCCCGGGTTTAACGCGACAGAAGCGCCCCATGGGTCCCACGGTGGTATCACAAAAAGTATAATTTCTAACCATAATGCCGAAAAATTAGCAGTATTAGGTGAACACCACTTGAACCAACAATATCGAGAATGATTATCTCCCCGTATTATTTATTTATTTTTTACCAACCGTAGGTTTTTAGGTACGATGAGGAGTTGAAATTTCCTCGTTCACTCGAATAGTCCAAACGCTGACCAACGCTGGGTGGTTTCGATCGGGAAGAGTCCGCGTGCGGCGGCGTTCGACTCTTCTCGTTTTTTGTTTACTCACCAAGCGAACTGGTTTTGCGGTTATACGCTCAAGAGAGGAGGAGAGAGAGAGAAAGGCTTGCAGACCGTCTCATCGGCGTCCTCTTTTCTTTATTTCTGTTTTTCCCTTTTTTTTTTTTAACCAACATTTCTTTCTTTTTCGACGTTCGTTGTCTCTTCGGGATACCCCCCCCCCCCCCTTTTCCCTCCGATGAGCAAAGAGGGCCCCGGCTATTTTGGGGTACGCAAATAACGAGTCACCAATGATGCGTAAACTCTGTATAGGACTCATGATCATCATCAGTCTTAAATTGACCGGAAATGGTCAATATTGAATTTTTCATAATTTCACTGGCTCATAACAACTGGTCAAGGACTCGCCACTTTTTTTTGTTAAAATACCTAGGGATGAACGGGACTTGTACTCCCATCAAGAGAAGAATCGAGCGTTTATATGATCTAGGTCCTCGCGCGCAGAGACAAAGGAATGCTCGCCTGCTCCTCTCCTGCACTTCTTTTAGGTTTTCTTGGACTTGTACACGGCGTCCACCTTGACTCCTGCGATCCTCCAACTAACCCCGGGTACCTGTACCGCAAAAGAGAGCTAAAGAGAGTTGAGAAGAGGGAGAGAGGAGTGCCGGAGGTATAGGCCATTCCACTTATACGCTACTCGGATTCAATTAACTCTCCACCTTTCTTTTGTCTTTGTCTCTCTCTCGTATTATACCTCTTGGGGCACTTTCACCCCCTCTTATTCTCTCGTATGTATTGGATATATTATTTTAATTTATTTTGGTTTATGGTGAGTTTTTTTTTTTTTTTTCTCAGCGAAGAATTCTTTTTTATTTATTGTCCGATGTAATTCAATATTTTGACTCTCGATATATTTGAAAAATTATCAGCGGTTGACAAGATGGCGGTGACTGTATATATTAAAAATTGACGAGTTAAAGGGAATCGAGTTTGATAGGGGACCGAAATGGTTCAACGCGTTTTTGAAATGTTATCGGTTAGATTCAACACATAGTTTTATTGAGTTTAACCGATTGTCGTCGGATATTTTGAATCAATTCGGAGATTAAGATTTACGAAATTTTTAGGAGAAAAAAAAATTCTCAAATTTGTAAAAAATTAATTATGTGAATTAAAATTGTTTACGATTATTTTGAAAAAAAGGGAAAAAATCATGAAAATTAATTTTTATTAATTAATCAAAATTTAATTTTTCATGAGAAAAAATAAATAAATAAATAACACATGAAATCTGATAATTGCTTGTAAATCGGTGATTTCTGGATTTTTGTGGGTTGTAAAAGTAAGAAGATGGCGAGCTCGTGTAAAGTGAAGAGGGGGTCTTACATCGAGCTAAAGAGGGTGGTGGTGGTGGGGGGGAGTAGGTCTTTCAATCGCGTGAGAAAGCGGTTCTACCGCGCGATAAGAGGGTAAGAATCCTCGCGCCTGAAGGTGATTCGAGTGAGTGAGGATGGAGGGGTGAGGGAGAAGGGGGGAGGGGGGGGGGAAGGAATGGGTTATTAACATTGACACTTGAATTACACGTACAACCCCCACTTTTTATTTTTTAATTAATTGAAATGAAAGAAAAAAATCAATTTTTTTTTTTTCTTTAATAAACAATAATTTTTTTTTCAAATTGACTCAAATTAATTAAAAATGAAAATTATTCATGAGTTGAACAATTGATTGAATATTAAAATAATTTTTGTTTGCATAAAAAAAAAAATTAATTATTGATGTATCAAAGTAAAATATTATGTTTAATTTTTTAGTCATACGCACACCAATGCGTCACGCACTTCGATACCATAGCTAATGACGTGTCGGATTAATTGTAAAGATCTCGCCGTGAAAGTCGTAAACGTCGACGACGTTTCCCACCTCAAAGTGAGTTTCATTTATAGTTTTTAAACACAAGTGGGTTCTTTGATTTCAAATGCAGTTTAAATACTATTATTGTATATAACAAACAACTGCCCAATTGTAATGAAATATAAATAAAATCGAGGGCTATGTAAACAGTCTATTTTCATCAAAGAAAAATTAACCGACATGTTTTGGGTAGAAATTTTTTAATATAAACTGACCTATTTTTTACAGATTTAAAAATACAAATTTATCATCAATTGAAAATTAAATTTAGCAGAATGAAAAAAAAAAATAAAAATTAATTGAATTAATTATTGATTAATGAATGATTATATTGAGTGGCCATCAGTTTTGGGCCTGCTGTTGGCCAGTACGAGGTGAAATAAAGTACACGCACTGTCTGGAGAGTCCAGGGCAGCTTCTCCAACAGTACAATAGAGTAGTATTTCGATCCTTCTCAATGTCTACATCTATCTCACTCTTTTGGTTTCCCACGAGAACCACCGCCGCCGCCTTCTGGAATGTCGCTCTCCCCTCCTACCTCATACCGTGGCTTCTCCCGCTCCTTAAAAACCCTCCACCAAACGTCCGAGGCCTATCTCCCGACTCTTTTGCTCCCGTTTGGCTTCAAGCCACATATACCTTTACAAATCCACCTCTTTCTTACTCCTTCACCCTTTGATGCTCTCACGATATTTCCCTCACTCCTTTTTTTTTTCTTCCCCTCCCATTCTCTTATTCTTCTTTTCACTCTGTGTCGAGAAGCTAAACAGGGTGCGCGGATATACATTGCATCTTCTCGCTGTTCTCAAGGAGGAGACGACAAGGGATAAACCCGCGAGGGATATATACTGTACGAATTTTAACATTGAAATTATTTGAAATTTAAATTATAATTGTTGCCCAATTTTACATGTCGTTTTTTTCCTTCTTCTATGATTGAGTTTTTCATGGTATTGTCATAATTTTTTTTTTTTATGATGATTTGAAAATTCTTTGAAGTAAAATAATTTATTATTAAAAAATTTCATCATTCTTTTTTTTTTGTACATTTTAATCTTCAATTTTTACAATAGAATTTTGGTCTAAATTGACATTTTTTTTTTTTTTTTCTTGTAAAATTGATGAATTGAGTGAGTGATAATGCAAAATCACTGGTTTCAGATGAAAAATATTTATGACTAATGGTTATTCATTCTATTTTGACATGTTTAATGTCTCAAAAATTTGTACCTTTGGAATTTTTTGAGAAAAAGGGAAGTTCCGGAGGCGCAGTGATGAGGCGAGAGATTTATGACTACCAAGGTTTTTAGTTATGAATGGGGGGGGGATTCCTTTATTAATGGAGACCCCGGATTTTGAAGTTTTTCGCCTCCGAGTCTACCGTGACTAATTTACCCCAACGCCTTTTTTTACCACTAATTGTTTAAAAGTCACCTTCATTATCTAAACGTTCGTTTTTTTTTTTTTAAATCATATTTGGAGTCATTTACAAATTGGATTATAATGATGGAAAAAAATTGAATCGAGATAAATTCTCAATTGTCAAATAAAAAAAAAATTTAATTCTCTAGAAATTCCATTTGCCTGTCTCATTCAACGGATTCTCTTCCATTACACGTCTGCACTAATAATAATAATGGTTTACACATTGCTACCTATCCACTGTCTAATAAGATGGTTGCTTCCAGCGTGATTACATGTACAACGGGTGTCTCTATTTATCCAACATAACTCCACAAGAATATTTATTACAAAATGGAAAGTGTAGATATTACTATTGTGATTATACGATTATATCGAGGTGTAATCGATAATAAGAAAAAATCATAATTAGTATTATGATTGTAATTGTGATGACACCGGAGTATCATTGATAAAAAAATAACATTATTTATAAAACAAAATTCATAAAAATAAGTTTATTAAATTCAACCAGTCACCCGATGTCGTGTACAGTCAAGTAGCAGACGTAATACGAGACGGGGCTATACGAGGCCAGTGGCTCATAATTCCCCCCCTCCCCCTGACAATTCCTATCGCGCTCTTTTGTCCCTGATTTGTTGCCCATTTCCATCTCTCTCCAATATATAACACAAATAAGAAAGAACGAGGAGAGAAAGATAGAAATTGTGAGAGTAAATTAATGAATTCCCCGGATGATTGTTGATGGTAATGCGCTACTTGTCTGACTAATGCTATGACTATTAAAGGAACTTTAATCACCGTGATTCATTACAATCTACATGATAATTCTGTTATATGATAGGATTTTATTTGCTCAGTGTTGAGAGTTGGAATTAATGGTGATTTTTATCATGATTGGTTTAATTGGTGATTCTTTTATTGGGGTAATTCATTATCATGAATTTTTGGTGTTTAATTGGTTTGAGATTACGATTGAGAGACACTTGAATCTTTTTTATCGATAGAGATGAGTTATCTCGGTTGGTAAGGTAGAAGTTGGGATTTTTTATGGACTGATGGTGGAGTGAATTGGCATCACTACTTGACCATCTGTCGATAAAGAAGATCATGTAGCCAATTGGATACTTTTTGGAGTGATAAAGAGATTTTTTTTTATCATAAATTGAATTCTCCACAAAAGAAAGTTTTTCATAAACTCATCGTGGTCATATTTTATGAAACGTTCGTGTTCATAATCATCCTTGTCCCTCAAAATTGATGTTGAATATCAAAAAACTTGAATTATTAGTGTTGGAGTGGCTCATTTCATTTACGAAACTCCAAAAAACATGACAAATGATAAATTCCATCAAATTCTGGACCAACGTTCGTCCTTGACTCACTAGACGAGTCACATCTCAAAATAAATCCCCTCCCTCTCCAAATTACATCTACAAATCTAAAACTCCTCAAAACACATCAATTACAAAATCTAACCGCAACAATTTATTCATAAATAGTACAATTATTCCAAAAAAATATGTTAGAAATGAAATTTACAAGACGAAAAGAGAAAAGAAAAAAAAAATAAAGAAGATAAGAATACTTTAAATTTCTATTTTGAGAATATTCTCAGACGTAGAGACAAAAAAATAGCTGTTTATGGTTTAATGTTGTTTTGAATAGTGGTGCATGTTCCCAAAATGATTTAATGATCGTCGGTCCCCCTTCCCCAAAACCTAATCTCTCTTTTATGCCTTCTTCTTCTTCTTGGTAGAGGTACTTTTTTTATTAGTTTTTTCCTTGCTGGCCTTACTCGCATACTTGTTGATGAGTGAATCAAAGAAACCCTCAGCCTGATCAGCCCTTGCTTTATTACGATTTTGTATAGCCAATGCTAAATCATCACAGCTGTTATTTTCATCGTTGTCAAGCGATCGAGATCTCTCGAGTCTCTCAGCCTCAGCCGCTTCTTTGGCCCACTAAAAACAATAAACCATAAACCATCAAAAAAATTTACTCCCACCTATGAATTACGTAGAGGTTTATATTTAGGTGAGATTTAGAGGAATTTGTATGGCCTAGGATGATGGTTTAGGTTTTGATGATTTAGAGCTTTAGGAATTCCTTCAGGATGTAGTACTCGACTCGTTAAAATACAGCACTTGTAATTTATATTTATAAAATATTCGATTACATGTCCACTTCACGCTACAGATGTGGATACGATCAATGATTTTCTCAAATAAAACAGAGACAGAATAATAAGGTAAAATAGTAATGCTATTTTTGTAAACGTGACACCACGAGATTTGAATTATCAAATCAAACATTTCACTCGATGTGACGTCATCGGTGAAGAAAAGATATTTGTAAAACTATTCGACACATGATACAAATGTGACCGGATGCCGCACGTGTGCACTGACTGAATGCAAATGATTACAAACAGAATGGGTGGAAAAAAAAAAAAAACCGAGGGTTTACGGTTAGGATAGTTTCAACGGAATTTTCGAGTGAAGTTTCTGAACAAATAAAAGAATTTCATGAGGTCATTTCACTCGGTCGGAACAAATTTCAACATTTGGAATTCTGTCTTTAACCTCATGTATTCATTCCTCATTACGAAATTCGTTTGAGTTATTCCGACAATTCACGAAACTGTCAGATCATCATGAGAAATATTCTCTATATAAATTGTCAAAATAATAGAGAATTCGACAGTGACACGTTCCACTTATCTAAATTTTCTGTAAAAAATACTGTCCCACAAAATTGCAATTCAGTGCCACGTGAAATTCCGGTATTTATAATTTCTGGCAACTCTCCTTGTGGCACCTACTTAATGTTCCCTGACCATTGCATAACGAGAATTATTCCCCCCGAGTCCATTGCCCACTGCTACACGGATCGAACCAACAAAAAGTGAAATGAAAATTGTACAAATTTGATGATATGTGACATGAATGCATGTTTGATAAATCATGATACTCATAAAAATAATAATGAGATCATGTCGATGTCACTTATTGGATAAGAAAAGGTAGGGTACACTTATAATGATTAGGAAAATTATTGATCAATCATTGTACGTTAAAAGGTAATAAAAAATTGTATATTCCAGACTACTGATTTATGAACTAACACTCCCTGGTTGTATAAAAAATACATCTTGGGAAATAGCTCAATAAAAATGGGTGTGATCTAACCAATACCACTGAAGAAGCTAAATTATTCAAGGACAGCCTTGTGGTACATTGATTTAACTCAACAAGCTTCATGCATTGATTATAATTGTCACCTCTGAATGCCACTGTTACGGACACCTGCGGCCATTAATACCTCAATTTCTGCCCTTCCATTAACACGATGTCAATTAAAATATCTGCCCTGCATTCTTGGGAAATAACACTGGAGCGTTAATAGGCACATACTGGTGCTGATGATTAGTTACGCTTGAGTATCTTAGTCATCTCAGACACATATGAGCCATTGAGAAAAACAGTAAATAAGAGGCTGAGCTAACCCAAGAAAAGTTAATCCAGATCTACTAATCAGTGTCACAATGCCCAACACCCTCTGATTGATTATAATTGATGTGGCTGAGACGATATGGTAGGGAATTCTCATGACTATTGGATTCATTAATCCCTATTTATTTCAATTTAATACCGAGGAATAATGCCGCGGTTACATTGGAATGAAAAAATTCTTTCAAGTTGAGGAATGCTAAATCATCGTGATGGATGCATGTATTTTGTTGATATCTCTGGAAGGAAGAGGTTTAGAGAGAAATGTTAAGAGACCTTTTTACTAGTCCATAAAATTTTCTACAAAAGACATCTTTTGACATTTCTTTGTAAACCCACGAGTTCAAGGGATATCCGTTAAACAATATTCAAAAAGAAATGCCCATTAAACTTTCTAGACTACATGGCTAGAATAATTCACAAAGGATGGTCTGTCGCGGCTCGTAAATGTCGAGACACGCTGTCTAGCTGCATCTGACATTTACTGCGAAATTCACCAGTGCAAAACTGTAGAATGAGACCAAAGGCAGAAATTTCAATTCAATGAAGAAAAAAAAAAATTAACCAAAACGAGAGCATTTGTGACATTATTATGGGAAATGACAAACGATCGCGTATATGTAGACGACCTTGGGTGCCTTTAGACATCTGGCGCATCGCCCTGATGCCCGGAAACTTGCAAGCTCCCCAAATCAGTGCCCAAGTGATTCAACAAATCACAAGTATAGGTAAGCATCGAACATTACCCAATCACCTTCGCTCATCGTCTTGGAATTTCGATCAAAGTAGATTCAACCAATGGACAAACTGTTTAAATTCCTGGAAAATAACTTGAAATCAAACGAGTACACAGTATTCAGTATTAACAAGTATATAAAGTTTTCTCTGATGATGAAAGCGACAACAGTGTCTGATCTGTTCTGTTTTAGAATTCGTAATGTTTAGGAAGTAACACTATGAGAAGATGAATTGGTAAAATCTCGTACAACAAGGAGCTCATTGTAATTCATATAAAACGATGGCGTTTAGAAGTGCGGTAGTAGCGAAATGGATGAATGACTCGGATTCGTTATTACATCTAATGGCCAATTGTGTTGAAATCCACGAGTCATTGAAGGTCGAGTAGTAGTTGGTGGTACAAAATGTGAATGACGATTGGTGTAAATTATCAATGTGTATGGTTTAAATCACCCCTTCAAAAGTATCTCGCGTGTTCTGGATATATCGCATGACTCAATTCCTCCATTTGTACTGATTGAAGCCACTGTTATTTCAAAGAAATGAAGGAATTCAGGGTCACCAATTTTTATTTTTTTTTTTCGACATTACCTCTCTTCTGTAATAATTGACATAAAGTGATTCAATTTGCGATTGATATTCTAAGATTGCATAATTTTACAACATACTCGTATGCATATCGCCATAGAGGATGGCCATTGGTAATTATTTCATTAACACTGCGGATGTAGTGCGACCCTCGTACCTCGTTAATTCCAATTATTATTGTTATCACGATGTATCACATCGGAGTGTGTCAACGTTATTCATGCGATAAAAAAAGGTCATTAAATGAAAGGATCACGATACATTCGAGATATAACATAATGAAAACCATTAAGTTACGTACGCAATTCTCAACGAGCCATGGACATCTCTCATCTCTACGACCCCTTCCAATCGTGCCAAATACCATTGTCCCATTCCCAATTGTCCTGATGATTATATTTCCTCACCGACGAGCATTGAAAATCGTAGGTCCAATCTTGTTAATAAATAACATAATCTGTTGATGTTATTGTTTGGATAAATTAAAATAGGTACACGAGTTTTTGGGTTTTGCGTGAAGCTATGATTATTCAAAATGAAGTCTTGCATCCTCCCCTCTCTTCCACATACACACACTCGCACATCCCCCTTCTCCGACTAGAACCTTCTGGTGAGTGAGTAGAAAATTGTTAATAGGACGAGTCCAGCGGAGGCAGATGAGTGCATTGATGAGCTTTTTGGCTTATCGGTAGTTGAGGATGATGGATTTGGTAGATTCACAGCCACTGGGGCTTTCTCCTCAACCTGCTGGTAATTCTCAAGAGGATGAGGGGGATGTGCTTCAATGGTCTGTTGAGGCTCTGATACTGGCTTTGATGTTTGGAAATTTGGCTCTTCTCTCAAAGGTGGTTTTGATGTGTCTGAAAACTGTGGAATTGGCTGATATGGAGGGTAATCAGTCTCGCTAAAGGTGTCATCAGAGCCACCGGTCCACGCTATGTCGGATGTTGTTGGTACCATTGGGTATCTCATATCATCCGTGTAGGGATCCTGGGTCGAAGACCTCGGTTGTTGCGGTGGATAATAAGGCTCATTGTATGGTGCACGTGTTTGTGATAATTCGGGTCTTGATTCTGTCGGCGATGGCCAGTTTCGAGTGGGATAAGACGGCTGTGATGTATAACTTGGTGTTGTATACCAGGGCACTGATGAACGGCGTGACGCCTCAGTGGTTGTTTCGTAGTTTGGATATGAAGCAGATGTTGGGTAATTGGGTGCGGCAGTTTGATAATTGATGCTTGACTCTATTGGTCGAGTTGAGATTAGACGCTCTCTGTAGGCGGGTGTTGTCGGCTGGGGTGGACTCACTGGGGGGACAATAATGTCCTCGGGGAGTTCGCTCCACTCGGGATCCTTGTCAAATGTCAACTGCTTCTCTTCTAGGACCTTTGACAAGGCATTTGGGCATTTAAACTCAGGATTCTTTGCTATGAAAATTCGAGTCAAAGACCCGAGACGAGACAGCTCGTCCACATTGAGACACTGTAATTTGTTACCCGATATCCTGAGATCCACCAGCTCAGGTAGATGATCAAAAACACCATCTTCAATGCTCTCGATTTCATTGTAACTTAGATCGAGATATGTCAACTGTTTCAGCCCCTCGAACCATGACGCTCGAACGACTTTTAAATGATTATTATCAAGACGTAGTTGTTGGAGATTCATCAATGCCTTGAAGGAATCTGGATCAATCTCTTCAATCCCACAATGAGTGCACATTAATATCAATACATTATCACCGAACCGGGAGAATGTGTCGCGTGTTATGCGCGGGATTTTCATATTTGAAATTCTAATTTTCTCGGTTCTCTCCGGAATCGAGGAGAGATCATTGATGTAGCCATTTTCACAGGCGTATTCCAGCATATCCTGATTGGGAACGCTAACACAAGCTCCTGACACATATGTGGTGATCAAGAGCAGGAGGACAATATCGCGGTATATGCTGAGCATTTTTGAAACAATTTGATTTTTCACTTTTTTGTCACTGAGATGGATTTTCAGGGTTGAGGATCAACTTTCGCACATGTTTTGGGGAGTAAATTCAGACTCAATTGTGGAGGGATACTGTGGTACGAACAATACTGGTACGTGAACTTGGTAGAACTGAAGTGATCTTGAGCGCGCAACGGTTATTTATTTACCCAGTGTACCCCTTCTCTATTACAATTTCGACCTCCCTCTACTCCCACATGTGTTACGATCAAGCTAATGGACTGACCGCCTATCGGTATTAAAATAGTTGCCTTCGATGTCTGTAAACGAGACACCAGGGGCATCTTGTGGTATCTTTGATAACAATTATCGTAACAAATGTGATTTTGTTGGAAATTGGTGGATGCGATCAATAAAGTGAAGGATTTAGACTGTTAAATTAGTGGAGGTAGTTACTCACTTTGCGTTTTCTGCGTTCACGCTTCTTCTTAGGCTCATTGGTGAAGGACTCATACTCGGGCACTTCCTCTGCTTCGATCAGTTTGGAGATTATTTCGCGGAGGCGGTCCTCTTCATCGCAGTTTGTGAAGGGCACAGCTTCCAGGATGTAGTCCATATCTCCTTTACCTTAATTGGGTAAATTGATGGTTTTTAAGTTATTCGAAATCATTGACAAGTTGTACATTATGTCGTAAGTCATAAAAGGGTATTAAGTAGTTGAGAAAATTCAGAATTTTAATGAGCTGTTGAATATTTCATGATCTATTGCAGAGGAAAATAAATGAAAAATAAATTGAAAATTCTTGACGATATTCTTTACATTCTTGAGGCTATCTGTACTTCTATTGAAGTCTATTAATTACTGGCTAAACTTAGAAGGCGTGAGTTGTGGACATTTTGTATTATATGAACCTCAATATTTGAGTAAAAGACGTAAATTCTGAAGAGCCTCGGGTAATAACCAACGGCAAGGTTATTTTCAACGATTATCATTGGAATAAATGAATATAAGAGAAATCGTAAATGGAGTCATCATTATTGAGGAAGTTACGTTTTATGATGTCAAATTATAGAGCTGCTCGCTGTATTGTTTATAAAGTCAGCGATTATGGTCAAGGAATTACAGCAAATGTGATTAATGCAAAGTTGAGTTTTTATCGCGCTATTGCTTCCCATTGCAACGTTGATAATAAGTGTGTTTATCTGTTTTATATAAAATGCTGATGAAATGACGAGAGAGTGTTCTATTCAATGAGGGGTTAGAATGAGAAATGAGGTAAAAATTAATTAATAAAATTAATGAATCCCAGAGGATTTTAAGGCGTGAGATAATTAATTGTGACTTACTGTCCATGTATGCTCGTTTCAAGTCCTTAATCTCAGTCTCAGATCCTTTGTAGTTCTTCTCATAGTTATTTATATCCTGGACTGTGATTGGCTTGAATAAGGTCTTCCAGTAGTCAGCCCAGTTCTTCATGACAACCTCCTCACTGTCTTCATCGTACTGTCCAGTCTCATCGTAGATCTTGCGTTTGTCATTGTCACTGAGGATTGAGTGAACAAATCCAAGGACTTTGAATTTCTCTGTGGCCTCCACCTTCGTGTCCTCATCGACACGATCAGGGTGAACGAGGAGAGATAGTTTGTGATAAGCTTTTTTGACTGGAAAAATTGTAATGAGAAATCATGAAAAATCATTTTTCTACTAACCATTTATAATCATTGATGGAATCTTCATCAGGAAAAATTCAAGATTAGCACTCAACGCGTTCTCATTGAATTATTTATCATTATCAATGATAAATACCACTTGACCATGAACTTGAGAGCCTTTGAAAGTCGTAAATAATGACTAAAGACTTTGTTTTTTAATTCATCACTCGTAAAAACTAGTAAAATCAATATTAGCGAAATTTTAAGTTATGAAGATTGTGGAAATATATCAAATTATAAATTATTATTGTTTATATGAGACAAAGCCGATTGAGAGGTTAGAGAAAGCCCAAAAGTTTTACTCACCTTCTTTCTCATTGGCAGTCTTCTCGATCTTGAGGACTTCATAGAAATTACGACTACCGAAGTATTTCTCACATAAATCTACAAGTTTTGCCATTTTTTCGTGCTTTTATAATTTAAATAAGTGTCAATTTTGTGGAATATATTGGAAGCCTAACCGACAGACATCAGACAATCTCTCACGTCGCCATTTTTAACCGCGAAAATAAAAAATAACAAGTGGCGCCATCTGTTGTTTCTCAATCGATAAAACAGTTTAAATGGGAGAGAAAAAGATTTGTGGATTTATTTTTGGCAATATCTTGAAGAGGAATGGGTTTAGAGAAATTTGTCAATAGACCTTTTTTGTTGAAAATTTTGAGAAGAACAAAAAAGCTCTCTTGCCATTTTCTCATAAACCCATTAATTCCCAAAATATTCACAAATATAACTGTGTCAAGGATTAAATAAAATTTTCTTTTCTTGATTTTAGTTTTTATATTATAAAAATATTCATACAGCATGGATTTAGTTTATTCCCAACACAATACAGAAGGAAAAAAGAAATTGTATAATTGAAATAATTATGAAAATCTAATTAGACCCACACCAATAAAAGGCGTATTGGCCTTTTGGGACTGCTTACATTATTATTTACAGAAGAAAGTATATTCAATTGACACGTGAGATTCCCAGTGTCCCACAGCTTCCCCCAGAATGTTAAACATTCCCCCTTCCTAAAAAAATATTAATTAATTCATTCTCTCAACAATTTTTTGTTCATTCTTAAGTATTTCGCCTCGAAATATCGTAAATTCTAATATTTCATAATTAACATTCGATATTAATTGTCTCTTTGTGTTATCAATCAATAACAATTTAATATCTTATAAATATAAAATTCTAGATTGTGAGAATCTAATATATACATTAATTTGTGTCTGAATATAAGTTATTACATTATTTACTCCATTATATTTCATCTAAAACGATTAACAATTTGAGCAGTGTGGTTAATAAACTCATTAATAATTAAATTGTTTCATTCCATTCGTTCATTTCATTTGATTCAATTTTTACATTTTTCTTTTAATTCTTTAAACAAAATCTACTGCACTTTATTTCAATTAATTTTATCTCGTTGAATCTCTTTGGCTGATATTCTGTAGTTATTTAAATGGAACAATTTCGTGGAGATCATCACTATTTTTAATTAATTATCATTTTATTTACAAGGTTCTGTTGCGATTGATTTATCTGTTGGTTTTTCATATTCCTCATCTCGCTTTTAAGTAAATTTCAAAAAATTATTAATGATGATAAAAATTCCTCTGGATGATTTTTTTTTTATATTTTTCTAAATTACAATTTGAAATCAGTTTTTTTGGGAATATCGAGGAATTGAAGGGAGATAAGATATAGGAATTCTTGTAGAGATCTTTTTTTTAGATGAAATTGAGAGCTAAAAAAAAGACCCTCATGAAAATTCTTCAATCTCCTCAAGATTTGGAGATATTCGTAAAAAACTGATCTCGAAGTGAAATTTATTAATCTTGTTTCAAGATATCGCTACAGAATTCATTTGAAAAATACTAAAACTGGAAAAAAAAACACCTGTAGGCAAAAATTATCATGTGATAACGGTGCTAGAAATATCTTGACACCAATCCAATTCATCTTCAAAGGTGAATCATAAATCACCGAAAACCGGTTTCAAATTAATTCATTGGCGGTGTTCAAAAACAACTCTACAAAATATCCGTCAAGGCAATCTCAATCTCACTCTTCTATCTTGTATGAACACAAAAAAAAATATGTCTAATCTAATGAAATCGAGTGTCAAACTGTGACAAATCGACAAATTTCATTTTTCACGTGTTTTGAAAAACGAGATTAATTCGATAACGAGTGATTCTAGGAAAAAATGTCAAATGACCTTTTTTGTAAGGAATTTTGTCAGCTACAAAAAAGGTCTCTTGATAATTTCTCGTAAGATCATTCGTTCGTGAGATATAAGCAATTAACAAAGCAGTAGACAAGTGGTGAAACAGGAGAAGTCAATTTCATTCGAAAACGGATTAGTTTTCTTAAAATATCTCTGAATCTGAAAGAGTTGGAGAAATGTTTGTAATTATCATTTCTATAGAGCAAAGTGAGATCTACAAAGAAGGTTCTTATAAAAATTTCTCCATCTCTCTTAGATTCAGAGATATTCATCAAAAACTGATTTTCAAATGTGAAAAATTGCCTTATCATGTTCTACACATTCACTACTTGATTAAAAATCCAAATGTCACTCATCACATTTTACTACTTCACAAAAGAGCTATCATTTCCATTCACTCAGCTCGGTCAATCATAAAAAAAATAAAAAATAAAGATTCATTCGTTCAAAAAAAAAAATCACTTATTCACACTTTAGACATTTTTATCTAGTTTAAGATGATATAAAAAAAAAAGTAGTAGTGGACTATTTCATGCGATTGAGTACCAGGTCACTGACAACGACAAGTCCCTTAGAGTATGGACTCTCTGCGAGTGATTGAGCAAGACGTACAGCCTCGATACAGTGTTTCTTCGCTAAGAATCTCGTTTGATCGAGACCTTGTGACTCGTGTACCAGTTCAAATGCTTTTTCAACGTCACCAGGCTCTTGGAAACGACGCATTATCATTGGATTCAACTCTGGATACTGTTAACAAATTAATAAAAATGTTTAATTTATCCAGGGAAATAATTGAATCCACTAATTCCATTAATTAGATAAATCAAAAAAATTTAATTTCGTCTATTTTGCGAATATGTCTGAAACGACTGAGTTTAGACAAAAATGTCAAAAGACCTTTCTTGTAGCTGATTAAATTCTCTACAAAAAATCCCTTTTGTAATTTTCTCCTAAACCTACTAATTCCAGAGATATTCACAAAATAGTACGGGATAAATTTTATAATTCATATTATTTCATCACTTTGCTCTCAAAAACATTTTTGAATTCAATGAAAAATTTATTACTAATAAAATAAAAAATAACTTACTCTTTCACACGCAAAGAGAACTGGTGCAGTAGCTAAACCGAGCTTGAGGTCGGCAGCTGTGGGTTTACCCATCGCTGATGATGAGGACACGAAATCGAGGAGATCATCGACAAGCTGAAAAGCTAAACCAATGTTTCTTCCATATTGAAAAGCAACTTCTGCTAATCTCTCGTCAGCGCCTCCCAACATTGCAGCCTAAAGTGTAAAAATTGAGAGAAATAATTTATTTTTAATTTTTCAAATATTTAATCAATTTTTTAAATTCTTTAAATCAATCGATTGAACGAGAAATTTAAAAAAAAAGAGATTAAAAATAGATTAATCAACTGATAATTTGACAAATGAATGGATAATTCTAGTAATTAAACCGTTCATTAATTTATTATTTCCTCAGTATTCATTATCAAAAATAATCGAATGATTTGTAAAAGAAAAAAAAGGAAATTGAAGGAAAAAAAAATACTTACAGCTTTGGCAGAATTAGCAATAAGACTCGCTGTTTTCCTATATGTTTTCGTGAGGTAGTGTGCAAATCTCTCATTCTCAGTTTCCTTTGATCCCAACTGCATAAATTCACCTTGCACTAAATCCGTAACAACCTGATACGAAATTAAATATTGCAACAGAATAATTTAAAAGAATATAATTGATTTAAAACAGTTCACATGAGTTCAAGGTACAAAAATTATCAATCAAATACTGAGGTATTAATGATTTTATATTCTTCTTTTCCAATTTTCATTCTATTCAAAAAGAAATTTTTTTACGATTATTGTGATTATCTTACCTGACTGAGGACTAATGTGACATCGTCACTTCTCAATCTCGCTATCATCATCGAGGCAACTGCAAGAATATAATCACCAGTCATCGCCACCTGGAACATGAGTGAAAACTGAAATTTAAGGATTATATTTTTTTTGTAAATAATATTGTCAAGTTGTCTCATAATTCGGATTGATTATAATTAATTATTGGAGAAAAGATGAGAGAAATGGCTTGTGTGGGCATTCAGCACTAATTGGAAAAACCACGCGTCAATTTTAAGTTAAATACATTCGCGATACTTACTTCCTTTCACCAAATATATTAATTTTTATCTGAGACTCTCTAAACACTTTATTGCTCAATCCTAAGACCAAAATGCTTATTCATAAATTCAATTCTTTCCACGTGACTTATTCTTTTATTTCAGTTAAAAATTGATTCGATTTTTGATTATTATTAATTGATTTTTTCCCATCCCGATTCATTTTTTTTCTCATTGTAAAAAGAAAAATATTTAATTATTTGAATATTATCTCAGTGGTGAAGGGTTTTAGGAGAAAATACCAAGAGGGATTTTTTGTGGGGAATTCTGAGAGCTCAAAAAAAGGTCTCTTGACACTTTGTCCTAAAATGATTAATTAATGAGATAGGGGTATAATAAACATCTACTATTCTGAAACTTCCTCGAATTATTAATTAATCAATTATGCTTCTATCTCGAGAACAAGCACCTGTATGAGAAAATGTCAAAAAAACTTTTTTATAGCCCATAAAATTTCCTACAAAAAGTATTTCCTGACATTTGTTCTCAGAATCACTAGTTAACGAGATAATCTCCTAATCAATTAATAGTTGCTATTTTCAAGTTGAAAACTTTTGCAGATTATTTCGTAAATATCAACGAAACAAAGAGGTTTACAAAAATTTATCAAGAGACCTTTTTTGTAGAGAATTTTATGATCTAAAAAAAAGATCCTTTGACATTTCGCCCTAAAATCACATTTTCTGGAGATAAATGCATAAATACTAAAGATTTAACATTTATCAAAGTAATAAGAATTCAATTATTCTGAATAAGAAAATAATCTCATTGATATTTCCTGTGGAAAGTCTATGGTCTATGTAAATGAGTATTTAACTCATCTCTCAACGCACATATCCAGAAAATGCCAAGCACAATGGGCCATAAATAATGCACGTCTTGCCACAAAAATTCATCCCACAGATCTTAACAACGAGTAACAAAAAAAAAGTAATATTACAGTTTCTCTCTTTCATAAAATGCTATTCCATTTCTCAATACCAGAATATGGTAGAAAAAGTCATTTGAAAAACATTGATATGTTTTCCGGTGGTGATGCATTGCTGAGATGAGTTTCTCTCAATTTTGTCATACAAAAAAAAATTTTTTCTCTAAAAAAATGAAAAAACTAAAATTTCTCATAATTTTAAAGTCAATGAACTTTCGTTATCTCGAAAAATTACGTAATATTGAGTGGATTTAGGTGTAGAAACCGGATCTGAATATCCTTCGATTTTTTTTTCTTTTTAAATATTTAAGCGAACGAAGAATTTTTGACATCAACAAAAATTGGAATGTGGATTTTACTGTAAACGAATTGAATGAGGTAATATAGTTGAAGGTATTTTTCAAGGGGAAATAAATAGGAAGGGAATCCCATTAAATTAATTTGAATCCATGATTATGGGTTTTTCCATTGAATTTGTAAATTCTCCTATAAGATTAAATTCTTCTGATTTAAATATTCATGAATAAATAACTATTTCCTTGATTATGCCATACATTATCGAATTTCATTCAATGCTCAATTAATAATCCTTTCATATCAAAATCTAAAATTCCACAATTTTACTTTCGCGATGGTATCACAACGATGACCAAACATATTGCGACATATACATGTCCTGACGTGTGCCATTATTGCGAGATATGCCAATTGGTTATGGCTAGTTACCCATCATCATCAGCAGTGAATTATTAAAGATCGATTGGTGAATTAATTTCCTGCAAAGAGGTTTCTAAAATTACTCGAAACTAATGAATAAACTCTCTGTAAAAGATTTCAAAAAAAAAAAAATTCTATTCCAGAGGATAAACAAATAAATCAGATGATTCCAGGTATATGTGTCTTGTTGGATGAGACAAAAATATTCATGCTGATCCATGGATTCACGTCGATGGGATGAGACAGGTGTCTAATAAATTGTGTAACGTCCATGTGCGTTAATGCGACTCTAAATGGCTCAACTCTTACTCATGTATATAATAGTTAACGCCCTGTGACACCAAGGACATCGACACCATTTCAACGTTAATGTAAATGAATTCATGGGAATCATTGAAAAAATATTGTAAATAGTTGTCTTTGGTGAGAGAAAATTCATCTCAGACACTAAATAATTTTTTAAAAATTAATTTTCAATTGGAATGATGGATGTAGGAATGAGAGAGTGAAAAAAAATCGAATTGGACATTAAATCGTTCACAATTATTCATTTATCTGGAGAACTAGTTGTTTCGCGAAAAAATGTCACAAGACCTTTTTTGTAGAGCGATAAATTTTCTACAAAAAAGATCTTTTGATATTTTTTCATAAAATCGTTTATTTTTGAATTATTCAACGAAAACGATAAGTCCATAAAGATGTGAAGAGAAAAATTTAAATTTCCGATTATTGTTGAACCATCTCAGTAACGAGTCATGTGAGAAAAAATTATCTAGAGACCTTTTTCGTAGTCTATGAAATTTCTAACAAAAAATATCTTTTGTCAATTTCTCCCAGAGCCCCTCATTACCGAGATAATTGCATAATTCATAAAATGACTCAATTGTCGAAATTGAATGTCTTCAAGTGCAAAATTACTTCCGGGTTTTATCCTTGAGAATAATGCACGAGAAATGATGTCCTTGGACCTATGAGTGACATCTCATTGTCATTCTGAAGAGGTGCACCGATGAATAAAATAAAATAGGACAGAAGAATTGATCAAATAAAAAGTAAAAGAGGCGAATAAAAAATAAAATATGGAGGAAAAAGTGTAAAGGTCATAGGTTGCTATACCAATGAGTTACAGAATTCGCATTATTTATTTAATTGATAATACGAAAGTGTATGCACGTGGATCTCCTGAATCCCATTGGCCTCTTTTATTGAACCCCATGTCACATTCCAGATAGAGAGTTTGAATTTCCATCGATCGTAAAGCAAATACTATACTAGTTATATGGGTTTAAGTAACGCGCCTTCACGTTTTATCTACGTGATGCCACTATTTCCCTTCCGGAATTACCGTATGCATGATTTCAATTACGGAAACGGAAGTTCTGTAGTTTTAAGATGAATTTTTTCCAAATCTGATGACTAGTTCATTGATTGATAATTATGTATTTATCTCGGGAATGAGCAATTTTAGAAGGAAATGTTAAAAGACCTTTTTTGTAGCTAACAAAATTTCCAAAAGAAAAGGTCTCTTGATATTTTCCCCTGAAATCACTCATTGTCGAGATATTGACGTGTTCAGTGAAATGTTGCTTTACCTCTTCACTAGTCATTGACATTTGAGACAGACTCATTAAATCATCGAAATTACATTAATTAGGGAAATAAGGGAATTCAAAATTTCTTTTTTTTTATACTTAAATTGAATGATGAAAGTTTCAGTCATTTATTTAAAATTGAATGGTCATTCATTAATTTATTGTTTCTATAAATGTCGAAGAAAGTGAAAAAAAAAAAAATCATAATAAAAATTTACGGGCGCAAATGGAAATTTTTTCGCTGCAATAATCTTCAGAAATTCAAATCAACAGAAAGATGACTATGAAATGTATTGTTTACAGATTGTTTTGTGAATAACTCGAGGAGGAGCAGGTTTAGAGGAAAAAACCTAGAGACCTTTTTTGTGGCTAATGAAATTCTCTACAAAAAAGGTCTTTTGATATTTTCCTGTAAATCCACTAATTTTCAAGATATCCACTAGAACAGAAAATGCTATTACCTTCTTTTGACTCCATAAAACATTGACAGAGGGTTTTCCTCGACGGAAATCCGACTGATCTATAACATCGTCATGAATAAGGGAAGCACTGTGAATCATCTCAGCAATCATCGCCACCTGTCGTTGCGTCGCCAAGAGATCACTATAAATAATAATTCATGTCTAAAAATGTCTTTAATTTTTAATTAATACTTTTTAATGAATATCTCTGAATCTAGAGGAGATGGCGAAATTTTTATAGATACCTTTTTTGTAGATCTTACTTTTCTCTAGAAAAAAGGTTTCTTGACAATTTTCTCCAAATCTTTTATATTTTGAGATATTTGCGAAAAACGGATTAATTCTAGAACTAAATTCACTGTTTCTAGAATAATTGATATAAAGTTTTGAAAAAAATTGACGAAAATTGAATTACAAAGAGTGAAAAAGTCGACATGGTAGAAATAAAACTCACTTTCTTTCCTTGTGGTAATTGATGGCTCGCGCCATGAGGATAGCGACCATCGGCCGAAGCGCCTTTCCCTGTCCATCGAAGTAGTACGTTGCGATTGTCTTTAACTCCTCAACATTCGTGTTCATGATGAGTTCCTTGGATAAGGAGAAGACAAAAAGTATTTTTAAAATAATTCTATTGAACAAATTAAAGTTAATTTCGACCTTGACTCAATTTTGTGGGTAAAAATCTAGGAAAATTGGACGATTTTCCAGTCTGTCACTCCGTAAAATTGTACATTGTGTTCTTCTGAAATGACTCGTTCTTTTTTCTAATTTTTTGGAGGAATTTTCATTGTACAAGACTTCCGGCATTTTTTTCTTTACAATTTTTTGTCATTCTGGTAAATCAAAATTAGTGAATTCGACTTGAGAGTTGATTTTTGGTAAATATCTTTGAATCTGGAGGAGATGGGGAAATTTTTATAGAGACCTTTTTTGTAGAGCAGAATGAGCACTATAAAAAAGGTCTTATCAAAAATTTCGCTATCTCGATTAGATTCAGAAATATTTATCAAAAAACTCATCTCGTTTTACCACTTCACTACTGAATTTTAATCGAGGCAAAAATGAAATCTGAGGCGATGGGTTATTCAAATGCAACTCGTGCGTTGCATTCTGGAAAGTCTGGGCGAAACGCCAGGGAATGTGTCACTTTATAAAGTTCTTTTACATGAGATATTATTTATTGTCCGTTGATAAAAAATTATTTCAACAGAATAGTAATTGATAATTTGGCAATTATCTCGATAGCAAGTGATTTTAGAAGAAAATGTCAAAAGACCTTTTTTATAGCTGAGAAATTTTCCGACAAAAAAGGTCTCTTCACATTTTCTCTTAAACCCCTCCACTCATCACCAAGATGAATTGATAAATCTCAATAAATTCCTCAAATCTATCGATTGTGAAAAAATGGAGAATCGGTGGATAATTATTGTCAATAAAAAATTTAATAAAACTGATGGTGTCAGTGGCGGGACGAGGAGGAGGTCAGGGCCGTCGGACAGTGACTCCTTGCGTGACTCCAACGTCTAATATGCTTTCTACGCTACCGATTCTTCACGCGTGAACGATCCGACGACCGTGAGTAAAAGTTCAAGCGTATTTATTCATACACAGAAGATGGTGTAAATGTGTTAGTCCTGCCTTTCGCTGAGAACGAGAGTTCGTGAAAACTCTCGATGCCTTTTCATTTACAATGTATTATTATTGTAATATAAACAATTGTTGTTGACTGTGAAATTTGATATTTTACTCACCTGTCGTATGTCGTCGTAAACATCTTTGAGATCGTCTTCGAGGAGTCGATAAGGGTCTATGTGTAATTCGGGGAGGGAGCCAGGCTGTTGAGTCTGCATTGAACTCATTGATCGACATTTTCCGACTCTATCAGTTCGAGTTGAGTTTTGTTGCTGAAATAAATAATTTAAAAAACTTTTTTAAAATAATTTTTTGTATTTTTCATTAAAGTATTTGATAATTAGGTTGTTATCTCAAGAATGAGTGCACTGAGGATAAAATGTCAAAAGACATTTTTTGTAGCTGATAAAATTCTCTACAAAAAAGGTCTCTTAAAATTTTTCTCTAAACCCACTGGTTTCATAGATATCCGCAATATAAAATTGGAATGAAATAAAAAAAAACTGTAATATGACTCTCTTGTTAATCAGGTGGATATCTCGGGAATAAGTAAAATTAGTACAAAATATCATAAGCCTTTTTTTGTAGAGAATTTCATCAACTACAAAAAAGGTCTATTGATATTTCCTCCTCAATGCCCTCAGTTTCGAGATATAGACCATTTTCAGTTAATCATAAATTTTCATATTTTATGACTAGATGTAATTAACAAAATTGACCACTAAAAACAATTTTGACGTCATAAAACCGATGATAATTTTCCCCCTCTCCTTTCAATAATTCCAAGCGTGTCTACAAATAATTAAAAAACGTGTCTAACCATCGGAATAATGAGTATTCAGTAGTCAGTGGGAGCCATTCACTCCATTCATTGAAATAAACCATTATTTTTTTTTCTTCTTTTTCACAAAAAAAAAAAATTACCAAGTGCATTATTCCATCACGCACAGTGCGTGCTCACTTACTCTCCACTTAAGATGAAAAAATTGTGAATACGGAATGGGGAGAATAAGGAGTAATGGTCAATTTTAAAAGGCGATAATTACACTTTAGTGATTGGCACTTTGGTTTCTACCCTTGGAATGTCTCTTGAGTCGAGTACATTGATGGGCATACCACGGATTTTTTTTTTTTTTTTTTTTTTCGATGTGTCAATAGAAGATATTTCAATAGTTATCATGGGTAAATGATTTATTCAAGTAGACATGCCACACCTAAATTTTTATGGGGAAAAATAAATAAATAAATTCATTGAATAAGTGAGTAAAAATCAAATAAATTAATGATAAATAATTGATTAATTAATTAATAAATTGAATGACAATTGAAGAAATTGTCGAACCGTTTCTTTTTTCAGTAGAATAAACCCATCCGTCTGACCACGTCTGCGGCTTATTCACTTGTTACCCATCACTACCTCAACTCTTAGTCTATTACGCTTCTCTCAAAGAATCATTGCGATATACCATCGACCGCATTTTATCATCCAACAGTGTCTCCTTCACTTGTATATAGATTTCTACATTCCTACTCAATTTATTAATCACATTTTCTCTCATTTTTCAATGCATCATTTGGTCTCCTGCTGTCATTTTGTAATGGGGATTCCGAGAGTGTCAAAAGAGAAAAAGTGTGTGTATGATAAAACGATTACTTGAGGATTAATGAATCCTTTTGTGGTCACTTTTACAGCGAGAATGATGTTGTAGAGCTCTATTTTAAGTTCATCACAATTTTATTTTTTTCTAATTCTGCGAATATCTTTGAACAGAAGGGATTCAGAAGAATTCCTCAGAGGATCATTTTTGTAGAGAATTTTATGAGCTACAAAAATAGTCCTCTGACATTTCTCTGTAAACCTATTATTTTCAGAGATATTTGCAAAATAATGAGTACAAAACTTTTAATCAAACATAATTATGCATTTATCTCAAAAACGACAAGTCCTAGAACAAAATGTCAAAATACCTTTTTTGTAGCTATTAAAATTCCCCACAAAAAGTGTCTCTTGACATTTTTCTCTAAACCCACTGATTCAACAGATATTCACAATTTAATTCTCATGGAATTTCAAAAATTCAAGAAATGAGAACGTTCTTTTATAACCCCGTAAACTCCATCAGTCATGTGAGTCAATTATCCATCTGTGACCTTGCAATGTCTGAAGAATCCTTACACGCTCTGAGTTACCATATACTCAGAGAACTAAAACTATCGCGTAACGACCGCGTAATTGCCAGATGATTGCTCGTGAGAGGCAACAAAATGTATAAAAAAAAAAAAAAAAAAATATCTGATTCATGCAATACCGATGTATCAATTTATTCTGTATGAATACATGCACTAGATTTCCAACAAATCATCATTATTATTATTTTTTACCAAAAATGTTTAAACAATATGAGAAAAAAAAATAAATTGAAATAATTATTTATTACTATTATTATTATTGGAAAAAAAAAATTCTAAAATTATGAAAAAAATGAATTATTTATTTATGATAAAATCTACTGTTTTAAATCGTCAATTATTATTATTTAAATACCTAAATGGATGAAACTAAAAGTGTCGTTAAATCCCCAGTGACTACAACATAATAAAAATAAAATGAGGGTGGGAGGACATCAGTTGGATTGAGCAATGACCGTGTCAGATATTTACTCATGCGTGTAGTGTAATTTTCATCGAGCAAAATCGAAAACCAGTTGAATCTAAAATGAAAATATAAGGTAGACATGTGGTTTTGTAGATTATAAACGTAGGTTAGTTATCAGAGAAGTGGGAGGGATGAATAAAAAAAAAAAAAAAATGAAATGTACTATTAAATGCCGCGAAAGCAAGTTCAACAGGTACTTTTACTTTGAATAAATGGGAATTAATAGGTGGTATTTTACTGTGTCTCGCTCAAGGACATTGAACATCGAAAGGGGGTTAAAATGTGAGTGTAGGATAAGTGTATGTAATGTTGATAATTTTTTTCCAATTTTTTTTTTCCTTTTCCAATAAAATCACATTTTGTTTATTATTGAAGATAATGAGAAATAATTTTTTACGAGTTTTTTTTTTAAATTGTAAATACATATTTTTTGTTTGTTATTTTTATTTCTATTTATTATGTTGAGACATGAATTATGAATGAAATAATTTTGTAATAGGAGTGATCAACTGATTTTAAATAATATTAATGTGAATTTTTTAAAAATGTAAATAGTGAGTGTCACCAAAAATATTAGATTTTTATTCATGATGAGTCTAGAGTTCTTGACCCAGTTTTGTATATACTTGTACGGATTTTAGAGAAAACATCATTTTCATGTTTCATGATATTTTCAATTTTTTTTTTTAAGAACGAATTTCGTGAATTGAGAACGAGTTGTTTTTTAGATTTTTGGAAATGTTGAATTATCTTGAGAATGAGTGGGTTTAGGGGATAATGTCAAGAGACACTTTTTGTTGAAAATTTTAACAGCTACAAAAAAGGTCTCTTGACTTTTTTTCCTAAAAATAGTCGTTTCTGAGATAAATAGTAGATTAGAGAATCGAAGATTCTTGTAATTTATGAGATTTTCATTCAGGAATGAAAATAAGTGAAAACATGAAAAAAATAGTTGGAAATATAAATAAATATGTACTTATTGAATAAAAAAAAAAAAAATCAATTCAATTTCTATGAATCACTCTCAGTGAAATTAAGTAATAAAAAGTGAAAATTTAACGAGTAAATAGAATTCCTCAAATTAGATTTTTGGATGATTGGGCAGTTGAGAATTTCATTAACTCACTAGTTTTCACTTTTAAAAGGGTCAAATATTGGGTATGAAATTGACGAGAATTGGTAATGACGCTGAGGAGAATTTCTTACTTTTTTTTTCTTCTTATTATTATTATTTCAAAGAGCGACGAGTTGAACGGAGAAGGCGAAAGAATGTGAAAGTGGTCCACCCCGGGGCACAGGTGTTGAGTATATGCTTCATGTTTCACTTTTTATTGCAAATAACGTGAATATTCAATGTGATTTTATGAATTTTCATTTTTTCACTAATTATTCATTATTTCCATTTTTTTATTTATCCATCATTACCGACTAATTTCATAATTTATTAATTATTATTATTATAAACAATTTATTAATTTAATTCATCTTGTTGAAGAGAATATTTTTAAGAAAAAAAACGCGAGGGATGAGAAAAATTCTAATATTTTTTTTCTTTCTTTCTTTTTAGAAGTTCAAGGTCTTAAGCAGACACGTGCCCTATCCACAACGTGTTACGGATGGAATTAAGGAGGACACAAATTCCATAATGATGCTCATCACGTAATCGAATTCCAATCATTGCGAAAATTTTCACCAAAAACGTGTGAGACTGATTTACACAATTTTTATGAATAATTTTAAAAATTAGGACAAGTGATAAAAATGACTATTGAACGAATAAAATTTATTTAATGAATAGAGGAAATTCTCTGAGTCTAACGGATTTAATTTGATGAAAATTTCAACCGAAATGAATAATTAATCAATCAATTGCTTTAGTAATTATTAAGAAATTGAATTATCAAAATTGTTTGTACGTCAAAAAAATATTTCATCTCAATAATTCACTTCCCAATTCGACAAATGTATTTTCTTCACTGAATAAATAATACAAAACGTGACAAAAAACAGTAACATTATTGTTAATGAGGAAAAATACATTTTTTCGTGCGTTAAAACAAAATTAAATAATTTGATATGAGAAATTCTCGAAATTACTCAATCACAAAGTGATGAAAAGTGAATTATCTGTAAATACAACAAATAAACTTGGATTGTATATCAGCGTTGGATCAACCGCGACGGGAAACGGAGAAAGTAAAACTCATGCACCTGAGTTGAGATTCAAATCCGACACCTCCAGCTCGTATTTTTCAATTTGCCGATTAAAATTCTTGGAGAGATATAAAAAAAAAGTATTAAATTTATTTAAATAAATCCGATGTAATAAAAATAAATAATTTTATTTATTATATTGAATAAATAGGAAATTAAATAATGAAAATGTTTAATTTACAAAAAATTATCAAAATTCAGTATTTAAATTTCTATTATGACACGTATAAAATAAAAGCTCATGTGACGGTATTGTAAGTCTATTCGGGTCGTTGTATCCCGAGCGCTCGACCTTTACGTAAGTTGCATAATGCCCCAGACAGAATGGAGAGGAGAAAGATGACAACAGCAATCTGCGAATTCTTCACAACATCCCCGTTCAACTTTTTTGGATAAAAAAATCAATCCGATTGTATTATCTCAAATTTTTTTATCAAAATGAAGAATTAAAAATATTTATCTAATTAAACATTGAGTTATCTCGATAATGAGTGATTTTAGAGGAAAATGTCAAATAACATTTTTTATTGGAAATTTTCCAATCTACAAAAAAGGTCTCTTGACATTTTCCTCTAAAATTGATAATTCCTGAGATAATTAGATATTTAATGAAATATTAAAAATAGAGTTGAAATCCTTGTTCATGTTTTCAGCTCTCCACTCACTCACTCGTGCGTAAAACTTCAGAGAGAATGAAAATTTTGTTTACATCTATCCGATTCAGCGTCTAATTTCTTGCATCGAGTGTGATAAGGATCAAATTCAGGGGGAATAAAAAAATTACCGTTCGCTCTCGCTATTTACTGGAACGCCATGGCAGAGTTGGAATGTAGAGTGGGAGGAGGGAGAAGAGGAATTTCTCCGGTGAGTTTTCACGAGTAGAAAGGTACAGGTGGAACCGTCGCAGTTTCTTCAGAGTGTTATAGTTGGTATATCGGTGGTAATAGCCAGTGAGTAAACCATTCCTGATTGGGGAATTTTTCTCGCAACAATGAGGATTCAAAGAGATTTAACCTGGAGTTTGAGATACCTGGGGGGGGGGGGGGGGGGGGATAATGAAGCACTCAACGTTCAATTTATGAGTGGATTTATCGTTTGATCTGATAATTTTCCAGGATCTTATAATTTCTTCAGCAGAAATAAATTGTTGGAATAGGTTTGAGAATTTAAAAAAAAAACTATTTTGTTAATATCTTCGGAATGAGTGGATTTAGAGGAAAATGTCAAAGAACCTTTTTTGTAGAGCATTTTATCAGCTACAAAAAAGGTCTTATGACATTTCATCATAAAATCACTCCTTCAGGATATAAATATGTAATTAATGGAGATGATATTTACGTTCGCCGAAAATTCCCTGTAGACTATTTCGCAAATATCTCGAAATCTACCGAATTCAGCGAAAAATGTTTCTAAACCTTTTTTGTAGCCCATGAAATTCTGTACAAAAAAGTTCCTCTGATAAATTCCTCTAAATCCCTCCCCTCCTGAGATATATTCAAATCTTCTTCCCAACTGAATCGAAGAAATTGAAAAATGCTCAATCGTCTTCGAATGAATCATTTAAAATTATTCCAGACGTTAGAAATGAAAACTCGCAAGTTCAATCATCCAAAAAAAAAACCTGTTAAACAGCTAACGTAACCGCAGATAAAAATTGCCGAAAAATTTCGAGTCCTTGGGTAATGAATCGATATGATTGGCCGAGTAATGCTCATCGCGGCCATGCTCGTCTCTTTCGGAAAGGGAAAACATACACTTTCTCTGAATGTCCGGCCGCCGCGCACGGTCGACCCACATACCGACTCGTCCAAGTGTCCACCCCTCCCCCTCCTACCACCATTTTTTTACCTCCTCCTTGTACACGATAGCGTTAGGGAGATGCTGCCAACACTTCAACAGGTATAACCAAAGTCAACTCTGAATCAAGGTCACTCTCACGATCTCTCCACCTCCTCTGCTTTACAACTTTTACACCAATTTTATTTTATATCAATATCATTTATATTATTATTTTTTTTATAGTAATAATTTAACAAATTAATCAGACTTTCAATTAAAATTGTAAATAAATTTTTTAAGTAATTGCTAATGATGTTAAAATACCGGTTTTATTTATAGAAAAGGGCCTATGAGGATCCAGCAACTCCAGCCTCAGCTTTTTATTACGACTAAGGTCTTTGACATCATATATCATCCCAATAATTATTTAAATTCCCAACAATGATCATGATCAAACCCAATCCACCGCACACACACACACATAGAAGAATTGAATATATTTTTCTGAGAATTCTTGAATGGAGCATA
The DNA here is from genome assembly GCA_035578325.1 of Coelinius sp. EB29. Lineage (NCBI taxonomy): Eukaryota > Metazoa > Arthropoda > Insecta > Hymenoptera > Braconidae > Coelinius > Coelinius sp. EB29. The sequence goes on from JAOZGT010000008.1 coordinate 3,238,238, forward strand.
AGTGTGTCAAAAGAGTTATAGTCAGAAATTGGGCATCACTGAGAAAGTCGATATTTGAAAATATTCAAAACTATTTGAAAGACAGCACAAAAGACAAATAAAAGATTAGAATTGAAAGAATTTTTTTCTAACGTCTCTTTCATATTGTCTCAATTGTAAAGAACTATTAGAGAAAACAACCGGAAACGAATTTGAAGAAAGTTGGGCGTCACTAAAAAGTTATAAAAATGTTGAAGATGCCTCAGGCTCTCAATTTGCTACTTTTCGATGTTACCAAATGTGTTAAGTGAAAGAACATTTGCTTTTGAGTAATAAGTAAACAAAAAGTTTGAGAATTGAAGAAACAAAAACCGAATTTTACGTTTATCAGAGATATTATTGATTACTAGGGCATCATGCACGTTAACGCGCGCGACGAGCTTCCAGTAAGCGCTGTAGCGCACAACAATTATACATTTTCTGCATAATCATACACTTTCTATCATTTCTTAACATTTCAAATATGAAAGCTTGTTATATTTTTATACTTGCTGCCCGATTACTCAAAACTCACAAGGAACACTGCAAAATAGTCAAAATAGAGAAAATGTCAAAATTGGCCATTTTGACTGGAAGGCTCACCCCTGAAACCGGCCCACCCAAAATTTTCTCTTTTCCGAGAAATTCTTTCTCATTTGATATCTTAATAATAGCTGCCCGGCTATTCAGAACTTACGAGAAAAATTAAAAATCGTTGAATTGGAGAAAATGTCAAAATTGGCCATTTGGCTGGAAGAAGGCTCACCCCTGGTACCGGCCCATCCAAAATTTTGTCTTTTCGATTCTTTCTCATGTAATATTTCATAATTGGCGTCCGGGCTACACACAACTCATAAGAAAAGCTGAAAAATAGGGAAAATGTAAAGAAAAAATGGTTACAACTACACATGAAGAACAAAAAAAGAAACCAAAAACCACACATGAACTGCGCGCAATTCAATACAAACGAAATGATAACATTCTCGTAGTCATGGAAATCATCAATTGATCCATCAACCAATCGGAGTATGAATAAAAAGTCAACAATCAAAAAACAATGTTTTATTGTCAATCAACATTATGATAAAGGATGAGAAATTCATGTTGTGTTTGTATCATGAAAAATGTCTTTAGAAGATATACAAATATTCAGATTATACATTTGAAGGTCAAAATATCGTACATTCGTTATTCATAACAATATTATGGATTTGACCTTCAAAAAGAATACTTGATTGATGTTGTCATTTTATGAATTCAGAGCAAAATCGTCATGTTTCACTCATTCATGTTCACTTCTCAGAATAATAATAAAAATATTGAAGATAAAGCTTCAGAATAAATTCTAAAAATAAACAACATTAAGAGTATTTCCAACCTTCTCATCCTTGAGACCCTCACAGTGACTAAAAAGTGCAACGAATGCGGTATATACACCCCATACAGGCTCAAGGACTTCAGGTTTATAAAAACTTGGAGATTGAACGTAATGAGATAGTGAACGGATAATACAAAAAGCCGCAGGAGTGCAAGAGGAGAATATGAAGATGTTTGAATAATTCTTTGATGATTTTCTCTTTGGTCATTCTTCTCTTTGAGGAGATTCTACTTCCACGCGTAAGTATAAATGTAAAATTACCGTAATTTTTTAATTCAGTCAGGTCAGGCAAAATTGACCGGTTTCGGACCATTTTCGGTCAAAAAGTTGATATTAAATATGGAGGACCCTAGACGGTCAGAATTGAATTGGTCATTATTCCAATCCCTGACAGAATGTCATATTTCTAAACATGGTAATTAACCGTCATTTGACCGGTCATTTTTGTCAATCACATGCCAACGCGTGAGGTAAATAAAGAGATGGCTTTGTTCAGTGCACACGTACGTGATCGATTGGAACGGTTGACACTTACCCTCGGCAATATTCGTATTTGGACATCGGGGACACGCGTCCTGATACGACACGTATTCATATAAATTCGTGGAACATTGAGTACATAAAAAAAAAAAATATGGTTTATAAGATTCAAATTGTTTTCATAAATAAAATAATCAATATCAAAATTTTTGAGAAAAAAAATTGCAACGAAAATTAATTAATAGTTTTGTTCGAGTTAACGAGTGCGCAATATATTAACAATAGATATCAATATTCATTATCATTACCAGAGAGAAGATGAGTGAGTAATACGAGTCAGTGACAGTTGCCTTCGAGATGATTCGTGAATGTTTTGATAAACACGATTTACGATTAAAATTCACCGTTCAAAATACGGAAATACCAACAAAGAAAATTGAGACACGTTGAGATAAGAAATTCATTCAAGATGAAAGAAAAAAATTGAGAAGGAAGAAATTTTTTAATTAAGAATCGATAAATTTTTTGTTTATTTTTTTGTGAATTAATTGTTGAAAGGGAGGAATAAATTACATGAGTCTCACGTCCTCGGATGAATCAAACGATAAATATAATGATGTACCACATAATCTTGATGGTGTAGTCACGATTATGAAAATAGTATCCTTTGTCTAAAACCACTAACAAATTCACCTGATAAAATGTACATAATTCTGGGATTTACCCGAATGAGGGTCACGATTATATATATGTTTTTTCTCATTCTCTATTATTTCAATTCATTTGAATTCCAATGCCACAGAAATTGAGAGGGGAAATATTTGCATTTCGCTTTCAACTGAGGCGAAAGCTTCTACTGGTGCATTGCACTCTAGGTAAATCAAGACCCCCCAACGATTCGATGCAACCGTGAAACACGATATTCACGAGTTGCTTACAAACTATATCGCAATATCTGACCACTTCCAATGTGTCGATACATCTTGCGAAATTTTTTATGTCATCTTTGGATATGTAGCGTCATCATATGGGTAATGGATATTCCATTAGTTTGAAAATTAAATTTGATGGATAAAATCAAAATAAAATAAATTAACATTCAATTTTGAGAAAGAAAATCATCAAATTTCAAGTCAAATTTGATATTATTTGTAGTTATGCGATTATCCCGAGAATGATTGATTTTATGAAAAATTTTATCATCTACAAAAAAGGTCTCTTGCAATTTTCTCCTAAAACCACTTAACTAGTTATCAAAATATTTCATATTTAATAGAAAATAATTTTTTTTTTCAAAATTTAATAAATAGTGAATTTACATTTAATTTTTTTCTAAACACAAAATAAATTGTAAATTTTTTTTGAAATCATAATTCAAGAAATCAATGAAATAAACAAAATGAACAAAAATTGGAATGCAGTACTAAATGAATTTATCACAAAAATGTGCAAGGTGAGAAAATAATTCAAGACCGGTTCTATTTAAATCCCAAGTATCCCATTAACAAACTCCCTCTGACCTCTTCGTTGGTTAGTAATCACAAGGGTTGACTAGATTAAACGAAAACACGATTTAACGTATCTAACACGATGGAAAATAATGGTGAATTTACCAATTTTACAGCTCGTGGCATCCAATGAGAATGTCCGTCACTCATTGGTGTACGCAATTTGCCGTTGGGTAACTGGAAGGATACGATATAGGAGCTGGACGAGAGCAGGTTTCGTCGATGCAGGTATGTGGGACGCAGTTAAATGCACGTATACACGCAGTCGGTGTAACCGTTTATGTTCAGAATCAATTTATTTAAAAATCAAAGAGGGTTTGTGGAACAAAAATCTATTCTTATTTTTTTTTTCAGGAGACGACCTTGAGACATCTGCAGAATTTTTTCCAGTTTTATTCTCCGATTTTTGAGAAAAAAACATGTCAAAAATAATGAAATTCATCAATTTTTTGATGAGTTGATTAATGATCTTTTAGGAGAATATGTATTTGTATAAATTTATGGTTTTAAAATTGATGATTTTTGTAATTAATTCAAGCTATTCGTCAATTTATTTATGAATTTATTATGATAATTAATTTTTTGTTAAAGAATTCATCAAAATCTCAAGTTAAGTTGTCAAACAAGACATTCTGAAAATTTGATGGATAGTATTTTACGAATATCTCTGAAACCAGTGGGTTTAGGGGAAAACGTCAAAAGACCTTTTTTATAGCTCTTAAAATTCCCCACAAAAAAGGTCTCTTGATATTTTTCGATAAACCCAGTAAATTCGGAGATATCACTAAAATAATTTTTGAAAACATCTGAAAAATTTACCAAGCTCAATCAATTGCGCACAATGAGAAAGAAAAACTTTATATATAATTATATTCACAACGCATTCCGTAGGACGCAACGCATCGCTTTTTGATGAACGACAATGGAATCACGATGGTATCGACTGTGCGTCAATAGTCAGGCTCACGTGAACGGATAGCGAAAGTCAAATTAGACATTTGAAGCTAAATATTTTCATTGAATTTTCATAGAATCGGAACCCATTGTTTTTTAAAGATATCTCAGAATCTGAGGGAGATGGCAAGATTATTGAAAGGACCTTTTTTGTAGAGTAAAGTGAGACGTACAAAAAAGGTCCTTATGAAATTTCATCTATTTCCTTTAGATCCAGAGATACTCATCAAAAACTTATTTTAAGATTAAATTGACTCATTTTATTTTATTTTTCCACTACTGAATTGTTTACTCCACTCAATTTTACTATTTTTGGCAGTATTTTAGCATCTTTTAATTGATAATTAATTAGTTGATTACATTTTAATTATTCCATAAGAAAAATTTAAATCATAAAACCCATGAAATCAATTTTTTTTCTGTTAAAATTCGAAAACTGTAGTGAGAGTTTAGCGGAGACTTGTCTGTCTAAGAGGAAAAATATTTCTAGATAAAGTAGAAGAAAAAAAAAAGTTTTGTACACACGACGAATCTACTATCACACTGAGCAAAAGCATTCTAGCTGTATAAGTTTGAGAACGAGTGGAGTAAAGGCACAGTGAGCACAACGAGAAAGTCAAGAGCGAGCGTTTGGGATCCGCCAGTTAGCCTACTTACTGTACTCACAAACACTGACATTCACGGATTTAAAAGCATGATATTACGGTGCATCTTCAAAATAATCAACAATGAGCGTTAAATTAAATTATCATGAACTTTCAATTTTAATGAAACTATTCTAAAAAATTAAATTTCATCAAAAAAATAAATTGATGTAAAAAAATAATAATAATAACATTAATCAGACAGGAAAACATCAATTAGACATTGAACGGAGATTAATTGGATTTCATTAGTAAACAAAAATTGAATCAGTGAATGAATGAATTTATGATCTTAAATCCATCAAGAATGGACGATTATATAATTAAATAATACCCCTAGGTCATTTAGAAGGCTGTCCATAACGTCTTCCGACTGGCCAGTTTCAAAATATCATCCCACTTTCCAACGCATGCCCATGGCGCGCCCCGAGGAAGGAGAAAATCGGTGACTTTCGTTTTTTTGAAATATCGTAATTATTATTTTTTTTAATACTATAAGAATAAAATTTTCTGCTGATTTCAATTTTTATCGCGGGTTAATGTTAATGGATTAGGAAACGTGTTTTATTGAATTTCACGTTTTGGCGATTTTTTTGAATTTTTATCTATAATTTCGTGCAGAAGAAACTCTGAATTTAAGAATTAAAATCAATTCAGAATTTACGATTTATTGGAATTAAACATTTATCTCGGGAGGGAATGGTTTTATAAAAAAATGACAAGAGACCTTTTTTATTGCTGACAAAATTTCCGACAAAAAATGTCTCTTGATATTTTCTCCTAAAATCACTAATTACCCCTCAAATTGACTCATTAATTTACCCCTTTATCACTGAATTTAAAGTAAATAATCCAAAATATTTCATAAACCTCTGAAAACAATTTCCTTTGAATCATAAATTTGTCGTAGACACACGGGCTTTTAAACCCCGCGCATGCGCGAGATTCACCCGCGGAACCGGCGCATCAGTAGTCAAGAAAACAACAAAACCCTTCGATTTGTATGAAAAACACTTGAAAAACCTCAAAAAATGTTTGAAAAATCTCGAAAAAAAATTCCCGAAAATTCTTAAATCATTTTTCTTCACTCCCTGAACCTCAAAAAATTACTGGGTCAAAAATTAACCACTGAATGGACTCAGTATTCCCGCCTGACCAATGCGCATCCCAAAACAGCTGATTCTCCCGGTGCAAATCAGTGATAATCGCGAGTGTTGTTCGGTAATTCCTCAGTTTTCCTTCAAAAACCCGTGAATTTCACACCTCTAATCTCCCATAATTCACCCCAAATCCTCAAATCTTCCAATTCTATCCAATAAACTCCAAAAAACCATCAAAAAAATTCAAACTCGTCTCCCGCGCGATTCAAACTCCTCACACCGACGCAGAATACCCCAATCGACCGTATAAATTCCTCATGCACTATTACATAATTCTCCCCCAACCCAATAAGAAAAAAAATTCGAAAGCAGTAAATCCTTAACCCAAATCCGTCAAAAAAATGGCATTTCCATTTTCAAAAAATCCATAAAAACTAGATAAATTCAGAATACGTGATGACAATATTAGGTTGAGTCACGAATATATTTATAAATCCCTAGGTTATGTCAATCGATTAAAAATCCTCGATCCTTTTCAAAAAATGGCAAAAGCTTGACATTCACATTAATCTGAATAATTTCTCAAGCAACTGAGAAACATAATAAATTATGAATTTTATCAAATCCCTGAACTGTGACCTCAAATGTGTATCGTGAATGATTAAAATTAATGAGTAATTAAAAGTGATAATAATTACTTACTTTACATTGTTGCATAAAATGATGAAAGTTTGGTTGATTATCCTGATGAAACTTAACACAGCCAGTGGTTAATCTCCTCTTAAAATGGACAAATTTAACCGATTGTTGGCACAATTTCTCAACCCGTGAACACAGCCTACTCGACCCTATACACGCCATAGCGAAAACAGTTGTGAGAACACTTGTCGTTGATCACCCAAGAGTTACTTTCAACGTTGATACCACAAATGAATGGTACCCAACGAGTTTAATCCCCACTTTTTCCTTTTTAACCCATCACAAATTGTCCCTCTCCTTGATGGTTATATCGCGCCCTCCCCACTCTACATCATTCTGAGGACATTTAAACCATCCACGTGTGGTGGATTGTTTCCCCCCACCTAGTGCACAATAATTCTACCACCACCACTTGATTTTCATCACTGATTTTGTCTTTCACCTGTGCCAAGACGTTGGACTGGCCATTGAGATGACTAGTTTATTATCGATGAAAACCTCGTGGGTCTAGATGTCTACGAGGGGGGAGACCAAAGAGGACTGATTGGAGCTGTTGGTAGTCTCTAGCCTCAAAGATTTTAGGGACTTGCGGCGCCATCTTGTGGAAAGATAAAAATTCACGGAATGTTAAACTCAAGTGGTAAAACAGAACGATTGAATTCAATATTCGTGTTTATATTGAAAACAATTGATTTTAGAGAAAAATGTCAAGAAACATTTTTTGTAGAACAGGAAATTTCTGAGAAAAAATGTCTCTTTGTAAATATCGCTAGTGTACGTAGATTGCGGGATATCTTGGAAGAAATAATCGGGTTCCAGGGTGCAATACTCTGTCGGTAAGAAATGGATGTTTCAAGACATTTTTAGTACGTTTCGGGGTTTTCGAGTGAATTGTGTGTTAGTATGGCTTCAAATTTGATTAATCGATTGAATTTAGCAGTGACAAGGTGTGAACACTTCATTATTTCGTTATTAGGCCCTAGATTTCCTCCAGGTAATTAAAATTAAAAGAGTTAGACTAGAAATAGTTGATTTAAATAAACTAACCTAAAACTTGTATCGGATGTGATTCAATACTCCACTTGCTTGATTTTTTGGACTCCTAGGGGCTCTGTGCAGTGTAGAATTGATTGACCATGGGAATTATGGATATAATTCTGGAGAAATCAAGTCCTCATATTCGTTGAAAGATATATTGAGTGATGGAATTTTGTGGGCTGTACCGAAGCACAGGAGGAGCTTGGAGAAACGAATGACCAGGAGATTTGGCTCTCCTGATTACAACTGGAAGATGCTGGTGCCTAAGAATCTTCTCACCTGTCCTGCCTGTGGACATGCTCATGAGCCTGGTCTTCTCTGCAGTGAGTTGAAAAAGAAAAACCTTATTTTAACAATCAGAAAGTGACAGAATAAAATGAGTTTATATTGTTTTACGAGTATCTTCAGAGTGGAGGGGTTTATCGAAAAATGTCATAAGACCTTTTTTATAGCTGATGAAATTTCCTACAAAAAATGTCTCTTGACATTTTTCTCTAAACCTATTAGATCCAGAGATATTTACGAATCAATTACCAACAAGTTCATAATTAATTCCAGATAATTGTTATGGAAGGGTAAAAGCTGAGACAAAAGAGATTCAAGAAGCAATAGAGCAAAATCTTGGTTTACAACCAGTGGAGCAGAACGTAGTTGTTTTGTATGAAGGAGAAAAGGAATTAAAAGGAGCTGATTACTGGAAAGACCAGAGGATTGTTGAACTTCCAAAGAAGAGGCCTGGCTGGTTTCACTCAAATTTAATGCAACCCACCACTCAGGAACCTGCAGAGACCAATGAGGTTAAACCTGAACAATTAGCATAAATAGAATGTCTAAAATTTAATTAATAAAATTCGTTTCCTTGCGAAATTATCAAATGTCTCATTTTCTAAAAATAACCTTCCCTTTATTAACTTCGATTAAATCCTACAAAAAGGATTAAATTTATTATAAATAAATAGAGATTGACTGATCAATTATTATCACTAATTTAATTTAATAAAATGGGAAATTATGTGTAATTAAAAAATTTTAGTTGATCAGATTTTTCTTACGTTTTATCACAATTTGTGGATTTTTTAATTGAATTAATTTTTCTCCTCAGTTCATTGTTATTAAGGTAATAACTCAAATCCTGAGAGAGATCCTGCAGAGAAGTGTGAGAGTACGTGTTCATGAAAAGTCTCAAAAGACACTGATTTTCCAAAGAATGCTCCACACATTGGACAGATCTGAGCATCATCTGGAATTTTATCAACAGATCCTTCGATTTTGTCTGATTCTAGACTCACAGCAGGTGGAAGGCTTGTCTGGGTGGCACCGTGCTCTCTCAGACTGTCGTCAGAGTCGAATTGAGTGCCAGTTTGACATACTTTTTTGCTTGCTGAAAATATTTATTCATAAATTCAGGAGGAGAGTAGAAAGTCGTGATGATAAATTTGACATTTTTTGTTTAAAATTTTAGATTTATCTTGAAAACTAGTAGTTTTACCTTTTCTGATTTTTTTCAAATTCTGAAGAACTTTTTTCAATTTCGTTTGTTGCGAGAGAAGTGCATCCTTAGTCTCAAGTAATTTCGACTCGTGTTGCTTCAATTGTTGCAAGGAGTCATTATTTCCCTCGTCTGGATAGGCAAAACCAACGTTTCTTATGTTAATGTCAGCACCATTTTGAAGAGCGACCATCTGAAACATGACCCATTATTTCCCAAATATCCAAAAAACCAGTAGATTTATCAAAAAATATCAAGAGACCTTTTTTGAAGGCCTCAATATTCTCTACAAAAAAGGTCTCTTTCTCAATTCCTATAAACCCCTTCCTCCCGAAGATATTCCCAAAAAACTGTGTAGAAACAACTAAAAATTATCATTCACCTCTGAATACTGCTGTTCCAATTCAACCTTCTCCATCATAATACTATTAATAAGTCTGAGTGAAATCTCCTCCAGACTGGCATCTCCCTGAGTCCCTTCAGCCTCCTGAGAACCCCCAACATCCACCACCTTGGGCAGAGACTGTGGCACTTCTTTTATACTATAACTTGAAGTCTCAAGAGCTTGACCAACTGGATGTTGCTTCAATGTATCAGATATCTTAATTAATTTACTTCCTAATGTTTTATTTGTTCTTGTGAGACGAGTCAGTCTATTCCACAGCTGACGATTTTCAGCAGCAACCATTAAAATATGATGAGACAATTGAGACTTTTGTTTAGTTAATTCTTCAACTTTTTCCTATTAAATAAATCGATCAAAATTAATTGAAATGAGAATAATTAATTAGATTTTTTTTGTTAATTGTTTTGGATCATTTTTAATACCTGAAGACATTGAATTGTCACTGTTTCACAGCTAACATCGACACTAGGAACATCACTACACAAAACTGTTCCTTTTTCAACTCTCAGTCTGACATTTTCCTCCTCAACAGCAGCCAAACGATTCTCCAATTGTTGACACCTTTCCTGCATCGTCTGAAAGGCAATCTGGAGGGCATGCTGAGCACCTGTGGTCTCATCTTCAACAGGATCATTCGGCATTTTGTTGGGTTATTGTAATCAATGTTTTTTCATAATTAATTAATTATTAATTTAGTGTGATAATTGATTATTCATCGATTTTTAGGTTAAACAACACTTGACGTCACTGACAATGTAAACACTCAACAATTGAAAACTTTTTTCTTGTAATTTTTAATTTTTGGATTAATCATTTCAAATGGATAATGTTTATTGTAAATTATTACTTTAAATTGTAAAAGTTTGATCGCAATTACAGTCAAGATTTCGGGGATTCCATGACAATGGGATTATGGAATTTGACGTATGAGAGAAAACTACTCAGTTGGTATTTCAGTGAACTGTCAAAAAATTGACTTTTATTAAATGTTCAATATCTCTGCGAATAACGATGCAAATTCAATAAATCTTATCTCAATTCAAACATTATGAAATGATCATCAAGATGAGACTAGAAAAATGAAATTCCACTCTGCCAATTTTAATTTATCGATAATAATAAATTCCGTAGTGAATTCACCTTAATATTAAAACAGGTGATATTAGTTGACGGATATCTCCGAATCTAAGGGAGATATAAAAATTTTTATCGAGACCTTTTTTGTAGATTTTTCTCTTCTCTACAAAAAAGATCCTATAAAAAATTTCGATATCACTCGTCAATTTCGAGATATTCACCAAAAACTAAACATAATCAACTTTATCCTGATTTATCGCTTTATTCATTAATTATAAATGACCCATTTTATCCCACTCATTTCCACTTAAACACACAGACCTAATTATAATTCTTTCAACTAATAAAATAGCAAAATTATTAATTTTTAATCTCAGAAATTTCTCTTATCAATCGAGAGAATGAATAGAAATTCCATAAAGTGGCGCCCTCTCTACATCAAAAACTTTACCCTCGTACCCGCAGGGTCAGTGTTTTTCTCCTCAGTGGAGTGAAAGACGCTGTCGTGTGAGCGTCTCTCTCATTGGGCTCCGTTTTATCTAAATCTTTTAAAAAATACTCCAATCATACAAAAGACTTTTAACCGACTTAAATGTGTTCAATGCTTGAGTGATAGTGTACAATTGGATTAGCTGATATACCTAGCGGCCAGTGAGAATAGAGAGGAGTGAGTATTTTTGGTAGTATTCGATTATTATTGGGGTTTAACGGGACCAGCGGAGCGAAGCGTCCGTTCTCTTGAAATAAAAAACATAAAAAAAATATCAGTGGAACAGGTTTCGCGAGGTCGATGCAGCGCAGTAAATCCCGTCGTTACGTGCGCAATCGAATTTGCTGAGTTTTCCAAATGTATTGGTTATTGAAAAAAAAAAAAAAAAATTGAGCACTCGTTTTTTTCCTTAGATCCTTAGAAACTATCATTTTTCTAGGTGGAAATGTCGAGCATAAACAACAGAAAATTATCGAAAATTACGAGTTCCTCGGTTGCGAGGAGATGGGAGTAAATTGAGGGCACTATGTAGGTCTGCTTGATCCGTTAGGTTTGCCCTGTTTATCTCTGTTGAGTACTTTAAAATTAGGTATTGTTTATTGGGTCGTGGGTGGAGTTTAATAAATAAAAGAGAGATGAATTGGTGATTGATGTAAAAATTACGTTTTCTCATTTTTTGTAAACATGCAGTTATCTCGGGAGTGAGTGATTTTAGGAGGAAATGTCAAAAGATGTCTTTTGTAGCTGAGGAAATTTTCTACAAAAAAGGTATCTTGACATTTTCTTCTAAAATCACTCATTATTGAGATAACGGAATGGGAAAGATTGATTAATTGATGAATTAGGAATTTTCATTTGTATTCAATGAAGTTTCAATGTTTAATTCCTCGTTTTGAATTAATTCACTGGAGAGTACAGTGCAGGAAGCTATCAAGTGGATATGAACGATCCGTTTAAAAACCTACATGGTTGTAACATGCTATTCTCCACGGGTTTTGAGAGCAGTGGAGTTTTTCGTCCCTCAATTGCGTCATTCAATGTTTTGTGACAATTATTCGATGAGTTTACACTTGAGGGGTATTTACCATCGCGGAATCGTTCATTGGAATGGAGAAACTATCATAAACTTTCATTAAAAATTTAGGAAATTTCGAGGAATCAAGGAATCAATGAATAATCATGTCAGAATTCATGAAAATAAATTAACAAAATTGTTTGGTGAATATCTTCGGAGTGAAGGGGTTTAGAGAAAAATGTCAAAAGACATTTTTAAAGAGAATTTTGAAAACTACAAAAAAGGTTTCTTGACTTTTTTCTCTAAACCTAATAATTCCGGAGATATTCACAAAATAAAATCGTCAAATTTCGAATTCTTAAACTCACCTCATTTCTTTAAAAATCTCAGTAAATATTATGAAATGAATTCAAAAAATCCATTAAATACTATTTAAATACCCTAGTATGAGTGATGATGACGAGCGTAAGAAAACAAAAGATTAAACTCGACGAAAACGATAAGAGAAAAAATTCTCTGAACAAAATGCATAATCAATTAAAATTTTCCCGTAATCAAGTGTTACCTAACGCGTCATTCAAATGCACTGGCATTTCTAGAGATTCTAGTTGTACCGAGAAAATTCAAGCCTCACATACCCCAGCGTGCATTCACTCCAAACCACGAAAGAAAGAACGAATAGAGGGAATAATGAAAAAAGGAAAAATCATAAATAAAAATTAACCAACACAGCAAAACGGTAGAATATCGACAGTGAAGTTAATTCCTCTCTCCCTGCGTGCGTCACATATCAACGTAGAAATATTCATTCTTCATCGGCCTTGTCTTGTCGCATGTTAATTTGTACATGAAAAAAAAAGTCATGTAAAAAAATACATGAGTCGTGCGAAATTAAAATTTCAATTAATTTAGGTCAATAATGAAATCGATTTCAGAAGAAAAAAAAATCATTTTTTGGATCATAACAAGATCCATTTGTTTTTCTTTCATAATTCTCATCATAAATCAACTTTTTCTATAACAGAATTGATAAAATTGATTTTTCCATCAATAAAAAAATAATAAATGATTTTGTACGGATTTTCTTGAGTCAATTCAGTTGAAAAAATCGGCAATTTTTGTTAAAAACGCTATTATTCCGATAATTAGTGATTTTAGGATAAAATGTCAAATAACATTTTTTTCAGCTGAAAAAATTCTCTACAAAAACGGTCTCTATAAAAATTTCACCACCTCCCTTCAATTTCGAAATATTCGCTAAAAACTAAACTCTGATGGAATTAAAAAATCAACAAAATGGGAGAAATCGGCTTTCTGTCTCGTTTTACCGCATCTGAAAAATTGGACTCAAATTACGTGAAGATGACTTATTTCCGTCCATCATCATCATCTTTCCATTTTTTCCAATTTTTTTTTGCCGATAAATCTCGAGTGCGGCCACGATAATTCATAACACATTGGGGTCCACATGTGTTTACAAAGCGGAAATGATTCACTCGGAATTAGTTTTTTCATCTGCACATTAGACTTCCACAAGAGAGTTAGTCACTCTTTATGTTTTATTGTGATTTATAAAGTAAATGCAAATAATCGTTTTTCAATCATTCATTCATGTATTCATGATCATAAAAAAATTTAGTATGAATAAAAATTTTTATTTCATGATAAAAAAGATAAAAAAATTGAGAGAAACTATTTTCTATTTTCAGTGCTGTTTATACATATGAATGATTGAGGAGAGAAATTTCAGAGTTGCTATTGTCGTTGAAGTCAATTCATTTAATCAGAAAATCCATTTTAGTAACTCACAATAAAGAAATATTTCTTACGAGACGATTAGGAATAAAATATTTGACCATGCGGTTACTTGATTACTCTCGTGATACCAATTCATGACGTAGTTTTTGATCAAATGCTTTGATCCATTTCTGTCGATGATGTTATGATCAATAGCATTTGGTCATGTGTGAATAGCTGAAAGTACCGTTGATCCATCCGCGTGGTTCGTTGTATTACATTTTTCAGCGCCTGCGACACCTATTTACTCGAAAAAATTCTGACTCATGGCCATTTTTGGGCTCATATAAGAGTATTTCCATTTTATCAGTTTTTCTGGGAAAATTCAATGTCATAATCAAGTTATTCTCGGTTATGCAGATTATTTTGGAAATATCGGGGTTAGGGAGGGGTTCACGGAAATTTATCAGGAGATCTTTTTTGTAGAGAATTTTATGATCTACAAAAAAGATCTTTTGACATTTTTGGCTAAACCCACTCGTTTTTGAGATATTTGGAAAATAATCTGAACTAAATTTTGAGTTTGATATCAATCATAATTTTCATAATGAGCTAATTATGCATTTATTTTCGGAGTGAGCAATTTTACGGTAAAATGTCAAGAGACCTTTTTTGTAGATTATAAAATTCTCTACAAAAAAAGTCCTCAGAAACTTTTTGTCAAGTTCAGTAGTTTCAGAGATATATGCAAAATAATAAAAATAAAAATAAACGTCACTGACAAATTTATCAATTGAGGGCACGAAATGATGATTAAAACTCAAATTCATAAAATTTACAATTATTACCCTTATAAAAGTGCATTGGGGTCTATCGCAGTGCAGTTTAACGACTGGCTCGGTTGATCGAGGCCAGATAAGCGATACGCTGTGTCCGCAGTGCAGAGAACGAAGACAAAACAACTAGTGACAGTAGATACGTGTGTGTGCGGTTGATAATGATAGCCGGGATGAGAGGCGAAGGTTGATGAGTGGGTGTCGGTGAGAGGGGGAGGCAACAAGAGGAGTAGAGTCCATCTTAGCAGCAAGTTTTCAGATAATAGAGGGAATTTAATGGTAATTATAATGGTCATGATATGGAGAAATCACTCGACAATTTGTTGTTACAATAATTCAGTTGATAATCACAAAAAACATGAAGATTATTTCACTCTAATAGATAAGTTAATTGATTATAATTTTTCTTTCAATTAATTGGATTGAATACATTTGATCAAACAATTTATTCTTAGAATTTTAGTGATTTAATTGATCATTATGAACTGATTATATTAATGAAACTTTGACCATTGATTTTACCCTCAAGTGACTAGATTTTACCTGGAAAAAAATAGTAAAACCACAATGTCATCCAATGAGGGGTCATTAATAACGTTAGTAAACTAGTTGATGACTTTAAATACACTCTGGTGACTTTTACGCAGAATTGCACTTCCGCACTTGAGCCAATATGGTTGTATTTTTCATTCGGCTGTAAACTGATTCGTCAGACTGGTGATTCCAGAGAATTGTGACACGAGAGAACCCCTCAGTTGTAATTTAAATCATGTGAGAACTCTTTGTGTTGAGGAAAAAAAGATGAGAATGAATATTTTAATTCTTTTTTATTCAACATAAGCAATTAAATAAATATTTACATTTCAATTCATTAAAAAGTAATGACTCATTCATTCTTTCTTCATAATCAACATTTTCAACTAGTGAATTTAATTTTAATGATGGTTTAAATATTTATTTAATAATTTATAATTATGAAGAATAAAATAATAATATTTTGAATGAAAATAATTGAAATATTTTTCTTTAGAAAAAGAAAATAAAAAATACGTAAATAATTTTTTTATTATTCTTCTCTTTCACTAGTTTACGACTCCCCCGAGGGACTTGGCAACGCTCAATGGCTTTTATTTTACGTTCAAGCCACACATAGCCTGTATTTGTGTACGTACTCTTGTGGTACGGGTTTATGATGAGAGACTGGAATGCACAAAAATAGGTGTAGGATCGATGGCTCAGCACTGCTGTATAATAGAGGTATGCTGCAGTGTTGACGCCAAGGTCGTGATTATGAGTTTTTACTCCTTTGTTTCAATTTTTCTGTCGTTTGCGTATTTTTTTTGCTTTGAATATTCTACCTGGACGCAGATGAGAGGATCATTCAGTCCTGCAGTACTTCAATAATGATCTAAATAGTTTTTCTTTCAAAAATTGATAGATTAATTAATTTTGTAATGAACTCTCAAAACACAGGATTGAATCAACTATTTCATGGAGTTTTTTTGGAATATCTCTGAAACTAGTTGGTTTAGAGGGAAATGTTGAGAGAACTTTTTTATAGGCCATAAAATTCTTTACAAAAAATGTCTCTTGACATTTCACTCTAAACCTCTTCACTCCAAAGATATTTGCAAAATTAATTTTTTTGACTGAATCTTCATTTTTTACGTTTCCTTAAAAATTTCAGAATCATTATTTTGCTGTTATCTCTGAAACTACTGGGTTTACCAAAAAATGTTAAGAGACCTTTTTCATAGCCCACAAAATTCTCTACAAAAAATGTCTCTTGACATTTCTCTCTAAATCTCTTCACTCCAAAGATATCTTCAAAAGAATCTCAAAATTCTCTTAAAAATCATCTCTCGGCTTTGTTATCATTCCCATATTTTCTCCATTTTTATCTGGAATCGTAAGAATATTCGAGGTATGCAATATTCTTATCAAAATTACTCCTAACACACTTTCGCTGGATCCATTTACTTGGAGATTTAAATATTGACCTCGAGTAGGAAAATAAAGATAGTTTCTTCCTGATAATGTCATTATGCACTATCTCAAGTATTTTAAAACATTAATACACACTTTCACCAGATTCTGACCAACACTGACCCACAGATTAGACAACTGTATTCCTCAGTGACGTAGTTCACCATGACCATTGCCAGTCCTAATGATTTTTTTTAATGATTAGGAACATCATATCTGTCGACCTCGAGACCCTCAAGGTCTTTAAAATACATTTAAATCATTGAATGAGACACTGGACGAAGTAAAGTGACGAGACACAAAAGATTGCACAGACTGGCTTCTCTATCACGCAATGGGACATGGGTAGGAGTGAGACATGCAACGATAATTTACCGTACCTGGCACAGAACTCGTTCGATTCGCGTTTTTACTATTAAATTAAAATCGAAAACAATTTTTTATATTTTTTAAATTATTAAATATTTCATTTTAAGAATTTTTTATTTATGTCTTTGGTGTGGTGTCGTATTAGTGCGATTAGATAAATGTTTTGTAGACAGTGGGTTCAATGATTACACCGGATATGGTTTATTTACTTCCGTTGGTAGTTCCAAAATTTTTTTTTTGGTACATTTTCCATTCATTAATTTAAGAAGATTGATTAAAAAGAGGTTCTTTGAGAATTTTTACATTCAATTGGGAAATTTCTGTTAAATAAAATTAATTTTTTTATTTTTATGAAAATTATTTAATGAATTTTGCGACAAAGTGGTGAATTGAGACAAATTTGAGGATTTCATCTAGATTATTTTGCAGATATCTCAGAAACTAGTAGGTTGAGATGAAATTATCTAGAGACATTTTTTGTAGATTATACAATTCTCTATAAAAAAGGTTTCTTGATAAATTTCCTTAAACCTCTTCCTTCGCATGATATTCACAAAATAATTTGAAAATTCGATATTCACTCATCAACTTCTCTTTTCCTCTCTCTTAAAAATTCAAAAAAAATGGTTTCATTACTCCAGAATTGTTTAATCACTCATGAAACACAATTTCTCCTTCCACCAACAAAAATATGAATTTTCTCATCTCGTTACTGCGTCTTGAGACTTCGAAATCTGCTCTAATCCTCATTTCTTTCGTTGTTATACTCCATTGAGGGTACTATGAACCACAATATAATGCTCTCGTTTCACATCCTGTGAGTCCATGTATGCGGGCATATACTCCATGCCAAACATAAATGAATTAGCCCTTCCCCACTGTGATACAGAGGCAGAGGTCATTTTCTGTGTTATTGTAAGAGGAGGACAAAAATATTTTCATGTGAACCGATGGGGGAACGAGTTTTTGAAGGCTTGAGTCCAATCTCGACTGGTCTGACGGGTTTTCTCTTCAATTTGTGGGGAATATTATTTTTGGGGATACATTCCACATTTCCAAATTTTTATTCACTCTAAAAATTAACTAAATTGAGAGAAAAATGATCTAAAAAAATATGAAAAATCTTTTCATAAATTTTTGATGAAAAAATTTCGAGTTTATTTTTTTTATGAAACAACAGTTGTACTGGAAAATTCGTATATAACGAGTCTGTCTCCCCTCGAGTAGTAACACATTTGTGAGTGTACTTGAAAGGGTGTATTTTCACTCTGTTGTCAACTCTCTCATTTTAATTTCAACCCCCTACATTCGACATGGAAGTTCATGCGAGAATAACATGTGTTCGAATGCACTTTGAAGTTTATTCCTCCGGAGGGAGTGTAAAAACATGATAATGACAAACCCCTTGGAATAGAATGGGAGAAACATTTTTTTAAATATTTCTTCCGTTCTGAAGAACATTTTTTTTTATTAGAGAGAAGAAATTTTCAGTGGAGAAATGACGAAACCGTAAAAATATGAAAATATTTCCATGAGGAGTGATTTCAAGAGAAAATGTCAAAAGACATTTTTTGTTGGAAATTCTCTCGGCTGCAAAAAATGTCTTTTGACATTTTCTCGTGGAATCACTCGTTTTCAAGATATTTGCGTAAAATTTAATTACTGAGAAATGAACATTTGTTAATAATGCAAATATCTCAGGAACGAGTAATTTTAGGAAGAAATGTCAAGAGACATTTTTTGTAGCTGACATAATTTCCAAAAAAAATTGTCTCTTGAGATTTCCTCTTAAAATCACTCATTCGCGAGATAAATTCAACTCACGATTTTCCACTCGACTGCATTTTTGGACTTGAAAAAAAATTGAGTATACCATTTCCTTTCCTGGAATTAGTAACAAGGGATTATCGTAGAAGTGATGGAGCACTGCAGTTTTTCTCAAAACGTCAGTCTCTCGTGAAGAGAAAAGACGTGAATACTTCTCAATAAAAATACAACTTTTCATCTGAAAAAAAAAAAAATTATCTATAAATTCCAATACCTTCTCCATGAATATAATGATTCACAGTGGACTCAAGTGGCCATCGAGCTACAAATGAATCAGCCCGTTCAATAATACTCTTGATAAACCCCAGAAAATTCTCCGAAGCAATCATTTTCACGCTAATGTCTTTTATAATGACAAGAATTATTTTAATTATGAATAATGGGAATTGTTCAGGCATTTGGGTTATGCTGCTGGATCAGGGGGGAAGGCTCAAGTTGAAATTGAAAACGATCGTTATCGCTTTTAGTTCAAGGGGTAACACGAGAATCTGAGTTTACTGTAATTTAAGAACTATTCGGAATCGAGTTCTAAAGAAGATCGCTTTTCATCGTATGTTTTTAACTACATACCAGATCCATTCCAATGACGTAGATGTCGATAGATTATTTTTATCACATACTTGATTATAAAAATGTGTTGATGGATTCCTATTTATTCTTTATCTTCAAAAGTAACGACATTACGAAGAATTTTCGAATAATTGGATAATTAATTGTTTTTAATTATGCAAATATCTCGGTAACAAGTGATTTTAAGAGAAATTATCAAAAGACGTTTTTTGTAGCTGAGAAAATTTTTTACAAAAAAGGTCTTATGAGATTTTGTTCTGAAATCACTCATTAACGAGAAAATTCGACAATTATGTTTTCTCTTCAATTTCCTCGATTTCATTCTTCAGTTTAATGAATCAAAAAATTATATTTTTGTTTTTATTAATTCAAGATTCAATGAAATGTTAAAAATCCACTGATGGATCACCACTGGACTCGTTCATCTCCTAGAATAGCTGATGCCTGGTGTTCTGAGGGTGTAGATTGTCTGGAGACATTTGAAAAATCAATGAATAAATAATTCAAACAACGAAAAAAAAGATTGAGAGCTTGCAGAAGCAGAAATAAGTCATGATGACTTTGAGTTTGTCCCTGGTGATTGCCACGACGGCGTTAACCATTGTCTTGGTCGCTTCAGCTGGACTGGAAGGGCCCAATGTCTGCACTAGACAAGAAAATTATACCGTCACAGTCAATATTTCCGAGCAAAAACCTTACAAACTGAGAGAGATGACCTGGTGCCTCAGTTTTCCACCCAGATGTTCAACTTACCGTATGGGATTTAAGACAGTTTATAGAACACAGGTTTGTTCACCTCATTTGCTCATTTTCTTTATCATTTTTCGTCAATACAAAATTTGAAAAATCTTGAGATTATTAAAATCTCAAATATCTCTGAAACCACTAATTTTAGACAAAAATATCAAGAGACCTTTTCTGTAGCACTTGAAATTTCCTTCAAAAAAGTTATTCACATAAATCCCTCTAGCTCTCTTCATTTCAAAGATAATCGCAAACTAATCAGATTGATAAATAAAATTGAACGAAATAAATCCAAAAAAACTAGTTGATTTCCTCAAAAAAGCCATAAAAATCATAATAAATATTTTCTGATCTTATTTCAGACTCTAATAAAACAGAGACCAGTGGATGAATGCTGTAAAGGGTACGGAGAGACACAATCTGGTGATAAATGTGTACCAATATGTTCACAAGACTGTAAACACGGTTTGTGCGTTGCACCGGACGAGTGCAAGTGTGAGACTGGTTACGGTGGTCCTGCATGTAATATTAAGTGTCCTCTGGGTAAATGGGGTCGTGATTGCAGTGAGAACTGCGAGTGTATGAATGATGCAGCCTGTGATCCCTTCGATGGAAAGTGCAGGTGTACCAAAGGATGGACTGGAACAAATTGCGACGAGATGTGCTCATCAGATCGCTATGGACAGGATTGTGGAGAGGAGTGCAGGTGCAGAAATGGGGGAAGCTGTCATCATATATCTGGAGAGTGTCATTGTGCTCCTGGTTACACTGGACCACTCTGTGATGATCTTTGTCCTGAGGGAAAACATGGTGATGAGTGCAAGACTGAGTGCAGGTGCCAGAATGGGGGATTCTGCTCTCCAACCACTGGAGAATGCTTCTGTACTCCTGGATGGATTGTGAGTGATGAATAATTGATTATTATTAATGGTTTTTTTTTTTTGTTGTTCGGTGACAGATTCATTTTCTAAGCAACTGACCTAAACACTCTATCGTTCAATTTTTTCTATATCTTAGGGACCAGTTTGTGCAAACAGATGTCCAGACGGTTATTGGGGTAAAGATTGTGCCAAAGAGTGCAAGTGTTACAATGGAGCTGCGTGTCACCACGTCAATGGCACATGTATATGCAAGCCTGGGTTCTACGGGGATCAGGTGATTTATTTTTTACTTCGTGCACTTAAATTGAGTCATTAAGAGTTTTACGAGTCCACTGCAGTGGTTTATATTTTTTCATTCTTGGTATTTTCTTTTCTAGTGCTTCCACAGCTGCCCCAAGGGGAAATTTGGATATAATTGCGAGAAAAATTGTACTTGCCAGAATGGAGCAAATTGTAGACCCACTGATGGAGCTTGTGTCTGTGGTTCTGGCTGGACTGGAGCTAAATGCGAAAAGAGAGCTTGTAGGGATGAAGCATATGGTCCCAATTGCGCTAAAGTAATCTATTTTTTTAATTAAAAAATTGATATTTTCATCAATTAAAAATACGAGAAAATCGAGAAATACATTTTTTTAATTCACTATTTTGTGAATATCTCTGAAACTATTGGGTTTAGAGAAAAATATGAGAAAATTTTTTTTTTAGTTTATGAAATTCTCTATAAAAACGTTTTCTTGGAAAATTATCCTAAATCTCTTGATTCCGAAGATACGAAGAATATTGAAAAATGAAAAATATTGCATTTTTGGATTCAAAAATTCTTGTGTTTGTTCAGGCGTGTGAATGTGACAAAGCAAACACTGAACTCTGCCATCCCTGGACTGGTCGATGTGTCTGTAAACTAGGCTGGGACGGTGCTACCTGCTCTCGTCCCTGTCGATTATACCACTATGGAAAGGGATGTGAAAATCGTTGCAACTGCAAAAACAATGCCCTCTGTAATCCAGTGAATGGCACTTGCATATGTGCTCCTGGATTCAGGGGTGCTGATTGCAGTGAGGTTTGTCCTAAAAATACATTCGGTGAGGACTGTGCTCAGAAGTGTTCTTGCAAAAATGGAGCCTCATGTTCACCTGAGAATGGACGATGTAATTGTACTGCAGGTATTTACGATTGGAGAAAAATATCAATCTCTCCATTCAATTATCTCGAGAATGAGCAATTTTAGGAGAAAACATTAGGAGACATTTTTTGTAGGAAATTTTATCATCTACAAAAACGGTCTTCTGATATTTTCTCCTGGAATCACTCATTCTCGAGATATTTTCATAATTAACGAAGAATCATTCCCCTACAGCATTTTCTATAGTTTCAATGATTCAATTAATGAACAAAAAATGTTAATGAAGGTGAAAAATGACAGAGAGAAATCCAATCATTGTTGTTGTATTTTTATTAATTTTTTTATCAATGAAAAAATCGTAAAAATTGAGAAAATTCAGAATAAAAAAAAAAAAGGTAAGTTCACTTAGTTTTTACGTTTTTCTTGATATTTTATTAGGATGGGATGGAGTTCTCTGTGATCGTCCCTGTGCCGATGGTTCATTTGGAATGAATTGTGAGGGCAAATGCCAGTGTCTTAACAATGCCGCCTGTGATCCTCAAAATGGTGAGATTTCCCTTTCCTTCTCCCCAAAGAAAAGAAAACAAAATTGCAAAAATTTGTAATTTCTCCTCTGGTGATGGGTTTTTTTCTTCCTCTCTGAAATACAATTTTCTAGTTGAATATTGTAGAATTTATATGAAATGTAGAATTTCCCAGCTCGTTGCACATGCACCTGTTCCACTCAACTTTTATGTACAATGTAAACGTTTGAAATCAGGCACATGCACGTGTGCAGCTGGCTACCATGGCGAGCACTGCCAGGAGAGATGCGAGAGGGGATTATTTGGCCACGAGTGCACCCAGATATGTGATTGTGAGGATGATAACACTGTTGAGTGTGATACAGCAACGGGTCGATGTATCTGCAAGCCTGAATGGCGAGGTTTGTCAATTTTAACAAAAAAAATGTTCCAACTCAAATCTTTAATTTTCAATTTTTATTAATTTCAATAATTAAATCAAAATCCCTGAGACTTAGATAGCATTCCTCAGTTAATTCTGAAGCATAATAGCTTAGCTAATGATTAAAAATCAAATAATAAAATAAATTTCCATTCAATTCAGAAATGATGAGAATTAACTATAACGGGGTAAATTCTTTCGTGAATATCTCAGGAAGGAAGAGGTTTAGAGGAATTGGTCAAGAGACCTTTTTTATAGGAAATTTTGTGGACTCAAAAAAAGGTCTTCTTACATTTTTCTCTAATCCTAATAGTTTCGGAGATATTCAAAATATAATCATTACGAAACTATAAAATTTTCATGAAATCAGAGAATCGAGGAAAAACAAGAGTCAATCGTTAAATTATCCCAGAAAAATTGCTTATGAATAAGGAATGAAGATGAATTAATAAAAAGACAATACAACGAATGGTAATAAACAGGAATACGATGCGAGACGAGATGTCCCGAGGGTATGTATGGGGATGACTGTCACTCCAAGTGCAACTGCATGAACAATAGCTCCTGCGATCCTCAGACAGGAAGTTGTGTTTGTGCCAGAGGTTGGGAGGGTCCTGATTGTTCTCAGCCGTGTAAACACGGTTGGTATGGTGTACGGTGTAAAGAGAAATGTCCCGAAAAGATGCACGGTAAGATAATAATTGATAGAAGAGAAAAAATTGGGAAAACGAGATGATTCAAGTTCCTTCAGACTCATTTCGTGTTACCACTTAATTACTGAATTATCTCGATAATCAGTGGATTTAAAGAAAAATGTCAAGTGACCTTTTTTGTAGAGAATTTCATCAGCTACAAAAAAAGTTCCTTGACATTTCGCCCTAAAACCACTCGTTATTGAGATAATTTCGATTTCATGGAATGAAGAGGCTTGCTTGGGCGTGGAATGCTTTACTCACTGTCTCGTAGAACTTTTAACACAAAAACTGTTCATCAGATACTAACAAATTGGATAATCAACGCCGGTAAATCATTGGTAAGTGTATATTTCAAGAAAAGTAATCATTGATCACTGTAATTACGAAAGTCAACGATTTTTCTCTGTCATATTGATCAATTTATGTATCAGAATTTCTCTCCCTCTGCTGCTTTTTTTCGCCTTCAAGCATTTTGTGAGAATTTCGAGTTTTTACGGGATTTTATTAGATATAAAAATTTTCTTTATTAGGTAATATGACCTGTGATCATATCACTGGACAGTACGTCTGCAGACCCGGGTATTTGGGCCTAACTTGTGAGCATCCATGTCCTCCAGATCGATATGGATTGGATTGTGCTAATCGATGTGATTGCAAAAATGGTGGAGAGTGTCACCATGTCACAGGTAATTTGAATTTAAACATTTTGTTATTTTCAGTAAAAAATGGTAATAATTTTTTCCCCAGGAATCTGTCAGTGTCGCCCAGGATGGAAAGGAGAGCGTTGTCAAACCCCTTGTCCTCTGGGTACATTCGGTAACAATTGTACTCAACACTGTAAATGCCAGAACGGTGGTAAATGCAGAGCTAACGATGGTGTATGCGGATGTGCTCCAGGATTCAATGGTGCCAGGTGCACAGAGAGTAAGTATTCAAATTAAAAAGTTTACTTTGACCTAATTATCTTAAAAACTAATGACTTGAGCTTGAAATATCAAAAGACCTTTTTTGTAGGAAATGAAATTCTCTACAAAAATCATATCATGACAATTTCTTCTAAAACCCCTCATTACCGAGATAATCCCAAAAATTCTTGAACCCAGTTAATTTGAAAAAAGTCTAGATGAAAGATTAATCACCAATTGTCCATTTAAATTTCTCCAGTATGCCCGGAAGGATACTACGGAGACCACTGTATGGGTACCTGTGAATGCAAGAACGATAATTTCATCTGTCACCCAGTCCAAGGTTGCACCTGCAAGCACGGTTATACAGGTCCCAACTGCGAAGACGAAATCTTCTCCAGAAATGTCCAAGAAAAACCAGAGGCTGGATATGGCAGTGTAATATCCGGAATATGTGCAGCAATTCTTGTAATAGCTATAACACTGGCAGCTTGGATGTACCACAGACGCAGAGTTGCAAATTTAAAAATGGAAATTGCTCATGTTCAGTACATTGCTGAACCGGTAACTCCACCAGATCGTAATCACTTTGACAATCCAGTGTACTCTTATCAAGGAACACCAAAACCTGATGATGGTACAGCTACTCTATTGAATAATGGATTAATCAGAAATAATTTGGGTACAAAAAATATCAACAGCGAGAGAGCTAAATTGGGCATTTGTTCAGACGATGATGAGGAGAGTTGCAAAGGTGCTTATGGCATTCAGTATGATCACTCAGCATCTATTAAAAATAAAGATGCTGATTCAGGTAATCCTAATGTTTATCACAGTATTGATGAACTTGATTGTAAGAAAATTGGGGAAAATCTTTATGATGAGATTAAAGAAAATAATAGAGAGATGGAGTATGATCATTTGGATTATACGAGACCCATGAGTGCTTGGAAACCACATTATCAGAGAATGGCTAATGGATTTGGACCCAGTAGGGATGGAAGTGGTACTAGCAAAGCTAGTCATAATGATTCTGAACAAACTGGTGGGGGTTGAAGATGAAAAATTTAAAAAAGAAAAAAGATGTTTTATTTATACGATAATCGTTAATTCGTGAATGGGAGATTTTTTTTTTTTGGGGAGTGAAATGTATTTTTATTTGATTTTTTTTGGATGTGGGGGGGGGGGGGGGGTATTCAGTCGAAAAGAGTCAAAATGTCAAAAAATCTCTTGATATCTTTTGATAAATCTATTAATTTTCAAAATATTCATCAAATAATTTTTCACTCGTCCCCTGTTCACTAATTTAATAAGAACAAATTATTTTATACAATTTTTAAAAAAATCGAAAACAGAAAATTGAAAGAATCATGAATGAGATGGGATAGTTCGAATTGATGTGTGATCAGAGGAAGAGATAGTTCAGTTTTTGAAAAAAAAAAAATTTTTTTTTAATTGTCTGATCAAGTTAATTATTCATTGCCATTGATCTCTTTCTTCTTCATAAAATCTTGTGCAATTTTTTTCTACTTGTCATTTTATCAGCATGAAAAAACATATTTCATTGTATATAAATAAACTTCAGGGGAGAGAGTTGGTTCGATTCTTGAGTCAATTTTCTCTCTGAAAAGAGGAACATAAAAACAAACATGTAAATAAAAATCTATCGAGACTCTGAATTGATTTTGATTGTCTTTTGGGTTGAATGAGCTGATGACATTGTTCCAGTTTTTTATATTCCTCTTGAGAATTTAAATCAATGACTGGATGAATTTATAAAGCTTCACTCTATTCTAGTACAAGCTGGCACTTTGAATATTTTTTTATTTTCTACTCACAAATATATCACATATATTATATAATGTGTATGTATATTAATTATAGTCAGATTGAACAACCCTTGGTTTTTATTTAGTATTATATAAAAAATGAGGAAGAATATCATAGTTAAAAATTATTATTAACATTTTATTTCAATCTTAAATCAATAATTGAATAAAATTGAGGAGAGAAATCAATTCATGAATTTATTTAGGTGAAAACAAATAGAGTACTTGATTAATTTGTATGTATCATCGAAAGTAAGGGGTTTAGAGAAATTTATCAAAAGATCTTTTTTGTAGGAAATTTAATTCCCCACAAAAAATATATTTTGACATTTTTCTCTAAACCCACCAGTTCCCGAGATATTTATGGAATAAGATTTCTCAATAATTTTGAATTATCGCTTAAAAACAGAAATGATGAAAAAAATTGTTTTTAACGATTGAAAAATTCTTCTCTCAATTATTTAATCAATGATTGATATATTTGTCGTTCCTACGACTGTGTTTACCCTGTGATAAGTCTGTAAAATAACGTCTCCATATCGTAGACTAATAATCATTGAAGAGAATTTTTTTAATAATAAAAAAATCCATTTATAATCTATTGGGAAATTAATAAAGTATAAAAAAATAATTCCAATCTTTCATTTATTTTATTTTCTACAAAATAGTTACTAGAGACAATGAAGGGTGATCCCAACAAGACCGGAGTTACATTTAATTTGTATACATTTGTTTCGTGATTTAATTATCCTCAAATAGCCTCAAGTGGCATCTACTCTAAACATACGCCAATTAATATCAAGTGATTCGAAATTTCATTTTATAATTAATTTTATTACGAACGTTGAACATTATAAAACATCACGATGACAGTTACCTAGTGATATCTATTTACAATTACATTCTACGAGACACTTAATAGTTATTGAGATAGAAATTAAGTTGGAAATTTACGAATTTTATTTAATTGAATCAGTTGTGGAGAAGAGTTTGAAACATATTTTACGATTCTTTTGCAGATATCTTTGAAATTACTCAGTTTATGGGAAAAAGTCAGAATACCTTTTTTATAGAGAATTTGATCCTTCATAAAAAAGGTCTTTTGACATTTTCCTCTAAACTCAATAGTTTCAAAGATATCATCAAAACAATGTATATGAATTGTTCAAAATATCACCACCGCGACACCAGATAACTTCTGATTTTGATAAGAATTAATCAAACTCACAATAATTCTAATTCATTATCATTCCGAATAATCTACCGATCCCCTAAATACCTAAATATCCATATAAATTCCTCAAAATCTGGAAAAAAAACACACCTTTCACATTTTTCTTTTTCTTAAAACAGAACTTTTAAGATCAATGCTTGAGGCAGTGATTAAAATTCATTTTCATGTAAATCATGATAAATTTTAATATATCCTCACAAATATACGTTCTACTTAACTTACATGGCACGATAATTGTTAATTATTATCCTGCAATCATTCACGAGGAAAAAACATTGCTCAATTAAACAGTAAATTAATTGAGGTAAGAACGATTACGTTTTCGTTTGTAACGAGGACGATAATTATCCCCAATCATGGTTGCACTAGCACCATTGTACCTACCACGACGTGATCTACCAGGTAAATCAAGTCTGTGTGGTTTTTTGACAATTGGATAGCTGGGAAATATTGGACGACGTTTTGACGATGTCTCAATTTGTCGATGAGGAGTTGTTGTTATCTCCTGGGGCTCAAGATAATTCCCGAGCCCATTTAGCGATCAGAGATTCTCCTCTTCGTCAATACCACCGAGATTTTCATCACTGTCTTGACGATCTACAGCAACAAATGCTGCTGAAAAACCTTTGTTTGATACTGTATCATCTGTTCGAAAACGAATGAGAAGAGCTTCGTTCATTGATACGATATCTGTTATATTCTGAAAGGATGAATTTATTAATTAATTAGTTGAAATTTTTCACTTTATTGAAATTGAATGAAATTGTTTAAATTCTTACCGAATCACAGAATTTTCCATAACTCGGACTGGATGCATCCAGTCCCGAGTAAACTTCCACAAAATCATAAGTACAGTCCTCCTCGTACTCCAGTTGGAATGACAAGAATGTTAAATGTACATTTTTACCAAAAGGTGCTTCAATGGTCCAATCGCAGTCAGTTCGATGGTCGTAATTATGACTGCCATATCTCGCATGAGAGTAAATATGTTTTGGAGTGTCTCCAGCCATCAAATGTCCTCCACAAGCTTTAAAAAAAAATTGAAAACCGCAAAAATATCACGTGAAGTATCAAAATGAATAATCTCATAAATTTCACAAACACTATTCTCTACATATCTCGGAATCTACTGGGTTTACAAAAAAAAATGAAAAGACCTTTTTTATAGTCCATAAAATTTTCTACAAAAAAGGTCTTTTCATAAATTTCTCCAAGCCTCTTCCCTCCGAAGATATCCATCAAATTATAGGAAAATTCCACTGAAAACTATCCAATGAATGATTAATCGAGCAGAGAATGTAATAAAAAAATTATTACCAGTTGTATGAGTAGCTAAAAATCCTTTTCTCTGTACAGAAGCATCACTCTTGAAGACCATGAACATTTGATTACTAGTGGCAATCATTGGATGAGGTTCTTTAGTGCCACAGAATCTTCCAAGCGTGTGGCTGTCTGGTGAATCTCCATCGTAAATGGCAATGTGGTCGTAAGCGCACTCTTGATGGGGTTCCATTTCGAATACTTTGAAAATCTTCGGGGAGAAAAAAATATGAAAAAAAAAGGTGAAAGGTGTCCCATTAAACCAGCCCTTATCTCCATGAAAAAAAAGGTGACAAGAGATAAAAATAATGGAAATGTTGAAGTCTTACGAGCTTTATACGATGGCCTGGGGTCGTTGTAAAGTGCCAAACGCAGTCTTTACGTGCTGGGTAGTAATCTGGATAATTTGGTGATGTTATTGTACCAACTGAACTCGTTATCTCGTACTTACAACCACCCTCTTTACAATCGTGACCATTATCGTTGAGTTTGAAACCATTGTGACAGGTACATTCGTAAGAACCAATTGTATTGTGACACTCGTGTTGACAGCCACCATTGTTTATCGCACACTC
This sequence comes from Coelinius sp. EB29, assembly GCA_035578325.1. NCBI lineage: Eukaryota > Metazoa > Arthropoda > Insecta > Hymenoptera > Braconidae > Coelinius > Coelinius sp. EB29. The sequence continues at coordinate 3,268,110 of JAOZGT010000008.1, forward strand.
GTCCATGTCAGTGAAAAACACTGCTGCAAATCCTGATTTTTGGATACTGAAAGGAGAAGGGTAACCTGAGTTGAATTGGTGTTGAAACAAATTTTTTGATTTTCAATCTCAAAGGATAGGACTATACGTTTTTCAGGGATATTTTGGAATCTAATAGAGATAGAAAATTTTTTATTGAGATATTTTTTCTAGAGAAAAATGAGGGCTACAAAAAAGGTTATTTTTAAAAATTTCGTTATCTCTCTTCGATTCTGAGATATTTAGAAAAAACTAAAGTCTTGGTTGAATCAGCTTGTTTTGCTGATTTTTCATATTGAGGATTTCGTTGATAACTTGGTAATGAAGGGGTTTAGCGGAAAATTACAAAAGACCTTTTTTATAGAGCATTAAATTCTTTACAAAAAAGGTCTTATGAGATTTTTCTCTAGATTCACTGGTTGAGAAAGTATTTGAATAATAATAATTTTCGATCTTTTGAAAATTGTAAAAACTCACTTTTTATCAGAAGTAAAGATGATTCTCATAGCATTTCCCTCTGAGATAACAGGCATTGGTATTTTTGAACCACAAAAGACACCATGTTTCTTCAGAATATCATCTCCCAATTTACTGAATACCTCGACAGAGTCATATTCACACTCTTGATGATAAACTTTATTTCCCTCAAGATCAAAATGAGTGAAATTTAGGGTAATTCGATACTGAGGTGATGCTATTATTTCCCATATGCAGTTTTTATTTCCCGGATAAGTTTCTGGGAAAGAGGGACTTGTGATAGTGCCGTTACTAGCATTAAACACCCCTCCACAGGCATCTGGAATATTGGAACGATTTGACCCATTTATTCTCCAATATTTTTCCAATACATTCCATTTTTTTGCAATAATGAAAATACAGACCTTCACAATGTTTTCCATCTGAGTGCAACTCATATCCAATTTTACATGAACACTCGTAGCCTCCCAAGGTATTTGTGCAATCGTGCTCACAGCCATGATCAGTTAAAGCACACTCATCGTATTCTGAAGAGTAAAAAGATGTATTTATATTTAATATTACAAAAATTATAATTTATTTTTCTTTTTAAATTTTTTATTACCCTTCATAACAGTAGCAGAGAATCCAGTTTTCTGTACCGATCCATCACTAACAAATTTAACAAAAAGTTTGTTCCCAGTAGATCGTAAATCCGGTGGTGCTTTGTATCCACAATAAAGCCCAATCAATGGTGAATCAGAATTGTGTCCATCTCTTACTTCAACATAGTCATAAACACAATTGTCATGATTTTCAATTTCAAATGATTGAAATTTCAGTGCCACCTGATACTCCTCAGACACTGTCAGTCGCCATACACACTCCTTGCTTGATTGATACTCCTCGGGATAGTTTGGTGATTCCAGATGGCCAATACCATCCAATTCAACATCACCACCACACACAGCCTCGTAATTCGCTATGAAACCACGATAACCACGCTCCTGACTTGTCTTAACGTATGTTACCAACATACGACTTCCAGTTGATACTATTGGCTCATGTATTTTACCACTTCCACAAAAACGACCTGATGAATTCAAAAATTCATTCAATAATTAAAAAAGAAGACAGATTGAAAAAATTCACTGATATAATATCGCAAATATCTCGGAAACTAATGGATTTAGGGAAAAAAGTCAAAAGACCTTTCTTTGAGAGTATAAAATTCTCTACAAAAAAGGTCTCTTGATAAATTTGTATAAACCCATTATTTACCAAGATATTCGCAAAATTATCTGAAAAGTTGAAACTGAAATGTCAAGAAAATATATTTACCTAATACTGGATTCTTGTACCAATACCCATCCCTAATCTCGATGTAATCTACCTTGCAATAGTCACTTTTAAAAATATCCAAAGATGTAATATTCAAGACAATCCTCTCTCCATGAGTGGCAGTAATCCTCCACTCGCAGCGTTCATCCTCGAGAGGTGGTGAGCTATTGGGATGTGTTGGGGAACCAAAACTCCCACTGTTCTCTTGGAAAGTCCTCCCGCACTCTAAACAATTTACAACATCATAGAAAAAAAAATCCATTACAAGATTCTTGGCGAAATATTGGAGAAATAAAAACTCACTGTGGCACTTGTACAGCAGGTTGGTCTGGGAAATGTCACCCTCGCTGAGGCGAATCCTCTGTCCAATCTCTGGCCTCTTCTTGCCGAGGTTCTCCATGGGGAGAATCGTGTCTAAGTACGTGCCCTTTGAGAATGTGTTTTTAGCGTAATGCATTATCGAGTCGTAGTCGTAGGGTAGACCGAGAGAATCCACCTCCTCGTTTGTTAATTTATTAAAATTGTATTCTTGACCTATTGAGTGAATTCAGAATTTTAATCTATTTACTTAGATCAGTAGAATGTGTTAAACATGATTATTGACGACATTTTAATTAATTAAACAATTAGTTGAATACCAGGGATGAAAAAAAATTATTATTTTGGTAATATCTATAAAACCAGTAGGTTTATCGAAAAATGTTAAAAGATCTTTTCTATAGCTTCTGAAATTCTCTACAAAAAACCTCTTTCAACATTTTCCTCTAAACCCACTGGTTTCATAGATATCTTTAAAATAATCTCTGTACATAATTTTGAATACTCGGCGCGGTAGTGGGGGCCTAGCGGCGAGAGCACGAAGCTCTCTCTCCCCACTCCTGACAGTCCCACCGGTGAGACGGCACGGAGTGCCTGTGTGTTGGACAAAAACAGATGTCGGAACTCAATTTTCCCTCAAATATTCTCATAAACTACGTAAAAAGATTAAACAAAATATTGTCCATGATTAAACAATTAATTAAATTACCCCACGATGATCAATAATCGAAATTTTGTCATTCTAAAATCTTCACAAGCGAGAACAAAGAAGCAACGAATAACAGACGCCATTTTGAATTCTTTGTTATGCCGGTCTTGAAGACAGTTCCCGCCAAACCGGCAAAGGGACATTGTTTATTGTGTCTGTGGAGTGTTTATTGAGTGTTAAACAATTGAAAATAAATATTAAAACAAAGAGAATAAATAAATTGAAGTGAATCGGCCATTTTGAATCATTAAACGAGCACAAATGGACGATTTTTGACTAATTTTGTGAGTTCGGCATCAAGTGATTGTGTAAATCGTCGAGTAGTTTAATCGAATGTGTCGTAAAGGGACGGAATAACAACAAATATTAATCATTCGTGTAGTTTACGCACTTTAGTGCTTTTAATGATTCATCGAAAGGTACATTTTGCCGCAAATTGCTCCATTAATTCCCCATGAAAGCCGATTTCATCCCTTTCTCGCTCTCTGGTAAATACTTTGACTCTTGATACGGTGAATTGGGGCTCAGTCACGTATTTTGGATAAATCTCGACATTCCGAGGGGTTATGACACCATTTGAGGGTTGATGGTGTTCATTTGAGGGGTGAAAGGGGTTGTGGGGTGTTCATTAAGGCCTACTAACCTGTCATAATGTTGTCACGGATTATTTGTACGTGACGATCGCGGTCGGGACGAGTGTGCTCGTGCCAGAAACCAACAACGTGACCCAATTCGTGAACAACAATGCCAAATTTATCGCAATTCTTGCCGATACTGATGGCCTGAGGACCGTTGCCACGCTTGCCGACGAAGGAACAGCAACTGGTGAGTAAGACATTTTTTTTTTTTTGTGAAAATGTATAATTGAAGGGGTAATTAGTAAAATGAAACAAATGGGTTTTTTTGAGACTCTTGTTTTGATTGATTATCTCGGAATTGAGAGAAGATAACGAAATTTTCGAGAAGACCTTTTTCGAAGAGGGAAATGAGAGCTACAAAAAAGGTCCCCATGGATATTACCCTATCTGCCCTAGATTCGGAGATATTAATGAAAAACTCTCGTTTCCCCATTTGCCTATTAAAATTGAGTTTTCCATCTTTCTTTATTTCGCGATTATCACGAAAATGAGTGGTTCTAGGGAAAAGTGTCAAGAGACTTTTTTGTAGATGATTGAATTTTCTAGGATAAAGGTCTCTTGACATTTTCTTCTAAAACTGTTTATTGCCAGAATAAACGGAATAGACTAATGGAAAAATCAATTTTTTTCTATTTATCAACCTTCTTGTATTCATATTGAATATTACGAATTTTTTGAATCGATTTATTATTGGAAAAATTATTTATTAAGTGAAATTAATGAAGAATGAAATGTACATACCCACAAGGACGTTCCGTAAACACAATATAATTGGGATGTTCCCTACTGACTCTCTCCACAAACTTGACACAAGTGAAATTCTCCCAGTGTCTCATTGCCTGTTTGAACAATGCTTTATGTGCCCCTGAAAAATTTCCATCTATTTCGTAAGGGATGACCCCATGATCCCAAACCCTCTCCTTTCTCGCTGTGGCTGCTCTCCTTCTCCGACTTGGTGCTCCACTTCTTGTTGCCCCATGCCTTTGATGAGTCTCCAATTTCGACTTGTGCTCATTGTAGAATTCAATGTCACGTAAACGACGGTCGTGCACGGTAACTATGTCGGCGTCGGGATTTTGTGGTGCTGAGTCTCTCGGGAATGGGGATTTTAGGCGACGTTGATGTGGACGTCTTCTCGTCATTCTAAAAATAATTATCCAAACATTTTTCAATTTCCAAAAAATTGATTCTGAACTCTCATCCAGTCAAAGTCAAAAAGTCTTTAATAAAGTGAAATTATCTCAGTAATTATCGATTTTAGAGGAAAATGTCAAAAGACATTTTTTGTTGGAAATTTCCTGATCGTCAAAAAAGGTCTCCACAAATTTACTCGTAAAATCGTTCACTATCGAGATATTTTCACTTTTTTGTTTCTTTAAAAAAATTGCAAAATTGAAGAAAAAAAGTCCTGAATAGTTTCATTTTTACACAAATCATAAATTTTTTATTATACGCGACAAAAATATATTTTTCATAACATTGTTGAGCAAGCAATAAACCGGGTGTTGCAAAATTCAACGTATAATAAGGAAGCGAACAGCCCTAATATACTTTACGACTGGTGGATAAAATTGATAAAGGGTGTACCACCTGTACACCCTTAAGTGTTCCTCCATTGTTTTGATTGACGACTCCCATTTACTCCGTCCCCAAGAGGAGAATGAACAATTAAAATACTCAACAATGTTTCACTTTTACACTCGCAATAATTAGTGGTTTAATTGCGCATTGTACAGGGAATTGAAGGTATTACAATTAATTAAACACCTCCCGCGCAGCCATAATAAACTAATTACGGTCTAACGTGCCAGAGGTCGCGACTAACCCCATAAAGTTCAACAGTATTGGAGAACGTGACTAGAATTTGAGAAATAAAATCCATTAATATAATACCTGACTTTGTTAATTGGAATGAGTAAGATGTAATAAATTGATTACAAGTTTTGTGTTAATCCACGGGAGTCACTTTTGTTCGAACAAATAACTATGATTCAATACGATCGATACTCGAACGGTCGAGTTTATACCGATATGACATAAAAAATATCATTTAGAAGTCATAAATTGACAATTTTTCTTTTTCTTATTTTTTTCAAAAATAACTTTCTTGCCATTTTTTTTCCTTTATGACGTGAGAATGAATGTGCTGTATTCAATAATCCGGTATAGTCTAGTGGTTAGGATATCTGGCTTTCACCCAGAAGACCCGTGTTCAATTCCCGGTACCGGAAATTTTTTGCATTTTTTTTTTTAACAAAAGTGATAAAATTGAGTCACAAAAATTTATTTATTCATAATTTTTGCAAAAAAACACATTTTTGAGAAAGTTTGCACAATTAATCGAGTAAATTTGTACAAATATCAGAGTATATTCACATTTAATGGCCGACATCATGATGACTCTAATGAGTTGACTCTAAAAAAATCATAAAAATTTCCGATAAATTGCACACCAGAATGCACGGGTGAATGAAACTTTAATGGTAAAAAAGTAAAAAAAAAAAAAAGGGGAAATATGAGAACAACAAAATTATCCCCGGAATGAGGTGGCGGTAGTGCAGATGAAATGGGTAGTAGGGAAGAGAAAATAAAATAAACTCATTCCATTTGTTTGAAAATACAAACATTACAATCGCAATTTGTAACGTGCTCATGTTTACAGGGCTCTTCTGGGCGACAGAGTAGAAGCAAAACAACAACAGAGCACAAAAAAAATTAAAAAAAAAAAAAACGCAAAGGGAAGAGGGGAAATTGGAATGCTCGCGATGCAAATATTCGTGTCACGTAGATACGGGAAGCGGGAAACTATTGTACGTGACAGAGAATTCGAGAGGAGTTGGATGGATGGTCTAGTCAGTCTGTTGTATATGGTTTTCAATCGGTTATTTCCTAGTTGACATATCACTCTATTAGATACGACAATCGTTGTAATTTCACCAATAGAATTTACTGGAAGGAGTGAAGAAATGAAAATAGATTTTCTCTCTTGATAAATTAGAAGAAAAACGTGATATTCAGTTGATAAATTTTTATTAGATGAATCAAAAGAAGATCAATTTGTTCTCGGCAAGATTTTCTCGTATAACATCCGCAAATAGTTCTGAAATATGCGGGGGAATAGCATCAATTAACCTCCGGATGAAAAGCGATACTTCGATTTCGATAAATCACGTGGAAATGAGTTTGTAAACGTGCGGGCCATGGGAGCATCGAGATGGATGAACATGCAGGGAATAGACGTGTGCTTGTATACATTCTCCTAGAACGAACTGCCTCTCGCTTCTGGTCTTGTCGACGAGGCCTGCGAGTGAGTAACCGTTCTTGGGCTCTTCCATAGAATTGCTCAACCGCACCAAGATTAATGTCTTGGTTCAAAGTAGTCGATAACACGTGTAGTATTCTTTTCATAGATAGGGAAAATTTGATTTTTTTTTTGAAAATATGAAAAAACGACGAATTCATTTTTTAAATTAAAAAAAAAATTGTATTTTCATTACGATAAAGAGTGAAATAAAATGTTGAAAAAGTTTGTTATCAATATATTTATTTCGATTGAAATAAAACCACAAAATTCTTGTCACCAACTAATAATATTAAAAATGACATTTGGTTCAGTATTATTATACCGATAACATCCGTACGTGCACAAGAGCTATCGTATGCATACCCTCATTGACAGGTTATTGGCAGTTCTGTTGGGTGCAGCGTGTATGGGTACAAATGGGGATGTGAGAGTTAGTGGTTTGAAGGAAAATCGTCCACACACACTGGGGGTTGTATCGTAGCCCATTTTCTTGGCTTTACGATGACGGCCATTGTTATTGGCACTGTCCGTGATACAGACGGCCACACTGAAGTACTTCCGGTTCACAACATTAGCCCAGTACAAACTCCCCAGGCTCTAGTCATTCTCACACTGCATTTGTTAGATGATGCATCGAGTTATATAGGGGGAATTTAATTGTACCACTGGGTAAAGTGGGTTACAAGCTCAAATTCACTCGATTTCATTGATCAATGGGAGTTGGTCAAATTCTGTTGCTGACACTACCACATATTTTTGTGGTCTTACGTGGAAAATTGGAGGGATATATTTTAAAAGTATTTATTTGTGATTTATTTTATTTTTCATTGGAAGTTGTGAATGGAGAGAAATGAGGGAAAAGGGAATAGAGTGGGACTTTTTTTTTTTTGTCGGTGATTGAATCAGAGAGAGGAGAATTTACGATTCAATACGTGTTTTTTTTTATTCAGGGAATCTTCGAGGGAAATATTATGAAAGGATTTTTCTAGGGGAGGAAATTTTATTTTGATAGTTGGATCAATAAAAAGTAATTTGAAGTGACGATTTCACATTGTAAATTGATTTTTCTCAGTGAGAAGAATTTTCAAATTTGATTGACTTTTTTTTTTCTCAAGGCAAACGTGACTATTTCTGTATTTCGAAGAATGCAGAGTGAAATAAAGGTGACAATTGAGAGGAATCGACGTACCTTCTGCGATGGTGGCGACGCTGACGTTTTTTCAAGCTAACGTCACTTGTTGTTCCATCGACAGATGAATTCGTCGGCTCTTTTGTTGTCAATTCAATGCGACTGCGATGCGAGTGTCTCGTTCTCGGGATTTTTGTTGAGTCTTGAATCTTTGGTGGCTTCCATTCGGGTTTTTCCGTGGTTATTAAATTGTTTAATCGGGATTTCTTAGGGTCCTCAGTCGTCTCTCCCAGTCTGCAAACGAATCACAATATTTTTTTCTTCATTCTTTATAATTAATTATCATTTTTTACATGAACAAAATATTGTTTTTTTATTTTTCGTTAAACGAAAGAAAAAGAAAACTTTCGATTCTTTAAGACTCATTGAAAAATGAAAAAATACCTGAATTCAATGCCATCGTCCTTAATCTCTGGATTTTTCACCTCCATGTCCAGTGATATTCCCGGCTGAGAGCCCATGTTGTACTGATTTCTATCCTCCACCACTGGCACTAGTTTGTCCATTGAAAAAATGGCATCCTGACCCGATTCCTCATTACCCTGGCCATTTTTAAACTGAAGGATTTCTATAAAAAAAAAAAACCCAAAGTATAAAGCGGATTGGAGTCCATTGAGTCTCTATGACCCAGTTTTCATAATCTCGTCATTCAATTGAAATTTAATAAATTGCCAAAGTACCTGTTAAACCTTCTTCCTCAACCTGGAGCCCTTCATTCTCCACTTCATCACGGTATTTCTCCAATTCCTCCAAATAACTCTTGTTCAATTTTTGCTGACGCCATTCGGTTTCGTATTGAACATTTGGTAGAGCAATGTCCCCTAAAAATCCACCTGTAACGAAAATATCGTGATTTAATTGATGTCCTACTTTCAAAATTGAGGAAAAAAATATTTAAAAATAAATTGGAAAATTATAATCTTCTATTGAAAATAACTTGACAATTAATCTCATTGAAATAATTCCGATGAATGGGTTTTTCATGTTTTTTTAAAAATAAAATCAAAGTGGACTAATATAATTGCTGATCCACTTTATTAATTGGAATTAATCAGAAAATCAGCGAACGAATACAATTCGATGGGAGATAGAGAGAAAGAGGTTGATCAAAAGTTGGATAATTTCGATAATTTGTCGGCTTAAATTTTCTGATGCTTTCTGCACAACAATCGTAGAATTTCCAGGTATAGGTCCTACTGACCTTGCGAATCGGGTAAGTTGGCATATTTTGCTTTTTGACACTTGCCCTCACTTTTGACATAGTAGGACACTTTTTTTTTAGCTGTCGATTTAGGAGAATTTTCTCTAGGACCCCCCGATGGACCTCCGATCGAGAAATTAATTTAATAAACCTTTTGAAATACAAAAGAAAAATATCAAAGTCGAAAACTCAAATTTCGCGGACTAGGCTATTTGGGTTATTTTGCATTTTGACACTTGCCCTCACTTTTGACATAGTAGGACACTTTTTTTTTTTGCTGCCGATTTAGGAGAATTTTCTCTAGGATCCCCCGATGGACCTCCGATCGAGAAATTGATTTAATAAACCTTTTGACGTATAGAAAAATAAAAATCAAAGTCGAAACCTCAAATTTCGCGAACTAGGTCTTTGGGGAAATTTTGCATTCCGACACTTGCCCTCTCTTTTGACATAGCAAATAGTATATTACATACCTCGGCCAGTAAAGTAAGGAATGTCTCAGATCACATGTAATTGTTGGTCGAGGCGAAGCCGAGGTCGACAAACATGTGATCTGAGGCTTTCTTATTTACTGGCCAAGGTGTGTATACTATTTTTCTGCTCGACGTAGCCAGAAAGCGGAAACTTCGTTTAGCGCAGCGGCCAGGAAGTTGACTTCCTGGCCGGAGGGCAGAAAAAGACTTTTTTTCTATTCACGATTAAGGAGCTATTCCTCCGGGCCCCCCCGATGAATATCCAATCGAGAAATTGACCAGAAAAACATTTTGAAGTATCGAAAACAAATATCAAAGTCGGAAATTTAAATTTCGCGGACTAGGCCATTTGGGTTATTTTGCCTTTTGACACTTGCCCTCACTTTTGACATAGTAGGACACTTTTTTTTTTGCTGCCGATTTAGGAGAATTTTCTCTAGGACCCCCCGATGAACATCCAATCGCGAAATTGAATCCATAAACCTTTTGACGTATCGAAAAATAAAAATCAAAGTCGAAACTTCAAATTTCGCGAATCGGGTAATTTGGCATATTATACCTTTTGACACTTTCCAGGGATCATTTTTCATAACAATTTTATTAAATATAGTCATCATAATATTTGATATGATTATTCAATACAATTCAATATTTTATCTGTTACAGGTATGAGAACATGAAGAGTGAAGTGTAGTGAAGTAATATGTTTTTAGTGTTGTGATCAAATCAGGCGTGAATCGATGATTGAAAAAAATGTGCCTCGTCACCCTCTGAACAACAAACCATAACCTTGAAAAACAAGATCACCCTCACTCTCCCCAAAAACACTTCCAACAATTTATCCTCTCCATAAATCACAGGTTAGCTATCGCAAATGTAACACCACAAAAGAGTTTATCCGTTCTCCGAAAGTATGTGGTAACCAGAGAAGAAGTAAACAGCTTCTATTCGCCCCTCTCCTGTACCGAACGTCGAATGAAAACAAAAACAACTATGACGATTGTAAGAAGTTGGAGGAAACTTTTTCCTTGGCCAACTGTAATTGCCTCGAGGTGGTTTAGAATTGAGTGGATAGGTCGATGAGGTGAAAATAAAAAATACAAAAGTGAATGAAAGTGAGAAAATTTGCAAAAAGACAATGACACTAGCTTCTCAATGCCTGAAGCTTGCGTTTTGAGTGAGGAGGGGGACAACTCTACTTGCCATCTTAACTTGGAGGTCGATTGAGTGGCCCTCGAGGGCGATTTTTTCGATGGGGTTTTGCTGAAAAAGGTCAGTGGCATTTTCATCAACTTTTATTTTTCAACAATGAGTAATCTCTCAAGGAATATTATTGGTTTTTCATTGGAGTGGAACACTCTCTTCAATCAAGGATGTTTGTCTAAAACTGCGCGTATTCGAAAATAAAAAGAGTTATCTCTTTCATGGTGATACTAGGGCATCATGCGTGCTAACGCGCGCGACGACCTTCCAGTATGCGCTGTAGCGCACAACAATTATACATTTTCTGCATAATCATACACTTTCTATCATTTCTTAACATTTCGAATATGAAAGCTTGTTATATTCTTGTACTTACTGCCCAAATACTCAGACCTTACAAGAAACACTGCAAAATAGTTAAAACAGATAATTTTTCAAAATTGGCCATTTTAATTAAAGAATGGTGGTTCACCCCCGAAACCGGCCCACCCAAAAATTCCTCTTTTCGATTCTTTCTCGTTTGATATCTTCAAACTAGCTGCCCGGCTACTCAGAACCGGTGGAAAAAAACAGAAAAGAGTTGAATTTGAGAAAATGTTAAAATTGGCCATTTTGGATGGGAGAAGGCTTACCCCTGGGACCGGCCAATCCAAAATTTTGTCTTTTCGATTCTTTCTTGTTTGATACCTCTATAATCGGTGCCCAGCTACTCAGAACTCGCGAGAATAAGCATTGGAAAAGGATCAAGTTAGAGAAAATTTCAAAATTAACCATTTTGACCGTAGAATTCACCCCAAATTCCGACTCAGCAAACAAATATTGTCTTTTCGATTCTTTCTCGTGCAATATTTCGTAAATTGCCTCCGGGCTATATAAAACTTGTGAGAAAAACTGGAAAATAGGAAAAATGTAAAGAAAAAAACGATTATAACTACACATGAATAACAAAAAAAAAAAAGCACAAACTACATATGAACTGCGCGCAATTTCCTACAAACGAAACGATAACATTCTCGTAGTCATGGAAATCATCAATTGATCCATTGATCCATCAACCAATCGGAACATGAATGAAAAGTTAACAATCAAGCCAATGTTTCATTGTCAATCAACTTTATGATGAAGGAAGAATTTTAACCCACAAATACAAGTTAATTATCTATAAAGGAAATTACCAAAATGCATCAAATGTATGCAATAAAATGGGTTCAGGTATATGGGGTTGAATATTTTCAATATCTTCAGTATTTGCCTGGATAATTCGGATTTTTCTTTGAACATTGGATTTCGTATATTTCTTCACATTGCCCTCAATCTTCTTATTATATTTTTATGATGCGGAAGCTAGCGAAAGATAGCCCTGTGAAGTTGGCATCGAAGTTGGAGAAAAAAATTTTTTTTGAAGTGCAATCGATTGTACTCATTGAGTACCTGAAGGTACCATGTTCCATTTTTTTAGTACCCCTCACCCCTAGGCGTAGGGGATGAACGTAAATTCGTGTAGCGTCGGAGTAATAGGAAATGAAAAAAATCCTATGGATATGGTTTCACTCTCGATAGTACCTGCATGTACTAAATTTTTTTTCCGTTCACCCCCCCCCCCCTTCCACCCCCTCCGTGGTTCGCCACCTGATAGAGCTGGATTTATACCTGCGTGAACTTTTCCCTGTGAAGGTACTAACGTCCAGGTGCCACGGGCTCACTGAAATATCAACTTAAACCGCCATATCTCCTAAACTATTGGTCCTAGAGGCTTGATTCTTTTTTCATTGGAAAGCCAGGGAAATTTCCCATCCAAAACCCTATAAATGAAGGGTTATAGGTGCCCTGGGAGGGACGTGGGAGGTGAAATTGTGAAAAAAGGACCTCAAAATCTTTAAACCGCCATATCTCCTAAACTATTGGTCCTAGAGGCTTGATTCTTTTTTTACTGGAAAGCCAGGGAAATTTCCCATCCAAAACCCTATAAATGAAGGGTTATAGGTGCCCTGGGAGGGACGTGGGAGGTTTTGATTGGATATTCTTCGGGGGGTTCTGGAGAAGTACTCCCTAAATGGGCAACGAAATAAAAGTGTCCAGGCTATAACAAAAGTGGGGGAGAGTGATAAAAGGCAAATTACGCGACTCGAGAAATCGGAGCTCCCGACTTTAAATTTTTTTTCGATATGCAAAAAGGTACATGTTGGCATTTTTTTGATTGGATATTCATCGGGGGGACCTGGAGAAGTACTCCCTAAATGGGCAACGAAATAAAAGTGTCCAGGCTATGTCAAAAGTGAGGGAGAGTGATAAAAAGCAAAATATGTCAAATTACGCGACTCGAGAAATTGGAGCTCCCGAATTTAAATTTTTTTTTCGATATGCAAAAAGGTACATGTTGGCATTTTTTTGATTGGATATTCTTTGGGGGGTCCTGGAGAAGTACTCCCTAAATGGGCAACGAAAAAAAAGTGTCCAGGCTATGTCAAAAGTGAGGGAGAGTGATAAAAGGCAAATTACGCGACCCGAGAATTTGGAGCTCCCGACTTTAAAATTTTTTTTCGATATGCAAAAAGGTACATGTTGGCATTTTTTTGATTGGATATTCTTCGGGGGGTCCTGGAGAAGTACTCCCTAAATGGGCAACGAAAAAAAAGTGTCCAGGCTATGTCAAAAGTGGGGGAGAGTGATGAAAGGCAAAATATGTCAAATTACGCGACCCGAGAATTTGGAGCTCCCGACTTTAAATTTTTTTTTCGATATGCAAAAAGGTACATGTTGGCATTTTTTTGATTGGATATTCTTTGGGGGGTCCTGGAGAAGTACTCCCTAAATGGGCAACGAAATAAAAGTGTCCAGGCTATAACAAAAGTGGGGGAGAGTGATGAAAGGCAAAATATGTCAAATTACGCGACTCGAGAAATTGGAGGTTTCGACTTTAAAATTCTTTTTTCGATATGCAAAAAGGAACATGTTGGCATTTTTTTGATTGGATATTCATCGGGGGGTCCTGGAGAAGTACTCCCTAAATGGGCAACGAAAAAAAAGGGTCCAGGCTATGTCAACAACCTATAACCCTTCATTTATAGGGTTTTGGATGGGAAATTTCCCTGGCTTTCCAATGAAAAAAGAATCAAGCCTCTAGGACCAATAGTTTAGGAGATATAGCGGTTTAAAGATTTGGAGGCCCTTTTTCTACAATTTCACCTCCCACGTCCCTCCCACGGCACCTGCAACCCTTCATTCATAGGGTTTTGGATGGGAAATTTCCCTGGCTTTCCAATGAAAAAGGAATCAAGCCTCTAGGACCAATAGTTTAGGAGATATGGCGGTTTAAAGATTTGGAGGCCCTTTTTCTACAATTTCACCTCCCACGTCCCTCCCAGGGCACCTGCAACTCTTCATTCATAGGGTTTTGGATGGGAAATTTCCCTGGCTTTCCAATGAAAAAAGAATCAAGCCTCTAGGACCAATAGTTTAGGAGATATGGCGGTTTAAAGATTTGGAGGCCCTTTTTCTACAATTTCACCTCCCACGTCCCTCCCAGGGCACCTGCAACCCTTCATTCATAGGGTTTTGGATGGGAAATTTCCCTGGCTTTCCAATGAAAAAAGAATCAAGCTTTTAGGACCAATAGTTTAGGAGATATAGCGGTTTAAAGATTTGGAGGCCCTTTTTCTACAATTTCACCTCGCACGTCCCTCCCACGGCACCTGCAACCCTTCATTCATAGGATTTTGGATGGGAAATTTCCCTGGCTTTCCAATGAAAAAAGAATCAAGCTTCTAGGACCAATAGTTTAGGAGATATAGCGGTTTAAAGATTTGGAGGTCCTTTTTCTACAATTTCACCTCCCACGTCCCTCCCAGGGCACCTGCAACTCTTCATTCATAGGGTTTTGGATGGGAAATTTCCCTGCCTATCCAATGAAAAAAGAATCAAGCCTCTAGGACCAATAGTTTAGGAGATATGGCGGTTTAAAGATTTGGAGGCTTTTTTTCTACAATTTCACCTCCCACGTCCCTCCCAGGGCACCTGCAACCCTTCATTCATAGGGTTTTGGATGGGAAATTTCCCTGGCTTTCCAATGAAAGAAGAATCAAGCTTCTAGGACCAATCGTTTAGGAGATATAGCGGTTTAAAGATTTGGAGGCCCTTTTTCTACAATTTCACCTCCCACGTCCCTCCCACGGCACCTGCAACTCTTCATTCATAGGGTTTTGGATGGGAAATTTCCCTGGCTTTCCAATGAAAAAAGAATCAAGCCTCTAGGACCAATAGTTTAGGAGATATGGCGGTTTAAAGATTTGGAGGCCCTTTTTCTACAATTTCACCTCCCACGTCCCTCCCAGGGCACCTGCAACCCTTCATTCATAGGGTTTTGGATGGGAAATTTCCCTGGCTTTCCAATGAAAAAAGAATCAAGCCTCTAGGACCAATAGTTTAGGAGATATGGCGGTTTAAAGATTTGGAGGCCCTTTTTCTACAATTTCACCTCCCACGTCCCTCCCACGGCACCTGCAACTCTTCATTCATAGGGTTTTGGATGGGAAATTTCCCTGGCTTTCCAATGAAAAAAGAATCAAGCTTTTAGGACCAATAGTTTAGGAGATATAGCGGTTTAAAGATTTGGAGGCCCTTTTTCTACAATTTCACCTCGCACGTCCCTCCCACGGCACCTGCAATCCTTCATTCATAGGGTTTTGGATGGGAAATTTCCCTGGCTTTCCAATGAAAAAAGAATCAAGCCTCTAGAACCAATAGTTTAGGAGATATGGCGGTTTAAAGATTTGGAGGCCCTTTTTCTACAATTTCACCTCCCACGTCCCTCCCACGGCACCTGCAACTCTTCATTCATAGGGTTTTGGATGGGAAATTTCCCTGGCTTTCCAATGAAAAAAGAATCAAGCTTTTAGGACCAATAGTTTAGGAGATATAGCGGTTTAAAGATTTGGAGGCCCTTTTTCTACAATTTCACCTCGCACGTCCCTCCCACGGCACCTGCAACCCTTCATTCATAGGGTTTTGGATGGGAAATTTCCCTGGCTTTCCAATGAAAAAAGAATCAAGCTTCTAGGACCAATAGTTTAGGAGATATGGCGGTTTAAAGATTTGGAGGCCCTTTTTCTACAATTTCACCTCCCACGTCCCTCCCACGGCACCTGCAATCCTTCATTCATAGGGTTTTGGATGGGAAATTTCCCTGCCTTTCCAATGAAAAAAGAATCAAGCCTCTAGGACCAATCGTTCAGGAGATAAAGCGGTTTAAAGATTTGGAGGCCCTTTTTCTACAATTTCATCTGCCACATCCCTCCCAGAGCACTTAGAACCCTTTCTCTGTAGGGTTTTGGATGGGAAATTTCCCTGACTTTCCAATGCCAAATTAAAATTATATATATTCATTGAAATCATGTCCATATCTTCTTTTTCTCCAAATCCACTCAAAATTTTAAAAATCGTCGAAAAATCAATATTTGCTCAACCAAAAATGTCTGCCGACTAATTTTCGACAATAAATTATCATGAAATCTAGCCAACAATTATAATTTCAATGATTATGCACCGAATGACATCAGTTTGCTCTGATTAATTAACAAAAGCTGAGGGCTTTTATGCATGCAGTATTGGTCAGATATAGTGAATAGAGGGTGCATAAATTCCATGAGTGATAAATACATTTCATCCCTCCTCCCAAATCCCTAAAATTACAGTCATTCGCTGTATGGAGTGACTCAAAGGGGTTGAGCTAACGGAATTCAATCCCCATATTCGTTGAATTACGCATGATTATGTACTCCGGTCAAATACCCAAACTTTATCTGTCTATCAAATGCTATAACTATTTTTACAAAATTCCCTTACTCCTCCCCCTCACGTATTGGACCGAGCTAATTGATTTTGAGTTTGCGTGTGACCAAGTGACGCATAACGATAAGCTCACGCTATTCATCCAGAGACGATAGCTTCAATTTTTAATTTATTCATTCCATTCACGTTGGACGGGTTATTTACGTTTAATTAAACCTGTTAATGGATTGTTAATTAAAATATTGATGACGATGAGTGTAAAAATATGAATATGAATATAGTGAGAAAATTCACGGGTATTAATTAATTTCCCATCGTTTAATTAATAAAAAAAAAAAAAAATCAATGCAAAAAATGAGGGAATATCATTTGCGGTAATGATGAATTCTCAAGATATTGATTAATTTTAATTAATTGATTATGTTAACATTTTTACTTTTTTTTTGGAAAAATAAAAATTCTCCAGTCATAAAAATTGAAGGTAATAGGGTTATTTTCATTTTCATAAGCTCTTAGCCATTGGAATTGATGTAACGATGTCGTTGTGGCGCATTAAAAAATAATAGACATATATTTAGGTGCATCAGGTGTGCAGGGGGCGTGGGGATAGGGTAATTTGAGCCGCGGGGGGGGTTGGTTTATGCGAGAAAGCATTGCATCTGGGAAAAGCACGGATGTAGTATGGTCAGGTGCCATTAATTAACTCGGTATATGGGGATTTTCACATAGCACTGGCATTCCCATTCCACACCTACGCATTTCATCCCCTCCGAAAATCTCTTTCCAATACATCTGTTTCCCTGCTTACGCGTATTTCACAATTCTCCAGCCAAGCGGATAGTTAAAAGGGCACCGAGAAGAGGGGGGGGGGGGTGGCTAGTGGTTCACCATTCCATTCTCTCCATGACGGTATATATTGCTGTGAGGGATGGTTTATTTCCGATTGCGGATATATTTACGATTCGCAGAACTAAATTCACGACTTTGCTGTGTCCGGTGGTCTTAGCTCTGGCATTAATTGGGAAATGGGGAGGCATTTGTGGGGTTGGAGATATAATTCAAGGTATTTTTGTTGAAATTGCAAACGCATTTTTGCTTCAGTGAATAAACTATTTCACGTATTTGTTTCAAGAGAAATGGTTAATTCGATGATAATCATGACATTTCTATTCTTCAAAAAAATCATCAAATCTCATTCGTTAACCACAATCCTCTGCTCGTTAAAATTCAGATTATACAGCTCATGACTCAGATCAAATTATCCCTAAAACTCTAGCAATTGGGACTAAAAAAAATATTACTAATGAGGGAATTTTCCCTCATTTTCACCCATTCATTCGCCCATATTTTTTCCCATCCCTCAAAGTGGGTCAGTATCCAAAACAGTGAGCCCGGAAGGGGCGGAAGTAGTGTATGAACTATTATATTATATAAATTGCTTATTGGTACAACGATTCAACCTAGTCAATTTGAAATTTTAATCGATCCCTCCTGCCATTGTGGGTAGACACACGAGTCATTTGCAGCTATCGGCGTATGGGATATAAAACATACCGGACGAAAGCAGCAATTTCCGGGATCGATCCCAGTGAGCCAACCAATCGTGAAAACCACTTGGATTTCTTATTTTCTATTTCCAGGTGGTAAGGAACATTGATAAAAGGGGTTGGAAGGGGGTTGGGGTAGTGGGGGGATTGATGGTGAAAAGGAATAGGGAGAATTTCCTGTTCACCAGGAACTCGAAAGATCAAACTTCCGGCCGCCGACTAGTGGTTTTCAGTCTTTTAGAATTTTCACCAATTTTTCATCTGTGAATTCTCGTGAATAGTTTGTAAATTAAATTTTTAGGTCACGTATTTTTTTACCTCTAGTTTGCTCAGTAAAATATGACCTAATTTTTGAGTTTCGTTTTAGAAAGGACATTTTAAAAGCTCTTGAGCCTCTTTACACTCGATTAACAACTTTTTTTTTCAAAAGCCTCAGCTAACAACTCTCTTTTCTTTACTCCATTTAGTGCAGCGTTTTTTTCTCAACTTCTCTTTCCTGCGTTTCAAATGGAGCATAGACAAGCTCTTTGTAGCGTGTGGGGCTCTCACCTAATGTGAGACACTCAGCTTTTGCTACGGTTAGTCGTCAAGTGCGTGTCGTATTGATTCGGATTGAGGTAGAGTGAGAAGGAGGAAAGAGGAAGCCTCATGTTTGAGGCTTGGGATGGATTTAGTGGGTGGATTTAATAATTTTGAGTAGTTAGGTTATCATAACTCTTTCTTATGAAAAAAAAAAATTTTTCATCTGTTTTTTTGGAAATTACTGGGGCAAAATAGGTTGTCTTTTTGTCATTCTTGTAAAGTTCTTCAAACCGGAAAAAAATTTTCCATTTTGTGTTCAATTTTTTTATTCTTGTTATAAATAAATATTTTTCGTTAAAACTTTCAATTGTTCACTCTATCGTTTTTGTTCCACTGATTGAAACAAAAAGGAAGCACTCACAATAGTTTGAGGCTTATTTCCGCCATTCATGGTTTTACCTGCGATTTTAGTTTCCACTCATATGATTGATGTGTGGTATTTCTCAATGAATGCACATTGAAACCGTGGGAGTATTTTTGATTTTTTTTATTGTCTTGTGGATGGAGAATATCGAAGATTGATGGAGTGCGGTGAGTGGTCAGTGATTTGAGGGATTTTTGCATGCAGCGTGAATGTTGTATCCGGGTATTAGCGGAAGCTCCATTCATCGCTATGGGTTGCGTTGGTCTCGCGCCCACCTCGCGAATTTAGGATCGTAAATCTCTGAATCTATTGGTCAGAATTGAAAAAATCAAAATGGGTTTTATTTTTCTCGAGTGAACAAAGAAATATCACCATTTTTTATAACTAAAATTCAATATCAAATTTGATTTTTCATCGTTATTCCATTCTGAAAAATTCGCCATTTTGAACTTCATTTCCATCACTCCCAATCTAAATAATGTTAATTAGAAACAATGTCAATAAACATTGTGACCCTCATCAGAAAACAAAAGACGTTATGCAAAAGCGTGCCGCGCATATAATTGTGTAAAACAGTGGCAAAGTGCCTTTCCCACTAAAGCGACGTCTTCTTGATCATGTAATAATTCAATCGATCACTCTCTAGATTCTCGAGACTGTAATGCGTCTTTCATCTACCCAACAATTTGCAAATGTTCGATAATAAAGATAGTCATACTAGAACGCAATTAATCCGTTGTAAAAATTTGATTATAGTCTCCTAGTGGTGTCATACTGCAGTACTTCCACGAGGAAGCACTCGCGCGAGGTGTCAAAGGTTGAGGTTATCGTTTGCTTTCAACTGCGCCTTGAGTTCATTTCTCACGGTCGGAGACCTTCAATTCACTCGAATATCTCATCATATTCGTCAATAGAATTTCTTCACATTCTTAAAATTTCAACTGAATAATTCATCCTAAATTGATTATCTTAATTCTCTGAATTCGTTTTTAGACATGATTCATAAGCATTTTAATAAGGTCGAAGATATCGCGTTGACCAACTTTTCATTCTTCATTGATTAGGAACCATATTAGTTATCAAGCTTGAGAATTCAGATTTTATTATGTAAACAAATCATTTTTTTGATAATAATTTTTTTTTCCTCTCTTTATAATTCATGTGCTGGAGTTTGAATAAGAGTTTGATAAATTAGTTGTGATATGGGAAAAAATTTGAGAGCAAAATTTTTTATTTTTTGTGAGAAAAGTGTAAACCGTGAAAACCACGGGAAATAATGCCAACGTGAAGTCGAGGGAGATGTGAGGACCGCAGAGAAGGTGAGCTACGAAAGGCTCCCTCTTGATTTTTGTTTTAATTCATAAAGCAAGGGGATGGTGAGAGAATGGAGAGGAGGAAGGGATACGGAAGTGGTTGTGGAACACTCTGGGAAACCTTTTCATCCTTTTGTCAAAAGCCCGACTATTCTTTTATTTCTCAGCGTGACAATTTTTCTTAGTGCCTCTTTCAATTCATTTTACAACTTCATACTTGTTACCCTCTTTCCCTAAGAATTTTCTGTCTAGAGATATGAGTTGTGCATCTGACCTCGTGTCCTTCCATCATTTTTTTTTAATTCCTTGAATTGCAAGAGAATCAGATATTCTTGATTTCTGAAATTTTGTATTTTTTGTAAAACTTTAATAACGCAATTATTTCAGAAATGAGTCATTTTAAAAGAAAATGCCAGGAGACCTTTTTTGTAGCTGAGAAAATTTCCTATAAAAAATGTATCTTGACATTTTCTCTTAAAATCAATCATTCTTGAGATATTTCCATAATTATTTTTTGATCATCTCTTCAAGTTTTTCATGATAATAGTTTTTCCTTCACTTTGCCAGACAGAATTTTGTACATCACATCGCAATCTTGTAGACTCTATTCTCACATCGCCCACGAAGATATCCCTCCCTCATTGGAATCCCGTGAATGCCAAATGACCTTGTCTACCAAGAATTCCAACCCGCATTCTCTAGTATCCTACGACCAATAGTTTGAGCTAGAACATTGTCTCTTCGTTGCGATGAATCTATACCCAAAAACCATCATCATCCCTCTGGCAAATAATCTTTTTTTTTTTTTTTGCATAAAACGCGCAGATGGCTCTCAAATTCAATAAAAAAAAATGATAAATTCCTTAAAATTTGATTTTACGATTTTCATGGCAATTATTTCATCATAATTATCTCGATAATGAATGATTCTAGTACAAAATGTCAAAAGGTATTTTTTACTCAAAATTTTCTCAGCTATAAAAAAGGTTTCATGATATTTTATCGTAAAATCATCCCCTATCGAGATAATTCAACATTTATAAAAAAAAAAAAAATCGATCTGTTAATTTTCATTTATCGACTGCTGATTTGCTAATTAATTAATCAATAAATTTTTTTTTTTGATAATTGCTGATAAAATTTGATGCGCATGTTAAACCGTAAGTTACTCATCAAATTTCTCCATCATAAAAGTGATTAAAAAAATATAATTTCTCGAATGTTGATGGGGGAAGAGTAGAAAAAAGAAGAAAAATGCGTCACGCAAATCATCAGTGCATAAACTAGCCTCATATGGAGTATACATAGGCCCGTAAGGTTTAATTGGTTTGCGTCAATTAGTGGGCAAGCGTTCGTTAGCGTTAAACGGCTCAACAAGAGTTTACACAGAGCACTACAGCTGGACAGAATATTCGTATTCCAGTACCAAGTGGGCAGATGAGTTTCGTCAACTATTCATACGCTATATTCAGATTAAATACACGTGCACATGACAGATAATTAAATTTTCAAAACTTTTCACCCAAATATTATATCATTTTGTAACTTGATATATTATTTCATTCTATGAGATTTGACCATAAAATGAAATGAAATAAATCAAACAATCGATTATTACCCAATTAATGAAATTAATTACTAAATTTTTTAATTGAGTAATTGATTTGAAAAATTGAGATTTTCGATTAAAAATAAAAGGAAAAAAAAATCAAGGGTGGGGGGGGGGGCGATATGAACCCTTATGACCCTGAAGGGTTGGACAAGCTGTTCAGATATTGTGGTAGGTTCATACCGACTTTGGATGAATACCTTGCGTGACGTACGTGACTGCGGTGAAGTAGTCATAGACGCGTAGACATTAAGGGGACGAGAGTCTCTCTCTCTCTCTCTCTTTCTCACTGTGTTACATGCAAAAGCACGTGCAAAGCTACGTGTGGATTTTGCTAGGGATACACTAACCCTTCGTGCACTGTACCCATACATTCCTGAGATTCATTAAATACCAAAGTGCCCACTAGCATATGCAATTGAATTATCAAGAAAAATATTTTTTTAAAAAAACGAGACATTTTTTTTTTTACCATGCAAAAATAATATTAATACACTCTGCATTTTTCGACGATACATATTTTACGGATAATCCTGATGCAGTGTTTGGCTCATCCACATTTTACTTAAGTACGTAATTGAAAATATAGCGGAATATGAGCGAGGGATTTACGAATTTTTCTGTGAATCCCAGGGGGACGAGTTTATCCCGGGGATTTAACTGACATAAAAACCCTTTCATATTTCACAGAATTTATGAATTTTAGTTTAATTATTCATTTTTTTTTTTAATATTGAAGGCATTAAATCACTTGGAATTGATTTTTCATTAATTTTCATGGGAAAATAAACAAATGTTGCTGATTATTTTGAATATATCATTGAAAAAATGGACCTATAGAATTTTATCAAGAGACATTTTTTGTAGAGAATTCTTTAATCTACAAAAAAGGTCTTCTGATATTTTCCTCTGAATCCACTAGTTTCAGAGTACCAGAATAATTTGAATGAAATTCATCAGCTAATTGACAATTGTAGTGTTATCTCAGAAATGATTCAATTTAGGAAAAAATGACAAGAGACCTTTTTTGTAGCTGATCAAGTTTTGAGTAAAAAAAGTCTCTTGACATTTTTTCTTAAAATGGCTCGTTATCGAGATAACTCAATATTCAATAATTTTACCCTCAAAGTCCAACAGAAATAAATCATCAAACGTTCGAGGAACTCTATTTACCCCGTACGTTGACACAAAGCAATTATTTCCAGTAGACCCCTAACTTGTTGCGGTCACGATCACCGTCGACATTTGTCCACTGTCCTCGTGTATCCTACTATCCCCAGAACACTCTACAGTACATAGAAGACAGACTCTAGCCAGTGGTCGAAAGGGATTAAGGTCAAGGGGTCGTAGTGGCACGTCGGTAGCTTCTCCTCGCATATCCGGCTCGACTCCAGAGTCGCTTGAGTGTTACGGAGGCAGTATTATGCTCCCACTGGATAAACCCATACGACTATTCTCTACATATACCGTAAAATCCCGAAAGCGAAGGGTTTTTTTTTTTAAATTTCATATCGATTATTTTAATAAAAAGTTGTGGCAAGAGAAATATTAAAAAATTTGATTTATATGCCATTCGGGGAGAATAATTCCATTTATCAAATTTAAATTCAGTATTTCGAGTATTAAAATTGGACAAAAAAAATTGGGGGAATATTTTTTTTTTCCAATTATCGGTAGTAAAAAGAGGTAATTGATAATCCTAGAAGAAGAATTAATTAATTGGCGAATACCTTTGGATTAATTAGTGAATACCTTTTAGAATAGGTAGCAGATAATTGAATTAGGGAATTTAAAAAATACTTTCCTATTTCTTCACCCACTTAACAAAGATAATACGGGTTTTCCCCAAGATAACAAAGTGACGCACTTCATGATCCCTTCGACTCGTAAGATAAATATATTCAGTTTACCCATTTTTATCTCTCCCCCCCGAGGAAAAAAGGAAAAACCCGAAAGAAATAGGAAAACCTTGGATCTCTGATTAGACACTCACAATCCAATAAGTCTTCATGTCATGTATTTAATCTTCCGATTATCTTTTTAATCCTCTCGTTATGTTTTACAAAACTGTTCGTAGCGTGTGGATCCAGTGAACAAATTTAAATGCAAATTTCTTTTATTTTTTTTCTCCCTCACATTTTTAATTTTTTCACTTGAACGAGAGGATTCTAATCAAAAGTGAACCTCAACTGGCCAATTGACGTAGTCGTTTTCTGGGCTCAACTGCACCATTTTTTTTAAATTTTATTTTTATTTCACTTCTTTACCTTCAACTCGTTTCAATTCCTCTTTTTTCTCCTCTCTCCCTTTCTAGTATTCTCTCTCTTTTCTCTGCCTCTCTGAGGGTACTTAAAAACCGGAGTTACGCCGCAGTGAGATATTTGGAGGTGTGCTCGCTACGTTTTTATTACGCTTGGGCTATTTCACTGGTCTTGAGAGGGGCTCTAGGGGGTGGGGTTGTGAAATTTTTTGAAGAAGGGAATTTTCGATTATTTCGGGGGGGGGGCAATTAGGAGTGAATTATTCGAGTATTTTTGGGGAAAGTTTTTGCACTGAAAATAAGAAAAATGGCGGGAATTTATAGAATGAGGTTTTTGTTGACTATTTAATTTAAATTAACTGATTGAATTATGTAATTTTTTTGTTTATGAATTAGTGATGAAAATTGTAGGAGATTTGAGACAATTTTCGCTTTAGTCATGTTCTTCAGCAGATTAAGAAAATTGGGTTAAAGAGTGATTTGAGGAATAAATTTCTCTCGATTTTTTGGAGCTTGAAATTCCTTCGAAATGGGGTAAAATAGTTTAAAGAAATATAAATGAGAGGAATTGTGAATTAAATTGAAGTTCAGGTCTTTATAATTAACGAGAGAGAATAAGGAAAATCATAACATTATTGTGAAACTTGATTTTTTTCCTCTATTAAATACTGGTAAAAGTGGCCACCCGAGCGTAATAAAATTGGAACGGAAAAAGCTGTTAGTTTGTTTGAGATAGTGAAGTTGAGGCTTGCGTGTCGGATACGTCATGGATTCATCTCAAGAAGTTATGAGTATAGCCGATGAGTGAACGTCAACTCTCTCAGTTTTATCGAGTCATCACGTATGCATTAATTTCCATTATTTCAAGTAGCAATGTTCCTCAATTAAGAAAGTCAATGTGAATTTGGCATTTGAGAATTATTCAGGACACATTGATTATGAATATTTCCAATGAATATTCATCGCAAGGGAAAGTATCAGTTTGTAGGAAATGCTTGCAATCTTGACTGAATAAATTGGGGGATCGAGTGGTAGAATTGTTACATGAAGAATTAATAATACCTTTGTGGTAATGCTATTCAGCCAAATTGATTCTTTCTACACTGAGAGAAATTTTTAGTAAAAATTACCATTTGATAAATGTGTTCTTCAATAAATTTTTTTCTTCTTTCCTAACTGGAAATTAGTCAAATTTGATATATAAAAATTAAATTTTATTTTCCGTTTGAGAAATGAATAAATTATGTTCAAGTTGTGGTAAATTTTACCCTTCCAGTACAGTAATTTTTGTCTAGAGTTGAATGAAAATTCTAGGTTTGGTTAGTAAATTTTACTATTTGTCTGGATAAAAATCACCCTAACTGGTAGGATAGGAATTACTGTACCGTCAGGGTAATTTTTATCAAGACAGAGTGGTAAAATTTACTAACTAAACCTAGAATTTTTATTGAAATCTAGACAAAAATTACTACGCTGGAAGGGTAATGGATATTATTTATTATCATCAGGACAATATTTCTCAAACGAAAAATAAAATTTAATTTTTATATATCGAATTTTATTGTTTAAATAAAATGGTAATTTTTACCAAAAATTTCTTTCTCCCTTGGATGAGTATTTTACGAATATATTCATTGCAAATACTCAGTTCAACCCTTCGACTCAGGTTAATCCATTAGATTTCTTTTTGCCAGAGTAAGACAGGTTTTAAAAGAGAATGGGGTGAAAAATCTTCGTGTCAGATGAAGAAAAATGAACAGGTTGTTACACACATCTCGACACAGTTCGTAGACATTGGAGAAGAAATAAAAGTCAAAGAGAGTTGAAAATAAAAGAGTTGAGAAGGCCCGGGGGTCTGACTTTTTGCTCGTTAACCCGTCTTACAGCCTTCCCCGGGGAATTCGAGACAAGAATGGTGGAAAAAAAAAAAAAATTCTCTTGACGAGGAGAAGGCGCCATGTGTAATCTCAATTCTTGTGTACAGAATTTTACGAATCAAGTATTAATAATTAAATTCATCAATTGACTTGAACAAAATCCAACTAAAACTGAAAATAACAGTTTTTTTCATTCAATTAATTAAATAAAAATACAGACTACATAATTAATTAATTAATTGATTAATTTAATTCAATTGAATGTATTTCATTCAAAGAAATCTAGATAAAAATTTTATTCGACAACTGGAGAGATTTTTCTTTGAGAATTACGATGGGAAAAATATCAATGAGAATAAAAGAGGGTAAAACTCAAAGTAAATTGAAAGTACATAGAATTGCTGACTTGATTCTCTCTCCCAACAGATAAATTTTTGTAATGGTTTGCACGGTTGAGCTGTCGTCAAGGTACTGTGTACTAGGGTTGATTTAACTCACCCCCTTGTTCGTCTTTCCCTCGTTCATATAATGCACAGAAAATGGTATAACGAGGCGTTCTATTGGGGGGAGTTTGGTCAGGCGAGGTATGCGAATGACGTTATCCAATAGCTTTTGATCTCCATCTAAATTATTGTCCTTTACAACTCACCCCCAGATCATAATACACTAGCATTACTGTCATGAAAATTAAACGATTCAATTTTTCTCTTATCAAATGATCAAGTTCTATCCCTTAATTAATTTTTGAATTATCTCGACAATAAGTGATTTTTGAGAAAAATGTTAAAAGACATTTTTTGTAGGAAATTTTATCAGCTATAAAAAAGGTCTCTTGACATTTTCCTCTGAGATCAATCATTCCCGAGATAATTGGATAATTAATGAAAATTTTATATACGACTTGTTATATTTCACATCTTCAAGTGAATCTTTGTGATTATGTTCAATATCTCGATGATGAGAGATTTTTAGAGAAAATGTCAAGAGACATTTTTTGTAGAAAATTTTCTCAGCTACAAAAAATGTCTCTTGATATTTTTTCCTCAATTCGATGAGTTTCGAGATAACTGCATAATAAACAAAAACAAGAAATTCCATTCATTGGCTTCGACCACTTCAATCCTTTTTCTATCTTATTTTATCTCGTGATAAAAGAGAATAAGGAGAAAGTTTCTATTGTGAGAAACTCTATGAACCAGAGGTAAAATGTACATCATTGGAAATTGCCAAAGGGCGAGTGATTCAGAGTGATCCGTAGAGGTAGAAAGACGATAAATAAAATAGAAAAGATTTTTACTATCCCCATATCTCTCTCTCTCTCTCTCTCTCTCTGGAGTATTCAATCTCGCTTCCGGTCAGAAGGCACTTTGGGGCAGGAGATAAGAGGCTCTTTTCGAGCCCACCCAGCCCTTCTCCATGATCACCAGTGTGTTACAGAAAAGGATCATCTTATCCTCTACATTTATTTTTATTGGCATTTTGCTATGAAAACTCCAATCATCAATGGAAAAAAAAAAATATAGTAAAAGCTGTCCTCAAAGGGTTTAAATATCGATTAATATCATCATAAATCAATTTTTTTCGATACAATTCTATTTACAACGAAATAGAAAATTTCGTAAATTTATTATGAAAGTCAATTCAGCTTAAGCAAATTTGTTTTTGATGAATATCTTTGGATCTAAGGAAGATGGCGGAATTTTCATAGAGACCTTTTTTGTAGAACAGGAAAAGAGCTATAAAAAAGGTCATTACAAAAATTTCGCTATACCCCATCAATTCCAAGATATTCGCAAAAAACTTTAATAATTTTCCAACAAAATCAATCCCTCATTTATCAGGATAAAAAATGATAATTTACCTGCTTTACAAACATCAAGATCAAGATCTCCAGTGATTGAGTGTGGAAATTGTCCATTAATTAACTCCTCAATAGTAAATCTTCTCTTTCCTCCCTCAACAATAGTCTCATTATTACCAAGTAAAACACGACACGTGACTCTCGCCACAGAAACAATAAAAATGACAAAAACCAACGAATGCAGCCTCATCTCTGCAATGCTTTTCAACAAAATCAACAGGCACTACACTCAACTGAGTCATAACAAAACAGCCCCTCAAGGAGAAAAAAAAAAAAAAGAAATCACTCGACTTTACTCAGCAAAACAATAAATCAAATCATATAATCTAATTTAGCCTTTTCCCAACAATTCTAAATCTCTCTCTCACTTTATTTCCACTTTAGTTGAAACTTCTGGCTCAATGTTTATATCTCCAAAAAATCCTCTCTGTCTTTTATACTTCAAATAACTTCAAACTCAAACTGGCACTCAACAATTTTCGCGCTTCCTGGAATGAGAGAATAAATTTTTTCATGTGGAAATTTTACATTTTCCAATTTTCTTGAGATATTTTGAATTTTTTTTTTTTCACAATGACAGTTTTTTTTAAAATTTATTTTCACTAAAAAAATTTTAATCTGAAAAATTGAATTAATTTTTGGATTTTTAATTGACAATTTTTGTCTGAATTATAATTAAAAACAATGTTCACAATTTTATTGGTTGAACGTCGCGTAGCGTGCGATAATCGGTCAGCTCACTGACGATTTCAGGTCAAAGTTCGAGGGAGTTTTGACTCGTGTTGATTGGCCGAGTCTTTATACACAATTACGTATTTCACTATTTGTATGTTGACAATTTGATGACACTAGTGGAATTAAACTATTGAACACATGATGGTAAGTGTTTGGTGATGTTGTTTTGGTGGAGGAGGAGTTGTTACTCCGATATCGCGAGTTATACGTCCGTCCGTTGGTTTGCCACGGGCCGACTAGATGTGATGTTCGAAAGCGCCCGCCCGAAGGAGGTGAAGCCACGAGAGAGCGCACAGGGATATTATGAGGGTGGGGGGGATTTTATTCTGTTGGTTTTTGTGAGGGGTGAAATGGGAGTGAGGATTGAGGTGAATGATTGGAGCATCATTCAGGGGATTTTTTTTTTTTTTTTTATAATTTTCAAGATTTATAGAAAAAATTAATTTTTTTTGAAGAAAAAAAAATGGGAAAATATTTATTTTTTTATTAATTTATTAATTTTGGAATTTACGATTTTTTTTTTTTGCTGAAATATGATTTAAAATCTTTTGTTCAAGAGATTATTTTGATAAATATTTATGAACTGATGTGTGCGTGAATCGCGTATTTAATGTGCAAAAGCACATGTTTTTAATCCCACGGATTCTGGTGAAATTCGCGAGGGGGTTGCAAAAAAAAAAATCGGAAATTATACTGATTCCGTGTATGGACAGTTCGACTATCGAATTACTGTTATGGGATCACCCTCTCGCACACCCTCCACGCCAGTCGCAGACCTCTGGGGTGCAAATTTACGTCGCAAAATCCCTAAAAATGTTCATGTTCATACTTATTATAATTTGGGGATGGAAGGAAATTTTATGAAAAAAAAAGTTGATTCACTTTTTCATTTCTCCAATTTGTTTTTTATAATTTTATTTATTCATTCATTCAACAATACATAATTGTAATATGGAAATAATTCCATTTAGGTTCTATAATTAATGCCATAAACAATTGAACAATTCGATTTATCGTGAATCATCAAAAATTGTTAATTGTCAATTATCTCGATAATGAATGATTTTAGGACAAAATGTCATAGGACATTTTTTGTAGAAAATTTTCTCATCTACAAAAAAGGTCGTCTGTCATTTTCTCTTAAAATCGTTCGATTCCGAGATAATTAAATAATTAACAAACATTTCATAATTCGACTCATTAAATTACATCACTCCAAGTTAATCTTGACAATTATACAGATATCTTGACAACGAGTCATTTGACGAGAAAATGTCAAGAAACTTTTTTTGTAGAGAATCTCGTCAGCTGCAAAAAAGATCTCTAGACATTTTCCCTCAAAATCAATCAGTTCCGAGATAATTGCATAATAAACAAAAACATTTTACCAAATTATCGAACGCCTCAAAACAATTCGATAAATTTCCAAAATTACGTGACAATAACTAACACCAAAACTTCAGTTTCCAACAATTTTCGATCACCGTGATGTGTACAATCTAGTTTGAGCGAAATTAATTAAAATATCTCGCTTGGTTGAGGTACCAGGTACTTGGAATCTCGAATGTTTGAATTTTACTTCTCCTCGTGAATTGATTTAAATTCATAGCAACATTAATTTTCCTTCCTGTTTCATATTATCTTTTCTTCCCTAATTGCTCATGCATAAATTTTGTTGTGGTATGTACAGCTGCATTTGGCTCTTAGCTGGACTCCAAGATGTGTAACAGAAAAGGAGAATGACGTGATGGGGAAATAATTAATCAGCGTTAACGAATAGTTTTTCCCTCTTGAGAGAGAGAGAGAAGAAAAATGGTCATAATCGAGGGAATTTGGAAAATAAAAAATTCATTAAGAGTGAAAGATGAGGGGAACAAACTCTCTTATGACTCAATTATTTTGAAAATACGTCGACCCTAGCTAAATGAAAAAGAAAAGAAATCTAATTAATTAATTGATGGAGCAAATCAGTAAAAAGAGACGAGTTTAACAATTTCGTGCATAATATTTTTTTTTGCAAATATCTCGAAAACTAGTGGGTTTAGAAAAAAGTGTCAAGAGACCTTTTTTGTAGGGAATTGAATTCTCTACAAAAAACATTTTCTGATAATTTCCTCTCAACCCAGTAATTTCCAAGATATTTGTAAAATAATCTGAAAAAACGGTTTTCAGACTTGAAATTAGAAAGGATCAATTGGTCATAAAATTATCTCTTTAATGAGTGATTTTAGGGAAAATTCTTAAGAGACCTTTTTTGTAGAGAATTTCATCAGCTACAAAAAAGGTTCTTTAACATTTAGTTGTAGAACCACTCATTACCGAAATAAATGCATAATTGATAAAAATACTATACATCAATGAAATATCAAGTCATTCATTGAAAGTGTAAAGATTAAAAAATAAATATTTATGACCAAATAATCTCGAGAATCCATTGACCCTAGGCAATTAAGAAAAAAAAAGAAATCCACAATCAGAGTTTGTGCATTCACATATAAATGCATTACGACTTCTCTAATTAATTCGTTGGATCGTGTACGAGACTCACGCATATTTTCCTTGACATGATATGCATTTCTTCTTGATTTTTAAAAAATTATTCTTGCAAATGTTGAAGACAGATAAAAAAGAGAGGAAAGGATGGATACGTGAATTTTTTAACTGAGATTGAAGCTTGAAGAGGTAAAACGAGAGGGTTTTTCATACAGACCAGTGTTTTCATTCGTTTACCAAGGGTAATTAAGTCGTCACACGTCGTAGACTCACGGTTTAACGTTCTCGTTCGCCTTAATTACATGTAAAAATATTCGTAAATATATTCAACGATACTGACTCCATTCACAGCTCGTTTAGTTATTATTTATAATATTTTTGAATTATTTAATTCCTCTATCACGAAATTAATTTTTTTTCTCTTCAAAATCAGCAAAAAATAGGTCATTCAGGGTGGATTGACCACTTGGAACAGTTGGATCTCTTTAAAAAAAAAAATGGAATTTATCTTAACGTTTTTATTACAATATTTCCTCCATATCTCCATCAAAAATGATGAATCACAGAATTTTCCTCAAAAATTGGATAAATCTTGCTTCCGAGAATGCGTCAGGTTGTTTCCACACATGTCGTCCATTCACAACTTCAAAACACTGTTTCTTGAGTATATCAAAATACAGTGTACCAATGGTCTTGCTCACCAAGTTTTTAATCTCCTTGAGACACTGATAGAACTCACGATCGCACTTGCAGCTCAGACTAATCATCAATTTCAACGTAAAATTAGTTTGATTAACTTATCAGTTGTGGTTGATAATTGGAGTGGAACGGGGAGGGGGAGAGAGATGATAAAATGGGTGAAAATAAATGAATCTCACTTGCCTGGTAGAGGATGAGGGATTGGTGATACCATTTCGGGTCTCCTTGGGCTTCATTTGGTCCGGGCAATTGTCATGGGCACGACAGCATGAGTCAGTGCGATTGTGAGTTCCAAGGTCATCGATATTTCTCGCTTTAGAGCCTTTGCCACACCATTTTGTACCTAGTCACCAAAATTATCATATTACTGGGTTTATCAGTCATCAATCTCCTTGAATCAACAAGAATAATTAAATATTTTACGTAATAAATTTGGTTAAGAATTTATAATGTGAGGGAAATTCTATTCAATAGGAATTTTTGATGATTATCTTGGAATTTGAAGGAGATACAGAAATTTTCATGAAGAGCTTTTTTGTAGAGAAAAATATGAGCTATAAAAAAGATCTTTATGAAAATTTCGCTAATTCCTCTAGATTACGAGATATTTCTCAAAAACTGATGTAGACATGAAATGGACTCATTTGGTTTTAGTGAAATTATCGATTTTTATAATTTTTTTATAATTAAAAAATTATCATCACCTGGTAAAATTACTCCATACTGTTGATTCCTCAATGCCACAAAGTACGGATCATTGTACATATCTTCAGTAAACCAGCCCTCATCGAGATCAAACTGATCATCCTCAAATTGTCCATTGATTCCCAAAAAAATGATGAGGAATGAAATGAGAAATATCACTCGATTCATGTTTCAACTCGTGTTACCCAGCAGCTCTTAACCAGTTAGTTTTAACCCGCAACTGAGTGAATAAATCAAGCACACGCCCCTTTTATGAGCATGATACTCAGCCTGTTGCTTGTTCAAGTTTAAATAATTGATAAACACAAACTGTGAACATTAAACTTGTCCACAAGTGCTTGTGGGAAAGGTAAATGAGGTAATTAATGTTAATCAAGTGTCATCTAATCATGTCCTCTTTATTCTGAATTTTGTTAAAGTCAGCAATTACTTGAATACAATCGTAGAAACGCTGAGAAAATTTATTTCTCTATTCTAATGCCAGAACTTAATTCTCAGTATGAATTCTCAATTCATTATTGTAATTATCTCGAAAATGAGTGGTTTCAGAGCCAAATGTCAAAAGACCTTTTTTGTAGCTTAGAAAATGCTCTTAAAAAAATGTCTTCTGCCATTTTATCGTAGAGTCATTAGTTATTGAGATAATCTCAAATTCTTCCAGATGAAATCCATAAACTCATCATTTCATTAAAATTCAGTGATTGGATTTCAGAAAATGATCAGGAATTGATCCATTTGTGAAAATATTCTGTCCAATTTTTATTTTTATAAATAAAAAAAAAATATGATAACAAAAACAGATCAATCCATGGATATGAGCCTCAATGTTTTTGTTTTCGATGATTAGTGACGTCTTGAAATCTCCATCAACTCATCAAACACATGTGTTTAATAATTCTTTTTACCATTTTTATTTATTCTATCTGAACTCGACGAGAATTGTAGATTGATTTATCAAATAACCCTTGAATTTTATCCAAACATTTTTCCAATGAATCTGATGAATTTATTTCTTGAAAATTTCCTACTCTTTGCCATGACGTATTCCTCGGTGTTCTCAGGTGATTTTTTGAAACACTTGTTCTTGACAATGTCAAAGTACAATGTACCAACGATTTTACTCGCTTTAGTTCTCACACTCTTGAGACAATCATAAAAAACATCATCACACTGACAGCTGAGTCTGTGAATTATAAACATTTACTCCATTAATCATAGATATTATTTATGAAATATTGAAGAAAATTGAAATATGTAATCTATTACATTGTCACAGTTCCATTGTTGTGTATTCCATATTTCGTTGTTTTTCCTTTAATTTTGTCTGGACATCTGTCATGATCACGGCAACATCTGTCTGTTTCACTATAATGACCAAAGTCGTTGTCGTGTTTTGCTTTGTTTCCTTTGCCACACCATTTGGTTCCTAGTGATAATGAAAAATTTGATTATCCAGAATTGTTGATATATTCTCTTGGGAATATTATCTCTAGAATCACTGAGTTAAGAGAAAAATGAGAAAAGACTTTTAGTTTATCCTATAAAAAAGATCTCCATCTCTGGAAAAAAAATGAATATTCTCGAGAAAAAAAATTGGGTCTTCAAAATTCATTCACTTCCAATAATAAAAGCGTCATTTAAAAAAATTGATGACTGGGAAAATCAGCTGAATGAACAACAATACCAGGAAGTATGGTGGACGAAAACAAATGATATCAGTTAAATTACTGGAGTTTTTTTGATTATGGAAGAATAATGTGAATAATGAAATCTATCCATTATGAGTAATATTTTACCGGGATATATAACGCCCCATGATTTGTGTTTTTTCGTTCCATTAGTTTCTGGCGATAATGTAGTGGGTTCGTCCATCTGTGAAGTAGTCACTTCAAGCTCAAGGTCACTTGGATAGACCTCATTTTGAGCTATGACGTGGGCTAGGCCAATGAGGAAAATAACAATTGGTAAATTGTTCATATTCAGTTGTCTGTGAACATATGATGAAGATAAAATTTTGAAAATTTATGATTTTAATTATTTCAATTCAATCAAGTGGCTTTCAATTGTTTAATTAATTTGAATGTTGATTAATGGATTAGTTAAACAATTGATTAATCACCTCAATCAATGATTTCTTCTCAAATCAAGTTAACATTGATTTATTAAATCACAACATCTATAAAAACTATCAACAATTTATTTTTTTTCTATGAAATTGAAAATTCTATAAAAGAACATTAAATTGCCTCGAATAGAGTCTTCAAAACTAAACCTTTCCGGTGTTTATATAACTGACATAAATTATCCAAACGAACAGAACCAATAAAAAATGTTATTCTCCTTAAAAAAATAATAAAAAGTGAGTGATAAATCATGCGAAATGATTGCAACCAATGCGCAAAGGTAAAAAAAACCGTGATCACATGAGAAACTGGTTTGCAACAAAGAAAGTGAAATTTTCCTAATGCTGTCATCCAAAAAAATTTATCCGAATGAACAAGATTTCTCAATAATAAATAAATAAATGTCTTTAAAATTGTACTCACGTTTGTCGAGCTCAGCTTTTCAAAACAATCAGGTAACAACTATCAACGACTCTTAAATTCGCACTAGTTAAAGACCTTAAAGAGTAAGTGAGATTGAATTGATGCGCGGAAGGTCAAAAAGTCGAGGGAAACAACTCCCTCTCTCGCGGGGATTCCCCAACGTTTTAGTCTCGATATTGAAGAATCAGCTGTCGGTAAAACAGTACGTGTCTGCCGCAACGAGGCTCGCGAGATCTTTACGCAGTTCTGAGGGTTTTTACAAGTGATTAATAATGTCATTGGCTTTTGGAATGTGCGAAACACCGGGGTGCAAGGCTGTTGCTAGCCTCCGGTGTCCAACGTGCCTGAAAATTGGAATTCAGGGGTCATATTTTTGCAGCCAGGTAAGTGAATGTAATTTAGGTTATGAATTGCTAGGAGATTCATACATTTTCCATTTAATTGATTAATTACTTCAAGAAAAATGGAAAAATGAGTTAATATCGTGTGTTCATTCATCAAGTTTATAATGAAATTGATCAAATTATTTCATTCTGACAATTGGATAAATTTACAAAAATTACTGTACAGTCCAATGAACTTTGCAGGAAAATTCAAAATTATCTATTTTAGGATTGCTTCAAAGGAAGTTGGAAGACCCACAAAGTTATTCATGATATTGCAAGTAAGTAGATACATGTCTAAATATAAAACCCAGAAAATTTTCCAAATTCTGCCTGAAATTATTTTGCTTAAACAGTGAAACTAGATCCATTAATTTGACTTTCTCTCAAGTTTTTGGTGAATATTCCCGAATGGAAAGGAAATATCGAAATTTTGCTAGAGACCTTTTTTGTAGCTCTCATTCAGCTTTAAAAGAAAGGTCTCTATGAAAATTTCTCCATCTCCTGCAGATTCAAAGATATTCAATAAAAACTTTTAGAAAAATGAAACTGATTTCAAGGAAATTGATTATTGGATTGATCAACAATAATTAAAAATGATAATTTTTTATGATCAGAGGGAGATGGTGGAAAAAAATCATCAGGTGAATATAATCCTTGGCCGACGTATCATTACACCGGTAAATTGCGTCCATATCCAAGACCAGAAAGACGAGAAGTGCCAAAAGGAATAATGCGTCCAGATTATGCTGATCATCCAGAGGGACTTCCTCTGAGTGAACAGGCGGTGCGTGGCTCAGCGCAAATTAAAATTCTTGATGAGGAGGAGATCGAGGGTATGAGGATTGCCTGTAAATTGGGACGAGAAGTGTTGGATGAAGCAGCTAAAGCTTGTGATGTTGGTGTAACAACAGCTGAACTAGATAGAATTGTTCATGAAGCTTGTATCGAGAGAGATTGTTATCCATCGCCTCTCAATTATCATCAATTTCCTGCCAGTTGTTGCACTTCTGTTAATGAAGTTATTTGTCATGGAATACCTGATAATAGACCACTGGAGAATGGAGATCTTTGTAATGGTGAGTTTATTATCAATTGTCTACAAACAAACAATAGCAAAGGGTCATAGATCAATAGTTTTACAATGTTTTTTTATTAATAGTTGACGTGACGGTTTATCACAACGGTTTCCACGGTGACTTGAATGAGACTTTTTTCGTTGGTGATGTCAAACCGGAAATAAAGAAACTAGTCCAAGTGACCTACGAGTGTCTCTCGAAGGCTATTGATATTGTTCGACCAGGGGAGAAATACAAGGAAATTGGAAATATTATTCAGAAGCATGCACAAGCGCATGGATTCAGTGTTGTGAGGAGTTATTGTGGTCATGGTATACACAGACTCTTTCACACAGCTCCCAGTGTTCCTCACTATGCCAGTAAGTTTATGTATCATCTGAATATTGATAACTTCACTGGTAAACTGGTGAAATGTGTCCAATAATTTTATTCTCTTAATCATGGAATAATCTCGAGAATGAGTGACTTGAGAAGAAAATGTCAAGAGACATCTTTTATTGGAAATTTTCTCAGCTAAAAAAAAAGTTTCATAACATTTTCTCCTAAACTCACTCAATTCCGAAATAATTACAAATGGAAATACTGAATTGATTAATTCTCATTGAATATATCTTCAAGATCAAATAAAAAAATGATTATTTTTCTTTCTCACAAAAGAAAATAAAGCAGTTGGTGTAATGAAACCAGGCCACACCTTTACAATCGAACCAATGATCTCCCAAGGCACATGGAGGGACGAAATGTGGCCAGATTCTTGGACAGCAGTGACAGCTGATGGTCAATGGTCAGCACAATTCGAGCAGACTCTTCTTGTCACTGAAACTGGCTGTGACATTCTAACAAAACGACGAACCAATGACGGTAATCCATGGTTCATGGATCGTTCCTAGTAATTGCCATAAATGAAAAAAAACATTCTCCAAGGTTTAAAATCCCATCAATATCTCATCAATGAAAGAAAAATCCCATTATTCTCCAATCTCCTGGTGCGCAAACTACATTTTTTGATATAAATCAACTCATCGTTGGGAAGGATAACACATGTACCTTGTAATCATACTTAATCTTAGATTTTTCTCCAACTGATGAAATTCGTGTACATGTATTGATTCCACAATTTGTTAAATCAAATAAACATCCTTTCAATCAATTTTTTGTGAAGTTTTTGTAGAGAATAGAAACATTGTTATTTATTTCTCTTTTTTACGAATTACAGAAACAATACTTTCATTTTTCCCTAAACCTAAGGATAAATAACTTTTTTATCAATAAAGCTCCAGTTATCAGACAAACTTGCGTCTTTTCCAGGTATTAATGAAATAAATAAATAAGAAAAATCTATTTACAGTTTAGATTTGTCTCAATTTTGGAAGTATGAGGCAATCTTTTTCTCAGGTTTTTTTTTCACTCTTCGTTCTTTCCACTTATTCGCGTGCCAAATTCAGAGCTTGTGTTCTCGTAACTCTCGTCGTTTGATATTGTACTTTTTGAATGTTCTGGATCGGGGTTATCGTAATCATAGTCTTCACTTGATTTTTCGACACTCGCCGTCTCCTGGGGATTCTTCTCCTGCATCTCAGGGACTAAAATTCTCAGGGGTTTCTTCTCTTCTTTATCTTCATCTTGATTTTTCTGCTCTTGATGCCGTTGTTGTTGTTGTTCGTAATGTTTATCTGCCTTTTCCTTGGGGTTAAACGAAATAAATATTCATTAAGAAGAATTTTTGTGAACTATTTTGCGAATCTCTCTGGAACTAATAGGTTTAAAGGAAAATATCAAGAGATCTTTCTTGTAGAGAATGAAATTTTCCACAAAAAATGTCTTTTGCCAAATTCCTCTAAACCTCTTTCTTTCGAAGATATCAATAAAAGAATCTACAAATCACTGCTGAATTATTCAAAATTACCTGTTCTCGTTTGATTTGTTGTTGTCTAATCTGCTGCCTATGAGAATATTTTTGTGTATCAAATCTGAATCTGCCTCTCTGGTTATCCTCTCGAGGTACATCATCAAGTTCCTCACTAACTTGATACTCAATTCTGTGATTACTAGGCAGTGGTTCATCTCCTTGAGCCTCCTCACTCTCCTTCTGCTTCTGTTGTTTTCTCAGATGTCCTATCAGTTGACTGTTGACATTGCCAGCAGCAGCCAGAGCAGCTAGCTTCTCAGCAGCCTCTCGATTAGGCAGAGTTGTGTAGAATGGAGTAGCAACACTATCATCATTACCACTAGCACTGAAGTAATTATTCTGTAATTGGCTGGAAGCTGCAACAGCTGAATCGTAATCGATATTGTTCTCAGCCTGAGCTGAAGGCTCTGGGTGTTGATATCCAAGTGATTCCTGATCAACATTAGGATTGTTACGAATGTCTAGAGCTTGTTCTGGCTGTAGATTGTAACCAGCTGTTACTCTACCAGATGCGTAATCCTGTCCAACCAGTACCTGAATCAATCAAAAGTTATAAATGAATCTGTTGGTGAATTCCAAAGATATCATGCAAAGGTTTCTTGACATTTTCTTTTAAATTAATTCATTACCTATATAACCCACAGAACTCAACTACAGAAATCAACTGTACCTGTTGCAATTGTTGTTGTTTCTGTTGTTGCCTCAATTGTTTATTCGCCTGTTCATCGTAGTTAAACGAGTGCATCTGCGGTTGTGAGAATGTGGTGGGATTTGCCCCAGAACCGAAGAGTTGTCCGAGCTGTTGTTGAAGATGTTGTTGGAGTTGTGGTTGAGGTCCTCCATATTGTTCATCAAAGGATTGAGGAAAACTGTTGAGAAGATCGTACAATTGTGTTGCTGATAGTGGTGGACCAGCTGCTGCTGGATGTCCAACATGTAAATCAGGTGGCTGATGTCCCATGTGAGTGTCTGAGCTCTGTTGTTCCATGTGAATATCCTGCTGTTGACCTGGACCAGTACTTGGAAAGACAACGTGTCCACTCTGTTGCTGACCCTGACCATTTCCTGAGAAGCCAACGTGCAGGGAACTGTGTAAATTCGTCTGCATTGGACTATTTGACTGGCCAAACTGAATGTTTGTGCCTACGACACCTGCCCTGGAGATTGCTGGATGATTTAGATAGAGTTCGTTCGATTGGAGGTCACTGGTACCTGTGGACACTCTTGAGGGGTCAAAGTCTGGGGTATAGTACGTTGGAGCTGGTGTTTGGTAGTCTTTGAAGTTTATTTCGTTGGTCTCTGTCACCTCGTAGGCATTCTGGGTGGGAGTGGGGGAGGTCACTGGTCTCTGGGAGGAGACACTTGTCATCAGGGTTCCATATCCATAATTTGTCACTGAAAAATGTCAAGAATGATGATGATTAATACTATGGTGAAATGGTGAAAGGGGATTATTTCATCTGATGATCAGTTGTTGAACAGTATCTCGTGATCAAAGAGAGATAGCAGAATTTTCATAGAGACCTTTTTTGTAGAACAATACGAGATCTACAAAAAAGGATCTCATAAAAATTTTGCTATCTGCCTTAAATTCGGAGATATTGATCATATCACATTAATTTATACGATTTTGATATTTGATTACCTTGAACATTGGGATTGTATTCTCCATCATGAGGAAATCGTCGATGATCTTCATGCCCATGCCCTTGACCATTGTGATTGTATTCACCATCGTTGGGAAACCTTCGATTATCCTCGTGCCTACGCTCATGCTCATTTTCCTCATTTGAATTATACGGTTTATCAGCCAGACTTAGATTTGGTGCTGGAATTGTATGAATTGGCCCCTTATCATCGTCAATACCTCTACGATGAGTTGGTGGCATTGCCATGGGTTCAGGTCGATACTCAGGACTGTACTCAGGACTGTACTCAGGGACTTTATTCATCATTTGAAACTCCTTTATGGGTTGACGTTGTGACATTAGTGCTAAATTTGGTATTGCGCTTAGAATGGGCATTGGCTTCTTCCAGGAGGCTGGAGGTGCGTTGAAAGCCGGTCTCACTGGTCTTCCTCTACATTACGTCAACGTATTCAGTGAAATAACACAATAAAAATCAACTTCAAGAGTCAAGTGTTTAAACAACTCAACTGAGAAATGAAATATTTGGTAATTCAATAGGGAAGCGTTGAAAAGAGACCAACTAGAATTCATTTTTTCTTGAATATCTTGAAATTGGAGGCAGATGGCGAAATTTATGTAAAAACCTTTTTTGTAGAGCGAAATACAAGCTACAAAAAACGTTTCTATGTAAATTTCTCCATCTTCCTCAGATTCAGAGATATCTACCAAAAACACATCCTCAAGTTAATTTGACCTCGTTATTCTCTACCACTTTGCCACTGAATTGTGTGATTATCTCCAGAATGTGTGATTTTAGGAAAAAATGTCAAAAGACATTTTTTGTCGACAGAAAAATTTTCTTCAAAAAAAGTCTTTTGTAATTTTTTCATAAAATTACTGGTTTCCTGGATTATCACCTAATTAATCAAAAATACATATTCATCAGTTGATTGTTAAATAGAGAAGAAGATTTGAAAATACCTGAAATTATTGGGTTTTCCAAATACAGGCCTCTTGGGTGGATAATTATTATTATTAATGTGCACAGTATTTCCCATTGAGATTCTGTGACCAATGGGCCACGATTTCTTGTACATCTGGGGTGGATGAGGTGGGGGAGGTGATAGAGGTCTTCGAACTTTGTATCTTGCTTCTGTCAGGCAAATGCATATCGCCAGCAACCAAGGAATCCAACTAAACGCCTACAAGCATGAATAACAAACCATAATGTTTTTTTTCGTGAACCCATTCCAGTAGAGGTAATGTCCCACTTTGATATCCTTGATCCTGTTGATACGTCTCAACAAAATTTTGATAACCGGACACTCGAGTTTTGTCTCCACTGATCATTGAGTACATTTTTAATGCGTTTATGCTCAACATACACGAGTCATTTAAGTGGGCCAACGTGCTACATCCACGTGATAGGGAGAAAAGCCTTGTGTATACCGGCATTTAAGTTATATCCAGCAATAGAAGGAAATTATCGTGTTGATAATGATGTCAAGATTGCCGAGTTAATGTTTCCGGATACAGAGGTTTTCGAAAATGAAATTTTCTCCCACTTAAACGCCAAAAAAAAAATTTACGGATTTTGTCAATATTTTTAATCAAATTGAAATAATTCAATTCTTCACTATTTGTTCTAAAAAATTGTAATGAAAAATTAGAAATTGGAAAATTTATTTATAAACAAAAAATGCAAATTTCTTTTCTTCAGCTCGAGACAACATCTTGAGCACAAAGTGAAAATATCGAATCACGATAGAAAATAGCATCTATCATTGTGTATTTAGACCGGTGAATTAGAAATCCTTATGTCTTCAATCACTTGAATGCACGAATATTTGCCTAATCACCAGTGAGAAAGTCCCTCTATCACGTTTTACGCCTCTACAACTGATGAGTGCTTGAGTGCATTAAGGAGATGGAAATCTATCGCTGTGTGTATCAATTTCTTGGTGTGAATTATCGGATAATTGTTGGTATAGAAAAATACCAGGACATGAACATGTCACTAGCTCACCTACTTCGGGCCTTATTACATTCAGTTTTATTTTTTTTTCTTAATGATTGTTATTAATTTTAATATCACCACTGGAGGACTCGAGTGCCATTTATTTGTTTGATTATGACGGAATGTACTTGAATAGGTCAACAATTGTATATTTACAATTTAACAATTAATTTTTATTCAAAAAATTCAATAACTTTTCCAAATTTAAATATTGAGTCCAACCAGATGATTAAATTCTACTTTACAATTACTTATTAACGAATATCTCGTAATCAAATGGAGATACAAAAATTTTCATAGAAACCTCTTTTGTAGTTCTCATCTTTCTCTACAAAAAAGATCCTTATAAAAAATTCGCCATCTCCATTAGATTCAAAGATATTCGTCAAAAACTCAAAGAGAAATTGACTGGACTTGTCTGGTTAAACCACTTATACTCATTTTACGGTAAAAAGAATAACAAAATGGATAACTGACCTTCATAATGCCCGGCGTTCTTCCACACTGATGGAGGAAGTTGAAGAATAACTTGGAACCAAAATTCCAAACTTAATTCACAATGAGATATTGTCCAGGAAGGTAGCACTGATGGTTCTACAGACAATTAGGTCATTGTCCTTCATTTATACCACGCATTTCTCCTTCTTTTCTTGGTAAATCTCCCCTCCCCCCTACCTCCCCCACCCATTTCACCTGTCCAGCACGTTTTGGCTCATTATTCAAGGGTGGGGGGGGAGATTTTAAACTGATATTTTCACTGTCAAATTTAATGTACTTCATTTAGATATACTTAATATTAATTAAGTAGATCATTGGGTCATGGAACCAGTGATAGAGAGGCTTTTCGCTTTCACCGGTGGCATTTGAAACAGTTTGTTTGATTTCAATTTTACGGGTTTGATCAATTAGTTAATGAGGATATAATTCATTGATTAATTTAAGAGGAGAGATTGTTTATTTTTCAGGACAATGTCAAGGTTGAGGAGAGGAATTTAAAACCAGTTTTTTTTTTCATGTATTCATGGTTGATCGTGATATTTATGATGCTTTTTAAAAAGTAAACGGAAAAAAAAATAATCAGTATTTTTAAAATTGAAGAGAATTTATGAAATTATTTGAATTGTTTTGGATAAGTTTTTGATTATCGGGACGGATTTGATTTTTTTTGATTGATGGAAAATTGAATGAATACTAATAATTCTACGATTTCTTCGTTTTCCCGAGTTTGATAATTCCATCGACCCCGATAATACCTCAAGGTGAATCACCGGAACGGGATCAATGTACCCTGACACTTCCGATTTACCGGATTGAATCTTCAATCCAACCGGTCTATCGGTTTCTCTCCATATATATAAACCTATCTTCAATATTCCATCAAACACGTGAAAGAGATAAATATCCTATTGGTGCAGAAGGATTCTGGATGAAACATTCAATGATGTGATACAGTGACCTAATAAGTTCACTGGGGAATTAGCAAATGTCAACAACAAAAAACTTGGAAATATTTGATCGATAATCCTCTGAAAGGCGAATCAAGATATCCGAAAAAACTCATCCTCGAGAGAAATTATTCAGTTTTACTCAACAATGCAAATTAATTCCACTAGAAACCTAAATTCTAACTCAAAACCAAAACAAATTTCAAGAACTTTAAATATTCCGAGTTCATTTTCAACTTAAAAAAAAAAAATACATCAAAAGAAATCTCCATTTTAATTTTATGATGATTATATTACAGGAAGAATACTAATGAGTCCGTTAAAGTAACAGTAAAATCGTCACGTTGAATAAATTTCCTTGAATGTTCACTGAAGCGGAGGAGCTAAATTAATTTGAGAAATTCTCCAAAAACCGCATAATAATCTTCCTAGACAATGATTGAAGATCATCAAATAACAAAATATCTAGAATTTATGTAAACTCTAATCATTTGCATAATTTTTTATTAATCAGTCCTTTCATTTTCAAATGAAATCAATTCACCTCTGAAATTTAATTTCCTCCCTTTCTCTTTTATTGGAAAAAAATCCATAAATTCAAGATTTCAAGTGATAGGAAAAGTTTTTCAATTATCAGATGGCACGACAAATCGAAAAATATCTGATTTATCGGGAATTTCAACACAATTTCCTCTTTTACCATCATCGAAACACCAAAAAACCTAGAAATCTGCTTTATCAACTAATTACCATCGCCGATAACCCTCTCCATAACCTCCAAAAATTCCTTCCCCCGAACAAAAACTCTACATTACCGACACTCACCTTCAATGGCCCATTCCCTACATCTTTGAATCAAGTCATCACTATGTCATTAAAAAAAAACCCGAACAACTCATTACAATATCCCCTGCGAAATAACCTCATACGTCGCTATAAATATAAATAAAACTCTCGCATAATAGACGCGGTTCTCACGCCTGTTATCTCCCCCAAGACAGTGTATCGAATTCCCCCCCTCAACCACCCACATACCTGATGTAAAAATCTTCAAGAAAAAGGCTGCGTGCCGC
This sequence comes from Coelinius sp. EB29, assembly GCA_035578325.1. Lineage (NCBI taxonomy): Eukaryota > Metazoa > Arthropoda > Insecta > Hymenoptera > Braconidae > Coelinius > Coelinius sp. EB29. The sequence goes on from JAOZGT010000008.1 coordinate 3,312,872, forward strand.
CTATAATAATATATTCCCCTCACAATTCACATGTATTCACGCATGGACTGCTTCAACTAAAATTGCTGTGCATTTATGGTCAAACAACGTGTCTTACTCATATATATTGAAAATAATCTCACCGGTAAAACCAACTAGCTAGTGAATAATGGAAAGTATATTTCTATAACCATGTATCTAATATTTGTTTCACGATATTATGAATAATATAGGTCAGGAAACGTCTAATATGCCCCATTCATACGGGTTTTTTCCCATGAAAAATTCCTCCATTGTGACATGAAATTGTTGGAAATAATTCTAATAAAATTAATGGAACACTGGGATCAAGGCTGGGATCACAAGAGCATTAAAATCATTTTATTCAATTATTATATTACTGACGTATGATTACCACGTGGAGACAATGCATAAGATATTAAAAAAAAAAATTGAATGAGCCACGCGCATATGTATTACATATCTGTATAAGAACCCAATGATATTCACCATCGTAAATGCTTCACGCTCTACTAGACATGTGGGTTCTCCCTCTCTGAAGAAAATCTAGACCTCCTCTACCTCTTTTGCGATTAAAATCATGTTATGTAATCAAATAATGCTCAACACAAATGTATAAATCCAATGGTCTCGTGCCCAGTGGAGTGGGTTTGTATATGTGAAAATAAACATGTTCACGAATTATGAACAAATAAAAAATGTTAAATTTGATGAGGTCTTTAATTAAATCTACTTGTAACAAATAATAGGATATTCTTAGAATATCAAAAAATTGAGGATTAATTGTAAGAAAAATCAGCGAATCTTATACATCCCATCGGCCGGTTGCCCGAGGGACTGCGTTGAGAGAGCAGCGCCGTTCGACGTCATGTCCGTTTACAGACTTCCGTCCCATTTACACCAAATCACTGCGAGCCAGAGTGTGGTAGGGGCAAGCGATAAGATGTTTACACATCAAAAAAATTGTATTATGATGTTTCAACAACAAGCATTCAGCATTTTGTGTCGAATATTTTTCATTTTAACGCAAAACTCGCAATTTTTTTCGTTATAATTCAATGAATTTGTTATCATGATTTCCTTATTATTATTTTAATCCCTCTATTCGGATGAGAATCGACACCCACGTTGGTATAAAACCACAGAGTTATCATTACGAAATTAAACGTGGGAGCAGGTACAAGTTACCTCATATAAAATATACTCGTAGAAGGCAATGAAAAAACATCGAGTAGGTATTAACAAACCCCTTAATAAACATATTTTTTGTACATTCGTCATCTCCATTGGAACGAGTGAGCCATATTTAATGGATTCACATGTAGGTAGTACTCGGAGTACTGAATATATTATGATCCCTTCTGATCCATTCAATTGACGTACCACCAACGCTTTGGGTATTCTTTTTGGTCTCGTTCACGTTAACCAAACCTGATGCATATGCAATAATTTCCCGATTGCATGGCACGTGGTCATTACGTCAATTCTCTATCCCAGTTGTGTCTCGTACCTAACCAACAGTTATAGGCGATTGGCTTCTTATTAAACCAGTAGCTAGTTATGCTAACCATCAGAAATTTACCATCAACATGAGAGGTGGATAATTCATATAATTCCCATAAATTCAACACTGAGCATCCTTTTATGTTATTAATCATTAAAATCCTTTGTATAAAATTTTTTTCATAATCATGATGACTAATTTCTCTAGGTCAAATTCAATATTCACACCTGGAGTCTCTATTTCATAAACAAATACATGAAATTACCCATTTTACTCACCTAATAACAGACACTCAAGTCTCATTGTTCTCATAGTTATGATTTCAAGACCACCAGGTGATGGTAATCATGTTGAAAATTGATAAAGTCCACAATAATCTTTGCAGGGAGCAGTTGCCAGTTGATTCCTGCAGATTCATTCAAGAAAAACCGTTACAACAAAAACATGGAATTATTCATGGGTCACTAAAGATAATGAGTACGAGGATATACTGAACATGTACATTTTCATCCTTGAGCTAACGGAAATGCTGAGAATCTCTTCGCAGTCAATTCTTCTTTATGCAAAAGGTATGATAATTCAGAATGAATAAGTTACTTTTATCTATTAGACATCAAATTTATTACAAGATCAACATTTTTCATTCATTCAAGAATATAATAGGCGAGCGAGACAATGTTTTCTGATGAATTTCCATTGTGCAATAATTGGTAAACCACATAATGGCCCTCAATTTATCAGTCTTATCGTAAAAGAGCAAAGGGTGTACATAACAATGTCTCGAAAAAATTGTGAATCGTTGGTAAGTGATTTATGTGATTGCACTGCGCAATGAAATGTAATAGAATGAAAAAAAAGTAATGTAATACGGACTTTAGGTGTGGATTCTATTGTTGGCCAAGAATTTACCTCTTTTCTTTCTCTCTTTCCCTTGTTTATTTTGAATGAATTGTTTCATGTCACTATTGACTACATGTTATGTTACATTTTCAAGCGTGTAAATTAAAATATTCACGCTTTCCCCTCTTCTAGTTACAATTGGGTCTCATTACGTGATAATGCAATAGTGGCCAGTTATATGTCTGTAGGAACGTCTGTCAAACTGGTAAAACCGGGCGATTTTATTAAAACATGTAGCGATATTTTTAAAAAAATTTATCCACTTGATAACCAAAATTTCAACTTTTCACTAGACCCTTGCAAATGTATATTTTACGTAACAATTTCACATTTTTGCATTTGTAATTAATTTGACAGGATTTACTCCGTTGATTTTGTAGAATTCAATTTCTTCACATTATCCCAAAAATTTTACTGATTTTCTCTTGTAATTATTAATAGTCAAAATGTCTAGAATAATTGCGAAATATTCATTAATTTATTGGGACTAAATGTTCATTTGCTTACGGTAAATCATAGCTGGTATACAAATGAGACGGTTTTCTAAATATTTTACCAGTTGAAATAGAAAATGAAAATTTATGGATGTTCAGTGACGGTTTTCACCGTGTAGGTGAGAGTGTTGGCAGTTAAGTGAGGAAGTTATCCGGGCGTTTGAATACTGGCATTACTTTCGCATACGTGCGTTTGTGACTTAGTGGCTGACTTTGAAAAATTGAAAATACAAGAGAAATATTATAATTACATGTGAGAGTTGGCTGATGGTTGAGATAGGTTAAAGAATTTTTTTTTTTTTAACAAAATTTCTCTTGACATAAAAATTAATTTTTATTGAACAAATAAAAACACTTAATTATTATATTTTTTTGAGAACACACAAATTCTCGAATACCTCTGAACACACACACAACATATCATAGTATTAATTATTTAATTACAAATAATATTTATAATATTATGTTTAAATTACAGAAAAATGGATACATTTTGTTGGAAAAAATATTAATTCTATCTATTGACATGTGGAGTTAAGGTATTTCGGTTCTATGACAGAGGAAAAGAAAAATAAATATTTGTTACATGTTTAATTCGTCTAGATTGAATCGCAATGAAAATCCATTGATAAAGTCGTTGAAAAAGCAGAATTATTTCAACAAAATGAGAAATCTCCGTTTTATTTTTTTTTTCTTGTCGACACAAGTAGAATGACTTCGACAATGGCTTTCTTTCAAGCGACTACACAAACACCTGTACAGCGGTAACAAAAATCATTACCAGACTGAGAATATTGGCTATGAAAGGAGGGAAAGAAGACCATAAAAAAGGAAATATATATAGACCCTCAAGTATTTAACATCTTGATACACTGTGCACACATATTAACCTATCGAATGTCACCTTGGGATCCTCGATGAATTTACCATAAAAAATTCATGTCGCTCCTCTCTCAGCTTGCATAACTTATTGCACAATAGTCATCAACCAAGAATTTTTCCTCTCATCTCAATAGAGAGTTAAGAATCATCGAAAAATCTCTTCAAATATTACTCTCAAGGCCAACGAATAAGTCAGTCTCAAGGTCAATGATTTTACAATGACCATTTTAATATATTTCCTGCTATTGTCGCACCAATGATTGCGTGATGTTCATCGCCCATCAATTTGACTCAAATTTCAGGAATGAATGTTTCTAAAAGTAATATGCGAAGAAGCCTGAAACATAAATCAATGATTCAAGGTCAGCTACTGATTGATAACACCTCAAAACCTTGAAAGAAAATACATAAAAACAGGAGAGAAACAGGTAATAAAAAAAAAGAGGGGGAAAAAATGGTCAAACAAGATTGTAAGCGATTACTCAATGAATGCGACAGTTGCAAGATCACGTCTAATCATTCACTTGGAATGCCTTAGGCGTACCGTCCACATAAAAAAACGATGATTCTTCAATCGTTTCAACACCTGACAATGATCCCATAACACAACGATTAGAATCTATGACTAATGATCAATGACTAATGAAAATCATTGATTTTGTCAAATTGGTCTAATTGTACTCATACAATATTTTCACTTCTCTCTCAGTGATCTTGACCATGAGACTGTAACGGAGATCATTGCTCTCTAATTCGCCGAGAGGCATCAGTGGCGAGGTCACCAAAGTCGGAAACGTCCTTGTCAGTGCTTCAGAGCATACGACCTCCGTAATGTAAGCCGTTACGCTTGGGCGTTTAAAGTCCAGAGACTGAGGAAGGTCGTGAATACACACTTGGAAATGAGTTTTTGATGGCCCCCCAGGATTGTTCACAAAAATTACTTTCCCAAGTTTTTAATAGCCGGAAGCAATATAATATCCATCATGCCAACCAATACCAATGGCTTTAATATTTCGACAGAATCATGCATACATCATAATCGGAAGCTTATGATCAACTCATTTAGCCTTCAGCATTCTTACTTTTTTTTCCCAAATGGTAATTAAACCATTAGTGAAAATGGCTTGTTCAGTGAGCCTGGTAACAAGTTAATACCAAGGTAGTGTGTAATTAGTTCATCCCAACCTCTTCAATTATCACCCAATGAGGAGTGGAATTCCTTGGTTGAGGATAACAACGATAACAAACAACCAAGACATCTACAAACACATGTTTTTTCTTTGCGGTTAACGTCAAGGTATCTGAATGGAATGCATACATATCCAATTTTTTAAACCCACAAGTGACCATACAGAGATTGTAATTACCAAAAGGGTATTGGTATATAGTTTTATCACGAGGATAGGATCAATGAGGAAGTAGAGACAAGGTTTGTCATTATTTTATTCTATCCATAACCCTGAATACCTTCTTAACTTTCATTCAGGGATAATAGGGTATATTCAATTTGATTTCAAACAAATTTATCAAGCATGTTAATCAAATACGTGAGACATAAATAGTTTATTGTGTGATAATCTTCTTGTTGAATGGTGGTGAATTATTAAAGGACAAATGGAGATGATTTGTGGTGGTAACTAATCTAGAGATTTTGTCATTTCTTTTGTTCTTTTCTAGGTTTGTTTTCTCTATATACATGAGGTGCAAAGGACAGCTCCTTCTTCAATGCCAAATCGTTGGAAGAGCTGATAAATTACTTGATAAATTTATCATCGACCCCCAAATCCTTTACCTGAGTTAGGTGGCACAAATCCAAATCCACTGGCACCAACAATTACACCACTGGTATCAGCTGGATTGCCGGGTGGTCCTGATGGGAATAGGACGGGCCCTGTAACAACAATTGAAACATTAAATTCATTCTAGCTATATAAAATAAGACATTTTGTACCACAAACAAATCATCATCCTAATAACTAGACTCAGAATCACTGGAGTATAACAAACTGCCTCCACAACAACCTCAAAATTAAGTGATTCATCATGAGGAACGATCTGTAAAAACAGTATTTTCACAGATGAACGACTACCCCCTCTTGCATGACCCTCTGATTACCATTATCAGGGTAGCCGGTGCAGTTGGCCTTGAGCGATCGTCAAAAAAAAGGCCTAGATGAATAATGATAGAGATATAATAGTCAAGTGGCATTCCATTCAATCAAGCATAAAGGTCGTCGATCGACAATGCAAGATTACGAATGTATATCATTCAATATGATGAATAACTTCTGTTCTACACTCAACACCTACTTTAATGCTAAGTAGTTGGAAATTGTAAACCAAGTCAATACAATTCACACACATGTTTGCCATAGTCATCATACCCAGACATTTGAATTGCAAGTAGCTAAAGATACATCAGAGAAAGTACTGATGAAGACATTCACTCCGGAAGTTATACGAGACGATAAATTCACCCGTCACATACATCATTGGCTTTAATCATTGAGATTTAAGATTTAACATTTTAACTTTATTCGTGTTACTCACCCCGATTGGATCGTGGATCTCTCATTGGTGATGCTGCACGAATGTATGGTCCAAAGCCAGCAAATAATTGACTATAATCCTGTGCCAATGCACCTGACACGATGGTGAGAGCAATGACAATTATGGCAATCTGGAAGATTAAATGATTAACACATTAAACGTCTGGTGGCACAAATCCTTTGTAAATATTCGCTAAAATCATTCAATCCGTCGATTGCTTTATGACTACTTATTATCTCCATTGACCAATATATGAACTTTTATCAAAATCGAATGATAAGACTTTCAAACTCTCAACCAGTTTAATACTACACCTATTCCACTAATTTATCCATTTTTCAAGACTTAAACGACTGATCTGCATGACATACCAGTGCGCAATATTCGAGGAAAAAAATCGGATTAAATCTACGAGGGGAACTGTGATCAATTAGATCTCTTTAAACCAGTGCTTTCTCGCGAGTGAAATTTCGCAAGTTTGATACATATCGTGGCGGTCTGTTTACCTCAATGCCCTGGTGTTCAAAATGAAAATTCAAGGGACTTTGGGTGATTTAATTTGCATCTACTTGTGGATAATGCAACCACGTGGGAGTGCTTTATTCTATTACGGCAATGCTGTGCGTGATATCACTCCCTTCCCCTCCACAAATGCGTGCCTGAGTGATGAAAAAAGGAATACAGAGGTGAAGAAAAAATACACGAATGAGGCAAATGGGTGAGGAACGCTCGCACGGCCGAGAGACAGGTATGCTATTGGAGTGACAATGATCCAGACACGAACGGGCATTTTTACATTCTTTTAACATGTCCATTTTTTTTTTTTCTTATGCTTCGGCTATTTTATTTACAACCGGTTAATAGATGCTGGCGTGTATGTATTTGTATTACCGAAATAATGAAAAGCAAGATTGTTAATAATACCGGCTATATGACTTACATGTAATAATAATAATTAACTGTAATTTTTGTGGTTTTCTTAACACTCGTGGAGAGAGTTATTCTATCATTTAAACCACTTTGTGTTATCTAAATTTTCGATTGAAAAAGTATGTTGTTTCCTTTCATGATGTATGTTAACGCCTTTCCGACACGAGGAAACATTAATTCATTGAGAGTTGCGATTTCGATCATTAATTGTCGAGGGCAGAAGCTTCTTCCTTGAGAAGTAAGTGGGTTTTATTTTTTTATTTAATTTTCAAGCATTTCAGTAACTGTTTGTTACGTAAATCTTCAATGGTGAAATGTTTACGGGGTTGGAGTTTCTGTTTATTTATCATTGGTTGTATGCATTTTATAATTTTGATGATAAAAACAAAATGATATGGCTAAATGCATGGGAACGAATAATTTCAACAAACTTTTTTTTTAAAAAGATATAAAGTAGATTCGTTTTATTGGAGTTTTATGGATATGATGTAAGTATTTAGTGAGATAGGATGCTACGGTAGTCATGGAATCCGTTCAATTTGCGATTAATGAATAAGAAAACCGGTTGTTATTGTGAGAGGGTATAAAACCCATTGGAATTATAAATTAGTATTTCTTGAGTCAATTGGACATGTAGATCGACGATAGATTTTTTTATTATTAAATTTAAACTTTCACGTTGATAATTCATGGAGTTTGTGTATGTTCAGGGAAATGAGATTGGATATTGGGTGGGTTCATTAGTGGTTGATGCGAGATGTCACTTTTTATTTTACTTTTAGCTGAATTTTATGTACATGAAAATTGCAAAAATTGTTTTTTTTTTTTCTTCAATTTCGTAACGTTTCAATAAGATATGAAGATTATGGTCAAATGAAAACATCTCTGATGTTTTAATCATTAATTAGTGATATTAATTTCACGATCTTAATCAACAATTCTTTCCCTCAAGTGCAATTTCATGTACATAATGATGTTTTTTTTTTCCTCAATAACACGTGATGTTTATTTCTTTATTTTTATTCTAAGGATGCTATTGCAATTGTTGAGGGATACCAAGAGCTATCCGACACACATGCCCGACTACCGTGACCCGTACCAGCTATAGTGGGAGATTGTGGCGATGTGATATAATACCACCAGACACTGGTATATCGCTCATGGGCGGTGGATGTTGGGCGAGTACTTCCGAGAGTTCATCTGATTTTTGCAGCAAAATTTGCAATTTTTAAACAAATTTTATATTCAACATAATGAGGGGAAGGAAAATCCGATTATTGATTAATCACTCTCACCAATCCAGCTAGATAATTGGAATTTATTTGGTTCCATAAGTTTTTGTAACACGCGAGATGTTTTATTGAAAGTTTGCGATTTAATCTCATGTTTATTTTGATCGCCAACTATTTCATTTGATTTTAACACTGGCATTACAATGTATCATGTTACAGGTAGTTGGTTATTTCTTCTCATTCGTTCGCACTGTAAAATTCCAGTTTCACTTTCATTGAGTTTACCTTCATATGCTCAACTGTATTCTAACAATTTATCAATGACGTACGTTTTGTTCCCGATCTCGTGAGCTTTCTAATCAATTTTTTTACCCAAAAGGTGTTTATTAAAAATTGAGGGATCTGATTACCACAATTTCTATCACTTTCGATCACATTTTATCAATTTTTTTTATTTTAACTTTTTTATTTTTTATCGATAATCGATAAATTTCGATTGATCGGTAGATTTTATCGGTGAAAATGGCAATAATCGGGATATCACGATATTGTTACACTTCATACCGGAAGTGAATGTGTGCTCTCTCTTGTGTTTAAATCGCTAGACGGTTTTGATAGGTGAATTGCGGATTTTTTTTTTTTCCCCCGTTGGAAAAGACTTTCAGTCACCTTGGCCGATGCCAACGTCTAATTTGCGATAGAAAAATTTGATAAGATATATCATATGATATATAACTCGTGCACATGGTCAACGGTGAATATCACGCAATGTGAGTGCAACAAATGGTTGAATTTCCAAACACTGGGTGAACATTATTCAGCATTGCTTTTATTTTTTTGACGTAATCAAGTGTTCTTGATGCATGTGTAAACAATTGTAGGTAAAATGTAGCGGGGAGGGCAATTGTTGAGGTTTTTTCATGATCTTGTGGGAGTTGAGTGGCAGTTTTTTTTTCGTGAATTGAGAGAATTCCCGTGGGATATTGTGAAACTGTGAAAGTTTAAGGAGGAAACGACAGGTTTTTGTTGTCAGGGGGAGGGGGGGGGGGGACGATTGTTTCTGATTGATATAATCGATTTTTAAGGTTTTCTGACTGAAGACAATGACTTGGAGAAAGCACTCAGAATTTTTGAAAAATCAATCAAAATTGCACGTTTTATTAAATACTCAATTATCTCGATAAGGAGTGATTTTAAATAAAAATGTCAATTGACATTTTTTGTTGGAAATTTCGTCATCTACAAAAAAGGTCTCTTGACATTTCTTTCTGAATTTACTCGTTACCGAGATAAATTACGTTTTACTTCCAGAAAAAATTACGAATTTTCTGAGTAATCATGAGAATTCTAGATTTGACAATAAAAAGTTTTTTTTTTTTCTTTATCATGCATGAAAATTCTGTGGTTACATTATTATAAGCAACCGAAGACGCGTGGTCACTGTCTGGATAAATTCTTCATGTTTTTTTAAACAGCTACATGAGCATTTTGAATCAATAACAGTAAACTGAAAAATGTAAATTTGAATATGATCATTTATTAGTTGGAATGCCACGGTTCGGCAGTCTCGAGTGTATAAACTACACTCTGGAGTGTGCGGTGTGTGTATAACTCGGTGAAATCATAGACGATGGAAAGGATCACGCGGAGGAAACATTTCAAATCCCTAACGAGATGTTAAAATACGTTTGAAGCTTTTAGAAGAAAATTCCGCCCTTTTCATTATTTCATTAACCCCAGGATTCTCAATAATTGAATTGAATTTTACTAAAACTTAATTTAAGAATTGTGGAAAAATTATAACGCGAATATCTACAAAACTAGTAGGTTTAGAAGAAAATGTCAAAAGACCTTTTTTGTAGTAAACAAAATTCTCTGCAAAAAACGTCTCTTGACATTTTTCGCTAAACCCACTAATTTCAGAGATATCCACAAAAAACACGGCAGATTCCGTAATAACACCATAATAACCATTAAAATAATTCAATATAGAAACAAACTATGCCCCTCATTTCTCAAGTGATTATCCCGATCACCATTGATATATGCTCTATGCTCATACCATTGCAAAACCCTAGTGTAGAAAAAAAAATCAATGTTTATTTGTAAAAGGGAGGAAACGTCCTTGAATGGAAAATCATATCGTTCACAATTTTTTTTTTTCTTTCCACTCATCTCGTAATACCTCACCTTCCCCTCAACTGCTGCGTATGCAAATGACAATGTGAGTGAGTGTTGGTTATAATTGTCAATGTTAATTGGGCCACCACTTCTTGACCCCATTTTGACCGTTCCTTTATTTCTCTCAAGGCATGCTGAACACCCCTGTTGCAATAATCCTAGTCAATAGTACACAAATATTGATATTCAATAATTAATTAAGCAGTCCAAAGGAATCTGTTATTAATTATTATTTTTTCATATTTTTTTAGGTAATTTAGATCTACTTCTGCATGAGTAATCACTTGGAACATGTAAATGAGATACAGAAGACCTCCTCATTACGGTCATCCGGAGGGATAAATCGATATGGACCAGGTGTGAGCTTACGAGGATTACGTGGGTGAACAGCGCCTCGAGCAAGGTCGGATAATCACTCAGTACATCAATTTCATCAGTAATTGATTTATCTGGGATGAGTGGGATTAAATCAACTTTTGAACAATTTTAAATCAAATTTTTGAGTGAGATTGAGTTGCAAAATGTTGATCAAATTAATTATGTACTGAATTTGTGAAACGTAAGTTGATTTGATTTTAGAACAAATCAGTTTTTTGGAGATATCTCGAAAGGGGAGAGAGATGGCAAAATTTTGGTCGAGACCTTTTTTTTAGAGAAGATTGAGATCTACAAAAAACGTCTTCACCAAAAATTGTCTATTTTCGTTAGATTCAGAGATATCCATCATAAACACACTTGTTCTGCAATTGACTCATTCAGCTTCACCACTTCACTACTAAATTCAGGGATATCTCTTGAACCAGTAGGTTTAAAGGGAAATATCAAAAGACCTTTTTTGTAGCTCATAGAATTCCCAATAAAAAAGGTATTTTGACATTTTTCTCTAAACCCATTATTTCCAGAGATACGGGCAAAATAATGCGTAACACATTTTGAAATTTATTTCTCATGATCACTCTACTGCTGGAATCATCACAATTCCACAGAAATTTTACCCATTACTGCTTGATTCTGTAGATTATCCATTTCACCCCACTCTCCCCTAATTAATCCGCCATCATTTAATCACCCCACCCCAAAAAACAATGAATCAAATGACTTTTTTATTCATATTTACTTTCGATTTGTTTTCACTTGCGCACGCAAACCACAAACCCATAAAAATTCTCGCATCAATATCACGCCAACAACAAATATATTGTTTTTTTAAAAAAAAAACCTCGTCCCATGGCCCCTAATTCTCCACGAAGATAGATCAATAATCACTGAAAATTGTCACTGAACTCACGCAACAAAAAAATTCCACTCAAACCGCAACAATGAAAATCAATGAAAAAAAAACAACAAAAAACTGAATTTTTTTGAAGTAAATTGACACTTTACTTACGAGTCTCATGGCGATAGCTATACCCACAGACTGATGAGTAACTTCAGTAACTAAATGATGGAAAAAACAACCTCTGTTGCTGTATAGTCTTGCTCGTTAACTGTTCTGGTATTACCAACGCGGGTAAAGAAAGAGCGGGACGAGCGTCCACTGGACTAGTAGCTAACGGGAGGGGTTGACGGAGAAAGAATATGCGGAGAAAAGTGGGAGATTTTTCAAATGAAAAGTATAAATTTTTCTCTGTTAAAATTTGGTTTCAATCAGATTGATTTTTCATCCGATTTATTATAAAACTTTTAATGATAATTTAAATTGTGTAAATTTCCCGCGTTCCTTGTCATGCGAGAAGACTTATTCGATTGATGAGGTGGGGATTCAAGCGTCGGTACTTATATATCGGTATTGTGGAGGCCAACAAGGAATCGTGTACACCCCCTCTTTATGCGGTACAGATGTGTCTCGTATCCGAGATGTTGGAAATGATGGTCAAGGTGACATGAGGGCCTGGGGGTCACCTTGACAACCGGTGGATAGGAGATTGAGAGATTTTAGATTGAAGGAGACTTTATTTATTTTTTTTCTTCTCTTTGTCATGGTATCTTAGTCGCCGGATGGTGGTAATGATGAAGGCTCATGGGATTCATTAGGGTAATTGGTGTCTCTTTGGTACAGTTGGGGATTGAAGACTCTTGTCATTAAGAAAAAATGATTTTCTTTTGATAAGGAAGAAGTACGAAATAATTAAAATTGAATTATTTTATAATTATTTTCATTTTACTGAGAATTGAAATTGTGATAATTAGGTTTTTGTGAGGGGTATAATTTAAAAAAAATTATTTGTCATTATTTTTGATTTTATCGAGGGGAAATTATAATCATTGAGAGGGATTTTTTTTTTTTTTTATTGAGTACGGAATAATTAAAAATTAACTATTCAGGGGATTATCTAATCATAACTAATTTACATGAAGTTTCAATGGAATTTATCTATTTGTAAATTATTTAGAATTAAATTCAACATTTCGATTGATATAATCATTCATATTCAGATGGAAAATGAATGAAGTTAATCATCAATTAATCATTAAAATAATACCATAAATTCCTGAAAAGTCAAGAATGATCAACAATAGATTTTCTTCTCCCAGAAACATAAAATAATAACAATTAAAAAAATAAATCCATAATTATGTCAATCCTACAATTACTTAAACATCAAATTCTCATCAAAACAATTGAGAAAAAAAAATGTACCCATAATCCTATAATTTTCCACCTGGAAAAAAAAAAGTCCCTGACACGTCAAAAAAATTGTCATCCACCTCTCTCCAATTCTCTCCAACAAATTTCACACGATAAATGACAATTGATGAATGCTCCCCGACAATACTCAATCCAGTCACTTATAAACGCATGTATTCACATCGCATTATAATAAATTCAAAAAAACTCCACGTGTTGAGAATTTTTTCATCTCAATGCCGCCAATATCATCCCACTCTGCTCCCCCGGAATCCGGATACCGAGATTTTTCCATTCATGATATTCCAGCCATCAAAATGGATTGTCGTAATCCAACGAGGCAAGAAAGAATTAAAAAAAATAAAGTGATTGTGACGTTGGTAATAAATGTTAAATCAGAATCACGAGAGTCGTGGAATAATTAAAGAGAATCAGCTGATCATGATGATCCAGGTTTTCCATAAAACTTGGATACCTCATTAATTTGGTTTAATTGAAAAAAAATCTCCATAGCCTCCAGCAATTCATTTTGTATTAAAATTGCAGAATATGATAGAATTGACTCACTAGCTGCGTCAATCCCAATCAATCCTGTACTAATGATTCTAACGGTTTTTTTTAAGTTCCTCTTTATTCCATTTTTTTTCACTCGAATTGGACTCCTCTAATTGCATAATTATAAACAGCTGTTACATCGTGCCTCATGCAACTCGATAACTACTAAATGAGTGAATGGTAAAAGAGAAACAAGGAGATACCACGAGTCACTGGCAACTCGTGTCTTTTGTTCAGTGAAAGTAATTATCTGATTGGCTTCCGTGATTCAACGGTGTGATAAACTAAGGTATAACTATTTTGCCAGATCATGGGGCGGTGTATGGAATTGATGGACTCACACTATTTTGTTAGAAAGGGATTGGAGATTGTGGCCTCAGATGATGGCCATTTGGTACCCTTTGAGGAGTAAATGACAAGATGAGGGACATTTTCATGGAATTTTTTTATTTATTAAACCTGACGATCGATATTGCCTTGTGGAGAATTCTAAAGGGAATGCTAAGTGGTACATAAATGAAGTAAGGACGAAGTCAACAAGGTCCTGGAACGCTTCAGTAAATCATAATTTTCTAAATTTGGAGGTCGATTTCCCTTTTGATTATTTTCAATAACATGATTAATTTTTTTTTTTTTAAATCTCTGTGGTATTTTATTCTATATTTCCATCATTGATGGATTAATTTAAAAAAACATAAATTCTTTTTAATGAAATAAATAATAAGGAACAACTTGGGCAATGAAATCGATGGAAAATAGTATTATGAGTTTAGTGATTAAATGGAATGAACGTTTAATTATTAATTTCCTCTTTATTTCTCATTGTGGACGATATTTTTTTTCTTTTTTTTTTCTTCGTTATGAATTCCAGGAGGCCTTTCTATTATGGACGAGTGAAATTCACTCGTTCCTCTCAGATGACTTCAGTCATTTGTAGTGAGGCTAATCGATCATAATACACGTCAGTAAATTTCACTTCAATTGAATCATGCCTGCGATGCATATCGTAGCAAAGATCATTAATCAATATTCATAATTTGTGCAGTTTTCATGTTCTGATGATGGAATGACATTTCCGGTTCCTGAGGAAATTTTCCGACTTCCGGTTTTGAGTAGTTTCATCATTTTTAGATTATATTCATTCGAATTTCCCGCCAAAATTTGTTGTCAATGGGGATTATAGGTTAGACTGAATTATCAAAAATCTAAAAAATGGGTTTTGTTATTTCATAAGATAGATTGAAGAGAAAAAAAAAATGTTTAAAATTCTATGGCCTCTTTAATCCATCTCATGGTCAGTTTTTTTCACTTTTCGAAAAAAAAAAAATGTCGACGAGAATAGAATTTGAAATTTTGGTTCCTTTCTTAAATAATTTGGAGCGTCTGGAGTAAAGATAGTTCAAGGTCACTGAGTCATTTCATTTATGGTTGAGAAATTTGTTTCAATCAAAACATCAAAATATTCAAATGAATACATGTGAGACAGTTTTGATATATGAATGTTCAATTTGGTGTCAAATTATTACAAAATATTTGGAATATTTAGATTATTTATGAAATTAGTCTTGTTGTGCAAGACTGTTGGGCCAGATATTTTGATGTAGCTTGAAAAATATTCGATATACATTGAGGATGAGAATTTCTCTGTAGAACATTCATGGAGATGTGATGGTATTCTCCTGGATTCTTCAATTACGATTGGAATTCATCGAGTAAATTCTCAATGGCGTAAATATCAAGAGTAATTTTTTGTAGCCAATGAAATTACCCACAGAAAATGTCTTTTGACATTTTTTCCTAAAATCACAAATTATCGAGATAATTGGGCATCAACTCTGCAATTTTCAATTAATTTCTTATTCGCTCAAAAATGAAAAAAAAATTTTCAAACAGTTGTTCAATATTTCTGAATATAGAGTACCTCTGAGTGACTCTAACGTACAAGACAGTCTCAAATAAAAAAATTGATATTTTTTTTTTTCTCAATATCACAAGAAGATCAAAGTTATGAATGAATAATCACCTCAAAAAACTGACCATCAAATAATTATTATTTTTCACTTGTTGTGGCCACTTTGTCAATGGAAGCCAAGGCGAGCGTTTAATTGGTATATAAAACGCAAACTCAATGGGCATAACCTAGTTTTTTTTTTTTTTTTTTTCTCTTCTCTTCCATCCTCACTCTCTGTCTGGTAATACAGATTAAATGACCTTGAATTAGAAAAATCGGAAATGTCACATTAATTGCGAGGAAGGTGAAATATATTTATTCTCATAATGAAATACAATTTATTATCGCATGAGTCGGTAACTTATTACAATTTTTAATGTCATATTCAATGTGCATTTGCTCGATTCACTGGACATTGTCCAAGCCGGATGCAAGACGTGCTGTTTAGCACGCACAACAACTGATATACACAAAATATATATCATTGCTCACATTAACTGTCAACAATCATATTTTTTCTCTATTCAAATTATTTTTCTAATATTTTTTGAATAATTTTTTTGATTAATAATTTCATAAATTAACATTAATTATGATCATCAAAAGTTAATTTTCATCGAGTCCACGGACGCGCCCTATATTTCTATGACGCATCTCAGTACTAAATTATGGAGAAAAATCGATGATAAATCGTCCAAACAACCAATTAAGAGTGCAAGTCCATTTGATCCTTTGCGCGAGGCTAAAGATTATTACATTTTTTCATATTTACCTTCGTTGCAATATTTTTAATGATTTTCCTTGTTTTCTTAAGGATATCCGAGTGATACAGTCCGTCAAATAATTTCTTTTCCTTCCGGAATTATCAATTTTCGGGCTTTCTGTACAATTTCAAGATCATTGGGGTCAATTTGTCCGTTTAAACATGATCCCCTAGGATTTGAAATTTAATTAATGAGAAGTGATTTTTCAGAGGACTCAAGAGTACGAGTGAATTTAATTTTCTAAAAATTATTCAATTTCTCAATATTCATCTGCATTCCGACGTTTTTATGATTCTATTCACCTCATCAAATGATAATTTCCTTATAAATTATTCCTGATACATATTTATTACAGAAAGATTATTTGATATTATTGCATCATTTTCCTAATTAATTTTTAATTTTGTAATGAAGTGGCAAAAATCAATATTTTTCGAAATTCTCGGAATTATTGATTTTCTTCAATCATAATTAACTGAGTAAAAAAATCAATAGACTTTTTTATAATTTTTTTACCTACAAAAATATTCTATTGACATTTTCATTTTAATCGACTCAAAAATTATGAAGAATCATCTCAAATCGTTACGTATTATACAATTTTGTTAGAAAATTTCTCTCCAATCAATTTCACATATGAAAAAAAAAAAAAAATCTGAGCAAAAAGAAATTGATTCCGTTCCAACTGAATTCCTTCACAACTTCATTTTTTTGCTATTAACAATAATAAAAAAAAAAATGTTATTGTTGCGGTAATTCTTGCCTTCCGTGTGAAATCAATCCGTCAAAAATATTAATCCTATATTTTTGTGGGATAAATTGCGAAAGTATGTGAGAGTCACACAATTTCGACATTTCATTGGGCGAATGGTGGAGTCGACCCCATGGCACACGTTTTATCCAATTCCGACACGTTCGATCGAGCATACATATTGGTTTGAATATATAAAATAAAAAAATTGAAATACCGAAGTGAGTGCTGGAGCACGCGAACGCGCGCCGAGAGCACTTATACTACGCCCACCCTGCTGATAATTATTTTTCTTGGGTTATTATTTTTTATATTTTTTTGCTATTGAAACTGAAAGAGAGAGAAACGTTTATGTCCGGAGTTATGGCTATCGGGCGCCCGTATCGTTGTTTGAATGACGCTAATGAATTGTTATGGTGGTATGAAGGTCCCAAACATCGGTTATATTGAATCCATTTAAAAAAATAGCGGTGTAAAAATTCTCGGATATTTTATGAACTCAATAAACATATTTCCGCATTTTTTCACTCAAAAATCATTATTTTTCTCGAGAAGATGAACTGTTTTGACTATTTGATGAAAAATTAAATAAAATTAATTCTCGATTTTTTTAATCTGTTTTTCGTTATTTTCATATTTTTTTTAACATAGATAAAAATTTATAAGGGTTATTAAATACTTCATTCCTGGAATAATTCTATAAATTTTTTTCAATCATTTTTATGAATCATAAATGTCTTTGATGAATTCTTAACTATTTTTATCACTCGGCAAACATGAAAATTTATTTTCAAGTTATTTTTATTTGAAAAAATGGAAAATTTTATTTCACTCATAATTTATCAATTTTTTGTAAACAATTTTTCCATCGTAAATGATTATTATTCGTTTAGCTAACAGTCAAATTGCTCATTTCCATAAATAAATTGTACATTTTCATGATTGAATGATTATACGTGTGAAAGTGTATGAATCTGCACCAGAACTCCACATCACGTGCAATAGAAATAAGTAATATTCCGTTTTTTTATACAAATGATGAGGTTTATTATGAAATACTCTGTCTAATGCCAATTTCCCCCGGTGATGCTGATTTACTAGACTAATATTTTTCCGGTTTTTTTCTTCTTTTTCGTTCCTTTTTTTCTGTACTCTGAAAGATTAAGTGAAAGTTGATTATAATGATCATAATGAAATTCATAATCCTGAAAATTTCATAATTTTTCAGTAATCAAAATTTTAATTTCATCAATTTAATTGATTGAATTAATTCAATTGATGTAATTATCATGTCACAGATGGCGATAATTGATAGATCATAAATTTAAATACAATCACTACTTGAAAAATTCAAACACCGATGATAACTTATCATCTGTTGGTTACCTATTACCTCTTGATACTCTTCAGGTAAAATCAATTTCTGTAATTTATCTAGTATGATTGAGTGATTTGTACACAGATGGCGTTTAAAAAAATCTTGAAAATTGAACAAGATATTATCTTCCACTGACCTAAAACCTAAATACTGGAATCATGGAGAATAGAGACCTATTTACGAGATATCTACATACAGAACAGAAGAAAATTTTTCCATTTATGAACATTTTTTTTCTTATGAATCTTATCGATTTAATCCATAATTTACCGATAAATCAACCGGAAATTCTCTTCATCAACAAAACAATTCACTGTTCTCATTGTTATGCAGCTGTCAATGACACGAATAAGTCATTGAAAAATTTCTGAAGACTTGAATTTTACAAAGTGGCGGATATTGACGTCATAGACTCATTCAGACCCATCTATTTCTACAAATCTACCTCGTATTTTGTTTACAACTCCTCCTAATTCCAATCCTTTCACTGATGCATTCCTAAAAACTCGTTTTACACTTGATAATATTATTCCCGGTTCCTCATTATAGCCCCATTTAATTGTCAGATGTAACATAAATTATATCAAAAATACCAGAAACAATTTCGTTTTTAGCAATTCCAACGATTTACTTGCACCACTTTCTCCAGACTTTTTTCATTCTTTTAATGAATTCATAAATTGATAGTTCAATACAGTATTAGTGGTCGATGTCAGGATGACGATCGAGAGAAGGACTAGTGACTATATGTCTCGTCAATTCAATGAAGGGTTGAGTGCAACGAATGTGATTCCGATGGTTGCTCGTTGAATGCTCAGTAATTCAGTTATGTCATCGGATTTTGTTGCGGGGAAGCTGATGTGTGGGTGGTTAATGGATTTGATTGATGTCAAGGGACAGAATGATACATTTGATTCATTGGTAAATCATAGATTGGCTCATTTCTTTCTTCAATTAATTTTTTTTTGTATTTTATCATTATCAGCGCAAGAATGAGGTTTCGGGGAATTTCTGAAAAAACATTTTTTGTCGAGAATTTTATTGGCTACAAAAAAGTTCTTTTTATATTTTTTGATGAAGCTTCTAGTTTCAGAGATATCCGCAAAATTATTTTTATCAAATTTTCTCACAACATGAAATCCATGAGTTTTACTGAAATTATATTTTTCTATTTGGGACACATTTATTCAATGAAAAATGGTGAAATGAATCAAAGGAATTTGCACATGCATTAACTCATTACTGTTTTCAGATTTGATGTGACAAATGAATGCACGACAGTCATGGGTAAAGTAGATGTTTCGAAAGACACTGAGTGGTGCGTGTTTAACTGAAAATGGGAAATTTGTTCCGTTGACGGAAACTCCACGTGCTGTGCATATCTAAACAACAGTTACTTTCATGAAAATCATAGTCCTAAAGTATTAAAATTTAGGATTATAGAGTTTTATTAAAAAAATTGTCCACGCGGTAGATGATTGCATTAGCTTATTTACGTGATTCGACTGCGTTATTCAGAAATTTATGCGTTTTAAGTGAAAAAAATGTATAAATGTCTCCACTCATTTCCAGCCACTTTCCATGTATTTTGGAATGAAGTGAAAATAGTTGTAACGAAGTAAAAAAAAAATTGGGTCACATACTTTCCACCATCTGCGACGTTGGAACGGTGTAAACAAGTATATAAATACGTGGGATTACCGCAAGGACGTTTTTCAAGGGCAGAAAGAAAAATAACATTATATCCTTTGTTCATAAAAATGTTTAATGATGTAATTCTGTAACAATTTTTTTTTTTAACACTTGAGCTTAATATTCACATAATTTAATATAACAGGATATTATTATGATATGTCTGTATTTTATGATTAGTTGGAGGTAGTCCTGGCAGTCTTCACATGATCAAAAATCCATCGAATATACCCAGAGATCCTCGTGTAAACATCAGGCCATCCAAGACTACAAGGGATAGCGTATGACGCAATACCAAGCTGCGCTCCTTCGAAGATCAAGGCTCCACCGATGTCCTCGAAGCAGAGGCCCGCGGTATCGTTGAGGTAAGTGCAAATGTGCTTCTCAGTTATGTATCCATGGCGATCCTTCCTGCATTCCTCATTGGAGATGATTGGGAGATCTATCTCATGGAGTTTAGCGCTGGTCATAAGGTTATCCTGTAATTCAATTATCAATGTCGAAATTTGATCCTCAACAGCGAAATTCTGTATTTAAACACACGATGAGTCAATTTCATTTTAGGAAGGATAAATTTTTGGAAGATTCCTCGGAATCTAGAGGAGATAGCGAAATTTTTGTGAAGAGCTTTTTTGTAGAAAAAATCGAGATTTACAAAATAGGTTCTTACTAAAATTCCTCCATCTCCTTTAGATTAAGAGATAATTTGAGTTGAAAAAAAATTGGATAATTGAGGATAAGCGTGAAATAGGCCTTTAAAAAATACGATATCATTATTTTCTCTACAAGGAAGAAAATCATCTCACTCTCACCTTGACAGCCCACCCTGCAACAGTCCCTCTCGCGCCATATCGCGTGAACTCATTAGTGTACAATGTAACTGGTTGTACATTGTCATTGAACTGAATTTCCTCATTGACATGTACAAGTGCAATATTGTCGCGATAACGTTTATCGTAGTTTTCATGGAAAACTACCCTCTCAATTTTATATTTATCTCCACCCTTGAAGAAATCATTTGTACCCACTACTGCCCATGTGACCTTGTAATTCCGTCTGGAAAATTACAAGCATTAATTCAGTTATGAATTAGGTGATAGGTTTGAAACAAAGGTGTATCTTGCAAATATCTCTGGAACTAGTGCGTTTAGAGGAAAATGTCAGGAGACCTTTTTTATAGGAAATTTCATCAGCTACAAAAAAGGTCCTTTGACACTTTTCTCTAAATCCACTAGTTTCAAAGATATTCACAGGATAATCGACATGAAGATTTTCATAAAATTATTAAAAGATGAAATTCATTAAAAATATTCACTTAGCGAAGCACGAAGCAGAAGTTAGAATCCACTGTTTATTGATAATAGATCCACTGCAGAAATGATAGTACTCCTCTCTATTATTCGGATCCTCACTCTGCCGGAAGGATACAAAATATGGATACTTGTGATCTGATGTCTCTGTGCCACCTGTCATTCGACTCACGCGCTTTCCTGCACATTAATAAACAATTAGTAAAAAACCGGTTGATTGACATTACGATGAGATAATACCATAAGCCAAAACAAGATAGTTCAGTAGCAACGCCAAGAGAATCATTCGCGCCATGATAAATGCTGACTGTTTTGCAGACGCTCCAAGTTTTATACTTCTTTCCTAATCAGTGTTTGTCATTTCGATTGATCAATCCACTGAGTGGAAAGGGAAGGAGGTTGTCATGCCAGTGATTCTCATCTTTGAGAATAGAAAAAAATAAAGTTTCTCAGAGAATCAATGCCATATAATTATGAGACTCGGTGTTGTTTAGTGCCTTGTCATGGTCAAATAATGGATTTACAGAAATGTTTTTATGATGATTGTTGGATTAGAAAAATTTGAATAGTATGAGATTATTTCAGGGACATGATAATTACATTGTGGAGACAAATTAGACATTTTCACACATGTTAATGTGGGAGGAGAAGGGCCTGTGATGGGAGCAATGGACGTTAACAGAAGGAAGGAAGCATTGAGAAGCTCCTTGAATAAATGTGCGAAACTTAGACACACGAAGATGAAATAAAAGGCATCACTTATCGTACATCAATTCTGTCAATCAATCATAATCAATATGATATTATCAATAGAATTATTTTCGACTGGAGATTTACACAAGTGTATGATTTAATCATGGATAACGAATTGGTTTTCTATTTGAATTATTGCCAACTCTTACAGATCCATTTCGAATGATGTAGAATCAGGTGAAAACAGGACCCGCATAACATGTTGTATAACCCTGAGAACTGGTTTCAACATTATTGACAATCAGAAGAGCATCACTGTCAATGTGGATAGCATCACACATTTCACTATCGACAGAGATGTCTTGGAACAACATAATGGGAATAAGAATTATACTAGTCTATTTAACATATCGCGGTTTGCTATTTTGCATTTGAATTCACTTTCTATTTGTAAGTTTCTAGAATTCTAATTATTACTCAGAATATATTCAGGTTTGTTTTCGAATTCTAATATATTCTTGATTATTTGCGGAAAATATTTTATCGATGAACTCGTTGCATGATACAAATAAATATCTCTTATTCTATTCCATTACATTATTTTCAGAATCATTATATTCATCCAAATCTTCCGAGAACATCAGCTATCCATTGCTTATAGCTATAGACACGAGTGAATACATCGGGTAATCCTTCAGCACAGGGTGCTACGTATGACTCAATTCCAACCAAGACATTATCAACGATTAATGGAGCACCAATGTCTTCATGACAGAAGTTACCAAGTTTCTCGTCATGAACACATATGTGTTTTACACTTATGTCACGAGATTTTGAGCACTCATCGTTTGAGATAATTGGTAGAGCAACACTCTGGAGTTGATTGTTAACGGATAAATTCGCTTTCTGCAAAAATTTGAAAAATGTGGAGTGAATAAATATGCAAATCAATCCAAATCATTCGCAATATGAAATGAGAAAGACATCTTACCACAGTGAACCATCCAACAATTTCTCCTAATTTGTTATAATCATTGTATTCAGCAGTAGGAAGAGCAATGGGACGAACTTTGTCGTTGAACTCGATATCTCCAGCGACACGCACTAGTGCGATGTTGTCGTTGTATGGCTTGTTATAATCGCCATGAAGAGCGGTAAGAGAAATGTCGTAGATTTGGCCCTTGTTGTTCACTTGGTCAGTACCAACGGCTGCAAAGACATAGTCTAGAATGCGTCTGCAATGAGTGAAACGGAGTGATTTTTCAAAAAATAAATTACAGAAGTTAGTAGTGACGTGACAAAAAAGTAAGAAATCGATTTTGATTTTAATTTTAATATTCGAATCCTTTTTACTCACTCTGCGAAGCATGAGGCAGTAGACAGGATCCAGTTTTTGTTGATAATGACACCACTACAAATATGAACGTACTCATCTTTAGGGTCCGGACGAACCAATTCGCGGAAAGAGACCTGGTAAGGATGAGTGCTCTTTACAGCGTCATTTTTGTTGAGACTTGCTCCTAAAAGAGATATAGCATGAAGCTCAATGGATTAATGAAAGTTCAGTGGACTAGTGACTAGCTGGATACTAACCGGCGGTCAGAACGGCCAGTGTGCTGAAAAGTATTCCAAAGACGATCATGATTGCTGAGAATTTGATTCTTTTTGGGGAGAAAATCGATGCTTTTATAGGAGGATGATTGATAACCTGAGATTGTAAAACTGAAAACACTTGAGACTTTGAATTGATAATGGATCGTCCGGGATAATCACTTATCATTTATTGATCATCCGGTTTCGATCATATGACGTAGGAAACATGTTTGGGTTAGTGATTCAAGAAATATAGTTTCAGATTGAGTTTCATCACTGCAGATTCTTTATTATTAATGCCGAAAGATAGAATCAACGCGGAATTATAGGAGCATATTCCTCTAAAACTTGTCTAATCCAATCAACATAGCTGGAAACTCTGGTGAAGCCATCAGGATGACCACTAGCACAGGGCATCCTCACGAAGGCAGCGATACCCAATTGAACACCATCGACAACCAAAGGACTACCAGAGTCACCCTGAAGAATAAAATCGAATCAACTGACACATAATTTGATATTGAAAGATAATCATGATCATGAGTACTTAATAGAGGAAGAACATACAGAACAAGCTCCTTTGCCAAATCCAGTGAGCGTGCAAATATGGTCTTTAGTGATTGTCGGTTGTTTTCTATGACAAAGATCATTGGAGATTACTGTCAATGGTAATTCCTGAAGTGCATCAGAGACTGGCTTTCCTCCACCCTGTGAATAGGAAGAAGTTGATCACTGAGACATTCTCATTTGAAGAGGGGAATTAAATTCAATGAAATATTTAATACCGTTGTGGAACCCCATCCAGCGAAAGCAGCTACTGATGATTCGGATGTTTCGATGTCTCTTGATGGCAGTGCAACTGGTTGCACATGCTTATCGAACTTGATCCTTCCCTTAATGCGCAGAAGTGCAATATCATCGTGCTGTTCTCCATCATAATATTTTGGGTGAGTAATGGTGAGCCAGATTTTGTAGCTTTTGCCTCCTCGACTCAAGTAGTTTGTTCCAGCAACAACGTATGCATTTTCGAGAACGCGACTATGGAGATAGGAAGGATAATGAGGAGGGTGACTCATTGGATTGACTGAGCTAATCTATGTACTTACCGCCGTATACAGTGAGCAGCGGTTAGAATCCAATACTGATTGATTATAGCACCACCGCACAAGAAAAAATCTCTTCGTCCTGGGTCTCTTATACGGAGAGACACTAGATACGGATACTTGTTATCAGGAGCGGTTGAACCACCAATCACTCGACTAGATAAAGTAGCACCTGTTGATGAGAGTTTAATCCAATAAAAAATATTTATTGAAGAGTATTAAATGCCACAATATTTATTGTACAATTTTTGATTGACTATACCATTAGTTATGGCTAAACAGCTCACGAGGAGGCCCAAGGCGATCATGATTGAAACTTGTAGTCAATATGTATTATGGTTATCATTAGACAATTCCGGGTTTTTATATCAACTATCATATCAAATCTAGTTTAAGCTGATAAATTAATAGATGATTGATCACCATCAATTTATTTAATTAAGTTCCTTCTGACGATAAACAAAATCACCATTATCATTGCGAATGACTTATCAATACCTAGCAATGTATCCTTAAATCGTTATATCGAGTAGGGTATCAGAAAATATGTTGTAAGACATTAACATTGTATTAATATCCATTCTATCATTTACAGGGGTCTGATTCTGGTTTGTGTTTTGTATAAAAAAATAAAAGTTATGGTTTTGAGGTGATTCTGGAGTTGTGTTTGAAAAAATGTTTTAGAAGAAATTTCAAATGTTTCGAAGAATAATTCATTTTTTTTCACAACATTTGACAGTCGATAATTAATTGAATAATGGATTATTCTTGAAAACATTTGAAATTAATGCTGAAACATTTATTCAAACATATTTCCAGAATCACCTCGAAACCATAACTTTTATTTTTTTACACAAAACACAAACCAGAATCAGACCCCAGATCAATTCTAATATTTTTCTTGATCCTCACGAAAGAAACGAACATTATTTTATTATTTTGAAAATATTATCAGATAACAGAAAAAAATCATCGATCTATGCGGTTTCACATTAGGCTTTATAAAGGCAGATCATTCTTTGCCATCATATTCTATTCTTTCGAAACTTCTTTAATCCAATCAACATAGCTGGAGACTCTAGTGAAGACATCCGGATTACCACTAGCACAGGATCCTTTCGTGTAGGAAGCGATACCCACTTGAACATTACTAATAATCAGAGGACTGCCACCGTCACCCTGAGAAACAAAATTCAATCAACTTATTTGTAATTTGATAGTAGTATGTAATCATCGGGATTATTTTTATTACGATAATCATAAATTACTTAATAGGAAAAAAAACAAACATACATAACAAAATCCTTTGCCATAGCCCTCGAATGTGCACAAATGATTTTCAGTGATTTTCGGTTGATATTTGCGACAGAGAATATTTGCGTAAGTTCTCATTTGTGATATTTTCGGTTTTTAGCCATAACTCGATCTGTAATATTTCTATTTCTGGATTGATGACTAACCGCTCGAAATAATCACTTATCACTTATTGACAATCCGATCGATTCTCCTGAAGACACCTAATTTTATTATTCCTCAAATATCTGCTGATAAAAATTGTATCCATTGAAGTGGAAAAAATGGATAAAGAACAAGACTCAGTTTTTTTCCGAATTATTCTGGGATTTCTCCACTTTCCATTGAATTAAAATAGTAATGATGTTAAAAAATTTAGGTCACAGCTACTCGACTCTGTGTCAACTCAAAGTGGTAAAAAATGTTCCCAACAACTTCAGTATTTAGTCAAGGTTGCGTAGTTCAAGGTCACTTGAATCATATCAACTTCTGTTCTACCTTATCCAGCGGAATAAACAAAAATACTAAAGAGTATAACATCACTAACAGATTTGAATATATTCATGTCATTGTGTTGTCCCTGAAGAGCCTTGAGACGAAGGCGGAATCCCCTCGAGTCGTGTCCATGATAACACTACGTGCTGGGAGCCATTGAGGGACAAGTTTATCCACCCGTGAATATTTTTTTACCACAACAACAAAAATAAATTCACTTGAATGATATTCTCTTAAAAAATAATTTTTTTTCTCGTCCACACGTTCTTATCCCTCTTCTTGGATTTTATTCCACAGGTATTTTTTTTAACGAGATATCTTCAACGTTTTTTCATTAATAACTCCTTTTCATTACCCACTTACTGCAAACGTATTTATTTAATGATTTATCTTGATTTCTTTTGAGATGGTATCGTTCAGGTTATGCATGACGAACGTGTGATATAATATTCGGTTTTATGTAACAATAAATCAACCGGATGATCATCATTATTACTGAATTCATCTCAATCTTCTTTATTGTTTAAATTTTAAATTATTTATTTGACCGAGATTTGATAATTAGGTATCTTTTTCAGGGAATCAGTTGTTCTCATGAGACTCAATGATTCCTAAGAATATTCATAGTCACCATCGTTCAAGTGTTACAGTCCATTTCGCATACCTAATTACAAATGCTCCACGTGCGAGGTCATCATATTTTCTCTCACTATCTGCGTCCAGGAGTAGAACACAAAAGATGTTTTATAGTACTTGATGTCCGCATGATGTCCAAGTGGTTGGAGGATATGATATGCTGTTGGATTAATGTCTGGATGGTATCGCATTTAACAGGACTCGTGTTGCACTGATATTATCAAATTAACACCGAAATTAAAACATTTTTCCTGAAAAAAAATCGAATATTGTGAATTAAATTGTTCAATTCGATTGAAAAATATTCTCAATCACAAAAAAAATTATCTTCGCATAATTAAATTAAAAAAAATTAAATTTCATTTTTACAGGATAAACCCCTAATTACCTTTCCATGACCATTGTTAAACAAATTCCAACAATTGTCTGCCATATCAGTTGAATAAAAAAAAAAACATCTCATTTCAATTTTCAGTGGTCTTGAACCCAGCTGGGAATTTGATGAAATACGATGTTGCCACTCGTGGGACCGTCCCTCGTTATCTTTCACCATTATTAGCATTGTCTCATATCACCCTCTACATTCTAATAAGTATGCAATGCGTACAAAAGCCCCTGGAGGATCGATAATTTCCAATATCACTGAATCATCGTTTCCGACAGCTTCAGAAGAATGAAGAAGAAGAATCAAAGGATAACACAGGAAAATTGGAGAAATTGTTAAGTGTGTTTGCATGTATAAAACTAGCCTCTGTTGTTACGCAAACTCGTGTAAGTTTGCGCCATTATACACGTAAGAAATAAACGTAAATCGTCATGTTGAGGACTGTTGAGGACGTCAAGGTCTCTGGATACTACCGCCCGGTGCAGTCACGTATACATAACCCAGTGCTGCGTTCCAGATCATCGTGAGAGCCAGCCCGTCCTCAAGGTGGGCGCGCCTTGTTTTGTCTCTTTTTACACCATAATACACCAGAGTTTTTCACTCGGAAATCCCCTCCGTTGAGAATTTTCTGACCATAGTCACCACTCGATGATTATCAATGATGTTTGTTGATATTTTAATGAGGGGATTGGCTTTATTACAATTTCTCACATAGTCATGTATGTTGTGAGCTTATGAATCATTTGAGAATGATCAAGGGCAATTGGAGATGGAGCTAATTTAATTGAGTAGTTTTTTTTTTTTTGTAATTTCAATTTTTAAATGATTCTGTCGTCAAAAAAATTGATTATGAAGATTCTCGTCTGACAAATATGTTCTGAATCCCCTTAAATACAGAATTGTTTGATGATTGAGAACATTCAGGGCACGAAATGGGCTGAGCTAAGAGTGAGCTAAGTTCCTCTATATAGCATCAGCTACGAAATTATTCATAAATTACGGAATAATTAATTCAAAGTAGCAGGCCATGAGCTAAAATAACACATGTCCTCAAACTCAACATCCATTGTTCTTGAACCGTAAACAAATTTCGTGGATTTCCCACGTGAATATTATTATTTTTAAGAGATATATTTTTTTCTATTTGAGAATGAGAATTTTCTCATAAGCATATTAGTTGTTGGTTAATCATGAATTATTATTAAATCATCAAATTTATAATTCTAAATATTTCACTATAAAATTGACCATAAACATGAATTACCCCTGTTCATAAATAATACCTACATAATCATAAAATCTCCCAATTACTCATATGAATCGTTACCCTCACTCTCATCTAAAAATGCTAAATACTCTGTAATAACTCATATGATTCATTTGATGACTGCGCGATTGAATGAAAGATTTTGTAATGCATCACTTCCGGTATAATTAAATCCACGTAATTCTCTTGCCACGAGAACTGAGAGAGAGAATAATTAGAAATATGATTCCATATTTAAATTCCTCTCTTCAGATGGACTAGACTCGTGTCAGTTTTGAACAATGGTTCCTCTGAGCTATGGTCGATGGGTGGGATGACTCGTGCGACACAGAATACGTGAGAAAAACTAGCCACGATGTTGCAATTGACCTCCTCCCTACTTCAGTCATATTCTCCCTCTCAACATTTTCACTTATTTCTATTCTCTTTTCCTATATTGTTGTGGTTTTTATTATTATTTTTTTCTATCCTATGGCGCACACACACCTGATCCACCTCCACTCGTTATTCATATTTTTTGTACTCCTACTCCCCCTTCATTGGTGTTTCTTCCTGGGCAATGGTAATACTTTAGTAGCCATGGTTTTAGCCTCCCCCTCTGCAGCCAACGCGGATGACCTCTTGTGTCACTGGAACTACCTCGCACGCAGATAAATGTATACGTGCTAGACCATGTCACTCTTAGTAACGTAACCAACTGAAGAGCTGTCCAGTACTCCAGGAAAAATTTTCTTTCCGGTGTCTTGTAGAGATTTTGATAAGAGTTTTTGGATTTTTTGCTTCTTGAGTTTTTGGATTTATGGACGTGTGAATTTTATTTTATTTTTTTTTTTATTTTATCGGAACGATATGGAGGTGATACATCGACCGGTATTCGTTGTTGTCGTGGGACAGAGTGCTTGGATATGCGTAAGTCTCGTGGATTTATAGTGATTAGGATAGATAGACTGTTTATACTACAGTGATGTGAAACAGATTGTTTAGGATATCGGTGATAATTTGGTGATTATCTCGAGAATCAGAGGTTTTACAAGAAAATGCCAAGAGACATTTTTTGTAGCTGAGGAAATTCTGCACAAAAAAGGTCTTTTGGTAATTTTCTGTAAAATTACTCATTACCGAGATAATTCAATAATTAAGGAAATGAGTTTCATTATTTATATTTTTTAATTTCAGGTTCGTGGATTTTTCGTAATATTTTCATTACTCAATCTAGTCTCCTGCCAACTGGACCTTCCTTCCCTTGGGAATGATCGGTTTGATGATAATTATAATAGGAATCAACAGGATTACAACACAAATCAACAAGATTATAACAGAAATCAACAAGATTATAACAGAAATCAACAGGATTTCAACAGAAATCCACAAGATTACAATAGAGATAGAGATTTCAGTAGAAGACCAATCGAGCCTGACTACAGGCAGCTTCTAGCCAAACTAGACTTCCAAGGAGCTGAGAGATGCAGTGCAAATGTTGCTGCCCAATGGGCATACGAGACCAATGTCAACGAGTATACACAACTCCAAGCAGTGAGTCCATAATAGCAATATCGATTAATCTCACCCTAAAACTTAACACGTGACAGTAATTTTCACAGTCATTTACTTACGAAATTCACCCACATAAAAACACCATCGATCATTTCACATCACTTCTGATAGGCGCTACCTGTATACTCTCTATTCACAATTATTCGTTTCGGCACGCGCGCATTATTTATCAACACATCAAAACTTGCGGTATATTTTGGGGAGTTTCTCTATGCTGGCACCCCTTTTTTTGTGATTACCTTCGATCGTCAGGTGACTCATGTAACCAAATATCTATGATAAAGTAGAATTCCTTTGAAATTGAGAATAATAGAAGAATTCATTTGGGTCAAATAAAAAGAGATTGTTTCATTAGTTCAGTAGATTACATTTTTTTTCTCTTATTTTGAAGAGAAATCAAAAGGGGAGGGGTATAGAGAAAATCATCAAGATACCTTTTTTGTAGAGAATTTAATATTCTACAAAAAAGGTCTTTTGAAATTTTTTGATAAATCTATTGGATTTAAAGATATTCAAAAAATAGTCTCTACCAATTTTCTATCAATTTGGCATAAATATGTATTTTTTTTTCTCTCAATACAATACCATTTTTATGAAAAAGTCCTCGACCCGATCTCACCATTGACGCCCCCAATTCCCTCATGCTCACCCCCTTCACAATTTTTCCCCATCATCATCACCATCATCAAATACTCAACGTCCACCACAATACGGTAAATGTTCCCAGGTGATGCTATTGTCTCGTAGTCACAACAATTTAGTATTAAGATATTGCTCAACAGACCAGCCTAAAGAGTTTTATCTACTCAGCACGAATATACGCATTGGATTCCAGAAACTCGCGTGATTGTCATTGTAATAATTATCACCGGCATCATTTCATCATTTAATGAATAAAAATCCCAGAAACTCTATTGTCAAAAAAATAAAAAAAATAAATGAGGAAATTCTAAAGAAAGTAAAGCTGAAAGAATGAAATATATCTCCAATGGAAAACGTACAATTCGAACCTCACCCACATTCTCTTATCAGTAGATAGCACACGATTGTGTAACCGTTCTTCCTGTTTCACCTTGATAAAGTTCAATAGCTGCACTTTCTCACGATGCAATATACCTCGAGATAAATACTAAAATTATCCTGATAACCATTCATCAATCAATCATTACCAATCATTAAAATCCACTGAACTTGAGATTGAAAGAAAAAAAAAATGTTATTGTTCTCCTGGGAAAAAAATTAATGGCATGATTAATTAATTTGTTGATTATTATGCAGCTGGAGTCACAGAGGCTGTACGCAGAGTTCCAGAATCAGGCGTGGCATCTGCTGTCCAATTTGGATCCCATTAATCTGAGGGATCCCTTCCTCAGGAGACGCCTCAGGTATTTGTCTGTCGTGGGTCCAGCAGCACTACCTCCTGATCAATTGGACAGAGTGAGTAATCAAGCGTTACACCTTTTTTTTTATTATGATTAATCGAGTTCTTATGGGTGTTGTGATATCAAGGTCACTGGTAAATCAGGTCACTGGCTGAGATACAATATAATGTAACCGAGGAATTTCCCTCAGCCGCAGAACTCAATAGAAGTATTTTTGTGTTTTTGTTGTGCATGTGGAGAAATAATTGTGCAGTCAAGTGGAACTATTAAATTTTCTTTAAAAAAGGTATCACGATGAGATGCTGTAGATTATTGAGATGACTATTTTGCGAATATCTTTAAAACCAGTGGATTTACAAGATAATGTCAAGAGACCTTTTTTGAAGGCCATAAAATTACCTGCAATAAAGGTCTCTTGACACTTTTCTCAAAATCTACAACTTTCGAAGATATTCACAAAATGATAATAATACTCTCTCTCTCTCTTTCTACTTACCTTGACTAGGTCATACTCTATCGAAACGTGTGAGAATTGGACGTAATAAACAGTAAAGTGCTACACATAGACATTTTTTTTTTTTTTAATACTTGGTAGAAATAAGGCCTCAAGTGCAAAATAAAAGAGTTACGTAATATATTGTGAAGATCGTTGAGAGTTACTCGAGAGTATGAAATAGGACAAAAGTGGCAGTTGAATAAGGCTTCTTCTCCCTTTTGTGTCCTTGGGGGTTTGATTGCAAAAATGAGAGCCAGGTAGTTGGCATCTTTTGATGTTTTTACTGTTTAAAGATGATGCTTATGAATATGAGTGATGCACGAGAGGCGGGGTTTTTCTTGTTAAGTGGTACATGTTTATTTGCTGCAATGAATATGCACGAGTAATTCAATGGGTAGAGAAGTCAAAGGATTACCTAGGTTTCATAGTTGTGTAATTTTCTGAGAATATTTTGAGTAATTTATATGTCATTATACTGTTTTAATGGGTTTTCGTCTGTTTTATTGTTGCAGTACAATCGGATCATTAATGACATGCTAGCGATTTATAACTCTGCTACGATCTGCGCTTATAATGATCCATTCAAGTGTGGACTGAGACTTTATCCAGGTATTTATAATAATTTAATGTTTATTTAATTATTGCTGCCCTCCATTTCAGGACAAAATAGTTGAATTAGAGAAAATGTAAAAATTGGCTACTCAATATCAAATTGTCTATTTAAAATTCATTGAACTAGTCAAACGTATCAATTACAAGCGCAATAAATTGATAAATTTATTCATCTAATTTCTGAAAGTGATTCCTATACATCATGTGCATATCGTGAAAGCTACAGGCCATCTAGATACGTGTATATCCTTAGTGCAATGTGCATGAAGTGAAAATTAGTCGAGAGTGCTATTATGGAAAAAAAAACAAAATGCCAATGGGAATGAAAATAATTGAATTTTTTTTTCTTATGAACGACTGACCTTAATCCTTTTCTTCCATAGAAATCTCAAAAATAATGGCAAAAAGCAGAGATTGGGACGAGCTACAGTGGGTGTGGATAGAGTGGAGGAGGAGAAGTGGAACACCAATTCGTGATTTATATCAACAGCTTGTTCGACTGAACAACGATGCTGCCAGATTCAATAGTGAGTTTTTTTTTTCCCTCATTGATGATTGATTCTGATGAATTTATATAGAAATGAGAGATACGTAATTTGCAATTAGATTTCACTGATGCTGCTGAGTACTGGATGTTCCCGTACGAATCGATTAATTTCCAGGCAGAAATTGACGAAGTTTGGAATAGTATAAGACCACTTTACGAGGAACTTCAGGCATACATTAGGAAGAGACTGAGAGATTTGTATGGACCCGAGAAAATTGGGAGACATACTCCACTTCCTGCTCATATTCTTGGTGAGAATATTATGATGATGATTTATTTATACTCGAATAGAATTAAAATTAAATTAAAACATCAAAATGAATAATGTTGTAATAATTATTTCTTAAGGCAACGTTTGGGGCCAATCCTGGACAAATCTCCTTGACATAACCACACCCTATCCCGGCAAATACTACATGGACGTATCTGACGAGATGGTAGCACAGGTAAAAGCCACTTATCTCCAAAGTGAAAACAATAAAATCAATTGCACTATTTTATTATCAATTTCACGTTTAAATTTTATTTACAGGGATATACGCCCATAGACATGTTCCGGGTTGCTGAAGAATTTTACCTCTCACTTAATCTAAGTGCACTGCCACCTGAGTTCTGGGCCGGAAGTATTATCGCTGATCCTGGGGATCGACCATTAATCTGTCAGGCTTCCGCATGGGATTTCTGTAACCGAATTGATTACAGGTAAAATCTTAATTAGCACCCAGACGTACTAATTATCATCCAAACTGTAAAAATTTACGAATTATTTTGCAAATATCTCCAAAAGGAAGAGGCTGAAATAAATTTATCAGAAAACCTTTTTTGTAGAAAATTTTATAGACAACAAAAAAGGTCTTATGACATTTCTCACTAAACCCCATAGTTTTCAATATATCCCACATTTACCGCATCACCACAAACATTAAATTCCCCCTTTTTTCAGAATAAAAATGTGCACGAAGGTAACAATGAAGGACTTAATAACAGTTCACCACGAAATGGCGCATATCCAGTATTTCCTGAGATACAGCCACTTGCCACGTGAATTCCGAGACGGTGCTAATCCAGGTGAGAGTCAAAAAAGGGGAGAGAGAGAAAAAAAGAAGAGAATTAAGAATAGAAAATAGAATTGTAGTCTTACGTGAGCCACTGCATTTTTTCCCTTATGTGTATGAGTGACTCAGCGATATTAAACAGCAAGTATATGTAGAGGGGGCTCTAGATGCGTTACAAGTAGAAAGATAGCCGTTTCTGGATTCAAACAGGAAGATAACACTAGCTTTTACCAAGTAATAGAGTTGAAAGCGAACCAACCAACCAATAACACTCTCAATTCCAGTTATACAATATCTCTCTCTTCAATTCTCGTGACATCAATTTCTGTCACCATGGTTTTTCGATTAATTCAAACCACTTTAATTGACAAAAATCTGTCGCAAAACACGATTCTACAATATTCAGAGCACACGATATTCAATGAAATATATGTTTATAACATTCGAGTTTATAATTATAGCGCTTTCACCGTTGCCACTGGTGATTTTCACAACCGGAAAACTCGGTTGACTCGACGCACACACGTGCAGATAGTCTTCCGGCGTTTTATTACATTTTTCATTGCTATTAATCACTGGGATATAGATATTTCATGTATATTTCCATCGATAATTTGTCGAATACGATCGATAGCACTTGATTCTTATTCATTTTTTTTTTTTTTTTTTTTCATTTCTTCATGTAATTTATTTGCACAGGTTTTCATGAAGCTGTGGGAGAAGCCATTGCCCTCAGTGTGGGCACTCCCCGGCATCTACAAACTCTGGGATTAGCCAATAAATATATCGATGAGCCAGAGGCAGATATAAATTATCTGTTCTCCTTGGCAATGGAGAAATTACCACTTTTGCCATTCAGCATTGCTGTGGACAGATGGAGATGGGATATTTTCAAGGGTGTTATCAATAGAGAGGAGTATAATTGTCATTGGCATCGACTTATGGAGCTATATGCTGGAATAAAACCACCTGTTCTACGGTCAGAGGATGATTTTGATCCTGGAGCAAAGTATCATGTACCTGCCAATGTACCCTACATTCGGTGAGTAATTACTGCAATATTATTTTTGATAAATTCTAGGAGAGAAGGGATTGGGTCAAAAAAAAAAACTCAACTCTTTCTTTGGTTTTTATTTATAAAAATCTCATAAAAATATACGAAAACATGATAATCACTGGACTGCGGCAATTCAATATTGAAGTGATGATTGGCTTTCAACACTTCACTAATGAATCACCATTTTGTCTCTGTAAATTTTGGAGAAACTTGGGAAGAACTCGGAAAATTTCCACTGATTCACCTCTATTGTATAGAAAATAATATCTAATAAGGTACATGTTCGTCTGATCTCATCAGAATTAATGAAATTCACTTTGAATTACTCCCATTGAAAAATAGAAGGAAGAACAATTGTAATAATCTCCATTAGTGTATCTACCTAAGAATAAGTCAGAAGTTTTGTTAACGAGCCCTTTCAATATCCATGAGACTCGATTTCTCCCCCGTGTTCTCCTCCGGAATAATCACCACCCGTGTAATCTCCACCGGAGAAATCATGGTGTTCAGGTTGATGTTGTTCCTGATGCTCATGATGTTCATGATGATGAACAGGATAGGGTACAGGTACTTTGACAGGATAGGGTACAGGTTTAGCGACTGGATAGGGTACATGTTTGGTGATATGTACAGGTACTGGTCTTTCGACTGGAACTTTGACAGGATAGGGTACAGGTTTTTCCACTGGATATGGTACGTGTTTTTCTACAGGATAGGGTGCAGGTACAGGTACTTTTACGGGATAGGGAACTTTTTTCTCAACATGATAGGGAACGGGTCTGTCAACATGAACTTTGACAGGATAAGGAACAGGTTTGTCAACAGGATAGGGCACGTGTTTTTCCACAGGGACAGGATAGGGTTTTATAACGTGGACTGGATAGGGCCTGTCAACGTGCACCTTGACTGGATAAGGCACGGGTTTTTCAACTGGATAAGGCTGGGGCACGTGGATTGGTACTTTGACTGGATAAGGCACTTTCTTCTCAACAGGGTAGGGCTGTGGCACAGGCACTTTAACTGGATAATGAACCTTTTTTTCTACTGGATAAGGCGCTGGTACATAAACCTTGTGTGGTACAGGCCTGTCCACTGGCACGTGCACTGGATAAAGCACTTTCTTCTCAACTGGATAGGGAGCTGGTATGTGCACTGGCACCTTGACGTAAACTTTTACTGGTACTGGAATCTTCTTCTCCACTGGATATGGCTGAGGCACATGTACCTTAACTGGATAGGGCACTTCTTTTTCTACTGGATAATGAATTTTTTTCTCGACTGGATAGGGAACTTTGATGTTCTTCACTATTGTTATTTCCTTGATCTTGGCCTCGTGATGATGATCATCATATCCACCAGAGGATTCTCCAAAGCTGTGGCCACCCAAGTCGGAGGAATCATGGCTTACAAAGAGACCCTCATAGCCACCACCATAATCACCTTCTGAATGATAGAGTCCTCGTTTCTCCTGTTTTTTCTCAATTTTGCTGTCGTCAACTGCTGCCTCTGATGAGGCAGATGGCTCAACGTCTTTTTTTTCTTCCTCCTTGCTGGCAGCCAGGCCCACCAGCATGGACAATGCCAAGAGCGCTAGTATCTGAATAAGTGATTTGAGAAGTCAGTGTTGAAGATCATTTTTTTTTTTTTTTTTTCAATTTTTAATATCAATTTTGGGGTTTCATCACTCACCGAAATCCTCATTGTCCGCTACTCTTTAATCCGGCCCTCGTCCAGAGATTAACTGGATTGATCCCCCCTTGTTGCAATTCACTTTATATATGCTCCAAAGGAACTGCTTTCCCCGCCAACTGATCCTGGCTATACTGCGTCTACTACTCGTCGAAAGTGAAAGATACTATTTCCTCTGTGTGTGCAACGAAGGTGAGCTTTACATTACACCGAAATATCTCAACCACATCGTAACACACACTTACAGATATAATCCCCCACTATTCTCTTTGATATGAATATTTTTCACCTCTTTCAAACGATTCTATTTCGAATTGTTGTGTGGGAGTACCGGAAGGATTATGAGAACTTCCTCTTTGGATTTTATGAATGTTCCCGGGACACGTAATATCAATCTGTCAAATAAATTGATCTCATTGGAGGGATACAAACAGGAGATGAGGAATTGAAGAGCTGAAGTAATTCAGAAATGATGAAGAAATTGAGAGGAAATTTTTTTTTTGTGGTATCGGAATCCTACCCAAGTGAATTACAATAGTGTTATATGTAACTGAAACCCAGCGATGCATGAGAGCGAACAGATACCGGAAGGAGGATGTCTACCGGGGCCTGCAAAGGGCAATGATGTAAACCGCAAGAGGCCATTACTCCTGAGTAAAGGAAAAAAAGAGTCATAAATGGCTCAAAAGAAAATTTACTATTAATTCCTCGAGTTCAGGGGAATCTCAGGGGCATTATTATAAGAGCATTATGCCATTTTTTTTAAAAAACATTTTTCAAGCAAGATGGACTTTGGTGAAAGTTCAATTTACTACGAAACGAACAGATGACGTGATATATTCCTTTGGCGCTTCATACATCAACTTTCGACAAAATATAATGATGTAGCCGGTGGTGGTGTCACACTTCCGCCTTATCTATTGAGTAACAATGCATCTGAATTGCATGAAATAGTGGGAATCATGAAAGAACATGATAATGATTGTATGTGTTAATTTTTTCTTTAAAATTGACCATAATTTATCAAATTATTCAAGAGACATGGATTTTAGAAATTCTTTTATTGGTCAGTCATCAAGAGTTATGAACATTTTCCTACATATTTTTTAAGCACCTTAATGTTTTTAATCACCTTCATTCGAGTGAAAGGGAGAATGCTAGTTAGAGTCGTATACTTTAGCTGCATTACCAGCAATAAACGAGATTTTCCGGCGGATCATTTCTCATCTGTCAAGGTGATATAGAAAATAAGACAAATGGAAGAGGAAAAATACATCATTAGTGTCTGAACATTTACAAACTTGTATTTTTCGAATTTTTATACAAATTCAGCATAAAGTCATTTTCTCAGAAAAGGGGTCCTCGGCGCTCTCTCTTCTCCTTTGTTGGAGCTTCTGCTTGATTTCCTGCTCCTTGATGGAGAATCTTGACCTGTGGCTGATGGTAATAATAAGGTGGTGCGTACTGATTGAGTGGAGGAGTATGATAAAACACGGGTTTTGTCTCAACCTGATAGATCCTAACCGGAGGAATCGGATGTTTGATGGTAGGAGTCACCTGAGGCTGTTCTTCCTTCTTTTCTTCTACAGGTTTCTCCACTGCTTTACCAACCTGATTACCAACTCTCGTCTCTTGATTAACCGGGACAAATCGATAGTGGGTATGTTGATAAGGATTTCCATAAGGATCTCCATAAGGATATTGTCGTGTGAATCTGCTAGATGTAAAAGAGCCCAAACCACCAAAAAAAAGTTTTCCAAGTCTTTCAAAGCCTAGACTCGTATCATCTTCCTTTCCACTGTCATCAAATCCAGGACTCACATCATCAAATCCCGGACTATCATCATCAAAATCATCATCTTCATCAGGCCCATAACTAGGTTCAAAATCATCCGCCTGTCGTTTGAACAATCTTCGCCTTATCTGCTTCACCGCCAATTCAGCAGCTTCTCTCTCCCTCTCAATTCTCAACATATCATCCCTCTCTTCAGGCGTTAGAATTGTATAACTAGGAAGTTGCTCGGTAAAGTCATACTTCCTAATTCTGGAATGAGAAGTGCGTATCGTCTCGGTCTCGCTCGATGAATTACCAGTTTCCAGTGCCTTTTCAACAGCCGCCTCAGCTACTCTCTCTGCTGCACGCTCAACAGCCAATTCAGCTGCTCGTTCAAGCTCCTCCCTAGTGCTAGCAAAACTCGTCATAGATATGGTGAGACAGAGAAAGGTAACACCTGCCATCTGCACCATCTAATTGAATCACGCAGAAGATTCGAGGAGAATTATTCATTATGCTAACCAGATTCATTAAGCTGCCTTGATTATTTAATAAGTTGTTAATCTTGGTGAATCAGGTGAATTAAACAGGATTGTAAACATGGAGAACGCGATTCTTATGGGCAAATGTAGAATTCCAAACTTTCCATTTTTTTCAAAATTAATTAATTAACTCGTAATATTTAGTTGCACAAATTTTTGAAATCTGATTTTTTTAATAATATAAAAATTATAAATCCAGGGGTTACAATTAGGGCTGAATAATTAATAATAAATACTACATGGGAGTTTTAGGTAAATCTAATAATGAGTACAAACCAGATCTATGTCTCTCATGGTGATGGAATATCTATCCAGTACCAAAAATGTGTCCCAATCTCACAACTTCCAACAATAAACTAGTTGTCAGAGAATCGGTTACAAGCAATATATACCAGTTGTACTTTCCCTAGATGCAATTTCTCAAAATCATAATCAATAATTTTTGTTACTCCCGTCAACAATTTACCTCTTACCAAGACCATCAAACATTGTTTTCATTGTTTTCACGGGTACTATTATACCCCATTATCTCCTTTATAGTTTCAGTAATTTAAATAATTCACTGCCACTGAAATTCACAGAATTATACTGATTCATTTCTAAATTGATCTTTTCTACACTCTTGAAATCAATTTCTCTGTTTCTAAGAAAACTATAATTTTTCAATTAACATAACAAAAACAAAACTTTCTTCAAATTACAGAAAGCAATAATAGTATAAGTACTATTACAAAATTCTTAGGTATAAAAAAAAAAATCATCATTAGCATCAACATTTTGAATATTTTGTTTTCTCCTGACTAGAGTCCATCGTGCAACCTAAACAGTTAGTGGAAACAAGTTGTGCCACTGGTTGACACAATACATCGTCATTATTCTGTACGCACATGAGTGAATTGTGGCAAATCACAGTGCCCTAATGATACAATGAAAGAAAAAAAAATTGCTCTCTGTCTCGGTCTACTTGTCATCTGTGCCCTCCTCTTTCACCTCATCACTGTTATCAGCCTTCTGGCCAGCCCCCGGATCATCTGCCATATGTTCATAGTAATTTCTCGACATTGATTTACCCTTTCCGATGATCGCTTGAGTAATGCCACCATTACCATTAGCTATTTTATCAAAGGAATGAGGTTTTTTCTGTCCTATATTAGGTTTTTCAATAGCTACTGGACGTTCTTCTGGAATTTTAACAGGATAGAGTACATTTTTATAGACAGGATACGGTACTTCCTTTTCTACAGGATAAGGCTGGGGTATAGGCACTTTAACAGGATAGGGTACATGTTTAACCACTTGTACTGGAACTG
Source organism: Coelinius sp. EB29 (assembly GCA_035578325.1). NCBI lineage: Eukaryota > Metazoa > Arthropoda > Insecta > Hymenoptera > Braconidae > Coelinius > Coelinius sp. EB29. Next base: position 3,354,058 of record JAOZGT010000008.1, read on the forward strand.
GTCTATCAACCTTAACCTCGTACGGTACATATCTTGTTTTGTAAACTGGATAGGGCACTGGTTTTGTCACTGGTACAGCATATGGTTTTGTCACTGGTACAGCAACTGGCCGATCGACCTTGACCTCAACTGGATAATGCACCAATTTATCAACTGGAAATGGTTGAGGGACTGCTATTGGTATTCTCACTGGTACTGGTATATTACGCTCAACTGGAAATGGCTCTGGTACAGGAACTTTCACTTCGTAATGAATCTTTCGTTCTACTGGATATGGCTCAGGAATGTATACTCTGTGTGGTATTCTTCGTTCAATTGGTACTTGGACTGCGTAGGGAATCTCTTTGTAGATGGGAATTGGTTTTGGAATCTTCACTGGAACCTTGATCATCACGTGAATGGGATGGGGAATTGGCTTTTCGATTGCATAGGGCTCGGGCACTGGGATTTGGATTGGATAGGGAATATTTTTTACCACTGGATAGTGGACTATCTTCTCCACTGGATAGGGCTCTGCCACATTCTTCACTATTGTTATTGTTTTCTCATCGTGGACCTCTTCAGGAAGATTATGGTCGTGCACATGAGATTTTTCATTTGTTTCTACCTGTGTACTGTCGGCTGCATTGTCCGGCTCTACATGAGGTTGTAAGACTGTTAGGTCCATTGTTGCTATTCCTGCTTGATAGCCAGCATAGTCTTCTTGGCGTAGGACACCTGATGATAAACAGAAAAGTGGATTCAGACTATAGCTTCACTAAAATCATTCAAAAATTCTCATCTTCACATACCAACATTGGGATCCTCATAGTCATGTGGATCAATGGTGCGATAATACTCCAAATTCGGTTTCTCCCAAGAATATCTGTCCTGTGCTGATACTCGATGGCGATTACAATCAAACTTTACTCTTGTATAATGAAATTGTCTTGCTGTTATCATCGGCAGAAGTGCCCACAGTAACCAGGCCACGTGTTTCTGTTGAAAAAATACACTTTTTTTGTAATTTATCATCAACTTGATTTATTCTCAATTCACTATTTTTTTAATTCTCTCGCTGATTAAGCTCACCACGTGTCTCATGACGATTTTTATTAATTAATAAACCAGAGGACTCTTGATTGCTCTTTGTTGGATTCAATGAGACTGACGTTCAATCCATACGAGTTTTCCTTCTATATAATACGCTTGCTCGTGCAAGTGTGCCATTTCTTTCATATTTGATACGGTTTCAGTGCATACGAGTGCTTGGAATGTTCAATACTTTTTTTTTTTTTTTTTTCATGGCCAACAATAAGTCATGGCGGGGAGAATTCAACTTTCTTAATTTCGCTCGGGTCCACAACCCCAATCATAAGAGTTATCATAGCAGAGCGTTGAAAGTGAGGAGATGATTTTATTTGATTAAAACACGATAGAACATCACGAAACTCATGGGAATTTACTTATGGTCTTGGAGATGATTTTGTATTCATTGGAAAATTATGTAAATTCAGCCGCCAAGTCATAATTCTGATTCAATATTAATTTTTGATAAATATCTCTGAATTCAAGGACATGTAGCAAATTAAAAATAACAATTTTTTTTATATAAATTGATTATCAATTAATTCTAGTCATTTATCGTATCTTAAAATTGTGTTCCCCAGATAGTTTGTACTAAATCACACGTTCACCAGCATCTCTCAATTATTTACGATATCATCAATACCAGGAGAATCATTTAAAGACAATTTCACTTGTGATCCACTAGATAATTGGAGATTATCGAAAGATTTGAGATGATTAAACAAATGGAATTGTTCTCACAATCAGTGATAAAAGAATTTTTCTCAGCAGTCACGCAATTGCATTTTCAATCTACAAGTGATTTTTTTTTTTTTTTCATATCAACACTGGGAGTATCCAGGGTATAACAATTGTTTCTGTCACGCCAAGTGTTCAGAGATGGGATACAATTAAACACTAGTGATGGTGGGAGTTTTAAGTCATTTACAATTGCAGAATTGTTTTTTGTCTTGCGTGAAATGAGTTTGTGATGGTGGATAAACAGTCGAGTGAGATTGATCGAGAGCGATACAACAATACTTTATACTTGTTGGGGAAATGATGAGGAGGGATTTTCTCTTGTTGTGGCAGGATATGAAAATTGTTTAGATTGACAGATTTCCTTTAATTATGCGGGGTATTGTAGCATTGGGATGTAAATCAAGATGAAAATACATGTTCTTATTATGGGTTCTTCCTTTTTTCCATGGTGGGAGATAATATTAAGTATTGGTGGGAAATTGATGGCTCATAGGTAATAAGATTAATTATGTTGTTGATGGAGGGGGGGGAAAGGGCAAGAGAGTGATTAATTTATGCAGAATTTTTAATAAGAGAAAATTTACAAAATTCTTCAGTTACATGTTTTTTTTAAATTTCATCAGTTACGAAAGCTAAAAAATCCCAAGTGTCTGACCTATCTCGTCATTTTGAACCTTAGCTACTGAACTGTTTTATCGACTGCGGTAATAACTAACAGTTCCCCAGAATTCCACCATTCCCACCGATGTCTCTACCTCCTCGAACCACTTTCAATTTCAATTCCCCCGACCCTCACTTTCTTTAAAAAAAATAATAACAATAAAAACCACAATAAAATTTTCATTGAAATGTTCCATCAATATTAAAAAAACGATGATTCAGGTCACGTGAAAGTTTGCCCGATATTCCATCTCCCTCAGTCTCATTAAAATCCCCCCCAGTAAATAATAATCCTTAATGTCATATTGTTGAACCAAATACATTGCAATGACAAAATGCCTCACACGATGTACAACGATGCATGGAGGTATTATTTCGCACACTGCAATGATTTTTCCCCTGTTTTGTAATCACATTTTTTCAACTTGTCATAATTCTCCACATCTCCCTTTTATTCTCCCTCCTCGTTATCATGAAAGACGTTGATGCGTAAGGATCTCAATCGTCCTGTTGCAGTTGAAAAAAAAAACTCTTACTTTCAGACATATACCTACTCACATTTTTTATGGCTCTGCGCAAATGACCAATTGCACAATACCAGTCTCTTTTCTGCCAGTGGTAAATGCGTAGAGTTTCACTGAGAAATTCACTCATGTGTTACCAAAAAAAAAAAAAAAGCAACTGATGATCTCTATAAATTAATGCACTCTCTTGATCAATCAATTAAAATCCTTGATATAAAATATTCATGTATCGACTTTTCCTCATTACTAAACAGTAGAGAGTGAATTTTAATATCAATCACATTGATTAAAAATTAACGCAAATGAATAATTTCGTAATTTTAAGGAGAAGGTGAATGAAATAAATCAATCATCTAAGTTTAATTATTTTCTTTTAATATTTATAGTACAAAAATACATCAATTCTGAATCTAGATATATAAAAGGATAGAGCGTCTAACAGAATTATTATTAAAATTAATAACCGAGTGAATTTTGCAGACAATGGTCACCATTGAAAAAACGTTAATCGATTATCAGTGGATTGAACTGATCCCTCGTAACGTCTGTTGAGCCATCCATTGGACCGAGGAATTTGAGACCAAAGACAAATTGAACTTTGTACATTTATACAATTCCAGTGATGAAATATACCCATGAAATCACGTCAAATTCTGACATGTAAAACGCATCAACATCTCCCTAATATTTGAAGTATTGTCCAAGATCCAGTACGTTTTGTTTTCTTAAAAAGAATAATACGATAATTAAATTACAAAATCATCAGGTAATCGTTGTGTGAATGCGCGTTATTCGGATGAATCAGCCACTCGGTTTTTTTTTTTTCATTATTTTTCTTCGTTGAGACGCACTAGATCTGTCGTCTTGTTCAGTATCTAGTGATGATAGTCGTATGACTCGTAGCTACCGTGTTGTACAGGTTCAGCATATTCATAACCACCGTGTCCCTGGTGATGATGTTCCTGGTGATGTTCAACATGAACTGGAACAGGTACCTTGACTGGATAGGGAACAGGTTTTTCAACTGGATAAGGAATGTGTTTTTCTACATGTACAGGATATGGTCTGTCAACTGGAACCTTGACTGCATATGGTACAGGTTTTTCAACTGGATATGGTATGTGTTTTTCAACTGGATAGGGTGCTGGTACAGGGACCTTGACTGGATATGGTACATGTTTTTCAACTGGATAGGGAACTGGTCTATCAACTGGCACCTTAACTGGATATGGTACAGGTCTGTCAACTGGATAAGGCACCTTTTTTTCAACATGAACTGGATATGGTTTTGGTACTTCAACTGGATATGGTCTGTTAACGTGCACTTTAACTGGATAAGGTACAAGTTTTTCAACTGGATAGGGCTGAGGCACGTGTACTGGTACTTTAACTGGATAAGGCACCTTTTTCTCAACTGGATAGGGCACATGTACTGGTACTTTAACTGGATAAGGCACATGTTTTTCAACTGGATAAGGCTGTGGCACCAAAACCTTGACAGGATATGGACGATCAACGGGTACATGTACTGGATAAGGCACCTTTTTCTCAACTGGATAGGGTTGTGGCACATGTACTGGCACCTTGACATATACCTTAACTGGATATGGTACATGTTTTTCAACTGGATAGGGCTGTGGCACTGGTACTTTAACTGGATAAGGCACATGCTTCTCCACTGGATATGGTATATGTTTTTCAACTGGATATGGTACTGGTACATTCTTTACAACTGTCAATGTTTTGACATGATGATCACCATGATAACCACCTCCATAACCATCAATACTACCAATATCATAGTCGGATGAGTGAAGACTTTGTCCATGTCCACCACCGATATCATAACCACCGATGTCATAACCGTATCCATAACCAAGACCGAGTATACCACGTTTTTCTGTCTTCTTGGTTGACTCTGTCTCTTCGGCTTTAGTCTCCTTAGCTGACTCCTTCTTCTCTGCCTCTTTGGACAATGCCACTGCTGCCAGCAGGGCAAACACAAACTGAAACACGAATTTTTTTACAATTATTAATCAACATTTGATTGATAATACACTGAACTTTTCGAGTTTAATTTAATCACACAATGGGGACGTTACCAGAATCTTCATTTTTTCCTATTCACAATGGTTCCGGGTGCGTCCAGGAGTGAACTGGATGCTGATTGCCAGTCGTCCAGGGCCTTATATACGCGGCACACTTTCGCCTTACTGCGCGAGGGACCCAGCCGCTTTGCCCGGCCCATTGCCTCGTATAGCCCCCACATTTGTTCTTTGTTCACCCAACGATATATTCCTACCAAGTTTGTAAATACGACACACACAAAACCATTGGGCTTTTTCTATTATTATTTCGTCCAATCCAAGCTAGTCATCAAACATTCACCTCCCTTCCTGCTGATGGGGACCAAATGCTCATCACGTTTCTACTGTTTAAAGGATATTTATTGAGGGGTGGGGGGGAATATTAACTCTCAACCACAAATGTATCAACAAAGTTGTTGAGATTGAGTTTATGTGGTCGTTTAGCTTCCGAGGAAACTGAAAGTTCCGTGATCATGGGGGGATGAGGATAATTCATGGCAACAGGATGGGAAAACTACGGGGCTTTTTAGCACGACAGTTGGTGGATATTACGTAAAGGACGTTCCCTGAGATCGAGTGAAACTCACCCACTTGTTACCTACTTCTTTGAATACATTATTATTACTGCCATTTTTATTATGCGAGGTATGCTTTACAGAGTTCTCATAGGTTTTTTTTTTCAAGAATTTATTAACAATTTGTTGAAGTCATTTGATGCCATCAATCCGTGATGGCATCATTTTGGAGTTTTTTTTTTTGAATTATTAATCGTTTTTGTTCTTACCTGCTATAAATCCATTCTATTCAATTGAATTCCACTTTCAGAAATTTTGTCGCTGGTGTTCTTCAATTCCAACTGTATCGAGGTCTCTGTCAAGCCGCTGGCCAACGATTTATCGATGATCCCCGCAGGCCTCTGCACAAATGCGACTTCTACAGGAGTCCCCAGGCTGGTGCTGCACTTGGGTAAGCATAGAAATGAAAAAATATATATTTTATCTGACATTATTCAATTGCTTTGCATTAAACTCATATTCTCGAGAGGTAAATATGTGTGATATAGAGGTGGTTATGTCCTAGAATGCCAGGTGAGAGGAAATTAGAACTGTACCAACTTGTTTTGTATAATTGTATCTTACGTATTTTCTGAAATATGATTGGCAAGGATTCATCGTAGTGAATCCAGTGAATATTCAACGTTGAGAATTCTTCAAAATAAAATATAACAATTGAGATTTGTCATTTCTCCTGATGAATCAATCAATTATGATACAAATTGAAAAACCTACAACAGGATGCTCTAGGTGCTTGATATTTTAGAATACGTAAAAATTCAAAACTCAAGGGTGTCCACTTTGCTAAACTCACTTTCCCTGTAGAACTGGATTTAGTTTGTTTTATTCATTATACATATTTTGCAGTTAATTTTTTTAGCTCAAGTTTTCTTGAGATAATTAATCAAACGATGAACTGCATCATCTGAAAATCTGATGAAAGAATTTCTTCATTATTATTCTTCAAAAATTATAATCATTAGAATTTAGAGATACATAATTTTATATTCCTCACTTTCCATTATTCAAAACGCACCATCCAGTTTTTTTTTTCTCCATATACTATATAACATGTGTAATCTAGCCTCTTATGCAAATTATTTTCCCATCGGCCGAGGCAATCCAACGTCCTCATAATTTTTTTTTTGCTCCCCATCTCATTATTTAATTCTTGAAATAATACAAAAAAAAAAAAAACAGGTTGAGACCTCAATTCTCCCACGTATATTTTCCCAATTGGTGAATTGGAATGATTTCACACTAATTTAATTACCATGAGTTCAATCACAGAGAGAAACAAACAAGTTGAGGTGAATGATTAATGATTTTTTTTTTGCTCTTCATACATTGTTCTTAATGTTGGGTAAAATGAGGAGATTATTGTGGAGGACATTTGTGTACCGTCTCATTGACTCAAATGTTTTACTCCAATTCTCAGAGAGTTGCTTCTTATAGAAGCAAACACACGAGGCATTAGTCTACACCGAGTAGATTGCCAGATTGTGATGCAACAATACATGCACAGGCGGCAAAACTGCTGCACTTAAAACGAATCGCTTCAGCGTAACCGAGGCTGTGTGACTTCAACCAAGCGCATAAAATTGAATTCTGGGAGGGGGGGGGAGAGAGTGCAATGGGTACTCAAAACTTTATAAATAAAATATTTATTGAGAGATTATTCAAATGTACGTTTGGCTTCACTGGATATTGCGTTAAAATTAATTTTTATCGTGGAGATAAAAATTGTAATAAATTGAGAAGAGTTATTTTTTCAATGGAATTGAAGGTTGCAAGTAATGTAATTAGAACGATATCAAAGTTTCGTTTTAAATTTTTTTTTAATTACTCCAATTTTTTTTTTTCTGCAAATATTCATTTTTGCCATATTTTATAAACTATTGGGGCAAGATGGGTTAATTTTTTTTATTTTTTAAATCAATTATTTTTGTGGAGACGAAAAAATGATAAATACTCGAATGTGAAATTGTTGATATTTACCCGACAAACGTAATGGTTAAATTGAGTTTATGGTGAATGGGGTGAAATGATCAAAGTAAACATAACACGTTGGCATAACTATCCAATTACACAGTTGGCACGAAATTGGCTGTTCTTTTAAATACCAGTGTACGGGGGTCCCTCTTCCTGTAATGGAAGAGTTGACTCGCAAACTCTCGCTTGAAATTGCAATAGTAGAAAATAATAGTATGTGTGTTCTGGTTACGAAAGATTGTCATGTGTATTGGTGCATGAAAAACCAGTGTATCAATGTCTCGGGCTAACGGTTTTGTGGTGAACACTCTCTGTGCTGGATTAAAATGAAAATTCAGTGTTTGTGATTGATAAAAACTATGAAAAAAAGGGGAAATCCCAGAAGTGAATTTTGGGTTGATAAAAAATTTATTGATTTTCGTTAAATTCAAAGTATTTTTTAATTTCTCTAATGTTTTTTTTTTACGAAATTGAAATTACTCAACCCTTTTTCATTGTTTTTGATCGACAAAAAAACATTTGATTTTTCAATAGCAAGTCATGCTTTTTTTTTATTCTAATGTTATTTCTCATTAACGCAATCCACATGTCCCTCAACTGGTGATGTTATGAAATATCTTGATGTGGACAGGAAAGTACCGATTTACGCCTTGCAGAACCCCCTCTCGTCAACCGGAAATTATAAGATCGATGAATTACGACAACTTGGTTGTTGTAGGGAGGTATCAGATACAAGTGTTATACAGGCATTCCAAAATCACTTTATGTCCATTCACTGGTTCTCACGGAATTGGCGATTCACTGGAGATATGGTGGTGGGTGATGAGAGGATGATGTGATTAACTAATTATCACTATTAATAACTCGTGATTCATGTTGAGGAAAAAGGAATTGATTAATATCACTCGAGAAATTTTTATCAAAAAAAAAAAAGTGAAGAATCATTTGAAAACAATTTAATTGAATAAATCACTAGTCAAGTGACGAAATAGAATGAGTCAATTTCACCTTGAAATCCTTTTTGGGAAATATTCCAAATTCCAGTGGACATAGCGAAATTTTCATTAATACCTTTTTTGTACCTCTTAACCTGCTTTTAAAAAAATGTCCTCATGCAAATGGCCTTATCGCGGTTAGATGCCAAGTTATATTCAGCTAAAAATTATCTTCAGGATGAGTTGACCTTGTTTCAATACTTCAGTGTTCAATGATCATCGTGATTTATTCATAATTCATCGATATTCAATAATTGAGATATTCTTTGATCAATTGGATTTTTTTTTCTATCAATCAAAAAAATTTTTAATTAAAAATAATTAAAAAATTATAAAATCCGAAAAATTTCATCGAAAAATATCTGTAAAGTGCGTCCGGTTTTGCAAACCTCCGTTTAATTATAAAATGACGTAATCAAATACACTAAACATTTTCATACAAGTGAATTGAGCACCCAAGTCGTGAGATCATTCGAGATACCATTTATCTCAGCGTGCAAAATTACACTCACGGAATAGAAAAAAAAAAAAAAATGAATCCAATAAAATTGACTTTCCAAATGAATTAATTCAGGCGTTGAAAAGTTGAAGAGCTTCGATTGTATTTACGACAGGTATCACGAACACAAGTGACACCTGACGCATAATAAACTACCGTTGGAGGCCTTATGGCTAAAGGTCAAGTGTACGCCGGGTCATGACGGCAGGGAATAAACGCCTCAGGCTAACGTTACACATGACTTCATACACACCATAATGACTCTTGGCGATCATTTAATTGATTGAACCACATACATACTTGTAATCCTTTCCATTCAATCGAACAAAAATGTTTAGAAATGTCAAGGAGAACGTTCTAATTTTTTATTTAATTCAAAACTTATTGAAATTTCATTATTATGATACCTTTGAAATAAAAAGGGTGAGACGAAAATGGGAAAAGACTTGTTGTAGGGAACTTTGTAGTCTTTTAAAAGTTCTCTTGACATTGTTCTTCACTCCCATTAGTTTCTAAGATATTCACGACATAATTAATCAAATTATAAAGTTTTTAAATAATGTAATTTGGAAAGTAAACGAGTGAGGAAATTTCACGTAAATTATTTCACGAATATCTATGAAACTAGTGGGCCTAGAGAAAAATGTCAAAAGACATTTCTTGTAGGAAATTCAATTCTACACAAAAAATATCTTTTGACATTTTTCTGTAAACTTGTTCATTCCGGAGATATTAACAAAATATTTCCATTAATCTCCTTTTAATGAAAAAAAAAATTATTCACAGTCGATTGATGGAGAAAGGATCATCGCGACCATGGCCGGATATACTCCAAGAGTCAATCGGTGAATTCAGACTGGACGGAAGTGCAGTACGGGAGTATTTTAGACCCCTCGAGGACTGGCTGAGAACGGAAAATCTGAGATCCGGTGAAGTTGTCGGTTGGTCATACGGTGAGTTTAAAATTCTCAAAACATCACCATGAGCATAATATACCTGTTCCGGGGATAATTAATTTTCCATTGATCATATCCCGACATTTCCACTGCCTGAGGGATTTCCTGGGATTGCCCAAAGAAATTTTTTTTTTCTCTAAAAAACATTATCCATTTAATCCCGACATAATATGAGCAATCAATCGTAAAATCTGTCAACTAAAACATTATTTCTTATCCGCAAAAAAAAAACCTCCATTTGATTTTTATTTGCCTGTTCTCTTCGTGGGACTGGGATGAATTACGAAATAGGTGGAACGATGGGGAAAGGGGGCCGGAGGTAGCACACTACTAGTATTCCCAGATGAACTAAACCATTGGGGGGATATAAGTGGGTGGGAGGGAGGAGAAAAAAAGTCGATGGAGAAGGCCTGAAGGAGATCCGGGGAAATGGAGTAAAAAATAACATTGCAGCCCTAGTCTGAGAATCGTGAGACACGTTCGACGTCTGTTCACTCTCGTTTCCATGCCTAGTTGCTCTTTGTTTTGGTCTCACGACACACTTAACTTGCTCAGGCTTACACCCCCCCTCATTTGTTACAGGCCACCCACACAAACATTATTCCAATTCTATTTGTTTCGTTATTGATTTTTATTTCATTATTACATTATTCTTGATGCACTGTGAGAGCAGGCATGAGTAATCGAGGACTAATTTACTAGATACTTGGTTGTGGATAATAAGGCAAATGGAGATTTGATGGATAAATTTCACATTGATTATTTTTTTACATATCTCGGTAATAATTGTTTTCAGGAGAAAATATTAAAAAACTTTTTTATAGAAAATTAAATTCTCTACAAAAAAGGTCTTTTGACATTTTTTTCTAAACCTCGTCCTCTCGAAGATATCAGCATTCATGAGTGATGGGGTGATTTGGAAAGTACAAAGTGAATAATACAGGCGAATTATCAGAGAATAATTCGGAATAATTTATCCCTTGAATTTTGTATGACGCAAGCCACTAATTGAGGGTATTGATTTTACAGACGGTGACTACTGCAAGCGAAGTATTGAGACTGCTGGACTCCAGGTATATGGAAGTGGTTTCTACAATTCAGCCAATTCGTGGGGCACAACAGGCATCACTGCCATTCTCCTCATTCTCTCAATCATATTTATATTCTAAAAGAAATATTCAATGTTTCTGAACAAAAATTAGATTTTCATTCTAGTTGATTTCACCTCGTCGACGATATCCGTCTTTAATCCGTAATCGAGTGGTGAATACGAAATTAAGGTACCATTTAAACGATTATACGTGATTATAGGTAGAAACGAAAGAAACATGGGCACGTGCCACTGTCCCATTGATGTCATGTTAATGCGTTTGATATCTAAAGTTTCTTTTTTTTTAAAAAAAAAAAAGAATATCTTTTATGAACTTTCCCAAAACTTCATATATGCCACAGTGTCTCGACAAAGTGTGTAACGATGCGCAACGTTTCACATCAAAAACTGGTTCGTCCGAGAGTGGATTACACAATCTTGTAAGACCGTTAACACCCTCACAAGCGACTCTCGGTTCACTTTTATTTTTTTTCATTTTTCAATGCAACTCTTTCCGCAAAATCGCACGACACGAAACAATGAAGTGGACTATACCCCTTTTTTTCCTTCCTCGTTTTTTCTAGCTTTCACTGTTTGATGGATTGAAGAGTGAAAACTCGCGGCGAGTTGTGCTAATTGGTCGAGAGCTTTTTTGAAAATCCCCACGAGGTTATATATTTATTTTTCACAAAATTTGTATTTTATAAAAGTAGAAGTAATTCAATTTCTCTTTGAATTGTGGCTTCAACAGTTTCATAATGTTTAATACAAAATTATTTTATGATGAAAGTGAATTATCAATTGTCTTATGATAATACACAAATGGATCTGTAACATGTTATTTTGCGGATGAGAGAAGACGACGCATTGTAATTGTGTAATTGAAGAAATGTGAATTGTACATAGGAAGGAAAAATGTCAATAGTTGATGAATACACAGGGAAATTTTTGCAAATATTTATACGATTGAAGAATTATTATAATTGAATAGAAATTTTTTTTTATTTCAAAATTACAAATAAGTCAAATCTCAATTTTTTTTACTGAGTACGAAATTTATGTAAAATGTAAATAATTAAGGTTTCTTATCCTCTGTGTATTTCAATATAACACTTAAGATTAATATTAAGACTGTTTACTCACTCAATCCCTCCATCTCGTTAAGAAAACTACAGAAAATTGACCTTGTCAGTCCTTTCTATTGTTCATATACATTATCCCGAGTAAAGTGGATTCTCATGGTGTTTTTTTATTGTAGTTATTGTACGTTAATAAATTATGTAATGTAAATTGTTCATTGCTATTGGTCTAGTTTTTTTCTTCAAGAGTCGGCAAACCTTTTTTTTTTTTTGTCTGAAAAAGAAATTGTAACGGTAAATATGTCGTGATCGGTTACGTATTCCTAGATTTTTATTATTGAAACAGGTGAGTTAGAGCACACGACTACTTTCGCACTCCGTCACATAATCATTCCATCACATTACCTCAAAGGTGTCAATTCTACCACTCGATCCTTGATTAATTTATTCAGTCAAGATTACAAGCATTTCCTCCAATCTGATACTTCCCCTTTTGATGATTATTCAACGCAAATATTCATTTTAAATATCTATAATCAAATACTGATATGTCCTGAATGATTCTCAAACCGAATGAATTCGCTGCAAGAAAAATGTTTCTTGAATCCAGGACGTATCGGTATTGGAATCAATAAATGAGAACCGATGATAACAAAGGCTGAATGGTGTAGGGTCAGTGAGCATCGATTGAAATTCCAGTCTGGATTGAACGATTAGTGGAGGAAAGTGGATACGAGGAATCGTTGAAACTATTAGCCTTCGACACTGGAATGGGGGATTCCCTCTCAATAGGAACCAGTGAATCGTGGGAGATGATTCTTACAGCTGCTCGACGCTTTCAATTATCTCAGCATCTCTAAACAAGTCATATGGACCTAGGAGATGAAAACAAGTGTTTAATCATTTTTGCTTTTCCCTTTGAATCAATTGGAATGAGTTTTTATTAGTAAATTATCTGAATTTTTCATTTTTCTGCATCAAAAAGTTTAATTTGCATCTATTTTAATGCACTTATTTACTGTTAACAAATCTTAACCGTGTCAAATTACCCAAAAATTCAACAAAAACTAATTCAATTATAAAAAAAACTCCTGAAACTCTTTGTGCAAAAAAATAAATAAACTAACAGAGTGAAAGTCGTTCCACATCTTTCAAAAACTCTGAAAAAATCCCAAAAAACAGAAATTATGCAATAATTTTTCTATAGGTATTCATGACAGGTGTGATGAATTATAAAAACTGCATCCAGGGAAAGCATCTGATGTTAACAGTTGAAGGTTACAGGATAATAGACGAAAGCGAGAGTAAGTATTATACCATGTTCAGCATTCCAGATTTCGATTTCAATCTCCCATCGAAATCAATATCGCCCCTCATGGGAATTCAAATTATCCGAGTTAATGATGATAAAACCGGGGTAGCCGATTAGTATGTGAATAATCGAGCTGTTGAAATTATTCTCCATTATATTTTGCCTATTGAACAACAGATACACTGTGATTGCGAAATTGCGATACATATTCATATGAAAACTTGACATTTGCTTTGGCATTTTTTACCAACTCCAGAGGTATTAGAATTGGACACATGTGATAAAAGAAAGTGGCCTTGAGCCTCTTGAGAGCCTGGGACAGATAAATTGAGAGAATTTCTCAATGAGAGATCAATGTTTGCATTATGACATCACACATGTCATCATTCAACTGATCTGAGTACCTCTATTAGGTAAAATACTCACTTTTGGCAAGAATATACCACAAATTAACTACATAAATATATTTATACGTAAGCCTACTCCCATGATGTTTCAAACCATTTGGATCTCTTAATTCACCAACGAATGAGATGAATAAACGTCACGGTCGACTGGTGGGGACAAACGCTAGAGTCAAAAAGGGTCGGAGTTCATTGTGCCACAAGTGCATATACTCCAGTGTTCAATTGAGCCCTGGAGGCGCGTTTCAAAGCTCCATGTAAAGTTGATAAATCCAGTATCATCATTAAAAATTCACTATTTACATTAAATACAATCACAAGTGTTTTAATTCTCACAATTTCAAACAAAGTACTCCAAACTAAAAGCCAAAGACAATTTCTCAAAGAATGCGGTTTCAATTATATTAAATAAATAAGGAATAAAAACTCCTTTCATTGCCAATAAAACTGTCACATCTATCAGTCCCACTGTGGCCAAGACATGCGAGAGTACAATCCCATATATGCAGAAATGTCGCCATCAACTTCTCCAAAGGAGTGATCAATCCACAAAAAATGTGAATTCTCCCCATTCTTTCCTTCTGATTCTTCAAATAAAGTGAAAAGTGATAGGTGCAATGGCCTTTTGGGATTTGTTACTGAATCGTAGTATAACTTGACAACTTCCTGGACTAATTTGAAATAAACAATTAAATGAAAAAGGTATTGGAAGTACTTGGAAGTTGGCAGAGTTGATTCATATATTGGACTGAAGAGAAACAGGATTCCTTCGACAATCGTTGGAACGTAGATGTGTTTATGTAAACTCGAGATAGACGATATATTCACCAGCGATGGTGTGTAATACCATAGGCTTTTGTTTCAGTTCTGAGCGTTGAATTTATTCGGTGTCATATGCTTGCATTGAGGATCAGATCGTCTCGAATAATCGACTTGTCAAGTTCTTCAGTGATGGCTCAATAAAATTGACAAAATTGTTGGATTTGAGTTGTGTAAAAAAGACTGGAGTATAAATAGTTTTTAGTGCTATTATAATTGTCTGAAGGTGCAATAGAAACTTCCTGCGAGATGGGGCTATCCTGGACGCTTCAGCAGCCCGACCTCGTCCTCGTCCTTGTCCTGGTAATGACGGTGGCTGGTGAGCCATTGACCGGAGCTGTGTGCCACCGTACAGAAAAGTGAGAATTTATTTTCCCTAAAATTGCCATTTGAATTACGCACCCGATTCATTTGATGTAGATTGACTACTTTTGTCTCTTATCACTGAATTGAATTTGAGTTTCTTCACCCCGGATACACTCCAGTTGGGTAATTGGAGAGTTTAAACGTGCGTTTGTCTAGACGAGGTAGAGGACAATGGAGAGGCCATTAGGAGATAATGAATTAAATATGCGGATTTTGATTAGATGACTTATTTGATTCTTTTGCATTTGATTGATATTTTATATTCAATTCTCATATTTTTGGCAGTTGCTTGATGACATAATTCTCTAGAAGAATTTATTTGGATTTGGTTAAAATTTATTGAATATTTTAAACAAATTTTAACGTGAAATTCCAGAGATTTTTCAAACCGTGAATAAAAAAAAATTACAAAACGCAGGAAGTATTTGCGACACATCCACAAGATGGAAAAGAAAAAAAAAGAGACTTTCAAATGCTAAAGTACGTTGAATTGAAAAGAGGCTCAAGGGTACTCCGAACCACTCAGATATTTGATCTACCATGATTGTAATGTGCTAAAGAAATCAGCATTGACTCTCAACCCCAGTGGAATGGAAATAAAATTACAGAAATCACATAAATCCACTTGAACAGTTTGAAATGTTTTTTTTTAAATCGTCCCAAGATTAATCATATTTCCACGACCAGTAATTCCTCATTACCTTGATTAATTTAATTTCCAGCTATACATCAACAGTGAGAGAGTCTTATCAGGAGCCAGTACAGATACAGTCATCCTCCTGGTGCTTATCAGTACCCCCCAGATGCTTGAGAACCCGAATAGAGTGGAGGACACGTTACAGAACAAAAGTAAATATTTATACACTTCTCTCTGAATATTTACACAGGCCAAAAAAATCATAATGAACCAAGAGACCTCAAATCACAATGACTTCATCCTTACTCATTTACAGTGAAAGTGAGTATTTAAATGTTTTAAAAAAAATCCCCTTGCTAATTAAATAATCCAAAGAGTTACGTTGCTGTTATTTCTAATCGTATCGTTAACCACGAATAATTTTCATTCCCCATTAGCCAATCTTAAACGTCAATAATTAAGCATAAGACGGTAGTTAATTATCAGTAATTACTTTTTACATCTCAGGTAAAATTTAATTTACATTCCTTGATGATCTCATTGATTAAGACACACATGTAACATGTCGACAGTTGAAAGAGAAATGGAGAATAAGGCGAAAGGCACTGCTGGACACTACCACTTTCGATGGGTAACTTCTTCCTTCATGAGATTACGTACTATGTCACCCACGCGTTAAAAAAATTGGTTCATTAGTTGATTCATGCGAAAGATAGTGGATTTTTTGTTGGACATGGAATTAATGGATTTAATTTGTTTTTTTTCAGGAAGAGGTGAAGCAGAGGAATTTGACCGAGTGTTGTGAGGGATATGCATTGCAGACTTTGGTAGTCAATGGATCTTTGGTGGAAAAATGTGTGGCCACTTTGGATTGTCCACCTGGATTCATTGGGAAGCACTGTGATATTGGTGAGTTCATGAGAAATTGAGGATATTTCTGAAAGGAAGGGGTTTAGAGAAAAACATTAAAAGATCCTCTTTGTAGAGAATTTTATAATCTATAAAAAAGGTCTTTTGACATTTTCCTCTAAATCTAATAGTTCTAGAGATATTTTAAGAATAATCTACATGAATAGTTTTCAAAATTGAATATTCAATGGATTTTTATTGAAAGAAATTGAAAGTAGCACGAAAATACTGTAAAAGAGGAATAAAAATTTCGCAATTACTTTCTTAAACTCCTCCGCATCATCAAGCAATAAACCCAACTGAAAACAATCTCAACCAACTGCAGTGAACATAATAAACTTTTAAGGATTTTAGTAATGACACTATAACCCGAGTTTGGCTCTATACAATGATAATTAATCAGAATGATCCAGACGTGAAAGTGCATCCATGCGTGAAAAACATTCCGCACGTTACGCATTGGAGAATGCTGAGGATACGATGCCCTAGCACAATTCAACAATAAATGCCCCTGCATGTGACCTCGGTGAAATTGCCAATTCACTTGTGCATCCATTTTCGACCATTGAATAAATGTAAGAGAGTTGTTCTGCAGAACAATTCTCACATCAGGAAGTTTACCATTACAACTTGTTTTGACACTCGAGTGATTCATTTTATGGCGATGGAATTCTCTCGGAGAAATTTTTTATTCTGATAAAATAATGAAATATTTTTAAAAAAAGTTGGTTTCATATTTGATTTCTCTATCAACAAAAAAAAAAATTAATCAGATTACACCATCAATCTCCTTCTTTCTCATTTTCACAGAATGTCCAGAAGGATCTTGGGGTATTTTATGCAGACATACATGTCAATGTGGAGTGAATGGGGCCTGTAATAGGATCGATGGACGTTGTGAATGCCTAAGAGGCTGGAAGGGTCCAAAGTAAGTTTATTCAATGCTCAACAATCTCCAGAATTAGATAGATGTTCATCCTTAATCTTTAGAATCTTTGGTCAAACCTTTTATTCATCATTTTCATCATCTCTTCCTCAAATCAATTTGATTGAAAAAATTGTCCCACTCAGATAATGTCAATCAAATTTTTATGAAATAAATTCAAAGTAAAACTCGTGAAAATATTTTCTAGCTGTACAGAGCCCTGTGAAACTGGTAAATACGGATCAAATTGCTCCCTAAATTGTCGCTGTGGGCGTCAAAACGCTAGCTGTCACCATGTGACAGGAAACTGTCTCGATTTGGTATCGATCACGCCAGAGATGAGCAATTGGACGAAGCCCGAGGCATCAACAACATCTCCATCAACTCCAACAGCATCATCAACGATGAAATACACTGGAGGTGTTGATGATTCTCCTTCAACAATAAAACCTCGTGAATACTTTCTCAAATGCTAATGCAATATCAACTCACCTTTGCATTCATAATTCAATCCTCATTTTGTTTATATTCATAGATAACAACAAAATGAGCAACAGCCGCAACGAAATTGCCCTGGATTCCACGGTTGAGACAACGATAATTACTGAATACCAAGAGGTGAATTTACCTGAGACTGAGGAGTCTACTGTTAGGCCAATTGTTGCTGTTGTACGTGTTGATAAAGCAACATCGAGTAGAGAAAAAATTGTTGTTGCGCCAAACATGAGTTCAGGTAATTTTTCCTTGTTTTTTGTTATTGCTTAAATAAATAATTTTTCATTTATTTATTTCTCTCGCTAGATCATATATCAGGTCACACAGTTCCTCTAACCCTGGACGTAGCTGTTGCAGTAGTAATCGGTTCAATAATATCCCTCGGTCTAACAACACTAGCTGTACTAGCCATTCTCCATGTACGAACAAAACTCTTCGAGACAATTCGCCTCTCAATTTACGACGCTGAGAAGCTAGATCCAACATCAGCAACATTACCTCGTGAAAAAGGAAATACTGGAATCTCAACCATAAATCGTACCTCAACACTGACGCCATGTGATTACGGTACAAGTTTTATGACTTTTTTTCATTGATTTTTAAATTTATTGATTTCTCATTCCGAGTATAATAGAATAATAATTCTAGAGGAAATAAGTTTCATCAAGTCGAGTTGTTGAGCTAAAATTAACGAGATAATTAGCAAGATCATTTCAACTTTTTACATAACAAAAAAATTAATTATCAAATCTATTAATTTGTCTTGTTAATTGTTGCTCATTTCATCGCCTATCGACCTCCTTAAATTATTCGTTAGTAATCGTATGTGAGCGAGTTGTTCTCAATGAAAAAAAAAATGAAAAAAAATTTATTGGTAGATTACACGCATCCGGCAATAAGCCCAGTCCCTCCCAGCTGTCGTCCATAGGACCAATAACACAATTCAATTTCTCACTTGGCACGTCAAAATGGAAATAGATCAGAGAAATTTCGAAAGTTGGGGCTTCTCGCATGACTCAGACGATAGAATTATAGGGAGATTATGTAAGTTTGATAATTATATTTTTTTTAGAGACACCTAGGTGTATCATTCCGCAGGGATCTAGGACACTGCCGAGGCCGAACAGCGTTGTAACGAGGGAATCCACTTATTCTAATCAATATCCAAATATTCAACTCTTCAATAGTCTCAGAGGTGAGTGGATATTTGGTAATTATTCCATTTCAAACGTCATATTTATCTAAAAATTGAATTATCTCAATATGGAGTGATTTTAGAAGAAAATGTCATAAGACATTTTTTGTAGTTGATAAAATTTCCAATAAAACATGTCTCTTGACATTTTATGGTAAACTTCTCCATTACCCTCACATCCCTCTTGTCATCCACCACCAGAGAATGAAAAAAAAAAACCTTGAAAATAGAACAACGAAATGAAGCCGGAAGTAACGTATCAGTAGCTTCCTGCAGATTTACATGATCGTTGAGATTGATATCAGTATATTGGAAAGTTTTGAAATGAGGAAAAAGGTGGTAACCTTCTCCAACATCTTGGAAATCTGCCATTTCGTACCAACATACATTTTAACCACTCATCGCATAGAAGGAAATCATTTAAATCTGGTTTTTTTATCAGAAATTGTGTTAGTATTCAGTGAATAATTCCAATTTCAGAGCTCATGGAGGCACATTACGATCGTCCACCAGCTGTCAACAGCTTTCGACAAGCTCCCAACGACGCTGAAGGTGAACATCTGTATGACGAAATACCTCTGCAATCTATTAATTTCGAGGGGGACAATAAACATGATTTATTGAAGTAGAAAGACACGAAGAATCATCTGGATATTTCAATTCATTTTTTTTTTAATGACCCCAAATTTCATAAACATTTTATCGCAAATATCCCAAGATCTACTTGGTTTCTACAAAAACGTTAAAAAATAATTTTTTTAATCCGTAAAATTTTTCACTGCATCAATGAAATTGAAAGATAATTCATTTTTAATATTATAATTATTAAAATAATCACTCATGAATAAATGGAGACATGAAAATGTAATTATTATTTTAAAAATTTAATAAAGTGATTCATGATGATGAAAAATTCATCATTGATCCCATTAACTCCTACGCATTACCTCATCCCAGAAAATAGTAACAGTGTCATATCGTGTGAAGGTCAAATAATATTTTCATGTATAAATCTCGGTCAAACGAGATGGTAAACACTCCTCTAATCACAACTCAATTCAACAAATCTAATCAGCTGACCTGATGTTGACACGTCAAAGTTTATGTAATGGAGAAGCTACTGGTTTCCAAGTATTCAGTCAGTCTGAGACATTCAACGGGAAAACATGGTATCTATAAAACTTCATACTCTTGTATTTCTGCTCGTGGGCGTATTCTTCGCCTCTGCACAGTACGTCAAGGGAGGCCGTTATCAGCAACCTTCCAACGAGACAGGATTCTGCTACAAAAGGATTCCGTGAGTGAATATTCATATCAATGAATCTATTCATCGAACTCAGATACTCGAAGAATTTCAAAAATTCATCCCCTTATGTTCAAACATCAAAGATCCCTAAGAATATAACAATAGATTTTCTAAACTATTCCCCATATAAAATCTCTTTGAAGCAAACATTTGTTTCTTTCTTCTCCATCACTTGTTTGAAGCACAAGATGATATCATACTGGGAGTGTCTGACCTCGACCGATCACCACTGAGGAAAAAACCAGTATCGATAGTTGGAAATTAATTTTAAAAAATAAAAATAGAAGGATAATTCTTAGACAAATTGTGCAGTCACAGTGCGCTTGAGAGACAGTATTCTGATTTTAGGTATCACCAGGCATTATCATTATACAATGATTCTGGATACCATACGGAGAAGCCAGCGGGATATGGGCAGCCTGCCAGACCCGTAAGAACCAATTTCCTTCTTCACGATTTATTCAATTTTCATTAATGCTATCTCTCTAGCTGTGGAATGACCAACAGAACATTTGAACTTGACTGGTTTTTCAAATGAATATTTTGAGAACTAATGCATTTAGAAGAAAATGTTAAAAGACTATTAAATGTCAATGTTATCCCCTCAGCACTGGAACGATACATTCAGCAATGGCTATGTGACAGTATTGGATTGCTGCGAGGGTTATCAGAAGAACCCAGCTACAGGTCGATGCGAATCAACTACCAACAACTGCCTTGGCGGATGTTTCGGTGGTTCTTGTGTCAATGGCGTTTGTACATGTGAGTCAGGATGGTTTGCTTCCGAGGGGGTTTGTAAACCTTTCTGCAGAAATCCATGCCCGGCAAACGCTTACTGCTTCGCTCCGGAGTATTGCGAGTGTAAACTTGGATGGAAGAGATCACCCAATGGCGAGTGTGAGCCTATTTGTCCTGGTGGGTGTGCTAATGGTGACTGTGTAGCACCGAAAGTTTGCCAATGCAAACCTGGGTATATTTTGAATGAACAGTTGCAGAGATGTGACCCTGTTTGCGAGGGTGGATGTCCGCATGGAGAATGTACAGCACCTGGAGTTTGTTCTTGTTATGCAGGGTATGTTGATCAATATCTAAGGAAGATAGTGAAATTTTCCTGAGAACTTTTTTTTTTTTAAAGTTGATTCATTTTGAAGTCTTTAATCACATTTTCAGGTATATAAATCCACCCGGTGATCGTGAGTCCTGCAAAGCTGATTGTCGACCTCTAGGTTGTCACAATGGTGAGTGTGTCTCTCCAGGGGTTTGTGTCTGCAACGTTGGCTTCATCAAGAACCTAGCCAACATGTGTGTGTGCAGTCCTGGATGGACGATGGATCAGAACAATAGATGTGTTCCAGTAGGAAGTCATCATCAAGATGGGCGTCAACCTGGTTCAGGTGTATATAATCAGACTGGAGGGTATCAAACTGGTTCAGGTGGTTACAATCAGCAGGGGAGCTATCAATCTGGTTCAGGTAGTTACAATCAGCAGGGAAGCTATCAGCCTGGTTCAGGTGGCTACAATCCACAAGGAACCTATCAACCTGGTCCAGGTGGTTACAATCAGCAAGGAGGTTATGGAGAAGCTCACTGCGACCGAGCTTGCATCAATGGTGTCTGTATGGGTTACAATATTTGCAGTTGTAATAGTGGCTACGAGCAAGATCCCCTGGATCCAAGTAGAACACGCTGTCTACCATCATGCCCTGGTGGCTGTCCCAATGGTACATGCTCAGCACCGAATCGTTGCCTCTGTAATCCTGGATTTACCAAGGACAGAAGTGTCAAAGGTAGCCAGAGATGTATCCCTCGACAGGATTATTAATTTAATTTAATTCAAATGATCACTGATTGAACAAATTGCAGAACGAGAATGTAACTGATGGTAATCGAGATAATTTGTTGAATGAATAAAGTGATTTATCAAGACACTCCTTCCAACTTCCTGAATTAATATTAACGTGAAACCAATGGACCAAGAAATCTTAATATCCCCACAGATTCTTCCTAAATGAGAACCAATGGGGCCGTTAGTTTCTTAATGCATCATTCCTCTTTCTCTGTTCCACCTATTTCTTTTTTTTTTGGAACTCCATCTTCGTTTCTATTCTCCTTCATAAGGAAATATCGATCTGCTACACAATTTTCCGTAATGTAGGTCGCGAGAGGGATGGTGAGGAGAGAGTTGATGCGCACGAGTAAGGGGTGGATGGACTCTGGTACATGTATATTCTGGGGTCGAGTCGTTTGGTGGCGCTGTGGGGACACAGGCGCTGTAGCAAACTCCTCTCGTGGGATTCCCCTGTGTCTGTGTTGGGGCTTGGATGAGGTGGCATTACAAACTTGGCTCCTGGTGTTATTACACGTGAATTGGATAAATGTGTAGGGGAAGAATGGATTTATGGTTGTGTTGGGGGGTAGTGGGAAGACTTGATTCGGGCCAACTGATGGGGAGCCGGTACAGCGGAGTGGGAAAGAGATGTCGATGCGCCACGGATGCTCGGTTACGGGGGTAGACTCGCGCCGCGGGGGCGATGAGCGCACTTCCGTTTGCCCTTAGATTGACCTGCTGTTGTTGGTGCTGGTTGACTTGTATTGTTATTGCATTGAAATCAAGTTACGCTGAGACAAGTGATATTGTTGTTAGTGATAATATAAGTTTATTAAGGAGACACTGGAGTTATGGAGTTTTGGATATTGGGAGGAGTGAGGTATCAACCAGTGGCAGGATACGGAGGGCTCCGGAGGGTGTATACGATGAGGAGGGCGATGGCGATTTATCGTATGATGGAGATGAGGACTATGTTGAGGGCAACACGACAGGTAATTGGACCTGATTTTTCATTGCATGGGTAAAAAAAAAAATATTTTTTTTCAACATTTGAGTGAATGTTATACGTGAGGTGTTTTTTGGGAGCACTGAGTAATTAATAAGTTGTTAATGATTCGGTAATGATGATTGGAGAAATTCCAGGGTATTTCACTATCGCGTGACGTGATGTATTTTGTCTACTATGTCTCACGTGCTACACTCCAATGTCCGATATGGCGACACCAGTCGGATGTAAACGACCGAAATGTCTTATACTTTGGGCTCAGCAAATGATATAATGATTTTATTTGGAATATCTTCAGATGAATTCTTAAAGATTTTATGAAGGATTTTTATCAGGAATAATGACTTCTTACGACCTAACTGAAATTTCTAATATACCATTTAGGTTTAACGAGTCTCGTACGGGCGATACATGAACTTCTTTAACTAGTTTATGAGCTCACGATGTGGGATTATCGTTGTAAACAGGTAGAAACTTTCTTTTTGCTGAATAATTTTAGGTGATTCTATGGGTCAAATTTTTTTTTTTTGACGTAAGATTTAAAAAATGTTTCAATTGCTTACGACAAATTATGAATAAATAGTATTAAAAATCCCAAGGAGATGATTTTTATTCAAAAGAGAATGTTCTCAAGATGTTTTTCACGTCGTGTATTGAGGGGAGGGGAAAATGGAGTATATTGGAACATTGGTGGTGTTATGTGCGCCATCATCTTGCCGTAACGACGTACTATCCCCTTGAAATGTCCTGCATGCTTGTTGTGTCCTAATACATGCTCTATCTGCACATCTTTTCGACCATCTTCACATGCTTCATGTGCATAATAATATCTAAATTGAATTCTCCATGTTCCCAATTTAAAAAAAAAGTTGATTAAATTCCGAAGAAATAGAAATTTTGGTAATTAATCTATTCAAATTTGTCTACGTTCTCCCCATTATTCTACATAATTTAGAACACGGAATGTTCCAGTTTAACGTATCACTCTGGAGTCAACAATGTGGCATTAATGGGCTCTCGGTGGGCTGTATTGATTTTAATTGCTACCGTATTGTTGATATACAACATAAACATCATCAGGCCTTACTGCATATATTAACGGGAATTATTCCGTGCAATCAAGCCTTGAATATTGAATTATCCATAACTCTAGTATTATCAATTGTATTAATACTTTTGTTGAATTTTAATTAAGGTAATGGGCACAAGGTTGATTTGATTAATTGAGTTACAGAGAAAGGGCGATACTTGGGCTCACTGTGCGACGACACGTGCAGCCCAAATCTACAGCATGTTGTTTGTGAGAAAAATACCGGTAAATGTGAGTGTGAAAAGAGTTATCCGGTGCAGCTTGGACCGACAAAAGGTTGTGCTAAACGTGAGTGTTAATTAATATTGAATAGAACCTTTTTCCATTCTTTTTTCTCAATGAATTTTTTTTTGTTTTATGCAATTTTTGGGTTTCCGGAATTTATTTCCCCAACAAAAATTTTCCTGGGAAAAATTTCCCTGAGGAAATTTTTTCTGGAGGAATTTTTGTTAGGGGAAATTTTTTCCAGGGAAATTTTTGTCAGGGGAAAAAAAACCGGTCACCCAATTTTTAAAGAAAATGCTCAATTTGTTTTTTTTATTTTCAGCGAAAAAAATTGGAGAACAGTGTTTCTATCGAGCATCCTGTACATTCACTGATCAGCACGCAACGTGTACACAGGTACTTCACAATGCCATATGCGACTGCGACACTGGATACCACCAAGTCGTTCGCTCAAGACCAGTCAAGAAAACATTCTGTGCAGAAAGTAAATTCAATAATTGTACAATTATGAATTATTTGTACGATATAATGAGGTGAATAATTTCCATGATTCTCTCGTAGATGTTGTGTTGATTAAGACTGACTTCTCTACTCTTCTCGGCGTAGCGGGAGGTATAGCGCTGCTCACAGGACTCATTTGCTTCGTATTAAAATTATTTAGCAAAGCTATGTACTCAGAACCGAGGCGTTATGCCGATGCACACCATGCTCCACCCATGTTATTCAACAATGATACAGGTCAGTAAATGATTTATTTCATCATCAATTAACATTCAATTAGATATATTGATTCAATAGCGATATATTGGGATCAAGGTTTTCTTATTTTAGAATTAACCTTGTAGAAATGTTTCACCACTCACTCATGTGTACATATCTTGGAAATAACGGAGTTTACGTGAATTTATCATAAGACATTTTTTGTGGAGAATTTTATTTTCTACAAAAAAGCTCTTTTGATATTTTTCTCTAAACTCACTAGTTTTCGAGATATTTGCGAAATAGTCAGTACCAAATTTTTAAATTCATTTACTTTTTATAGAATTACTTGTTGGGCGAATAAAATGTGATAAATGAAAGTAATTTTCATTGACATTGGAACGGATTTGCCCCTCCAATGAAATCAATGTTCCATATTCAATTGAACTTGAGCCCCTCCAAGTAGAATTAACAATTATCATTCAGTCCATGAATTGGAGAAAGAAAAATTGAAGAGGAAAAATGAGTCTAATCAAATGAAATCCTATCCCATTCAGGTATACCATTGACACTCTCAGGAAGGCCATCATCTCGCTCAAGTCAGCGCAGTAGTGATGGCCCATTGACCTGTGGAGCATTCACAAGACGACCAAGCAGCGGTGGTAGTCGTGGACCCCTTGTTCCAGCATCGCGTGCAGGTGCGGCACGTGCCGCCGCCATCTTGCTTATTTCGTGTCATCTACAGGGAGGTGACAAAGGAAAAAAACACCGACGTACCCTTAGCGACGTTGCCGAGGGATCCAACGGTCTCGGTGCTGAGAATATTTGAAAAAATTCAAAATTATCGATGTTCATTCCCTCATTTTTTTATTTCTTGCACAGATGAGATTTACGAGATTCAAAATTCTTGGTGATTTTATTTCTTAAAAAACAGGGAAAATATCACACCGAATTTTGAAAAAAATACTCGTTCTGCCCCAAAGGTTTCACGATGATCCGAAAATGATTTTTTTTATGAATAAAATTTTTTCATCTGTGACTCAAAAAAAATAGAGGGGTACAACGGATTTTTTTTTTCTCTCTACTTCAGATAAAAATTTTCCTGTCTCTGCAATAAAATCACTAAACATTTTTAATCTCGTCAAATTGTCAAACAAGAATAGTAATCTCTCTCTCTGTGCTCGTGGAAAGGCTCAAGTTCCTCTCCCTCGAGTTGTCAGTGTTAATTTGGGTGCTTGCTGGATACCCCAATGTTAAATCCCTCTGTGTAACTTAAAAAAAAAGATTCTTTGTGCCGTTCTGTGCTATTAGTCGTTGCATTGAATTCTACAATTTCTCATAATTTGAAAACTCAAACAATGTACGTTGAAACAATATCCATAACACGTACCTTAAACTTTCTTGCTGTTTCTCCAACATGCATTGGTCCAAAACTTTTATCGCATCTCAAAGTTTCTGGTCTTGCCACACACGACTTTATCCACTGTTTCTACTTATCAAACTCATACAAAAAAAAAAATGGACAATTGTATACTCAAGGGACGCGTTCTATTCTGTTATTTTATTCAGTTATCTTCTATTCGACAATATCAAAATCATTGAAAACACATGAGCAACATGATGTATACCTGTACCCATGTTTTAACGAGTCAGCAAGATGGCAGCGGCTGATTACAGTTTAACAACAATAAAAATAATGCTGCTTGTGTAAGCGAAAAATGTTAAAGTTGGTAAGGAGCGCCGATAAATCGTGCACATTTAGCTAACTCGCTGCACTCTGGGGTAAATGCATGCCTGTAATCATCTATATCTGATATTTGCAACACATTTTTCCCCCTCAATTCAATTATTCATTAAAATTAAGAAGATGAGTTTAATTTCACTTACATTCTTTTGTGAATATCTTTGAAATTAAGAGGCTTACGAGATTTTATCAGAGGACCTTTTTTATAGCTTTTTAAATTTTCTACAAAAAATGTCTTCTGGTAAAATTTTATAAATCTATTCATCTCGAAGATATATCCAAAATTGTAAATTCTGAATTTTTCAAATTATTTACTTCAAGTTGAGGAGATGTCAAAAATCTCTAAAATTTCATCTAGAATTTCCTTCTCTTTATAGAGACCTTTCAAAAAAGATTTCAAGTTAATGAAAAAAAAGGTTTTAACATAAAATTACCAAAAACTTACTCAACATCAAAAAATGATTAATGTAATACAAAAATTACCGTAAGATGGTTCATATATCTCACATGTCACGATACTTGATATTCCCATTACATGATATACATGTAACCGAGGGTTGGGTGTATATTGAGAGGCATTACAGAGCCGGAAGTCCATATCTTTCATGAGTCACTGTTGCAACAGTTGAAAAAAGAATTTAAAAAAAAAATGACATGAGAGAAAATGATAAAATGTGCGTGGGCATGACTGCAAAATGATGTTTGATATATTTCAATTTTTTTTTTACTCTCTCTCTCTCTTTTTTTTTTCTGTGCGGCACGCGTGTGCACACTGTATGCGGCAGACCGCACCTTTCTCGCATTACAATAACAAATAACTTTCTCCTTGGGCAGGCTCACGACGTCCCAGTCTGGCGTCTATCCACAGTTCAACGTCATCAGCAAGGAGTTACAGTGCTAGGAGACTGGAGAAAGAGAGAAATGAGAAAGAGCAGAGATTGGCACTGCAGGAATTGAGATTAGCTAGGCAGAAGGAGCAGGAACAGCAGCAACTCATTGCGTCACAACCAACACCCAGTCCAAGGACACCACATTCAACCGATGAATTATTACCGGCAGTTGAGGAGAGCAGAGAGGTATAGTTTTAAATGATTAAAAAAAAAAACAAATTGTTCATATTTTAATCCTAAAAAAATTGTTCCAAGGAGATATTGACAGTGGTAGCATCAGAAATGCCATCAGTATCCCGAATAATTCCTCAAACCTCATCAGCGAATAACCACAGATCATCAATTCCCGTGTCCCTAGCATCAACATCATTGACAGTGCACCGTTCGATGAATGCTAATGAGACAGCCTTCACAACTCCAGCGTGCACATCCGCCTTTAAAAAAACCACCACTAATCGTTCCAGTGGGGTGGACATTTTTGAGTCATAACCCGCGAGTGAAATACATAAAAAAAAAGCACTCAACGTCTTAGATCAATTATCGCTCAATAATAAGTTTAATCATTTATATTTTACTTTGAGAAATGATGAATTCAGTGGTAAACTGATAAATTCGATTCTGCTCGTTGTGATAGATATCAAATTATCTCGATAACGGAGGATTTTAGAGGGATATGTTAGAGAACATTTTTTTTAGAGAATTTTGTCAACTACAAAAAAGGTTTTATGATATTTTCTCGTAGAGTCACTCATTAACGAGATAATTAGATGTTTATTGAAATGTGAAAAATTAACTTGTTATTTTTTATCACTTTATCACTGAATTTCACTCCTAGAAATGATCATAGGATTGGAGGATTCAATTTTATTATCCTGACGATTGATTATTGATTCACTCATTGTTTTTGAGACCAGAGAGAAATTATAATTTTTATCAAATGGGGGGAAATAAGTGTATAAAGTTAGTTCATTACACAATTGCACTTTGAGCCATTAATTTTTTAACATATCTATCAGAGAGAATCCTATCGTGATTCGTAAAGAATTTAGGAATTGTTTAATCAGTTGGTATGATTATTATGAGTTTATTTATTTCCATTTAATGCCCATATTTGGTGAAATGACCCAAATACCCGTTAAAAGAAATTGAAATACAATTTTTATCAATATTCAACAGATAACTGTAATTGAAAAAAAATATTACCTTGATATGTACAACATTTACTGTAGCAAAAGTGCTTTATTGATGGTATCTGAATGAAATTATTCGATCATATGAGAATTCATTTAATCCAATTGAATAATTTTTAATTCAAACGTTACAAGGGAGTTAAATCAATGGAGTATAAGATGTAATATCAAATATTGTGTATTGGCTTACCTAATTGTAATCAGTAATGTAGGCTGACCGCCTTAATTCCGAAAAAAAAACGATACTAGTTAAGTATAAATTGATGATAAAAATATAGATGATGTTATTTGTATGAAGTGTATCATGTCATACTGGAGAACAATAAGAATCCACATGATGTTATACAATGAATTGTCGATATGAATAATTCATTTTGTACGTAAATTAAATCCTGGGAATCCCCTTAAAGTAACTGCCTGAGGAATTTTTCGTTTTTTAAAGTTATAACATTATAGCGCAATATGTTGTATCAATTTAGATAAAAGTGTTGAAAGAATATCGTGAGAGAAATCTTAATTTATTATAAATAACGTTAATTGGTAAATAATTGAAGAGTTTGTATTTACGTGTAAATTAATGAAATCACTTTGGGCTTTTGAGATCTTTCAATGAGATTAAATATGGCATGAGCTTCCACTGTCACGCAATCTTAAATTGTTTATCAGCTTTCCCCAGGTTTTTTTCTTCGAGGATTTTTTTTTTATCCAAGTAATGATGAAATCGACGTGTTCAGCGGAATGAAGATGTGATAAATATCGAATAAACCGAATTAATCAACTGTAATTATCTCAGAAACGAGAGGTTTTACGACAAAATGTCAAAAGAGCTTTTTTCAAGCTGAGAAAATTTACCATAAAAAATGTCTTTTCATTATTTCTCATAAAATCAATAATTAGCGGAAAAAAACATTCATAACTCATTTTCTTAACTAAAGTTTCATGCATATTAAATGACTGGGAAGTGAGGAAGCTCTTCAAATTAAAACGTGCATGTCGTGATACGATTTATGACACAAATTCACTCATTATCATGGCTGAGTACTTGCAATTAATTAAGAAATGTTTTTTTAATGAGGAAATATGAATTTGAGGGGTCACACATTCACATTCATCCAGTAGTTTTGGGACAAGTGGTTTATCCAGTTTAAAAATAAAGAAAAAACAAAATTTTGCTTTCTACTTTTCTCTCATTCAATTAATTGAACATGACATCAATGGAGGATTTAGTCTCAGTGTCATTTGAAAAATGTGAAAAGCCAAAAACCTTTGAAAAAGTGATTCGCCCATCGACAATAGTCTCCTGGATTTTGGGTGTTGGCATAGCAAGACCCCTAAAATCCTCAAAAATCTCAACATTTATTCTTCGCTTCCTAAATTTCTGTATTTGCACGTCAATCGTCGCCTACGGTGCTATAGATTTTTTCTTCTTCGGGAGTATATTCAAGAGTGACACATTCAAAATAATGTATTACATGAACAAAGTAGCTTGTTACATATCCTCCTATTACTACGTTTTCCACGGTATTGTGCAATACAAAAAGTGGCCAATTTTGATGGAAAAAATAGCATCTATTGACAAAAAAATGAGAAACTGTGGACTGACATGGCACAATAGATCCATCAGACATTTTCAGATTTTCACACTGATTATTATCTGTCTACTCGGCCCAATATCCCTTGTTTCTCATGCTCTCTATTATCTCTACACTCGACCGGAAGAGATTTATGCTTCCGATCTACTCTTGTATCACACTATAACTCAGTCTCTGTGCGTTAATTTTCAATTTAATTTGATTGTCTTGGGAATTTATACAAGATACAAGGAAATTAATAGAGGAATTCGTCAGAGTGGTGATGAAATAACTGCTGCCAGAATAATAATGGAGATTCGGAGAACCCGAGGTGTTCATCATGGTATATATTCACAATTTGTCAAGTAAAAATAGCCTCAAGATGTGCTTGAATACATCCCTTAAGATCTCTGTTTCAATAATAAATTACAGCCCTCTGTGATCTTGTAAGATACATCAACAGCATACACGGCATTCATCTTCTCTTGAGCTCTCTAAATGCATTTACAATGGTTGTAGCAACACTATTTCGAATATATATGGGTGTAGTCGAGGGAATAGACAAATTTATGATGATAAACAACGTCATCTGGCTGACTTACACCCTACAATTTGGATTAACTTGTTTTATCTGCACTTGGGCAAGCAGAGAGTCATCAAAAACAGGGATAATAATCCACGACATTGTCTTGAGGTGACAGTGATTTTTTTATTATTTCTCTGGATCAACAAATCTCCATTTCTCCTCATCATTAATTCATGAATAAAGTTAATAATAATTTTTTATAAATACCAGGAGACTCCCCAAGAGTCCCAGACCCTGTGACTTGTACTCAGTAGACATAACTAGAGCCTCAGAAGACCCTGAAATTTCTCTTCGCCACGAAATTAACGATTTCTCAGCACAATTGGACCACTGCAGCATTGAATTTACAGCATATGAATTTTTCACTATGAACAACAATCTTCTGACAAATGTAAACAATTTTTTTTACACAATTATTCATATTTATTTACATCTCTCAATCAACAAATAATGTCTTATTTTCAGTTCGTAGGTGTCATCACCACTTACTTGATTATTCTAGTTCAATTTTATCAACCTGAGGGGCTTAAACACACGGTAAAAACATCATCTGTAGATGATTAATGATGTCAAATGTTCTTTGGCAAAGTTTTACATGCACTAGTGACAGAGTATTATTCTCAATTATAAAATCCAATCACTCGATTTCTGTGCGTTATTATTGAGCATAAAGTTTTCTTATAAAACTTCAAATTGAAGTGTTGTTGATGGATCGATGATGGAGATGCTACGCATTAGCGAAATAACTCTGATAGAACATTCCCATGGCATTTGTTGCGAATATTGTGAAACAACTCCACCAAGTTGCAAGACCCAGAACACCTCTGAATACTTCTGTAGTGAAGATTTTTCGAAGGGAGCTCAACGCCAAATGCAACTCCTCAACTGTCTGAGTGACTGTTTTCTCAGTGTCTTGGAGATCCAGTGATTGAGGCGATTGATCAGTTATTGAACACTCGTCTGGAGGGGTTTCAGTCAACATTGCAGTCCAGGTATAGCCACCGAGGGTTT
This sequence comes from Coelinius sp. EB29, assembly GCA_035578325.1. NCBI lineage: Eukaryota > Metazoa > Arthropoda > Insecta > Hymenoptera > Braconidae > Coelinius > Coelinius sp. EB29. The sequence continues at coordinate 3,386,511 of JAOZGT010000008.1, forward strand.
TGTACATCAGAGTGAAGTATAAACACATCATTAAGGGTGCTAAATATTGAAGGGTTACTACACAGAGATAGTAAAAGACTGCAGCAATCTGAAAATTGAATTTTTGAAGATGAATTTGAGATTTTGTAACACTAAAAAAAATGAATTATCTGAATTATTCAATTTACCTTCTTTTGTAATTCAACGTTAGTTATTCTACCAGCTTCTCTCTTCTGATTCTCCAATTTTTGTTCAGCCAGATTGAGATATGATTGCAGATATATTGGCATCATTATTAATTTAAGTAAAACTACTAGAACAATTGCAATTAATCTCAAACTGTCAAAAGCTTCTGACGTAATTCTGAAAATATAAAAATGAATTAACAAATTTAATTAATTTCCAAATCCACTCATTATCAAAAAATTAATGAGTTGTTTAAAAATTGAGCTTACAGTGGCTTATCCATTCCCGAAAATATTCTACCACTGAAGTAATCTCTGCTAATTGGTTTAATCCACAAACAAACCAGAAATAATGGCGAAACAAAGCTGATATTTGCTAATAACTTAACAATTTTTTTGTCCTTGTAATATCTGAAGTGAAAAAATCATGAGTTATTTTCATGAAAAACTGGAATAATGAGGAATTGAATCAAATAATAATTACTTCATGGCATCCCAATGCATTTTGGACATTCTCAGTCCAGGAAAAGTGAAGAGAGAACCCAGTAATCCACACCAGAGGGCTAGGAAAAATTTTAAAACAATTTGGGAAGCTGGTCCAGCTGATGAAAGTCCTTGATTACCAAGAAAAATTGAGGCACTGTGATTGAAACTCACGTAGGCCTTGTCTAGACCAATTTCTAATTTATTCTCATCGATAATGAGAATTATCATTGCAACTAGGAGATAAGCAAAACCTGTTACAATGCAGGTTGATCTCTCACCAACACTCTCATCACCTTTGAAGTACTGAATCCACAATGTTAGTAACATCTTGCTAGACCCATAATTAAGGAAATTAATACATTTTCTGGATCATTTGTTGAATGATTGAGTGATAAACGAGAGAAAATAGTATTTTTAACGAAAGGATACAATGCAAATCCAATTACTAATGAACACCACACCATACTGAGATTAATCTCCTCCGTGATTGGATAAAAATGATTGTAAACCTGTAATAAAGAAAATTTGATTCACTTTCTTCATCATTTCAAAATAAAAGAAATTGATGGAATTTGAGGGGTCTTTACCTCAGTCAAAATATAAGTTATGGCAGCATAAACAGAGAAATCCAATAACCACTGAAATTCGGAATAATACTTCAAATGTACCACATCGAGATGCGACACTTTGGCAGTCTCAAGTGTAAGATCGAGATTTCTTGGAATGTGAAATGTCTCAGGTGTCCTACCATTCTCCATGTGTTTTCCCTTTTTTGGTTTTTCTTTTGGTATGCCAGCTAAACTTTTCAACTGCTGATCTGTTGGATACAGAAATCTCGAGAGCCTAGAATGAAAAAAATCACCAACATTTTTAATTTTTATTTCAAAGAAATCTGTTTAAAATCTTTTAGATAATTTTTTTGTGTCTCACCCTGTTGAACATAATATCCATCGTCCAAATGAAAAGTGAGGGCTGAATTTTTGTATCAGACTCACCATCACAAGAGTGATGACCAGTTGAGCCCCCAAAAGGGCCTGAAAAATCGTAAATAATTCCTCAATCAACGTTTTTTCAATTAAAAAAAAAGTTTGAATACCTGAATGATTTATTCTGCTCAAATATTCAGATTTTTTAATTCATAAATTTTAATATTACTCACCATTGTATTCACTGGGTCCCAAAGCACTCAACAAATGGAACGACTATTTCTATTTAAAAATCTGGGTATTCAATTAACCCAATGGTGGGGACTAGATATTGTCAAATATTATCCACATATACATGGAGATATGAATAGATTTGGAGCTAAATTGCTTGATGTTTCACTATTTCTAGGTTATCTCTAACCTAAATTCACTTTATCACTCGAGAGAACTCAAATCCAGAACTTTAAATTCACGTAAAAACGAGATTCCCCATTTCTTGAATATTTTTCGAGAATATTAAAAAAAAATTAATGAACAAAAATTGTTAAAATACGTTGATATTCACTGAGTTTCATACTCTGTTTTTCGGAGCAGTAAACATGCATGAACCCTCTCAGGCTCGATTTCCATTGACGACAAATGATTCAAAAAATTCACAATTCTCAAATTCGCGATGTTAAATGGGCACAAGGTGGCGTTGAAACTCATAATATGGCTGGCGAAAGATCACAAAAACCTAGGTTTTTGTGAGATCCATTTACTTAGCCCCCTTTATATAGATTTTGCCATTTTTTTTTCCATCCTATTGAAGTAACGTTGAAGAAATTTGATAATTGAAAAAAAAACTTTGATAGTTGATATTTCTATTTTTTTATAAATTTTTTAAAAATCACACCTGACAAAAAACAGGTTCACCCCTGCACCTCACATAAAAAATATTTTTAAAAAACCATTAGATAGCAAATTCGTTGAAGATTATTTGATAGTAGAAAAAAAATGATCGATTCAATTCAACCCTACTAGGTTAGGTTAGATCACTGATTAGATGCAAAATCACCGTTTATTCGTTAATTATTATTTATTAATTATTACTCATTATTATTTATAATAAATAATTATTAATTAGCAAAAAACAACAGAAAGAACAAATAATAATGTGAGTCGACACTCGCACTATAGAGGGCGTCACTACGCATCCCCTATTGCCTGAACTGACGCCATCTTGGTTTGGCAAAATGGCGTCGCTATTTTCCACATTGAGAGAGACGCTGAGCTTCTCTTTACATAATTTACATAAAAAAACGCATAAAAATCATCATAAAAACCCATTGGGGTATTTACTAACCTGCGGGAACTTCCAACAGTGATAAAAACAAAGTTAAATACTCTGGTAAAAGTAATTTTATTCTTGGACATTGGACGGGTTAGATTGGCCAAATTTTATCGTGTGTTGTGACCACTGAAATAACCGTTTATTTGTTAATTATTATTTATTAATTATTGTTAATAAATAATATATAATTATTTATTAATTATTATTAATGAATAATAATTAACAAATAAACGGTTGTCGACACTCACACTATAGAGGGCGCCACTGCGCATTCCTTCTACTGCCTGAATTGACGCCACCTTGGATTGGCAAAATGGCGTCGCTACTTTTCACGTTGAGACAGACGCCGAGCTTCTCTTTATATAAAAAACGCGTAAAAATCATCATAAAAACCCAGTGGGATATTTAATAACCTGCGGGAACTTCCAACAGTGATAAAAACAAAGTTAAATACTCTGATAAAAGCAGTTTATTCTCGGAAAAAGTTCTTAGACATTGGACGGGTAAGATTGGCCAAATTTTATTTTTGGGTCGTGATTTGCGAGTACAGACTTGCTCACCAGGCTTCCCATCTTTAATGGGGTAGTCAGCTTGTCTGTACTCCACTTGGGAGTACACACTTGCTCACCAGGCTTCCCATGTTTAATGGGGTAGTCAGTTCGTCTGTACTCCCTTCTGGAGTCGGACTCTGCTTATTCATTTGAGATTCAGGGAGAGGTACTATAAGGACGTACCTCACGGAAATGGTGCGGGTGGGGCCCATTTCCATCCCATTGATGATGGGAATGGCTCACTTTGTCATTCCCATCATCAATGGGAAGTCGGCAGATCTGTGCTCCACTTTGGAGCCAGGCTCTGTTCCCCCCCCCCCTTGGCTCCCCATCTTCTATGGGGTAGTTGTGCGGGTCTGTCTCCACTTTGGAGACAGACTCTGCTTCCCCTCCCTAGGCTCCCCATCTTCTATGGGGTAGTCGTGCGGGTCTGTCTCCACTTGGGAGTCAGATCTCGTATCCCCTCCCTAGGCTCCCCATCTTCTATGGGGTAGTCGTGCGGGTCTGTCTCCACTTGGGAGTCAGATCTCGTATCCCTCCCCTAGGCTCCCCATCTTCTATGGGGTAGTCGTGCGGGTCTGTCTCCACTTGGGAGTCAGATCTCGTATCCCCTCCCTAGGCTCCCCATCTTCTATGGGGTAGTCGTGCGGGTCTGTCTCCACTTGGGAGTCAGATCTCGTATCCCTCCCCTAGGCTCCCCATCTTCTATGGGGTAGTCGTGCGGGTCTGTCTCCACTTGGGAGTCAGATCTCGTATCCCCTCCCTAGGCTCCCCATCTTCTATGGGGTAGTCGTGCGGGTCTGTCTCCACTTGGGAGTCAGATCTCGTATCCCCTCCCTAGGCTCCCCATCTTCTATGGGGTAGTCGTGCGGGTCTGTCTCCACTTGGGAGTCAGATCTCGTATCCCCTCCCTAGGCTCCCCATCTTCTATGGGGTAGTCGTGCGGGTCTGTCTCCACTTGGGAGTCAGATCTCGTATCCCCTCCCTAGGCTCCCCATCTTCTATGGGGTAGTCGTGCGGGTCTGTCTCCACTTGGGAGTCAGATCTCGTATCCCCTCCCTAGGCTCCCCATCTTCTATGGGGTAGTCGTGCGGGTCTGTCTCCACTTGGGAGTCAGATCTCGTATCCCCTCCCTAGGCTCCCCATCTTCTATGGGGTAGTCGTGCGGGTCTGTCTCCACTTGGGAGTCAAATCTCGTATCCCCTCCCTAGGCTCCCCATCTTCTATGGGGTAGTCGTGCGGGTCTGTCTCCACTTGGGAGTCAGATCTCGTATCCCCTCCTTAGGCTCCCCATCTTCTATGGGGTAGTCGTGCGGGTCTGTCTCCACTTGGGAGTCAGATCTCGTATCCCCTCCCTAGGCTCCCCATCTTCTATGGGGTAGTCGTGCGGGTCTGTCTCCACTTGGGAGTCAGATCTCGTATCCCCTCCCTAGGCTCCCCATCTTCTATGGGGTAGTCGTGCGGGTCTGTCTCCACTTGGGAGTCAGATCTCGTATCCCCTCCCTAGGCTCCCCATCTTCTATGGGGTAGTCGTGCGGGTCTGTCTCCACTTGGGAGTCAGATCTCGTATCCCCTCCCTAGGCTCCCCATCTTCTATGGGGTAGTCGTGCGGGTCTGTCTCCACTTGGGAGTCAGATCTCGTATCCCCTCCCTAGGCTCCCCATCTTCTATGGGGTAGTCGTGCGGGTCTGTCTCCACTTGGGAGTCAGATCTCGTATCCCCTCCCTAGGCTCCCCATCTTCTATGGGGTAGTCGTGCGGGTCTGTCTCCACTTGGGAGTCAGATCTCGTATCCCCTCCCTAGGCTCCCCATCTTCTATGGGGTAGTCGTGCGGGTCTGTCTCCACTTGGGAGTCAGATCTCGTATCCCCTCCTTAGGCTCCCCATCTTCTATGGGGTAGTCGTGCGGGTCTGTCTCCACTTGGGAGTCAGATCTCGTATCCCCTCCCTAGGCTCCCCATCTTCTATGGGGTAGTCGTGCGGGTCTGTCTCCACTTGGGAGTCAGATCTCGTATTCCCTCCCTATGGCTTCCCATCTTCTATGGGGAGTTGGGCGCTATGTAGTCGCCATGTAAAAAACATCATCGGGTACCAGGTGATATTTTACATGTAGATTCCATATAGCCCCATGGATTAGGCCTACTGGGGATACCACGTTAAAAAAAACGCGTCATGTGTATTCTACCTCCTGGGTAACGTGGAAATGAATACGTGTTATAGACTACTTTGCAGTGTAAATCCAATCTGAAATGCATATTTAATTTAACGGTCACTCTTCTTAGGCCTTTTCAGACCTGTATGTACAACCGTACTCAATCAGGATGAGCTTCGCTATGTTCCATGCAAATTTTTACAGTGGAAGAGATGGTCGCAGTAGGATTTTGCAAGATGATGCTGCAAGATATTCGCTGATTGTTGTACGCACAGAACAACAGCTCTCTATTCTATCGATGATGTTCCCGTAATTTACATGCTGAATATTTAAATACTGGCTGAAATGAGGATTGGAGGATTTAAAATTGCGCTGCGTTGAGTGGATAGAAAATAATTTATTTATACGCTGATGTTGTTCAATCGATCATTTTCTTTCAACTATCATTAATCTTCAATGAATTTGCTATCTAATGGTATTTTTTTTATATTTTTAATCTGAGGTGTGCGGGTGAACCTGTTTTTTTTTCAGGTGCGATTTTTAAAAAATTTATAAAAAATAGAAATATTAACTATCAAATTTTTTTTGTTAACTATCAAACTTCTTCAATGTTATTTCAATAAGATGAAAAAAAAATTTGCTAAATCTATACAAAGGGGGCTAAGTAAACAGATCTATTTTTGTGATCTTTCGCCAGCCATATTGTGAGTTTCAGCGCTGCCTTGCGCCCATTTAACATCGCGAATAATTGACGAAATCATTTAAATGGACTTGGATCAATATTTTATCCATAAAAAGGAAATCTGTTGTTCCGAGCGGGAAATTTAAAAAAAAATATATTATTTGAATTTAATAGATGTCAAATTACTTAATATTTATTAATAAAAATTGTATCGATTTTTTCGGATGAATTTAATGAAATAAAATATAACGACACGTCTTTATTAATAATTCATGCAGTTTTGTCATAAATCCCAGAATTCTTAAATCCATATTTCTAGTTTTTTCTACATTCCTCGTCTGCATTCGTATAAGACTACTTATTTGCAACTCAGCACCGGGTGGTTGAGAACGCAATAAGAAGTATGACGACTGTACGTGACACTTTTTTACGATATTCCAAACCTTATCCATCGAGCTAACTTATCCTTTATCATTCTGATGTTCGATGTCAAAGGAAAAATTAAAGTATTTAATAACGAAAAATGCCATAAAACGTTTAACGACTCATTTTATCCCACTAATTACTGAGATATAACAAAAATTGAATTGTGAAGGGGTGGAGGGGGTGGGGGGACCAATTGTACAACCAATTTTCGAACTGATTGTTGTGTCCTTTGCAGCGGCGAATGGATTCAAAATAAATAGACTTTTTAATTTTGAAAAACTCGTTAGCAATCTCTCCATTCCCCGAATGACTGTTTCATTGTTTTTGTTCTCATTTATTGACTATTCAATACACTACCCTTTGCCTCTGCCTACAATTCGCATAAAAATATTATTTTCTCTGGAGAGTGGACAGCAACTCCAGAATATCAATGAAATGCATTTTTTCCATCTTTCACTCTATCCCTCAGCAGAAGAGAAAATATCGATAAAAACTCACCTCGTGATGGTCATTGGTCTGGCTCAATTAATCAGACAGTACCAGAAAATTCAGGAAATGTTTAGGAATCAAATTTTCAAAATGCTTTTGTACACAGAGAATTTTTTTATTTATTTTTCATAAATTGAGGAAATTGCCTTGAATTAAGAACAGAACAATTTCTCTCATTTTTCCAAATAATATTTTTTTTTTTTCGTTTGGAGAAAATGAATTATTCTTCATCTCCATTTATTCCAATCAATCATGACCTGAGAAAAAATGATGAATTTGTATAGATCTCGAAAACTGTTGACTGTCGATCGGAGTTTATCAGTAGTCCCTCAAAAATATAAACACTACTGAACACGTCATGATCATTAGTAAACGTTAAAATTCCATATCACCTTATCACTAATAGACATTAAAACCCTGAGAATATTCGTCGCAATCATTCCCTCTCCTCAAAAAAAAAGGTTTTCTTAAATCAGTTGAAATCTAAACGGCAACTTGTGGACAACTGAAAATTCAAATCTCACCTCATCAAGTGCATCGATCGTTATTTATTAAATTGTTGATTGTTAATTGTAATTTTCCGATATATACAATTTTATATCTCCCAAAGTGATTATTTTGTTTCAGTAATATTACATTCATTGAGTCAATATTAAAATGGCGACAGGAGGAAAAAATAATGTAAATATATATTTTACAATAATTATTTTAATATGAATAGATAAAATATTATTGCAATATTAATAAATTATTAAACTGTATTTTTTAATTTTCTATGAAAACGAAGGAATGTGACTATGTTATGCCTCCAAAAACGGGGATCCTGGCTCGAGCATCAATCGGAATTGTAAGTAAAACTTTTGAAGAAAATTGTTGCAATATACTTGAATTTTTTTCTATTATCAGATATTCTCTACGTTGTGCTTCACATGGTCACTGTCTGGACAAATATTACATGATGATGAACTCGAATCTATGAACAATTTTAATTCTGAAATAATCGCCATAAGATTATTACCCGAAGATTCTCCTGAATTATATAAGAATGTCCATCTTCTTTGTACTCTCCTGCTGATGTTCATGAATATACTGGATGTAATCGTACGTTCATGTCTAATATGGGGAGTGATGCAGGTGAGTATACCAATAATTCCTTATTTCTATCTATCAACAAATTATCTATCAACTGATTTAATAAAAAAATTTCAGGACAAGCCATCATTGATGCTCCCATCGATTTGCATGGATATCACAACAATTTACACTATGATCGCAATAGTACACGAGATATTCTCAACACCTAGTTTATCATGGGGTGATATTATTATGTTAGCCTTCGAATATCTAGCCATGCTGTGTAAGTATATCTGTAATTTCTCAAAAGTCAATTAACTTATTCACATATATTTATTCCCTATTCCAGGTATCATCTACCATTTCTTTGTGGTCAATTCCTCCTACTACGAAGATCTTTGTTGCAAAATTGACACATATCCTGGGCATATGGCACCGAGTCAGAGAAAATGGGAAAACTATTATCTCTGAATCATGACTATTCATGACTGTCCCTCATTTTTTTTTGTTTTTTTTTTTATAAAAATATAACCCAAATAACTGTAATTCAATATCAACTATAAAATTAAATTGAATTCGTGTATTAAAAGGGTTTGAATCACGCAATACCAGCATAGATAAAGCTGATGTAAAGCCAAACCAAAAAAAATCATTTAATTTGACTGATCATTTTCCTAAATGCCGAATAATTAAAGAGACAGTAGAAAATGTGATTTTCCATATTTTCAATATTTTTAAAAAGATAAATTGTGAATTATAAATTCTTCTTTTTTTCCTACCATCACCAGAGGATTATGTCCTGGAGATTGCATGCAAAATCACCCCTCACCCCGATTCTTATCACTGGAATATATGAATATAATAGAATTCATGGTAATCCCGATAATGGAACGATTTCAAATATTTTCTAGAAATTTCTCCTCTTCCCCAGTCTTAAATTACTTTCAGGTGGATAATTCTGGGGAATCCAGTATTATGATGAAAATGATTAATGTTAGAATATGGAAAAGGGATGATCGAGTGTTTCTGACATGATGAATATTGGTGACTTTAAAAAAATTGTGTATTTTTCTCTGGTGGGAGGGGTTATCTGAATACCGTAGGCATCAATTGACGTAAAGAGGTGGTGAGAAAAATACTATTGGGGGGTTGAATACCAGTTGCGCACGCAATACTGAATGAACGTGCTTTTGAAATGTCAGTATCTCCAGTGGTGTTATCCAGAACGGTTTGGACAATTTGTACATCTACCCTTAACAGTGATACCCGTGATGATATCTCTATGAAGAGAATTATTATACAGTCTCACTATTTTTCAATAAATATTAAATTTTTATTTTCCAAGTGACATGAATCAACAGAAAATTTTCACATCAAAGTTTTATATTAAAAATTTATGAAAACTCGTTGAAAGTTGAAAACTCCTGATCAAGTGACACAACTCAACTTTGATCATAAGGAATATTGGAAATTAATTAATCAGTGTACTTTAATTATTCAAGTGTATGAATAATTATTTTTAAAAAATTGTGAAAAAGAAATTCAATTATTTTTCTTAAAGAAAAAATTAAACCATTGATATGTAAATTATTTGTTAAATTCAGAAAGTTTGGAGCATCTGAATATACGAAATGACATTTTTCATTCTGAACTTGAATGTGTTCAAGTAGATTATTCCACGAGACAATTTATTAAAAAAAAACTTGTAGAATGACAGTTGATGGAAAAAGTTTCAATAATTCAGAGTGAGACTATTTTCAAGAATGAGATTGGAATATTGGAGTGGTGCATGAAATTTCCATAACAATGAGATAAATAAAGCTAGTATACCACCGAGAACTTGTAAATATCTTACTCTCATAATAATAAAGTTTAGTACAATGTATGTGAAACTTTGTGAAATTGTTTCAAGTCAATTTGTGAAGTTGTTTGGATGCAGTGAAATGTTTGGAATCTAGCATCAACACCAGTAAGCCATCAGCATGAATAATTTAATGATTTAGAAAAGAGAAAAAAAAAAATATAAATAATCATTTAAAATGAATGGAGTGACTCTTGAACTATTATACAATTGCAGTGCTCTAGTGCTCGATCAGAATATCACATATTTGAGCTTAAATCGCAGTGAATTGTTGTCCATGCTCGATGAAATACTGACCCGTTCAACGAAACGTGAGACACTCCGTGCTAATTTGAGTGATTGCCTTTTGACAGGCCAGCAGCGTCCATTTGATCTACTCTGGTGGCAGAAGCTCTCATGGTCAACAGTATTTGCTGTTATTCTTATGGTTGCGACAGGTGGCAATATCATAGTCATGTGGATTGTCTTAGGTAAGTGATGATGACTCCATTCTCATGAAGACATTGATGGATCAATATGATTGATAATCATCAGAATTTGGGGATTATCCACAGACAATTGGCCATGCTCAGGCATAGAATAATATAATCTACTTGATAATGCCTGAATATCGGATAGCTTCAGTGGATATTGAGTTTATGGAGGGCTTGTCCACACTGGAGATGAATAATTTAATTGGCATAATGGATACCAGATCGATTCACTGATTAACTTCAGAACAGTATTAATGGACACTCCTGGCTTCATCCGGTATTCAACCACCTATAATAATGCATTTATCCTCCTAATATTCAATTTTAGCTGTATGGTATTGATGAGTTATTTCGTAATGAATTTTACATTTTCAGTAAAATACTTTTATCTTAAAAATGAGTGATTTTAGAAGAAAATGTCAGAAAATCTTTCTTGTAGCTAGTAAAATTCTTGACGAAAATGACTCATTATCGAAATATTTTAATATTCAATACAACGTGGGAAATCAACTGAAATCTTCCAGTGACTTGTTGTTCATAGTGAATAAAATTTATCCCAAGAGCAACGAGTAATTAAGTCTAGCGGAATGCTCCAACCCCTGGATATTAATGACAATCTAGATCACGTTGACGCACAAGAATGACGGTGATTCATTTATCAAATAGTTGAATCAATTACCAAGTTATTATTCTCTCATTGAAAGAGATTCCAAAGTTTTTTCATCAGAGGGTGAAATATTTCATCAATTCATTCAATACAATTTCACTCTTCAAACCTTTTTTAAACTTTCCACAATGACTAAACAGGAAAAAATTCAACATGACTATCTCTAAGTTGAACAAGAACATTACCCCTTATCTTGAATTACAAGAGAAAAAACAATAGACCCCTTTCTCCCTAAATAATTGTCCTCAATAGCGAAGAAAAAACCTCTTTCACATTTTCTGATATTTCTTTGTTTGTCAGCAGCATTAGTGTCCAGAATAGAATATGAGATTTGTATTCAATGTGACATGAAAAAATATTGAGGATAATATTGTCACATTAATGTTCAACAATGAGCAAACTACGTGAATTCCCCATTTGGTATCGATCTAGGAAACACTATATCCTGGACAATTTCAGAATGTACCTCAATGTACATGCCATGTTACCTCTATCGTTGATAATTTCTCTTCCTCCCCCCCCCCCCCCCCCCTCCCGGCATACTCTCTTTACAAACCTCTCAAGTGCAGCAATTCTTTGACATTATCAAGATGAATAAGTTTTCTCAATACAGTATGAAAAAAAAGTTTAATCGTTCAAGCAAAAAAAAAAAAGAAAAAAGTTGAATTGCTCCATCGAGAATAGTCAAAGTACTTCAAGTGAATCACTAAATCTCCATAGAGAAATTGTGCTTCAATGGAGTTTAAAGAGATGCGTGCAGCACGATATTCTTTGCCATGTCAATATACATCTGAGCTACTGGGGAAATAGAGAGAGAAAGCTTTGACAGGGTTTCAATGAGAAGATGAATGAACGTAAAAATTCTCAGGACGTGCTTCAGGATCTACCTAAGCGGTTTAGGATTCTTGGGGTATAGACTAGATATCCTCACTCTTATCAACAGTTTATCGATTGTTGGAATAAAGCACGTACGAGGTATTTCCTTTGAAAATTTTTGATAAATTTAGTGAAATATTCTGGAATTTTTAACTTATTCAATTTTATTTTTATTTTCAAAAGCAAAAGAAATTAATGAGTTGGTAACAGATGATCATACTAGGCCATTTTCATTAATAATTGTTCTTGAACACGTGTCATAGAGGTATTTGAGAATATTGGAGTCTAGTGAATAGGCTCAACAAGTTGCCCCAATTCAACTTCAGGAACTGCTTCCCTCAGTTGAATGTTTGCAGAAATACCATATTGGATCGAATGAAGTAAAACTTGTTTGTTCTTTTACTTATGAATTTAGTAGAATGAAAAAGTGATTTTAATGATCAATTTTATTCTCAACATTATTGCCAATTTAAGTCTGTAAATATTTATATGTAACATCAGTAAAATATCAATATTTGCTCATTCATGAGTACATATATTGGAGCATAAAAGAAGCGATATATTTACGACTGATAATTTATAGGAATTGATATTCTGTCAATAGTCGTATAATTTATGAACTTTTTTTTTATTTTCCATAGATAAAAATATACATGAGAAAAAGCTGCAATACGTATCTGGAAAAAGTTCACGAGGAAGAATGCGTTGTTAAAGTTGGATATTGTGGTATTTTGTATTTAGAAAATAACTACTTTTGCAAACAATGTTTTTCCAATAAAGTAAGTACATACCCAATTTTCCGGGCAATTCAACCAGTGATATTCAGTTCTGCAAAGAAAAAAAAAGGCCGATTAAGGGGATATTTTGTGCAGTGGAAAATTGATTGCATTGAATAATTTTTTTACTCGTTTTTATGATGGGTTTTTTTAATTTAAAATTCTATTGAATGCAGTCGAGTTTCTGTATTATTTAATTATTCGTTTGGAATAGAACATGAACAAATATTTTTCAAATTCAATTTTTTTCAATTTATGAAATTTATAAATTTGCATTATTCACGAAAAACAAAATTGTTTTTGAATTGTGAATAAGTTTTTATAGTTGTGAAAATAATTTTATCCAGGTCATTCTAAAATAATTGAAACTAAATTGCTGGGTGTAACCTACCCTCAGATCTTATACAAATGCTTTCCAACGTGTAACCTTCGGTTATCGAGCATCGAAAGTTTTGCATGCAAAGTACAGGATGAGAAAGGGTTGATCCGCATAGATTATCTAACTTGACTTGGAGATTGGCCAAAGTCAAGAGAGTCTCCAGTGTACCCTAATACCATTTACAATATATGTCCGGGCATGAGACTTGTACATTTATGTTGCTCCATTCTCGTACTACCTAACACTGAAAATAATTGACCGAGAGTTCACATGTATTCCATGATAAAATTTTAAATTCCAGAGAAACGTGAATTTTCTTTCAACTCATTTATATCCAGAATTTTTGTCAAAATTAATTAATTAATTAATTAAATAATAATAAACTAATTAATTATTCTTACCAATTTTTTTTTCTCCATAAATCCATTGTGAATACTCGGCAACTTTTTCTTCTCCAGAATAATGTACATAGGATAGTTTGAGCAGTGCCTTTCTTTTTTCTCCCCAAGGGAAAAAATAATACCCAATGCCTCTCGTATCGGTAAAAAAATATTTTACCCATTAAACCCCTAGAGTATAAAATTACACAAAAGGCGGCTAGAATTTTTTTTTCCGCTTCACAGTGATAAAGAATGCATATATGCAGAGGTCGCGTGCGACACAAACATGTGTCTCTCCATAATTATAATATATCCCAGTGCATAACATGATATTAGACTTTATACTTCCACGAAAAATGGTAAAAATACAGTTTTTGGTCGAATATACTGTTTTGATATGTTCCACCCCTGGGATTCCCAGAGCTCCCACATGTTCTCCAGTGGTAAAGTTTTCGTTAAAAGAAAAAGTCACTTAACCGACGGGGATTTCCACGACTTAGAGAAGTGAAGATGTTGCATTGGATTTTGTCACGAAAATGGAACGAGTCTTTGGATTAAATCTATAGATATGCAATAGGATTTTATAACTCTGAGAAAGTTTGACAGATTCCCTTTTATGGACCATGTTGAATCATTTAGACTGCCGTTGTGGAACTAATTTATTTATTTATTCACAAAATGGAGACTTGGAAATTTGAATTTTTTTATGGTCATTATATAAATCAAGAGAATTTATAGGAATATCATAACCATTAGGATAATCTCAAAATTCTAAAACTTTCTCCTCTCTTCCCCAACTTATATCCACCGAGTGCTTCATCCTCATTTCTTCTTGGTTGGATTTCAATTTACCCTTAGAATTGTTATTAGTTGGCACACTTGACGCCACCTGTTTTTCTCCATTCTCTCCAATCAATAATCCTTCTTCAACTACTGTACCCAGTCTTCATGCTCCAACGATACAAAGTACATTCTTGGAAGAGTTTAACCTACGACAAAATGCTCCTTGAGTTATAAGCTATCAGCACGATACGTGGAGTCCTTTCATAATGTAATTGGTCTTCTCGACAATGTCGTATCGATTTTTGATAATTTTTCGAAGCCTTCATTAGACTGAATTTTTATCTCTTCCAAAGGAAATCCTTAATAAATGTAAAAAATAAAAAGAAACTTCAATTCATTATGCTATTCCGTCACCACATTGATGAACCTTGAAACCGACGAGTTTAGTTACTTGCGTGCTGCCAGAATTGCCCTCGATTTCTTGCTCCTTGGAATAACGTAATTGGATTCGCTTGTTCCACTCACTAACCCCTACTTGAATAACAAGGAATGCCTTTGTACAGAGGGTTAAGTATCCTATTTTCTTCCTACAAATTACAAATTCAATTTTATGACGGGTTAAATTTTCCCCTTTTACTCATGATTAAGGGTATATAGTCAGTATTATATAGCTTTCCAAATCTACACCGGGTCATTGATACTTCCAGAGGAGCCTGGAGCAGCTTTTCTCTTGTATAAACATGTTCCAAGGTCAATAAATAACTGTTGATTGAATTAAATTAAATTTTAAAAAATATTCTTTTTTCAAAAATTCATAACTCTAATTTCCCCATAACCTTGACTCTCCATTTCCCTGTAATTGGTCTCTCTCCAGAGTCTCTTCTCCCTCTAATAGCAGTACAAATTCCCACTTGATTCATGAAAGCAATTCTTTCGCAATTCCAGTTTCATTACAAACAATGTCCAGAACACTCTGATGCATCCAGCGAGTATTTGAGACGTTATTACATTTTTATTAATTTTTTTTCATTCTCACTGAAACAATTATTACAAATTTTATACTTGGAGTAGCTATTCAATCTATTTGTCTATACTGATAAGCTGTATTAATGGTTTGGGCGTGACGTCAGTGCTGATACTCCAGTACGAAATGTTTGAAACACATTGGCATTATGAGCTGGACGCAGATGCGGATGGAAAAGCTTCTGGAATCCTTTGGAAAAGTTATTTATGTCAAATTACTCTGGACACATTACATGAGCTAAATTCTGTTTATTGTTTCAAAGATTTACAGTACAATTTGATTATTGATTTTGATGGATAGAAGGTTCATCGCTAGATATTGATACATTTCGTACCCACTCGTGTTATATGGGATTTCCTTGTTAAATAATTTGATAAATCCGCCTTTTGATCAGATTAAAATCTGCCAAGAGGATCATTCAAATCCTGAAATCCCAGAGGATTCCAGCTAATTTAATTAGATATTAGTGTAACAACCTAATACATGACAGAGTAAAGCTCATTTATTAATATTCATGAATACAATCTTCGAAAAAAATGGCTGGAAATGCTAATTAATTAAGTAATTGAATTGACGATTTTTTTTTCTCAAATTAATGACATTTTTTTAAATCAAAAAATTATTTCTTCTCTATATCTAGTTATTTGTAGCCAGATCGGTATCCAACATGCTGAAAATTTTCAAAGCATGATCTTTATCTCTCTGGCTGAAGCCACCAGATGAACCACAGCCTGGGAAAAGCCAAGGGAAGAAGGACAGTAGGCCCAACAGACATGACAGACTGTCCAGCACAAAATCGATAATGTCTATTACAATCTTGAGGGCTTGAACAATATCACTCATACCAAGAGCATTCAGAAGTGGTTCAAGGACGAATATCAGTAATCCGTAGAGTATGACATCCAGCAAAATTTTGACGATCAATAGAAGAATTCTCACGAGGAAAATCACTGGTGTCAACAGGAGCTTCAGTAGAAATGACAGTGGAAGAGTCAATGGTGACAATATCATCCCCAAAATCGAAAACAGCTGGTCTAGCGCATCGTCGAGGGAAGTCAGAATTTGAAATAGAGTTTGAACAGTATCTTGCTTAGAAGTTGCATTTGATGCTGTTGGAGATGCTTCAGACATTGATGTTGAGTCTACAACAGATGTATAATTGAATGATTCAGATATTTAATTGAATTTTTAATATACCTGTCTTTGTTTGCTCACCATCATCACTTGTTGCTGTAGGAGAGAGTCCTGGAGATGTTGCTGGACCTTCTGATGGATTTTCAGCTGCAGATGCACTCAAGTTTATGGGAATTAGAGCTACCAGCAGAATTGTTATCAGCATTGTTGGCTTTGACATTTTTGAAGAATGGATTGGAAATGGAGAAACGGTTGAGTAAAGTGAAGCACTTTTCCACTGTCCCTGGTGTTATCGGTTCGACAAGCAAGGAGAAGGAGTAGTTTTCGTGCTCAAGTGTGATTACAATATTTTTATTTATTACTAAGGTATGTCCATAAATTTGATTAGAGCTGCAGGAAAGTTTGCATTTTTCTTGAGGGTTAAACAATTCGCGAAAATTATTCATTTTTGGATTTTTATAAATTCAGAGATATTTATTTTGGAAAGGGATTATTATTGAATGAATATGATCAATAAATAATTGTCTGAATTTTTTCAATCAATCGAGTCAACTAATTACATAAAAAAAATAATGTTTTAATTATGAAATAGAACAGATTGACAGTGTGATGACAATAAAGGGAGAATATGACATTCTTTTTGAATTTCTGGAAAAAGTTAATTAACACTTCTAACAATCAGTTTACGGAGGTAGTCCAGAATATTACAAAAGACGTTGACAATTTTTCATAATGACATCTAGAAAACTTTGAATATCATCCGCCCGATAGCATAAAGTTAATTGGCAATCTCCGAGGTAGACATGAGAAAATAATTATTTTAGTAGAACCACTCACATGGGATATTTTATCTACCAATTCACTGACTGTACGTAAAATTCAGTAATTATTGAGCATCCAGGTATCATCAATCGATTTTATTACCCTGCGGTCCCATTCATCGGAAATTCAACTTGGAAATGATCCCTAATGATTAACATTGTCACTGTAAATGCTTAAAAAAGTTGTTGCCTCACTCAAATCTTTCTGCGTCATCTCGCCAGATGTATCACAACCTGGAAGCAATCCTCCAAAAAATGAGAGTGTAGACAGCAGACACGATACATTATCTTGGAGTAGATCAAGTGTTTTTAATACAAGTTTTAAGCTGTTAATTGTGCTGCCCATTCCAAGAATTGTCAAAATCGGCCAAAGGAGTAAATACACTAATAGATGGAGAATAATATTACAAAGTATCTTGGCAATTAACAAAAGTAGTCGAAGGAGAAAAACTACTGGAAGTAATATAATCTTCAGTAGGAGAGTAACTGGAGAAGTTATTATTGTTATTAATGTCACTAAGAACTTGAATATCAGGTAGAGGATATGCCTGATGACTTTGAGCAACACGAATGGAATTTTGACCATATGGAAGATTGTTAAAACTGATGTCTTTGGTGCTGATTTGAGAATGGACATCATTGTAGATGATTCTGTAACAAACATATGATTTAATCACTTTTATGTGTCATTGTTGATTAAATTTCTAACATACCTGATTTATCCAGTGCAACATAACTTGAGTCTGGAACAGACGGTGAACTTGCAGATTGGCTCAGACTCATGGGAGTGAGAGTAGCTAAGAACACAATTGTTGTTCTTATTACAATTGTTACCATAATTTCTGTCAATGTCAGACGATTGTCTGAAAATGAAGAAAATGCGTCGGCGAATTGAGGCACGTGTCAACCCCCCCTTAGACTTCTTATCGGTTAAAATAATGAGGAGCAATAAATGGGTTTTACGTCACTCAATGCAACTCTATCAGTTTTCAGTTTATTTCATTGTCAAGAAACTTGCGAATTTTACATTTGCAAAATTTGAATTTTTCGAGATAACCATATTAAAATTTAATTAATAAAAATTATGATGAAAAAAATTATTTTTGTAACATTACTTTATTTCACAATCACAACAATTTGTAATATTCACAACACCATAGTAAGAACAAATGTCGATACCCCTATATTTCTATATATACCTCCCCCAAGGGAGAACAATATGGCTCAAATACTTCAAAACCGAGAGAAACAATCTGAGGAGAGAGAAAATTTGAGATAACAGAATCTTTATTCCAGAGACTGAAGGAATCATTGGGGTTATGGATTCCTCACTGAAGCTAAATATGACATCTGGAAAGTCGTCCAGAGTCAGAAATGAGGGTTCAGTAGTAGATAGAAGTGATGGAGGAGTTGGTTTCACCAAAACTGATGATGTCGTCGATTCTATAATGAGGATATCATTGAATTATTCATGAATTCAGAAAAAAATGAATTTACTTGAAGGAGAACAAAATAATTGAATTACTGGAATTTTTAAAATACCTGATTCATCACTTTTTGCTGTAGTAGATGGTAGAGACGTATCATCAGCCACCGGTGAACCCAAATTTCCAGAAATAAGACCAGCGAATAGCACAATCGTTACGAACATCACTGTCTTGGCCATTGTCAACGAATTGAGTGAAAATGAAGGAATCCTCGAGTGAAATAAGATTATCTTCCACCGACGTCTTATCAGTCAATTTTGAATAGAAAAGACACAATCGAATAGTCATAGCTATTAACAATGCATCATCAACTGTAATTACAATTTTTTTGCATTAGAAATCTTCATTTTGAATATGCGTAATTTGATTCTGAATTCATCATAACAAATTATCGATTCGTAGCCGTTAATTTACGTCTTCATATGACTATGATAATATGCCTGGTGTCAGGTGCACTGATAGCATTAAATCGTAATTTTTTGGCTAAACCCATTGATATTGATTATATATCAATTATTAAGGGTTGATAAATACAAAAAAAAAATAGAAAAATTTTTAAAAAAGTGGAAAATGTCTAGAAACATTTCTCATGACAACACCATTAACAAAAAATAAACCTTCAACAAAACTTCTTCCCCATAGTTATACGATAAGACAAGCTTTATTCGTGACTACCCACGTGTCAGCTCGTTATGAATGGAGCCATTCATGAATAATGTCATTGAGTACTGTAATTAATGTTATAACATAAATAGCGTGACTTTATGGAGGCAATTCATGCTTATGACACAAATGGTGTGAATTCCTTTCAACACCTACTTGGAGTTATTTCTCAGCTGTTCATTTCCTTCTGAATCCATCAGCAAGGATATTTTCTTTGAATTGACAGGACTCAAGGTTCATGGGTTTTCCAATAAATCTCTGTGCTGAGTTCAAATAGATTGTAAACATGCATATATCTCATGGAATTATTATTATTTATTATTTAAAATTTAAGAATGACTCAAAATTTGTAAAGAAAAATGAAAACTCTAATGTTTTTTTTTTTTAAATCGAAAAATGACTTTCTGATCTTTCGAATAGAATAAAATCGGATACTCTGGTGAACACAATATGAAAATAAGCGAGTAGGAGGAATTGATAATATGCTTTCTAGTGAAATATGATCGAAATCAAGTACCGTGAGAGGTTTCCCCATGGATCAATTTACAGACTCTTCAGTAAAGTTCCTAACGTATCCGCCTCTTCATCGAATTAATCATTTACTAACGGAAACTTTTCGAAACTTTTTAAATAAAGATTCAATCGATCGAGTTAATCGGATTCAGATTATTAAAGTAATATTTTTACTCAATTTGTAGTATTTCACACGTAAAAATGAAAAAGGCAGAATATTCATAGTGAAAAAGTTTGAAAATTCAATTTGTGGGAACCAGATGAAATAAAAGTTTTCACGTGATTTTTTATTGTCACGAGTTTTCCCCAGTAAAACTGAAAAGTCGCCGGAGGCGCGTGATGTTCTCAGAATTGCGAGTGAAGTAGCTATCACCCACTTTCTTCAATTTTTCAACTTCAAAGATTGTAGGGGAGGATGTAAATGAGATGCAATTTGGTGGGTGACGTTTATCTCGAGTGATAAATCGATAATCTACTCAAATGAATTCCCCTTTCTCACTTGGTCTCAGATAAATTTTTTTCTAGAATTAAAAATCAATGGATTCTGTTGTAAAACCACTGCAGATTTAATTTATCGCTGTAAAAAAAAATTTTAAGTTTAAAAATTGTATTAATATTTAAATAATTTATTATTTAATTTTATTTCAGCTCACCGGAGGATGCGGACAGTTACCAATTATCTGCTGGTGAATCTATCGATAGCTGATTTGATGATGACACTGCTCAATTGTGTATTCAACTTTATCTTTATGCTCAACTCTGATTGGCCATTTAGAGTGGTTTATTGCACCGTAAACAATTTTGTTGCAAATGTCACTGTTGCATCCAGTACATTTACCCTCGTCGTTATATCATTTGACAGGCAAGTACTCTCTTTAATAAAAATAAAAAAAAAATTATTTACAATCAAAATCCAATGCAAGACTGAATAACTATTTTGTAAATATTGATGGCATGAAAATTGATAGAAAAAATTTGATCTAAAATCATCAAAAAAAAAATCACAGAAATCCAATTAACATGGTTCTATTTATTTTTACGCAAGACCATTGTTATTTCTGAATAATGGGTAATTGCGAGATATTTTGCATGCAAGGTGCTGCAAAAGACGTACTCTGTTTTCGTCTCTGAATCAGTTAGTTCATCCCCTCTATTTTTCTCTGGGGAAACAATTAGTCGCTCAGTCGGTCATGGAAGCCCATCTGGGAACAAAAGCCACAAGTTTCCTGTTGTCTGTGCAAACTTGGCGACAGGCATTCATAACTTTTACAGCTTGAGACATTGATCTTAGCTAGGAGAGTCGTCTCATATTTTGATATTATCATCACATGAATTTTCATACTTCAGAGAGTGAGAAAATGTATCTTAACCCTCTGAATAGAATACTCTTGTGGAGCCCTGTCGGTGTGAATGGAGTGGGGGGTCCCAGAATGTATTGGTGCGCCATAAGAAAGACTGAGCGGCGCAGGTACACAAACAGAAAATGGTGAAGAGTGGGGGGAGGGGGTACTGTGATTCTGTTCAGACGCCCTGAAAAACGATTTATTTGAATCAAATAAATGGATTTATTTGAATTTTTTTTTATTTGAGCATATCTTTATTTAAATGAAATAGAATAATTTTTTTTATTCCTAATAAATGCATTTATTCATTCAGAATAAATGGTTCATTTGAATTGAATAAACAATTTGTTAACTTCAAGTAAATTTTTCATTGAATATTTACTGACTGAAAAAATCCACCTAATTCTCCAGTAATTCCAAAAATACAATGGAAAAACCCTCTTTCAATTCGTATACATTAACTTGACACCAACGACGTAACAAATTATGCTCAAAAATTGATGTTTCAACTGCTTTCAGTGGCAAGCATATACAACTTGTCCCTCTCCTTTTTCGTCCATTTTCCCTCCATTTTTACCTTCAGTTGCGCTCAGAGAAAACATACAAAACTCTGACTGTCGTTCGGGAGCTGTTGGAAAGCAATAAATCCTGGCGCAATCCAATATCTTGGGTAAGTTCTGCCACGAGGGATGAGGATAATGGATTATTATTGATATTTCTAGCATCTGGTGCACTTTTATCGAATATTATTGCCAATGCTATTTTGCCTGTAATTAAGTCATCGATGGAAATTGAATGTTTTCAATTAATTATTATGTCAATTAATTAATTAATCCATGAATTTTTAATTAATTACGATAAATTGACTAGAGCTCCAACCAATTCCATGCGAGGAAATTGCAAAATATACACTTTATTGACATTCTGCATTGTATCTATATGAATAATACATCATCGCATGCTGTCAGTAGTGGAATTAACCAACAATAAAATATTGATGTAGCAATAATAATCCAAATGGCGAACGATATATCAAGGGTATATTTTTCCTTGTTTGTCTGATTTTTATCATAAAATAAAAACATGTTTGTAGGAGATAGAACACTTTTTCTTTTCGAGTTTAGCATCATACGGTGTAAATCACTATATTAAGTAAATGTACCGTAAAATAAATTGCTCGAGCTTTTAAGAAAACCACCTTTTTTTTTTTTATTAAATTTATTGATGACATTTTTATAATAAAATGGAATCCTTTCATTCCACAAATCTCATATTCATTCAGAAACAATTTGTGATAATTCATAGGATTCTTTATGATCAAGTAAAATTCTTCAACTTTATTTCAATTTGTATGATGAGAGAGTTTACAGTCGACTACTAAAGTTGACAAGTTGAGAAAAAGTCAGTATTATGTGCACTGAATGTATATGGGTCAAATGAAGTTGAGTTTTTTTTTCATTATGAATATCAGGTGCTTCATTAATTCGTGGTAATCAGAGTTTACGATGTTAAGTTTTCTTTGATAATTAAATGAAGACGAGGAAATATAATAATTGTTTTCCACCTTTTTCCCACCCATTACAATATTTTACATTAATTTTTCCACTTTTGTGTATTAAATTGGTAACGAGAGTCATTTTAAAAAAAACCCCAATTAACGTCTAAATTCTAAAACATTTTTTTTTTTAATTTTATTTATCTAAAGGATTAACAGATCAAAAGTTGCATTTATTTTATCGAAACAAAAATTAAGATATAAATAAGGATATTGTCTGATGGATCACTGCACTGAGTTATTCAAGAGAAAAGTTGACTTCAGCCTCGAGCACTCAGGTTTATGAATACATCAAGAAAATTGTTTCAAACTATGACTTGTCTATTCGCTACCAAGATACTCATGACGTATTATTAAAAATTCATTGGTTTAAGGGTATATTCATCAATAAGTTTGATAGACTGCTGCAACAAAATATCATTAATCCTAGTAATTAGTTAAGTTTTTGTTTCAGAACAGCATAAATACAATTAATCTTAATAGTCAATCTACGATAAAATCCTACTTTCTACACTTTTATTTTACGAATATTAGCTCCAGTATTGTGCATTATCGTATACTGCTGGGTGGAATGGTGTGAACATACCGGTTTTATCCAACATTTTGTGGCTATACCGTTTACACCTATCTTCATTATACGATGAAAGTTTTAAACTCTTCAAGTACGAGCTGCTGCTTTGGTAACAATATTTAGGTCTTGTGCCAAAGGTTAAAAACAAGCTATTACGAAAGTTCCAGGACGACTTTAAAATATTTCATTGGAATTTCTGGCACCAAAGGGACTCACTCACTCACATCTTTTCTGGTATTTCACCTTGTTCTATCTAGTTTTACTCTGTATTCCACTCAATCCTCATCACAAAAGTTCTTGATTCGGTGTCTTCCAGTGATGTCGAATTCAATTGGGATTCATTCATTTGATCATGACATGATTAAATGACGTAAGCACTTGAAATTTTGAGGATGAGTGGGGGGGGGGGCAATAAAAGTGAATTTTCACTGACAGTGAAGTTTTTTCATTTTTCTAAATCATAATTGTTAGACTATCAGTGGTTTTTCTTTTTTTGTTCATTTTTTACTCCAAAATTCTATCCAATAATATCCTGTGACGTCACAAGATGTAAATTATCATTCATGATTAACCATACTAGACCCTTAATTGACCACAAGCACTAAAAAGTTTATATTGATATAAGCTTTCATCAAAAATTTATCTCCTATTTTTAAAGCAGAAATAAGGCTCATTATTCGAACCATGTTATTCTTCTACTGAAATTCACTCAGGAGATTACACAAGTTTTTTCTTCTAATGGTATCCGCAGATTACGCTTGTTAAACGAATCAACTCTGCTCCAAACTTTCGGGACAGGGTAATATTTTTGCTGGTAGATAGTGCTAGAAAAATTCAAAAAAGTGAAATCGGATTATTACGGTACTTGCATTAGCATTCAAAAAGCAGGTACTTAACATGGATGGAACATTTGCAGTGTCATCCGGTGATATTGCTACGTGAAACGTTTTCCAAATCGTTGATATTTTTTTTTCTTCTCTCATTTCATTGATATTTTTCTCTTGAAAAATTTTTTTCACAAAGATTTGTTGATATAATGGAGAAAATGAAGTTGACAGGACAATAGTATTAATTTGGAGTATTGCCACGAGAAATTGGACTCACATTCACACCAACAATACCATCTGGAGTCATGCTAAAGTCACCAAGGGTACATCAAAGTTTTCGTGTCTACATGTACGGGCTGGATAAACTCCAAAGTCCGCAATAGCTGCATATATACATAATTCGAAAACTTTGGCCCCCAACTCGTGTAATTTTCACTCAATAACTACTCGCGTGCCTTTGAAATTCTCCATCCAACAGAGATTATATCACCGTGAGCTTGTGATATCAGAATTTCACCCTCGGGTATAAGATTCAACTGATCCTTGTAATTTAGCCAACAGTGACGTTCATTCAGATGAGATTTTACCTACGGAAATTGGACATTCTTAATCAGAATTTCACAGAATTTTTTTGAAACGATTTTTACATTAATGACAAATTAAATAATTTAACATTTTTACGATAAAAAAAAAATACCTACAATATTTTTTAATTCATTCTCATTGTGTAAAGTTATTAAAAAGCACAAGAAAAATATTTTTTATAATAAAAAATAATGGAAACGATTAAGAAAATGACACGAACACGTACGTATTGTCTCATTCCCATCATGTTTTCCTTGCCATAAAATGCCCATTATCGTAACAGACGCGAAGGGTCACAATGTTGAATAGACACGTGCGGTACATGTGTAGTGGAGATTAAATTAAATGCACCATATTGTTAAACTAGAGGGTGAAACAGTTACTGTCGTGGCTAAAATATTTTAATCATTGTGCTCGTATATTTCTGCACATGCCACAGGAAAACTTATGGATTAAAAAATTCTGAGAAATTTAACCATAATGGAAGAAGGTATTTCTGCATAAGTAAATTGGAGCTAGTCCGATGGGATTTGGTCCTTCCAACTTCTTGGAAGGGGGGAGGAGAAATTAGAAAAGCACTTTGCCACACGTTTCACCCGTTGAATCATTTAAAGAAATGTTTATGACTGAATTCTCAAAGTTTCTTTTTCACCTGTATAAAGTGCAATTCCAAGTGACATTGTTCAAGATGCAACAAATTTTTTTTTTTTTATTAAAAAAAAATACTTGAGAAAAATTTAGTAGTAGTTGTCGCAATGATTCAAGTCGATTTTATCCTAGTATCACTTTTTGAAGGATATCTCCGAATCTATGAAAAATAGAGATTCTTTGATAATAACATTTTTTGTAGCTCTCATTTTACTCTACAAAAAAGGTCCTAATAAAAATTTCGCTACCTCGCTTGGATTCCGAGATATTCATCAAAAATTGACGCCAAATATAGATAAAATCGACTTGAATCATTTTACCGATTTTCGGTATTCATAATATTCCAAATCCGACAAAATACCCAATTGAGTCACTCATTACTGAATGATTAACCATCGGCGGTGTTCAGCCGTCAGTCACACAATTTCATTACTTTACAGAACACCCCGAGTCCCTGCCAAGAGCAAAATTTAGTACACTGGAGTTTTCTCCCGCATGGACAGAAAAGCACTATTGATTGCTGAGCATTCTCAGTTACGCTCAGTCCAATTGTATTGTAATACAAAAGTGGACAATGTGAATAAGGATTTTATCAAATAAACTTACTTGTAGTTTGAAAAACATTGATATTCATCTTTTAGTTAGGTGAGCAAATACCTCGATAACTTAATGATTAAGACTGTTGATATATTCCCACAGTCTACTTTAATTCATTCCGATTTCAGTTATGACTATGGACTCATTCCAGCTCAGGCCCTTTCAGTTGAGAATCAAAATTAGCGTGCTGCGTCAAAGTGAATCAACACTAGATAGGTTCGAGGTGTTCTTCATCAGTGTCATGGTAGCCCAACGACCGGATCTTTTAGATCTGGGCTAGTGCTATGGATATTCCAACAGCGATTCCAGTACTATTGATATACCGATACTTCAATATCGAGTTTGCCGGAGTAAACTTCTGCAATAGAAAAACCATTATCTGTAGAATAATGTACTACATAACCAGAAATGGTCTAGAGGGAAAATAATCATTGTACGTTGTTGGAGAATTGGTATCAATAACAATAAAACATTTTTTTATCTCACCGTATGTTGTTCAATAAGTGGTCTTTACCTTCAGTATTTACGTTCATATGAAGGAATATTGACTCACTATATTTTCTCCCCTATTAAACGATCCGTGTCCTTAACCGAGCTTTTTTTTTTAGTTTTCAGGATAATCTCGGCTTTTCTGATCCACAAAGGGTATTAGAATAGATTACACAATCCTTCATGAATCAATCCAGAAACCAATACAGATGGAACCCCCCCCCCCCCTAAAAAAAAAATTACCGTAGAGCCCATCCTATTCACTCAAGTTCTAACCGAACTATTATATAATTTATGTGCTGGGTATGTAACATAATCATCACTAGCTTCACTCATGCGTCAAAAGTACAAAGATCTCGATCACGTTATTGTTTCCATCAGTGGCTACAGTTTGGTAGTTCTGTGGCAACATTTGGATAATAATTCATCCACCACATCCAGCATTGAACGAGGACTCATCGGTATTGAATATTAACAGTGATTGATGTATGACATTTTCACAGTTCATGATTTCATATAGGAGTACATTTCCCCTTTAATTTCTCTACCGTAAACAATTTTTAATAATTCAGTAGTGAATTAGTAAAATGGTTCAAGTCGATTTTATCTTGGCATCAGCTTTTTGATGGATATCTCGGAATCTGAGGTAGGTAGCGAAATTTTTATAGAAACCTTTTTTGTAGAGTCAAATGAGGGCTACAAAAAAGGTTCTTATGGAAATATCGCCATCTCCCATAGATTCGAAGATATCCATCAAAAACTGATCTCAGGATGAAATCGACTCAAACCGTTTTATTAATTCACTAGTATCTGAGGTCAAATGTCTCGAAATAAACGAAAATTAAGTTTAAATAATAGAGACCTGTTCATTATGCTTTTTGAGAAAAGAAGGAATTTCTCAGGGGGAAAAAAAAGTGGGATTAAGAAAAGTTCTTCTCAATTCAACGGCTTTTCAATGAACCAAAAGTCATTCAATTTGTAAAGTTAGTCCAGCATCAGCTGTCCAACGAAATCAGTCACATTCAGCAGCGATAACGAGAGACATCACTCAAGAGCGTCAAACTATTCAGCTAGAATAGAGTAGAGTGGTGTAAATTTTGCTTATCCAAACGATATTCACTTATTTGCCATGAGGGCATATTCCACTGGGTTATACATGCCACCCATTTACTATACCACCTTTTGGACTATCTTTGGAGATCACAAGTCTCGTATTTTGTGATATTTTTTGTTTAAAATTTGTTTTTTCCCCCCGATTTTCTGGTTCACCCGGTCGTCCATTGCTTCGTTAGGAATACGTGTGCGTTTTATTTTTTATTTTTTCAATTACTAGTATTTTTTTACTCCGACCGGACCATTCCACGAGTTTATTCCCTTCGTTAACGCTGGTGTATTCATTAAAATGTCAAATGTAATTGTTTACAATCGCTGTGTATATAAATGATGTAGAAATGAATGAATATCTGTATTCCACAGGTACATGGCCATCATGAGACCACTTCAGCATCACATGTCGCGGAGACGTACCATTGTGGCATTAATTATGATTTGGGTTGCTTCGGTCATACTCGCAGTGCCCTGTCTACTTTACTCAACAACGATGACGAGGAGGTAATTATCAAGATTTTTATTATAATTTAATTTTATAATTTTACCTCTGAAAAACGTAAAATCCATTCTAATCAATGAGAATAGAGAAATAAAAGGAAATTAAAAATGCGGAGAAAACTTTGCTCCACGAATTCTCCGCCGAGAGAGCATGGAAAATGATGAAACATGCTTAAAAAAATTCGTTCATTTTTTACTCACAGGATGGAGCAAGATGAGGATGCCCGAAAGAGGATAAATCATTTTTTTTAATGTCTAAACTTACGAAGTGGTTGACAGGTCCCCGTGCCGCCATTTTGCTTGGATACCCCTTCCCTCCACTCCAAGATGGCGGCCCGAGGATCTGTCAACCACCTCGTATGTTTAAACATTTTTAAAAATTATTCATCCTCTTCCAGGCAACCTCATCTCGTTTCATCCTGTGAGTAAAAAATGAACGAATTTATTTAAGCATGTTTCATAATTTTCCATGCTCTCTTGGTGGAGAATTCGTGAAGCAAAGTTTTCCCCGCATTTCAGTAGTTTTTTTTTACTCCTGACGCCTCTTAATGGTTTTACTTACAGATACTCCAATGGAAAATCGAGGATAGTCTGTTACGTTCTTTGGCCTGATGGAGAATACCTAAATAGCAGAAGCGAATACATGTGAGTATACCATGCAGAAATTGGAGAATACCATTTTCATCATTGTAATGATACCACTGAAAATCACAATACAACAATCTACCATTTCCATCATAGCAACTTGAGACACAACGTATGAAATTATTTTGCGCGGTAGAAGGACTCCAGTTCCTAGTTGAATGGAGTGAGAACAAGTGGTGAGGGAAATTAGTTGTGCTGGGTAGACATGTGAATAGAAGGACATTCCTATCTGGTATACACGATGGTGCACCGTCGGGAGCCATGAAAGTACTTCGACCTAATTGGATATACCAATGAATGGTCTGATTTTGAGCCATTCTGAGTAATCTCTATTCGCAAACGAGGGAAATCAATCAAATTGACTTGAATTTATCTGCTGATTATGATCAAATTGGCTGTGTGATTGCTGATGATGATGATGATACATTGAGCATTCGCATCTTGATATTTATTGATTTATTCTTTTATCAGTGCAAAATTAACACTTCTCATGTCAAATAATATGCCTTGATTAGCATTATTTAATTAATGTCTATTGAGGCATGATATTAATTTATTAATATAACGTATTCTATTCAACTCAGAGAATATTAAATTTGGAATATTTAGCATGAAAACAGAGCAGAGAAGACATTTCTCAAATTGAAAAAATCATTTTTTTTTTAATATCAAAAATCCTCAAAAAAATGAAAATTATTCGAGAATTAAGAAAATATGAACTGAGTTCTAGGATTGACTTTACTCCTCATTTTTATCAGTACACTAGTTTCCGATTTGCCGGTAGATCACCTAAATCCTGTTAATTTTCTCACACTAATACATCTCAACGAAATCCCCTCAAATACTCTGTAAACCAAGCACATTCTTCCACCTTTCTTGTCTCATGTTGCCACCACAAATGTGGGATTCCCCGACGTCGCATGGGATTCCCCGGTGTTTTCATACTTTTCTCTATCAAATAATTGAGTAAAAAAATTTTTCTAAAATTTCACTCTAACAAATTATATTTTTTTCTGTAATATATTCTACGAAATTAACGGAAAAATAAAATTAATTCTAAAAGTTGCTCAAATCCAATGAAATCACGACATGACCAAAGTCATTGGGCCAAATATGTTGACCATTTAAAGACGATGGACTATTGAATAATCCTAAATCGATAATCAAGTTTCAAGTTTCTCACATTCACACTTCTCTTGCAGATATAATCTGATATTCCTCGGGGTGACGTATCTCATACCAATGACAGTCATGGCAGTTTGCTATACACTCATGGGTAGAAAATTATGGGGCTCCAAATCCATAGGGGAACATACCCAGCATCAAAAGGAGTCTATGAAATCGAAACGCAAGGTACGTTGTCAGAATATTTTTCAAGAATTTATTATTCTTCTCATAACATACAGCATGACGTATGTCCTGCTCCAATAGGTACATGATTATCACAATTTTAATAATTAGTTGAATTAAAAATTTTGTTATCATGAAAATCTATATTTTTTTTTTAATCGAAAAAATGAATAATTATTTTACAGGTAGTCAAAATGTTCATCATCGTTGTCCTGATATTTGCCGTTTGTTGGCTGCCATATCAGGGATCATTTCTACTTCTATACCATCAGCGCCGTCTCCGTGGTAGTAGTTACATACAGCACGTTTATCTGAGTTTCTACTGGATGGCCATGGCAAATGCAATGGTCAATCCTCTTATATACTATTGGATGAACAACAGGTGAGTCCATGGGAGTTCAACATATGACGATTCCCTTGAAGTATTACTCACCTATTGATCCCTCTCAACCTTTTTTTCTTTCTAATCCAAAAGCCTCTTCTCGTATTTTTATTCCAAATTAAAAAGTGGAAAGTCGAGGGTGAAATTGTTGAGCCGTAATTGATTAAAATATGGTTTATCGTATTTTAACAATACTTTTCCCATTCAGAATATTTTGAAAAAAAAGAAATGGGTCAAAAAAAAATAATGGAGCTAGGGGAAATTGATTGATTCACTTACGTCAAGAAAACTTACATACAGTACTTTATTTTTCAATTTAAAGAAAATATGCTAGCTCAGTAAAATTGGTGGAATAGAGAGAGAAATAGTGGATCAATCATTTTAAAAGAGTGAGTGAGGAGAAATACAGGTTTATACTTTATTGAGAATCAAGGTAGAAGAAAGTTAGTGACAGTGAAGTTCTCTCGGTGTCCCCGAAGAAATCAACTCGCCAAAAAATACGATAAATGAAATATTGTATCTCACGAACGACTCATTCAATATATCTCGGTCTACTGGTTCAACATTTTTAAGGCACTCGACAAGTGTGAGACTGAGTACGAAAATTTAATGCTGACGAAAATCTATGTTTTCATGAAGAATTGATAATTTTTAAGTGCATGGATTTTTAATAAAATATTCAACTTCAAATCAACAAGATCATTATTAACAAAAACTTCTTCAATGTATCCCCAGATTTCGAGTCTACTTCCAGCAAATCATCTGTAGATGCTGCTTGATAGGTCATTCAAATACAAGAGCCCGTCAGATGCACGAATTGACAGGATTTCGTCGTTCTGACACAGCTCATTCTCATTCCGGTGAGTCAACATCAATCATGACGGTTATATTATTGCGTCAATCAACTCACACGTGTCAATAAATCATGTATCTGCTATTACATAATTTCCTGAAATTCTCCACGATACTTTAGTTAATTAACTACAAGTGTTTGGTCTCTCAATTCAAACAATTTTTTCTTCTCAAATTAACAGAATAATTTTTTTTTTTCGATTAATAAAAATTGTCTTATTTATTAAAATTGTATAATTATGTTAATAATGAATGATTTTAGAGGAAAATGTTAAAAGACATTTTTTGTTGTAAATTTTTTCATCTAAAAAAAAGATCTTTTGACATTTTTTCCTGCGATCACTCGTTATCAAGATAATTGGACAATAATACGAAAAGATTTTGACTATTTTTGTATATTCACAAATATTGCTCTCTCAATCCCTCACCATAAACACAGAAAGATTCGTTTCCATTAACTCGAGTTGATATTTTAACACTATTGAACATCCACCTGAAATAGCACTCATCACACCAAGAAACCCAGTGCAATAACGACTCGAGATAACCCTTGAATAAATAAATCTGTTGTTTCGTTCACTCCATCCTCAGTTTACTCAGCAATTCTACATTCGACGATATTAAGACTTTTACTGTTGTATCCCAGAGGTGCCATGAACCTCCACCGGCAATATTTGCATTAACATCATCGTGGTTTCGTATAGGAGATCAGTGTTTGGTGTTGAGTAAACTAGAATGAAAGGAAAGAAAAACGAGTGGTTGGCGTTCAGCCAGACATATTATGTAAATTTTATTGGTCCAATGTTTACAGTAAGAAACATGATTTTATGGTAATTGTAATGGACAAATGTATGTACAGCTGACAATGTGGAAAATCGAAAATATACGGATGCTGGCCAACCGAGCTTAAATCCATTGTTGCAAGTGACATTGAATCTCTCGGAGGGGTTGGGTCAATTTCTGTAGGGATTATTTGAACCCTCACACCACCAATTCCATACCAATTTTTAGTAACGAATAATAGCTTTTTCTTTATTTCAGGGAGATACAAATCAACATCGATACGGTGGCGTCACAGCACTGGTGAAAGTCATGTACAAACATTCAGAATGAATTCACGATCTATATGCGAGAAAATTCATCATAATAGACAAGATGTTGCCATTATTTGAATTAATTAATTATTATAAATACACAATGCTCATGAGTTCAGTTTAATTAATCTTTTTTTTAAATCATTTTAGTATTAATTTTTTTTTTTACTTTATTCAGAGTTTTGTTGGGCTTGTGACGAGTAATAAGGGGAAAAGTTTTTGATAGAGTCGACAGGGGAAATAATGCCGAGAATTTTTTTTTTTTTTCGCCAACAGAATTTTACAATCCCTTCATGTTCGCCTTAATGAACTGTTTTTGTTTATTCTTTTAAATTGTGAAAAGGGAAACTCATGTACAAATATTAAATGAAAACTCATACAATTTCAATAAGGAAATTTAAGGATATTTATAAAATTTTTGAAAGTACAATTTTTTCATGTCCAAAATTAATTCTCATTTTTTTCTTGGCTGATGAAGAAAAATATGGAATTAAATAAACAAATTTTGTATTATGCATGGGTTCTTATGGGATTTATTTATTTTTTTAAATTTATAATTACTCCAGTGGATTTATTTATAAATAATGAAGTTGAGTTATTTTGGATAAACATCGTTAAATAAAAATTGAGGCAATAATATATTCAAAGTGTTTTAAATGTACTGTTGGTTATGGAGTTACCACGAAACAATGAATCAAATTTCGATAATCAATGCATTAAGTGCATCCGTTGAATGTGATGTATACTATTATATCGTCGGTCTAAAATTAAAGGGGCGTAAGTGCCAGAAAACAGCGTTTCTTATTTTGTGTAAGAATGTAAATCATGAATATGGGGATCGGCAGGAAATACATGTACAAGGCTAAAAGGTCATACATTATTGAATAAATTGAATTAAAATTGTATTGATTTCTCTTGACCTGTCTCAGTTCCAACAATCCAAGTATTCAAAAATAAAGAAAACCGTTAGAATTTTCGGCAGCAGTACAAGAAAATCCCGATTGATTCTGGAAGGAACACGGATTGTTTGACAGTGGAACACATCTATAGTATTTTTTGCTGAGTTACGGCTGATACCGGCCAACCCAAGACATTGTTTGAACAAGTTAAATCTAGCCAATCGTTTGCATCTTCCCAGAGAATAATAAGAATGTGATGACAAGTTAGTGAATCTCCACTCCGGCCATCTTTATTCACAGACAAGTGCTCGATCTCCATTGTTGTTGAAACATAATTTCAAATCAAATATCATGATCCAGTTGGCATTCATAACGGAATTATCTCGAGATTTGAATGAAAAATAATACCAGTAATAACATCCGGAAAACCGTGAGAACGATTTCAATCGTTGGATCCATGAACAGGAAAATGTTCCATTGTTGGATATATCAAATATCATGATCCAGTTGGCATTCATAACGGAATTATCTCGAGATTTGAATGAAAAATAATACCAGTAATAACATCCGGAAAACCGTGAGAACGATTTCAATCGATGGATTCATGAATAGGAAAATGTTCCATTGTTGGGTATATTTCCCTTTGTCATGTCGTTTTTTTCATAAATATAAAAATGAATTTAGTAAAATGGTTTTTTGGATGAGTTCTGATAAATCGATGATTGACGATTTTATATTATAAATAATCAAGAATTGATTGATGATCTTCTGAACATAAAAGACAATGGGGAATGAAATTATGAAAAATGAGGAAAATTATGATGGAATATGTTTTTGAAAAAATTAATCAACGCCTGACACTATTTCCTTTCAATCCACTCTACATGCAACTTGCGAGTGACAATTAAATCATTAAAAAGTATTGTTTCATTCTATTTCGTGTCATACTTTTTATACAATTTCAAACCTTCCGTGATTGGATGATTATCAATATTGCTAATCGCTCGGATCAGATAATTGACTCCCTCACGTACTTACGTGGCTTTATAATAGGGCCCGTAACTACCCGAGGTACAGACGTCTTATTCGAGTGTACGAGTCATTGTAAATTTAATAACCAAAAGTTGACTGAATTCAGTCTAATTGACTTGTGAATATGTTTTGGCTTAAATTTATGACTCTTGTAGTTTTCGCGGGCTATTGGTTTGGTTCTGACGTAATTTCTTGTTGTCACAGATTTATTAAAATTAATTGATCAATTGTTATTCCAGTGGTGGAGATGAGTCCGAAATTTTCTAATCCATTATTTCACAAATATCTCTGAGACTAGTATTAGACTCAGGAGAAATTGTCAAGAAAACGGTTTTATAGTTTATAAAATTCCCCACATGAAAAGTCTTTCGATGAATTTCTTTGAACTTCTTCGTTTCGGAGATATTTGCAAATAATCTGGAAATTCATTTTGAATTTTTTCTCTTCACCACTTTACTTCTGATTAACTTGATGACATAATAAATTAATGAGTTTATTCTTTTAGGCAAAAGTCGATGTTTATCTCATCGACGTTATAATCGAGTATTGCGATCCAGAATACATCACAGACGCGGTCGCTTACATCTCTGAAGACAGTGACAATGAAAATGCTCTTGTCACTAATTTTACCATCATAAATAGTTTCCCAGTGACGTCAGAAGTGAGTAGAATCATAATTAAATTGGGTCTCATGGGAATACACATCATTTCCATATTTTTCATTTTAATTAATTGTTTTTTTTTTTTTTATGGTTAAATTTATTTCAGTAGTGAAGTGATAAACCTTAATGAATCAAGTTTGACAAAATCAATTATTCTAGGATAAGAAGTCAGATAACTTTTTATTTCTAAAATCACTCATTTTCATGATAACTGACTATTCATCGAGATGTAAAGAACTGACTTAGTACCATTCATCAATTCGCTACTGATTAGCTCATTTGATACCTATTCATAACAAAAAAAAAACTTATTCAGGGACATTTGGAGATAATTGGTGCATCGATGGGGGAGTACGCTCTGTCAACGGGATTCATGTTTGACATGGCTTTCTGCGACTTATTCGATGAAGCCGTGATGGTAGGCGCTTTTCTAACTGGTCTCGGTTTCAAAGCTGAGGAATGCCCACCACCACCTGTAAATAAAGTTTTACCGTTTATTTATCATATAATATGTATCCTTTTTCTTATTAGAAAAAATCAATCAATCAATAATTAATTCTAGGGTATTTATGGAACCAGTGGATGGCAGTTCGACGCAAACGAAATTCCTAGTGAATTACCTCCAAACAAGTACAAACTTGTTGTAAATCTTACTGATTCAGGGAACCTAATAACGCGTTTTGTATTCCTCGGAGAGAGCCAATAAACTTGATCAATTATGAATTATCCAATTTGTGATAAGTGATCAATATTAAATGATATTTGGGCAGTAGAATAAGTCACTGATGCTTTGTTTATATAGAGTCACCTAGCTTTAGCTGTTGGTTTATATAGAGTCTCTCACCACCGTAATAAACAATAAATAAATAAATAGATATATATAATATGTAACAGTACTATTTTGTGTAAGACAATGTAAAACATGAATATGGGGATCGGGAGGAAATACATGTACAAGGCTAAAAGGTCATACATTATATTGAATAAATTAAATTAAAATTGTATTGATTTCTCTTGATCTGTCTCAGTTCCAAAAATCAAAGTATTCAAAAATAAAAAAAACCGTTAGAATTTTCGGCAGCAGCACAAGAAAATCCCGATTGATTCTGGAGGAAACACAGAACACGGATTGTTTGACGGCGGCACACATCTATGGTATTTTTTGCTGATTTCCTCTGCGTTCCAAACCAAATTCTGCCTGAATGATCAAAAAGAATATTTCAGTAGAATTGGTCAAAATTTTTCCGATTCTACCCAATATATTCTTTCCGATGAGAACTTTGGAAATACGAGGTAAAATTCAATAGACTGGAATCAATCAAAGTGCGCTATGTCGGATGGAAGAGGGGTCACGGCTGATACCGGCCAACCCAAGACATTGTTTGAACAAGTTAAATCTAGCCAATCGTTTGCATCTTCCCAGAGAATAATAAGAATGTGATGACAAGTTAGTGAATCTCCACTCCGGCCATCTTCATTCACAGACAAGTGCTCGATCTCCATTGTTGTTGAAACATAATTTCAAATCGAATATCATGATCCAGTTGGCATTCATAACGGAATTATCTCGAGATTCGAATGAAAAATAATACCAGTAATAACATCCGGAAAACCGTGAGAACGATTTCAATCGATGGATTCATGAACAGGAAAATGTTCCATTGTTGGATATATTTCCCTTTGTCATGTCGTTTTTTTCATAAATATAAAAATGAATTTAGTAAAATGGTTTTTTGGATGAGTTCTGATAAATCGATGATTGACGATTTTATATTATAAATAATCAAGAATGATCGATGATCTTCTGAATATAAAAGACAATGGGGAATGAAATTATGAAAAATGAGGAAAATTATGATGGAATATTTTTTTGAAAAAATTAATCAACGCCTGACACTATTTCCTTTCAATCCACTCTACATGCAACTTGCGAGTGACAATTAAATCATTAAAAAGTATTGTTTCATTCTATTTCGTGTCATACTTTTTATATAATTTCAAACCTTCCGTGATTGGATGATTATCAATATTGTTAATCGCTCGGATCAGATAATTGACTCCCTCACGTACTTACGTGGCTTTATAATAGGGCCAGTAACTACCCGAGGTACAGACGTCTTATTCGAGTGTACGAGTCATTGTAAATTTAATAACCAAAAGTTGACTGAATTCAGTCTAATTGACTTGTGAATATGTTTTGGCTTAAATTTATGACTCTTGTAGTTTTCGCGGGCTATTGGTTTGGTTCTGACGTAATTTCTTGTTGTCACAGATTTATTAAAATTAATTGATCAATTGTTATTCCAGTGGTGGAGATGAGTCCGAAATTTTCTGATCCATTATTTCACAAATATCTCTGAGACTAGTATTAGACTCAGGAGAAATTGTCAAGAAAACGGTTTTATAGTTTATAAAATTCCCCACATGAAAAGTCTTTCGATGAATTTCTTTGAACTTCTTCGTTTCGGAGATATTTGCAAATAATCTGGAAATTCATTTTGAACTTTTTCTCTTCACCACTTTACTTCTGATTAACTTGATGACAATAAATTAATGAGTTTATTCTTTTAGGCAAAAGTCGATTATTGGATCATCGACGTTATAATCGAGTATTGCGATCCAAAATACTTCAAAGACGTGTTCGCTTACATCTCTGAAGACAGTGACAATGAAAATGCTCTTGTCACTAATTTTACCATCATAAAAAGATTCCCAGTGACGTCAGAAGTGAGTAGAATCATAATTAAATTGGGTCTCATGGGAATACACATAATTTCCATATTTTTCATTTTAATTAATTGTTTCTTTTTGATGGTTAAATTCATTTCAGTAGTGAAGTGATAAACCTTAATCAATCAAGTTTGACAAAATCAATTATTCTAGGATAAGAAGTCAGATAACTCCTTTCTGAAATCGCTCATTTTCATGATAACTGACTATTCATCGAGATGTAAAGAACTGACTTAGTACCATTCATCAATTCGCTACTGATTAGCTCATTTGATACCTATTCATAACAAAAAAAAAACTTATTCAGGGACATTTGGAGATAATTGGTGCATCGATGGGGGAGTACGCTCTGTCAACGGGATTCATTTTTGACATGGATTTCTGTGACTTATTCGATGAACCCGTGATGGTACGCCCTTTTGTAACTGGTGTCGGTTTCAAGGCTGAGGATTGCCCACCACCACCTGTAAATAAAGTTTGACCGATTATTTATCATACAATATGTATCCTTTTTCTTATTAGAAAAAATCAATCAATCAATAATTAATTCTAGGGTATTTATGGAACCAGTGGATGGCAGTTCGACGCAAACGAAATTCCTAGTGAATTACCTCCAAACAAGTACAAACTTGTTGTAAATCTTACTGATTCAGGGAAACTACTAACGTCTTTTGTATTCTTCGTAGAGACCCAATAAACTTGATCAATTATGAATTATCCAATTTGTGATAAGTGATCAATATTAAATGATATTTGGGCAGTAGAATAAGTCACTGATGCTTTGTTTATATAGAGTCACCTAGCTTTAGCTGTTGGATTATATAGTCTCTGACCACCATAATAAACAATGAATAAATAAATACATACATAATATATTATGCAAAATTCTCATGTGATAATGAATAACAAGTTATTTGGATTAATCGTGGGGTTGGAGAATTTTTATTTTTTTTACTGTCCAAAACTTTTAACAACTCCCCACAACATTAATTCCGGGGGTTTGAGTGAGGATTTTCTCGTGGCATTGTAGCATCCACCAACAAGTCCCATTTTCCATGTTTATAGTAGGAATAATATGAAAATACTGCTACCAAAATTCAAGACATAATTTACTGGATATAATGAGAAAGTTGTTCGACATTGTGCACGGTATTAAAGTTTAAATCTCTCTGGTGGATAAATTTAATCGATCATTTTCTCTGATTGTAATGGTTCGAAGAAGATGACGAGGATCTAATGGAAAACATTTATTCGATTGAATAAAAAAAACAATTTTTATGGCGTGTCAATATTGACACAGGAATGAATTCACGTTTCCATTATTCTCCAACACATTTTTTCCTGCCATCGAGGAATTATTTTCACCACTATTTCTCCATGTCACGCAACGGACAAGAATGACAGTGCAATATTTGTGAACAGTAGGAGTGATGAATCAATGAATCAGGTATTGAGATTGAATTTCATGGAGAAATTATTCTGACCTATAAGGCAAGAACGTGTTTGGAGAGACGAGTGAGATTACTCGAAGATATTCATATCAAAAGGGAGAGAATTTGTGAAAGACAATTGAGAGAGAAATGAACGAAATATGTGGGTGAAATAATAATGGGTTTCATTATCATGAATTTTATTCATTCGAAAGAAAGTTCATTGGGGGAATAATTATTGTCTGGAGGTATTAACTAGCATTTTTGTCTTTTGAAGTTGAATTCAAAATACTAATTAATTGTTCATTTATCTTGAATACAATTGATTCTAGGAGAAATTTTAAAAAAGCATTTTTTATCGTAAATTTAATTACCTAAAAAATATTATATTTCGATGATTATCCATAAGATGACTTGTAAAATATGAAAAATTCTCAATTTTGGTGAATTTTTTCCCTTCGTTCAGATACCACAAATGACAATAAAGGCTTCCTTATTTTCCAATTCTTTTGATCCTCCAAACAAGAAGTCAAGATCTCAGTTGAAACTTATAGAGCACTAGAAATACTGGAATAACAAACAGTAATATGAGCTCCAGAATATATCTCTCTTTTCTATCACAATGAATTCACATTACTGGAGAACGAGATTACACAGGGAGCTCGAGTTTTCCCTCTTGTGTTCTCCAGAGTTACAGCATCAAAAGTACATTCATATCTTGCACATAATATTTTTTATCCCATTCCAAGGCAGCATTTTCAAAATTACTCATTTATCCATAATTTGGAGTCGAGACTGATAAAAATCAGTGAAATAAATACGAAAGTAATGAAAAAATTTTCCTGCATTTCAATAAGTCTAATTGAAAATAAAGGAAACTTGTTGAAATTGGAGATGATGAAATATTAATTTCTCTCAACTGCTCCAATAAAATTCACCTAGATGTGTCAGTGGGATTCCAACTGCTTTCTGAAAACACTTACACTCTCAAACATTGACACAATTGTATTAAAAATGGTTTATGATTGCTTTAAATACTCCATAGAACCGTCAGAAATAATTTCCCCAGACGTCATAGACAATCACAATCTTCATTAATCCTTAATCAGTGTTGGAAACAACTGGAGTGAGGTTTAACAGAAGGGGCATCATAATCTTTTGGTCTCGTAGTTTACAATCAACATGTTTATTTCCCCTGATTTAAATTAGGTAATAATTATCTTGAATAAAAGGTATAACTCGATCAAAAGCTAATTATTCATCTTGATCAAATAAAAGGACTTTTGTCCATTTAATTAATTATGAATTTCTTTCTCGTACAAGCCTTGAAAAATCATCCAAAGGGTCGAGACAGTTCCATAAAGGTATTCAGTGAGTACAAGAATTACTTTGTGATTTAAAACTCTCCCCAGGGACATCACGTAGGAATTTTTCTCTTCCATTGAGAGCCTTTTTTTTCTCTCCAACTTCAGTGGATTCTTGGACACATATTCGAAGGTGGAATTTTTCTTTGAACTCATCTCCACCAGGTTTTAGCTTTTCTCTCCTATTCTATGCTTGACTACTTTCATAAGCCTACGACATCACATACCGTAGATCCTTCGTTGAAGTCATTTTGACCTATCCTTCTTCCTTCCTTCCGTCAGGATATCCTCACATATTTGTTTACTTTCAAATGGTTTTCCCAGCCTCTTTCCCCAGGCAGTTGACATAAATCTGTCAGCTTAATGGGAACATGATTTCGGTGGAAATGTTCCTGCCAGTGAAAAATCGATGACACATATCAAACGAATTGAAGAAGAAATACTAGAACATGGGGAGAAAATGTTTTTATAATTAAAAAAAGTCGATTTTAGACATGTTTTTAAAAATTGTATACATCTCGGTAATGAGTAATTTTAGGAGAAAATGTCAAAAAACACTTTTTGTTGAAAATTTTTTCAGCTACAAAAAAGGTTTTTTGACATTTTCCTCTAAAATTACTCATTATCAAGATAAACTCGTAATTACAAAAACCTGGGAATTTGAGTTACGGTTTAACACTTTCTTAATGAAGTGAAATGAAGAGAAATTGTTGTTGAATTGAAAGAAAAAGGTCTTAATGAAGATAAAAAAGATGTGGCTGACCTCGCAATTGCAGGTAAAAATAGCTGAAGAAATAGAGTAAGATGAATGAATTCCCCTTTAAATGAAATTCTCGAGTGAAATTGAAGATATCCCGGAGTGAATGCTCAACTGGTGTTCCAGAAATTCATTAATTATTATCCTCTATCTTGAAGTACTCCCGCTAATTGCTCAGCTCAATTGAACAAGTTGACGCAATACAATTTTCCATAGCTGAAGTACTTTCCACTCATGCTCATCACCTCGTCGAACATCCTGCTATTTCCACTGAAGAAGTTATTGATTTACGTCTCATTACACTACTGGATACCTGTCAGATACATGATTGTCACAATTTCTAGATGTGAATTTATCATCATTTTATCATTTGATTGCGTCAGGAAGGATTTTCCATTTTCTTCAATTTAATCAAAAATCTTCTTGAACAGATGTGCCCAATAGAGCACACCATACTCAGATATCGATATTTAATTGTGATAAAAAAATTGCAACATGAAGCGATGAAATTCGGAAGAAAAAAATTTAAAAAGTCAACCTTCATGATTTCTCGTTGTTTTCGCTGCACGTGTTGAAATTAATCTGATCAAACCCAGTAGATCTGATAACCCAATAGATAATATCCGAAAATTGGAGTTGTCATTGATAAAAAATGATATGATTCAGTGATAGCGCATACAAATAGAATAGAATAAATAAATATGTCATAGATTTCATTGTATGAATAAGTAAATAGAAAAAGAGATTTCATCATCATCCAGAAATAACTAAAATTGATATGACAATTGATATAAAAACCTAGAATTCTCTATTGTCAATCATAGTACGAATTTCCCACGAGTTTCAGTCATGATTGTTTTGGGTCTCCTTGTGGCCTGTCTAGCTATAGCTAAAGGTATCAGCATCATCATTTACCCAATAAAATAATTCACTTGAATCTATAAATATTTCCACAATCACTTGTCAATCATTTTTTGTTCATCAAATTTTCATCAACAGGCGCCAGTTTCTCTGGTCGAGTGATTGGTGGTTCAACCGCTCCCGATTACAAATATCCGTATGTAGTGTCTCTTCGAGCACGCACTCCAGAAACCAATGACTCTCACGTTTGCGGTGGTGTGATCCTCAATGAATACTGGATCCTCACATCTGGTTACTGCGTCAAATAGTAAGTACATACCCATTGACTCAATTGAATCGAATAAATCTATCAGTTGTTAAATGGTAAAGTGTAACAATTCAATTTTTTACCTTGATAAACATTAAATAATGCTTGAAGACATTTTTATATTTTTTTAAATTAATTATTTTTTTAAGAACCTTTAATATCCTCATTATCCTCTAAATTTCTGTACCAATTTCAGTAGTGGAAAGTTAATGAAAATTGTGGCTGGAACCAACAACTTGAACCAAACAGGCGAGAGCTACAAAATCCTCTTCACCGTCGTCCATTCCAACTATGAAACCTACCGACATGACAATATTGGACTAGTTCGCATTAACGGAAGAATTAAATTCAGCGAGCGTGTACAACCAATTGTACTGCCATCGGAGGACTTTGAGGGATCCGGTATTACCGCTCAATTTGCTGGATGGGGCTCCATGGACGTTTGTTGTTAATTAATTGATTTATCGACAAGTCAATTTTTAATATTTATGAAATTGTTAGAGATAAACAGATATTTTTTTTTCATAGGTTGATGGCCCATCTTCCGACGCACTCCAGGAAATATCATTGCAGATCATTTCCAATGATTTGTGCAAGCAAACTGAAAAGGAAATCACGGAGAAACACATGTGCACGTTGAATGGAGAGAATGAAGGAATTTGTTATGTATGTTTCCTTTTGAACATTCATCCTAGCAGGTTTTTCATGAATTTTATCTTCTAGGATGACCTTGGTGGTCCTCTGGTTGTCGATGGTGTCCTAGTGGGTATCGCTTCTCACTTGGCACTACCCTGTGCCCTCGGTTATCCTGATATCTTCACCAGAGTCTCCAGCTATGTCAAATGGATCAAAGAAGTTCAAGCGAAATGGGCTAATGTAGTACCTCAGTGATTGGAATCTCCAATTGGGTTCTTCTGGATCGATAAAAGAGAATAAAATAATGGGAATAGAGAATGTCTATTGATATCTGATATTTTGTGAAGGGAGAAAATCTAGTAAAGTCAAATTGATATTTTCTATTCAAGTTTGTACATCTCTCACACTTCAATGTCTTTTCTTTTGTACGAATATATACGTGAGAAGAAAACATCTTCTCTCAAAGTTTAAAGTAGTATCGTCAATCTCTGAACTAGTCTTTGAGTGTATTCATATTTCAGAGAAAAAAAAGGGAGAAAAATCATTCATCTGTGCATCTATTTTTGCAATTTCGCCAGCTCTCAACGAAAGTTACAAAGATTTGTTTTTTTTTTTTGTCCGAGGGACGAATTTCAACAGCTTTGTCACTTTGGTCACCAATAGTTATTTTTGTTGGCTAAGCTCATTGGGAATTTGATGGTTCTCTTCTTCGCGGAAATGATGAAAAAAAACTGTCAAAGTGTTTGCAAGAAGTATTCCCACATCGGGAGTGAAAAATGAAGCCTTGAGTTTTGTCAAGTTTTTGCTCATCATGGTTATTGTACAGAAGACACATAAGGGGTATGTATCGAACTTTCCTTTCTGTCTTATTTGTTCTTTGATTAATGATGGGTTTGGTATGATTTATGTTGTTTATATCGAGCAACTGCCTGATTAAGAAACTTATTGTTTCAACTGCGCAATCCCTTTCTCATGTCCTAATTATTTGTATTCTCATTTGAATTTATCTCGATTTGTTGTGATAAATCTGTTGAAGTCTCTTCCGTCGGGATTTTATCATCACTAGGTGAAATCGTTGATGTTCATTCTACTGTCGGCCATCTAGATCTCATGCAGATGAGCCCAATGATGGTGAGTTGCCGACCGATTTCCGGAGTTTCACAGCGAAATTTGAATTGAATTGTCTGCAGATCTTGTGAGAATTTTCCATAAGAAAACAACTACTATGGTGCATTTTCGATGAGGAATTTACTCATATTTACTTAGTTGAACGTTGGAACGAGAAAGGAACTGAATAATTCTAAACGATTAAAATTTTTTAAAACTTTGTTTTTAATAAAATTTAGTCTTGTCCTGTCAGAAATTCGTATCATAGTCCGGTGGATGTCGTGAGTATGCGCTGCTCTCGTATCCTTGAAATTTGCTGCTTGAATGGGAGGGCTGATAGTAGTATCCATTCCACTCTGATCTCCAACTGTCGTAGACATTGTATTTCTTCTCGTCCTGCGGCATTCCATCGACGAGCATCTGATGGAAAA
This sequence comes from Coelinius sp. EB29, assembly GCA_035578325.1. NCBI lineage: Eukaryota > Metazoa > Arthropoda > Insecta > Hymenoptera > Braconidae > Coelinius > Coelinius sp. EB29. Next base: position 3,431,392 of record JAOZGT010000008.1, read on the forward strand.
TATTTTTCTAAAGATTTATATAAGTGATTGGAAATATATAAGGATATATTACCTTGTGGGAGTTTGACTCAAATGATTTATCCCTCCACGCATCAGTCTCATTCCATATTGTGGAAATATCAGATTTTGGATAATCCTGAGATGATCGGTGAGAAGCTGCTGCTTGGCTTGCTTGGATTATATTCTTGGCTGCTTCTTCAGTGTACATTCCTGATACTGTGGGCTTCAGTTTTGCAGCATTCTGACGATTTACGAGCTGATGAAAAATAAATCATCGAATCGAATGAATCATTTGAATGAGGAAAAAAAGAAACAATTTTTTTTTCAATAAATTCATACCACTGAAACCCCAAAAATAATGATAAACACTAGCCCTCCAACACCGATGACGATAATAGCAATAGCCCACTGAGGTATCAATCTGTCATCCTCCTCCCTATGCTGTGGTCGATTAACTTTAGGAATGACAACAAAATCAGTAGATTTAGGATCAATGAGAAATTCCCCAAGTCTCATTGGTACTTTAGTACCCCTCGTTTCATTCCACTTGTGTGCATTGTAAGTTCTCAATGAATCATGAAACAAAACTCTCAATTCTTGAGTATTAATTCGTTGTGTGAGATCTTGTAATTCAACAAAATAGTCGACTAAAATACTTCCAGGGCTGAATGCATCGATACGGACATTTTTATACCATTTTCGAAGTATTGCAGACTTGACGTAAACAAGATTAATCTGTGAGAAATGAATGGTTGGATATAATTACATAAAGTGGTGCAATAAATATGAAAACAGGTTTATTTGACTTTTATCATGATAAACCCCATTAATTACCTCTTTTTCAACCTCATTTGCTAAATCCTGCCACTCTCTAGTATTTCTATCAAATAATTCTGGTACCCAAGTTGTGTTTCCAATAATCCTAATTGTTCCAGCAACTTCACACTCCTCTGTACAGTATCCAGGGGTTGTAGGTCGTACAGTTGTTGTTGTTGTTGTGGTAGAAGGTGTTGTTGATGCTTCACTCATTATTGGAATTATCGAACTGTTTATAGAGCTGACAGTGGCTGTTCTTGCAGCCTCCAAGAGTTTTTCTATTGAAATTGGTGTTGTTGAAGGAGTTGGCCATCCAGTGAATTCAGTTGTTGCCCTGAATAAAAAAAAGTAATGAGACTATATTTGAAGAAAGAAACAATTAATTATAATAAATATAATAAAGAAAAGTGGTAATGTACCTCGTAGGCCATCCCTTCTGTATCTTAGGAGTCAAAGAAGTAGCCCGATTGTGTGGAGTAACAGCTTTATGAATAGCCTTTCGTCCCCCAGGTCTACTCGGAAATACAAGTTTAACACCTCCAGGCGCCTTACTGGTACTTGCAACAGTCGTAGTGCTCCTTTCAGTCGTTGTTATCATTTTCTCCGTCTCATTCTTCTTATCCATGTCCCGATCTTTATACCCAGCAGGTAGTAGCGATGAGATATCTGCACTTGATTTCGCAAAGAGTTCCTGCAGAGTTTTTTGAATTGGTGAAGGAGTTGTTGTTGATTTTTTCTCTTCACCTTTAACTTGTTTATTATAGCCCGGAGGCAAAAATGCACTGATGTCGACATTGGATTTACTGAAGAGAGTCTGAATGGGCTCGGGAGCTTCTGTTGCAGTAGTTGTGCTGCTGGTGTCACTAATTATTTCTTCAGGTTTATAATTAGCTGGTATTAGGGTAGAGATATTGATGTTCGATCTAGCTAGAATATCACTCAGCAGAGATTTCTCTGTGGTTTTATCATCACTGTTTAGTTTAAAACCAGGGGGTAGAAAAGCACTTATATCTTGAACTTCAACATTGACCCTTGGAGTTGATTTTTTAGTTGTTATTCTGGATGACTCAGTCGTTGTAACAGCCTTGCCTCTGCTGGATGATGGCCATTTGAAACTTAGTTTCGGTCTTGGGTTTGAAATTGATGCCTGCGTCACCTCCTCATCGTTAACTTCAGCCACTTGGATGGTTTCCGTTGAAGTTGTTTGAGTTTTACGGTCATTGTACCTCTTCGGAACGAATTTACTGATGACGGGGGGTTTGCCAGTTGTTGTGAAAGTTTTTCTCGAGGGTGTGGGCCTCTGTTCACTCAGAACATCCAATTGTAGTGCATTACCTGGATTTCTGAAGCCACCAGCTAGAAAACCACTTGATAATTCTGATTGGACACGATCAAGTTTATCGATTATCGATTCCGTTGATTCTACCGGTGATTTTCGTGTGCCCAATTCATCGCTTGTGTTTGTTGATGGTTTTTGGGGGGATCCAGTTAAATCAAAAGGTAGAAAACGAGCGCCCGATATACTCCGACTTGTTTGAACTGATGCAACAACAATCGAATCCTCTGTTGTTGAAATTTCTGGTGATTTTTGGGGACTTGGACTTGTTGAGTCAATCAGTGGTGCATCCATTTGTTCAGTTGTAATTGGTGAGTATGTGGGTATTGATATGGTACCATTAACAACACTCTTTGTTGTTACAACTGAAACAATGGCCTCGCCGATGAGAATTCTCTCATCACTGTTAACCATTTCACTATCCATTTCATCACTCTCAACTTGACTCTTTATTATCAACGATGAATTACTCTTGGTTGTTATTCTCACACTAGTTGATTCATTGCTAGACGTGTAATCCTCGTACTCTGAGTTTAAAATAGAAATATTATACACTTTTTTCTTGCATATCAATTAGGGAAAATTGTTGATTCAGTTGATTTATTCGAATTCTATGGTATTATTTCCCATAGTATTTCCGTCATTATGAATACATTATTATTTCGATTTCACTATGAAAAAAAAAAAACCGGTTTTTTAAGTGGGATGAGAATGGAGCGAAGAAGGGCTTCCTTTATCAGTAATCGTGATTTAATTGACCATGTCGAGTTAATTATCTCAAATGCATTCCATTCTCAATAGATTCTATCTGTTACATATTTTTGAGCGTCGAACAATAATAACATTTGGATCCTGTGGTACAGAGAATCGGTTCAAGGTGATTTTGTGAAGTGTCGAATCATCGGTCTGGCATGTATCAAGAATTTAAGAAAAAAAAAAATGGTGACGTATCAAGGCTCGTGGAGAATCCTCACTTATTACCGTGAATGATGAATCCCAATATGACGTTAACCGGATTTACGCAATAATGAAAACTAAACCGTGGGATTCTTACCTGGGAGATGTGAATTTGTACCATTATCATAGTCATCATCGTAATAGTAATAGTAATCAACGTGGCCCCTCGAGTTTTCCTCTTTTGTTTTTGAATCTTTGGGAAAAATACTTTAATTACTTTCAAACTTTTTTTAATCAACAATTGTCATAATTTTCTTACGTATTTCCTCTGATGTATTTCGTTGACTGGGAGACACGTGAATTTCTTTAGATGATTGTTGTACACTCTCAGCTTCATATTCATCATCGTAATCAATTTCCTCACTGGCAGTATCTTTCAGTGTTTCATCGTAATTATCAGCATTTTTATTTGACTCCAGTACAATATTTTTCTTTGAAGATGAGTCCTGAGTATTGATACCCAATGATGATGCTTGATAGACTGAATTAGTTGGATATAATTGACTGTTCCAATTAGATCTAATCTCTGTAAATTATCATAAAATTCGAATTTTTGGATATGAAAGTTGTCTAATATATCCAGCTGTTAGAAATTTAGTTGACTAAATATTAAGTGAAGTAAACACATTCACTGCAGGTGTGTTAGGAAATCAAGCTTTGCAAATTTACATCAGTACCTACAGCTATGCCACTCTCTTTTCACCTGGCCTTCGTGTGTGTTACCCAGTTTATAAGATATCTCGTTGAAAAACTAGATCTACTCTGGACAATTAATATCCGCGTTATGTCACTCTTTCTATTTTTTTTTTTTTTTTTTTGTCAATATACCGATTTCCCCGAGAAATTCAATAAATCATATATAAAAACTTACCATCTTGATGAGTCGATGGAAATGAGAGAATAATAATAAATCCAACGAGAATAAATCTTGCGACATTAACGTCAGAATGCATTATAAATCGGCTCATTATTCACAGCCAGATTTTCACCCTTTGGCTAGTACAAGCCTAGCCTGCAAGCGTGATAAACCTCTGTCGAAAAAAAAAAAAAAACACAACAATCTCTAAAGATTGATTTTCACTCCAACATTGTGCACACAGATTTTCCCTCTTGTTCTCGATTTTCACCTCTCAATTAACTAATTAATAACCCTTTTAAATTACACAATTAATCAAGGGATTATTGAGATAACTAGTGTACATTTTATTGAATTCAGTCCCACAACATATTTGTCACTGGTGAGGTACTAACGATAGGTAGAAAGCAAAATCCTACTTTCACTCGGCAGTAAGACGGAGAGGGTCGAGAGGCACATTGCAAGAGGCATTCCGAGGCCAACAGGGGCCTGAGTATTGGGTTTGGTGGGGGTCCACAGTCACCCCCCCCCCCCCCCCACCTCCTTCAACTTCCTTTGAGAAGAAGGAGGGGGATAAAAACTTGTTGCATTGCCTTAAAAAAGTATTTTATTGTCGCGTGTCTGTACCCCTACTACCTCTATCCACTTGGATATTCCGGTATAAGGACTCTGATGTTATTTCGAGAGTCCCAAGTCAGGAGTGAGAAGAGAGTTCATTCACCTACGCTCTGTGGGGCCCTTTTGCAAACTTATTTTATCTTATTTTCATTCTTCTTCTTTTTAGAGGTATTTTGGCATTCAGCGAGACCTTGTCGAGGTCAGCCACTTGAGGTCCTCTTGTTTCTTTCACCTTTCACTTTATGGGTTCAAATATTTTCTCAACATGTTGATAATTAATTTGTATACAATTAATTTGTCATATGAATGATTGAATTTTAATAAAAAAAAATTAATTGTATCGTGCATTGGAATGTTATCCAACGGAAATCACTGAAAACCAATTTGCATTGTGTGGTCAGTTTTTTCTGGGTCACTCTTTCATTCGTACCACCTCTAGACAGTCCAAATACTGGACACAGTTAGACTAGATACAATGTATGCAACTACCGTTACGTTGTCTTGTTACATTCACTAACGCCAGGTCACGCCTGTTGACCCCCTCCCTTGTCATGTGAGATAAAACTAAACAAAGCTGTAAAATTTATACAACAAGATAAAAATTAGACATAAAATTGTATCTATAAATGGTGAAAAACATGAACTCTCTCACAGTGACAACAAAATTATGTACCCTCTTATCCCGGATCTGCATTGGTTTGCCTCTCACGCCCCTGTATCGTACTAACGGTCGTTGTAAAATTCACAGGGACAACCTTGCACAGGGAATTGATATAAAAATTACTTTCCAAGGTTTTCTGGCTGTGCGGACAAAGTTGACTCGTTTTGCTTCTTCTCTTTTGCAACTGGAAAAATACTGGAGAGGACTTGAAAGTTTTTTCATTCTATTGTTTTTTTTTTTTCTTAATGATTTTTTTTTTATTGAACCCTAGAATTACACGTGACAATGGAAATGATGAACTCTGATGGTTTATTTAAAATTAATTCTCAACGTATTCCAATAGTAGTCTGCAGGGATTTGAGTATAACGTATTGCACGTCCAAAACACCCAATTAACTGAAAGGAGATTATGCAAAAAAAAAAAAAAGAAATATTGTGAAAATGGTAAATACACGTTGTAGAGTATAAAAGAAGTGGAAACTCACTTTGTTGTGGGTCTGCGAGATGGTTCAGATGCAGTGGGTGGTGGAGGTGGGCCTCTGCGTGCCAATTCTTCGAGGTAACCCATCAACAATCGAGTACGTTCAGTTGATGCTGCCTCAAGTACCAAAAATCTTCTATCTTTTCTCAATATTTCCTCAATCTCCATCAGTGATGTACTGCTATCCTGTACTTTTTTGAATGTCTTGTCAGTTATCAATTTAGTCTCCTGAAGAAGTTCACGGAAATCAGCTTTAGCTGCAACTAGTTTGTCTTTAATATACTCCTTAAATTCTTTTTCACACTTTCTGTCGCTTGATGAAAATTTTGTATATCTGGGATCATCTTTCAACTGTTTTTTTATATCTTTCCAGGATGCTGTGAGTTCAGTCGATGCACCAACTTCGTCCAAAAGTTCACGAAATTTGTCACGTTTTTTTCTACCCAATTGTTCAATGTGTTCATTAAATAAACGTTCTTTCTCTTCCCGATCTAGACTCTCAGCTAATTCCCAACGGTGGTCTTTTCGAAGCTGGCGTTTTGCCTCACGCCATGCCAAATCTCCATTTCTTACCTAACAGAGTAATTAAAACATTCATAATGGTGGAGATATTTATAAAGGAGAGATAAAATCTATTCAGAAGTCGTACAGTGTAGTTATTAAAATACTAGAAATAAAATCCACGATTTAGATCCAAAAGTGACCATATCAAACAAAAAAAAAAAAAAAAAAAAGTTCTCACCAGATCAGCAAGCAATGCACTAAAGTGTTGAACAGCCTCTGTATGTCTATGATGCTGTCTCTCCTTATCCCTATCCCGCAAATGTGTTGCAAGAGTCCGTTGTACCTCTCTCTCACGCTCACGAAGACTAGCCTCAGCCCTTTTCTCTCGTTCACGTTTAGCTTTTTCACGGTCCTCCTCAGAGTCCGAGTGTTCATCATTCTCATAACTCTGTAATTATTCAATAAATCACAAATGTCAATTCAAACAGTTGCACAAACAATTACAATAAAAATTCAATCAACAAAATCTTACGTCATTCTCTTTCTTCACTAATTTATCCTCCATATCCTCAATTTCTCCAGTCTCCTTATCCAATTCTTTCTTACTGTCCTTTCCATTTTCCTCAGTTGAATTATTACTTCGTCTTTTTTTCTCCTTATCCTTGTCCTTATCTTTGCGCTCTTTTTTCTCCTCCTTGCGCTCTTTATCCTTCTTATCAGACTTGTGATGATCCTTGTCACGATGACGATGATCCTTATCCTTGTCCCTCTCCTTCTCCTTCTTCCTCTCGTCTTTCAATAGACGCACATAATCACGAAACCAATCCTCACGAGTTGTTGCTGAATCAACGAGACGATATCTCCAATCAGACTCGAGACGTTTTTTGCAGTCACTCCAGTGTGAATGTCTGTCAATGTCTTTGTTCTCTCGCAGCATTGTAAAGAAATCCTTTTTCACCTGAAACGGGCCATTATTATCATAATTAATATCCACATGATCGTATTATTTTTCATTTATTGTTCTTAATCATTATTTAATTAAATTTATTCCCTAGATTCACACATTTTATCTTAATTTATACACATGCACTTGATAATATTTATTCACTCATTCAAACAATATTTACTTTTAGTATTCATTCATTTTTGTTTTTTCTTGTCAATTGAATTACAAAATCATGTGTGAATGTGTGAATCAACATTACTCAACTTTTTCTCCTGAAAAAAAAAATATATTAAACCAATTACATGCTGAAAAAAAAAATGATTAAATTTACTAACAGAGCCACTGCTAATCGATTCACAAAAATTAAGGAATACCATGAGCAATCAGATGATGGACACGAGTGTTTCGATTAGCGGTGATTCAGATAGTCTCTATTATCATCGAAATAATCGAATTAGTCGTCCTTGCTGGAAAGTAGAAAATCATTAGTGTGCACATGTGGTAGAGTGATTTTAGAGGTACAATCTTTACACAATTATTATTTATTTCTCATACATAATTATGTGATTGTGCTTCCAAGTTAAATCACTCAATTATCATCGCGATTGACACATTATTTATAACGTAATACATCAGATTAAGAGATAATCAAAGTTGAACATATGTTCGGTACGTTGGCACATTTTTTTCTTCAAGAGGTTTTTTCTTATGAGTAACCCAAGAGTGATTAAGTATTTCATAAATCTTATCCACTCTTTGTTACCTCTCTCTCTCTCTCTCTCTCCCTCTCTATAATTTCGTACGACATGTTATGAATGAAAGTTTCACCCGACAATTTAAATCTTTTGTAAATGATCTCGCTACCTCATTTACCTCATCCAAAATCATGAAACTCCTAGAACAATTTTCCCTTTCATTTTTCATATTTTCTCAAGTCTTTCAACATTCCAGTTGTTTCAATTGCTCTTTCAAAATGGGGAAACAAGATTTTTTTTTTGTTTTCTTTGAAGTAACGAGGATTACGATTAATATACAAATACCGAGTTTTCGTTCATTCTCATGACTCTGGTTTGGAGTTAAGAATGCGGCGCGCGAGGATGTGCCAACAGTGTGCCGCGCAGTGTAGGTGGGGATGGATAAGATGACATCATCCAATGCCACCAACCAGCTTCAGAACCAAGCCAATCCACATACGGAACCTGTCCTGCCCTGCCTCCTGACTGAAGTGGAGAGTTCAGAAACACATAAGTACATAAACGAACCGTCATCATCCTAACAATTCTTTTTTTTTTTTTTTTTCTTATAATGTCAAAATTTCCTCTTACCTCTCCCAACTAACGTATTAAATCATTAAATCGATAAATCAATGCTATACAATTGGCACCATCAAATTTATCGTCAATTGGAAGAGAGTAATATCAAAAATTCTGCCTAAATTAATGATAATAATCAGCTTGGTCCATTAAATCAATTCGTTTGCGTAAACATAATTCTTACAATTTAAACAAAATAATAACGTACCTATAGCACCTGAAATAATAATTCATTATTCCTGAAAACAATTACTCATTAAATTCACATTGAGATATTGCCCCCAATAATCTCTTATAATTACTTAAACCATACGTTTTTTCTCTCAAACTGGAGTATTAATTATGGGCAAATACTCAGTGATTACACAGAAAACAGGTAAATTTGATTAAAGTGTGTTACTGTATCTGCTCAATGAAGAAAAAAAAAAAACTTAAAATTATAATTAAAATAGTGAAATTAAAATAATATGAGCTCTGATAATACAAGTTGGAACATACCTGCTCTCTCTTAGCTGTTTTCTCCTCTTTCTCCCGTTTTCTCACTTCTAGTATGTACTCGTTAAATAAAGATTCACGTTCACGCATTTTTTCAACGTTTTTGAAACGCTCATCACGTCCAAGCTTCTGTGCAAAGTCACTGAAAGATGATCTAAAAAAAAAAGAAAAAGTAGATATTTATTTAAAATCTCATCAAAAATAATCTCTTGCCATTAAATACGTACTTTCCATGCAAATTGGCCTCCTCAAGTAATTTTTGAAATTGATCTTTTCGCTCTTTCATTTTATTCCTCTTCTCCCTCCTCTCCTCCTCGGCTCGTTCCTTCACATACTTTTCAAACACTTGTTTGCGCTCCTTTGAAGTAAGTAGAAGATATCTGGGATCGAACACTATCTTGTGAAGTTCTTTCTCCCATGTACTGAATGCAGATACCTGATAAATTGAAATTGAAAACAAAAAAAATGAGTAAATAAGTATTTTCAAAATTTAATATGAAGCCTTACATCTTTCTCAGCCAGCATATCCCTGAATGATTTGATTCTCGTATCAAGTGGTACAATAGCACGCTCTCGAGCAGCTCTAACTTCAGCCTCAATGGCAGCTTCCTTTCCAATATCAATTGTCTTCTTTTCCGTTTTTGCCTCGTTCCCTTCGTCATCCTCCTCGTCCTCTTGTACCTCCTTGGCTCCCATGTTTGGTACCTCTGAAAGAATAAAAAAAATACCCCAAATAGAACAAATTCGACAAAAATCAATGAATCAATTGAATAGATTTAAACCTTTGGGATCCTCGTGTTTAGCTTTTTTAGAAGGTGTCGGTTGGTCCTCATCACTAGTATCACTGCTCTCCTCCTGCCTCGGATGTTTCTGATTGCTAAGAGCATCCGGCACAGTTGCAACCATTTTCTCAACATCCGGTCTCCCCAGCAGATCATCAGGTCTCTCCCACACAGATATTCTCGAGGAGGGGTTGTAAAAGAAAACTCTACCATCGCCAGTCCAAACAACACACCAAGGGGTACCTGGCACTGGAGTGCTCGATATTGGTCGTGATTTGTCCAATGGTTTAGCCTCTTTAGGCGCCTCTTCTTTCTTCATTTTAACTGTCTCCCCCTCTTTAACATTTTCTTTGGTATCATTGGAGGCATCCGACTGCTTATCAAGTTTATTATTATCCAAATAAGCTGTGGGTGTTGCATTATTTGCTGCTGTCACACTAGCTTCCTCTGTTTTCTGTCTAATTGCATTTTTAGCAGCTTCAAAGTCCTTCAGGGCTTGAGGCTTTTCCCAGACAGATTCACCAGCTTTGCTGTTGTAATAATATGATCTACCGTCTGGTGCTCGATGTTCTGTCCATAGCATTGCTGCAGCAACTAATTCAGAGTCAATTTGAGCGAGAATTGATGGATCTTCAGTGGGTGTTTGTGGAGTCATGACTCCATGGGGCATTTGGGGCATTCCCCAGGCAGTTTGGGGGGGACCATAGCCTGCGAAGGGTTGAAAACCTGGGGGAGGCATGCCAAAGGGTGCTGCTCCAAATGGTGCTGACATTGGGGCGCCATATTGATTGGGCATACGATGCTGCATGGGTACCATGTTGGGAGGTGGTTGTAGCATGTTTGTTGCTACTGCTGAAGTAGCTGTATTGACTGCTGGAGTAGCTACAGTTGATACTGTACCATTACTCACTGTCTCTGGAGCTGACTGAGGTGCTGGTGATGCGTCTGGGGCTTCGTTGAGCAGCGGGGGAGGACCTGTGCCTGGAGGAGCTGTATTTGATTGACTCGATGGATCTGTCACTGCTGGAGATTGCTCGGCCGCCTGTGGCGGTTGGTTTTCTGTCATGGGTTGTTGTTGTTGTTGCTGTTGAGGCTGAGTAGCTGCACCTGCCACAGCTGAATCACGGCCTGGCTGCTTGGCTGCACTGTGCACCAATTGCTCAAGCTAGAATTTTAAATTAAAGTAAATGTTGTTGGATTTGTTGGGGAAATGATTTTAAGTAAATTTACCTGATCTTGGACCATGACTTTGACATTAGGTCCCTCTGGCTTCGTCCACGTTGTTTCTCTAGATCGAATATTGTAAAAATAAGACTTGCCATCAGCTGTCTTGGTTTCCACCCATACCTCGCCATTTAAATCCAGACCTGGAATGTTACTCGGTTGTTGATTCTGTTGGGCCTGATTTTGCTGTCCTGGAATCTGCAATTCAAGAGAAAAAAAAAAAAACGTGAATCTTTTGCATTATTTTGCTTTGTTAAATTGAATCAAAAGTCTGAGTATTTACTTACGCTGTTCATGTTGGGTGGGCCCATACCAGGAGGGCCATAATGGCTACCCTGACCCATGGGTCCATTCATCATATGGGGTGGAGGCTGTAATAGTACATAATCATATTTAAAAAAATCTCAACTTGAAGAAAAAATGATAAATCTTACCATTCCTGGTGGCCCCATTAAATTAGGTGGTCCCATCATATTTGGTGGCCCCATAGGTCCCCAACTTGGATCAAATGGTGGTGGTCCTCGGAATCTTGGTCCCGACGGTGGTGGACAATTTGATCTTGGTCCACCCTCATAGGGATAACCGTTGTTAGCACCCCTGTACATTGGCCCTCTTGGACCAAATCCTCGTCCTCGAAATCTCGGTGGGCCACCTCCACGCATCCCATACTCAAAACCCCTGTCATGGGGACTTGACATTAACATTAGTAAAAATTCAATTTTTTAATTATTCAATCAAATAATTATCATGCTATATGTATTATTCACCTGAAACCTCCTCTACCTCGTGGTACAAAATGCTGCCTGTACTCCTCATTCTCATATCCATACTCCTCAGACTCTTCCATGGGCTCTTCAGAGTGTTGCGGCTCCTGTTCAGGATTAGCCGGTACCTCCTGGGGTGGCATAGTCGGCTGTTCACTAGTCACTTCCATTTTATCAACCGTAAAAATCAATTATTCAATTATTTCAATATCAATAGCGTTTATTTACACTCAGCCATTGGATAACACAATAACACAATTAACATAATAACCCACAATATCTCATAGAAACAATGTCAATCAATTATCCACAAGCTAATGGCCTAGGAAACATGTCGCTAGCGAGCGAAAAAATTATTTATCAGAAGGGGGGAGGAGGAATAACACTTTCTTTTTTGACGAAAAAAAAAAATGCCTCTCATTGGCTGACTTTGATTATCGTCACACGTTTGCAACTAAACATTCGACTCTGAATTATCAGAGTCTTTTGTTATTTTGCACCTTCTCTATCAATTTACGATAATTTTTTTATACATTCTGTGTTATTTCTCCTCTCTTTCCCCCCTTTGATTCTTATTTGTTTGAGGCGGACGCAAACAAAATGCCGGACTAGAGGGCGAGATAGCAAAATTAGGGTGTGTATTCAATGGTGATTAACGGACGCGGGCATTTTCACCGTATGATGTCGCCAGAATATCACTCGGTGGATAAAACATTGATCGTTTTTATCGGTATTTCACACAGCCGACTCTTCCCGCGCATTTCTGCACCATTTATTGTTGTCAATCGTTGATCTTTTGGAATTGTTGTCTTTACTAAGATTAATTAATCACTCATTTGTAATCATGGTAATTGAAACACAGTCACTCGAGAAATTACGTTTAAAAAATGATAATGGTGAAGCCCCAACGTTTGATAGAAAATCCGTAGATTGTAAAAATTTAGTTGGGAGATTTGCTCAACAGAATCAACAATTTTCTAAACAATTTTACCATGTCTACGCCTGTAGACTCGAAGAGTTGAGAATTATTATCACTGAGAGTGTTCACAAAAAATGGGGTATGTAAATAACTCTCTGTAGGTTATCCTATTCATCAGAAGTATCACTAATTTTTTTTATATTTCCTAGGAAAAGATGTCAAAATTCTGAAACTATCAGAATTAGAGAATTTTGATAATGAACGTTGTATAATAATAGGCACTCTGTTCAAACATCAATTGTGGAAGCCCTCAATTCTTCGTGAGCTCAATGAAGACACCCAGGAGTCTGGAGTTAGACCAGAAAAACACGATAACTACTGCAGTGATAATGACACTGCCTTCTTGGAGGATGAAATGTTGAGAATAAAAATTGTTGGCCCCAATGTTTCAATATCTGATATAGTAACTGGAATAGTGGTGGCTGTTCTTGGTAAGAAACTAGAGGATGGAAATTTTGATGTTGAGGACTGGTGTTATCCAGGATGTCCTCCAAAAGCTGTACCACAGACACCAGTTGCTGATGGAAAATTACTCTTGATATCTGGACTAGACTTGGCACACAGTTCAGAAAGCTTGGCCCTTGAACTTTTGACAGAATGGATAACAGGAATGGCAGGTACATTATCAGCCCAAGAAGAGATATCTTCAGTTGTTGATCTTGTAATTGCTGGTAACAGTGTGAAGAACAGTGGAACAGATTGGCATACAACGACGAAAGGTCTTATGACAAATAGAGCTCAAGAGTCTGCAGAGGCATCTGAGATTTCTTCAGCAGTGAGAAAATTGGATGAATTTTTATCTATTATTCTTGAACATTGTTCTGTTACACTTATGCCTGGTCAACATGATCCCACGAATCTCATGCTTCCACAAAAGTCCATTAATCGTTTCATGCTGCGTAATGCACACAAGTTTGAAAATTTCAAAGGTGTTAATAATCCTTGGATTGGATGTATTGGAGGAAGGATGATTGCTGGATCCAGTGGACAGCCTATTGAGGATATAATGAGAGTCTGTGGTGAGGGGAACAAGAGGAGTCCACTGGAGTGGTTGGAAAAGACTCTTCAGTGGAGACATTACTGTCCCACTGCACCAGATACACTTCCCTCTTATCCATATCACGATAAGGATTTGTTCATCATGCAGGAGTGTCCAGATGTTTATTTCGTAGGGAATACTGACAAATTTGAGACTGGAATTTTTAAAGGTCAGTTACTTTAATCACTTCTGTCATCAGCACTCACTATTCCAGCCGTTAATTTTCATTTTTTTTTTCATTTTATAGGAGAAAATGGAGAGGAAGTTCGACTAGTTTGTGTGCCAAAATTTTCTGTAACAAGTACAGCAGTTCTACTCGACCTCAAAACCCTTGAAATCACTCCAATCCACTTTGGAAATAATTAATTTTTTTTTTTTTCACTTTTGTACTTTTTACATACTCAAATTACAGAAATTAAAAAAAAAAAAACTCTTGACTTGGCACTTTTTTTTTTTGTTTTATTTCAGTGTTTGATGTAATCGTCCGAAATATAAATACATTTCACTTTTCATTAATTGTTTCAATGTTTTTTTTGTTTGTATAAAAGAAAATAAGCTGATGAAAAAAAAATGCGACCAGTGAGATTCAACGTAGGCATTTGAGAAAAATTCAAAAATTGATTATGTTCAAACTTACACATAAGAATGACGTGGGGGAATGGGAGAAGAAAATACAGGAAATTGAAAAATCGCATTAATCTCTGATTAATTGAACACAGTTGATTGTGAATTAAAAAAGAAAAAAAATAAAATAAAAAAAAAAAACGTTATGCATACATAATACACCTGGTGTGTTCTCTAAACGCATTTCAGCTTTTTGTTTTGTTCCTAGTGATTTAAATTAACATTCGCTGCATTTGCTTGACAATTTTAATTACATTTGTTTATAACTTTCTAAATGATTTTGTTCATTTTTTTTTTCCCCCCTATAATTTTCCTCATTCTTTTATATTCACAAGAAAAATAAGCGCTCGAGGTAATTCAGTTTAAATAAATCCCTCCTGCGAATTGATTATAAGCGATTAAATGATGTTATAAAATTTATATTTATAATACACTTTACAGAATCGTAATACTATTAACTTAAGGTGCATGTCACATTACCGACAGCTATATATAACAAATTGACAGGAATACCATCCAAATAATTAATAGACGGGTTTTCATTGAAACACGTACGACAGCCAGTTACAGTTATTAGTATTATTTTAATAATAAACATCTCCTATCTTTTGGCCGTCGAACGTATTCTATCTCTTTCAGCGTCCCCATCATCCGCTTCTTCTGTCCATTCTGGATCATTTGGATCCTCACCATCTGCATCACAATAGGCTGACTCTGTTGTATCTGATTCGGAGGGATCCATTTCTGCTTCCTACGTATTAATTATGAGTGAGTAAATGTCTCACATAAATGGGCAAACTATGAAAATCTTACCTCATCAATTTTCTCCTCCTCTGGAGGGGCTAGAACTGTCGATGTGTTCTGCAGATGGCCTGCAGGCATACCTTCAAGCATCTTATCGTACAGCTCTTCTGGTAGAGGGAATAGTCGTGGTTCATAGGGTAAAACCTGATTCAATGAAAATTGTTGAATTAGAGAATTTGACGAAAATTTGAAAGTTCAAGTGAAAGAGATGATTTGTCAAAAAAAAAACTAATAAGAATTTGAATTGAGCGCTTACTTCATTATCATCTTCATGAACGGAGCTCGCAGCATCATCCTTAGCAGCCCTCATCGACGACGAATTTGTTCGTCTTCGAATGGCATTTTGTAGGGCTGAATTGCGATGATCCATTGTATTGTGATGCTCTGTGTCTTGTCCACCTGAAGGTGTTGCAGGAGGGGAAGTGATTGGTGATGCTACGTCACCACCAAAATCACTGGCATGCGGTGACATTGGATCTAAAAAAAAAATATCCATCCATTCCAAGTTATCAATACAAATGCATTATTCATGAATTGTGTTTTTTTTTTTTCTTTTTGTATTCGTCATTCACTTTAATACCTGGAGTATTTGCACCACTGTCTGCACGACTGTCTGCACGACGATTATGACGAAGTCGATTGTTGGGCAACTTGTTCAGCAAACTCTTGAATCGTTTACTCTCCTCACGCTCACTTCTCTCGTGCCTCAGCATAATCGTCTCCTCAGACATATCCTCGAACTAAAGAGGGCACAAAGGAAAATTATAACAATAGTATTATTCACTCGTGCTTACGTAAACAAATGATAATTAATTATTAATCATTGATAATGGAGACTGAGCTTACATCACTGTCTTGACTAGGCCTGTGCATTACACCATTCTTTATATCTGTTTTTGATAAATCTCCGCATACTCTCCACCTGAAAAATAGAATTCATGTTATGGTAAAACGAACAATGGAATTACCTTAAAAGGTGGTGGATGGATGAATTTACGAAGAGATAAAACGAGATGAGTCATTCTGAATTGAAGATGAGTCTTTGATAAAAAAAATGTTGGAATTTCAGGAATAGAGACGATTTTTTTGTAAAATAAAATTATTTTGACAAGATAAAAAACAAAAACTACTCACTTTGGTGTTAAAATTTCCTTATACTGTAATTTTTCAAGTCTAGCAGATGCCGCAACACTGTACGGTATAACAATATTGTCAATATCGTAGGAATTTCGTCTAAGTCGTGATTGTGTATTAGAGTTCCTCTCCTTAATTGGAACTTTCTCAGCAATGGTTGTAGAATTTTGTGAGGGTGAAGGCACTGGTGACGAATGTTTACTGGAGCTCGACTGTGCACTGACGTCGTCATCGTCCTCAGCCTGTGATAATTTTGGTGTTCTCTTTCTATTGATACCTGGTATATTTTTCTGTCCAGTCAACTCTCTCTTGCCCTTTAACATCTTCCTCTTAATTCTGGCTGACAATAATGCTGATGATGCTTTTTTAATTCTCGTCGTTGCTGTATACTTGGTACGATGCTCTGGTAATTTTGTTTTATTTCTTCTCTCAGTTGTATCCTTGTCCTTGACTCTAGCACTTCGTGCATTGACACGAACGATTTTTTGTTGCCAATCGATGGTCTTCATGATAGCCTCAAAGTGTGTATTGTGAGTAATATCTTCAGGGAATGAGAGAACAGGATGGTAACATGGATCAACTAGGGCAATTCTTTCCGGTACTGAGAGCAATTCAAAGGGTTCTTGAGGCTGCATTGGATCACGTCTACCTGTACAAATTGCACAACAAGCCAAACTACCATCACACTCGCATCTCAGTGTCGAAGGCCTTGCTGCTCGCTTTGAGTATTCATGGAGTCCCTCTAGCCTCAATAGCTTGCGCTTTCTGTAGACATCCCAGAGAAATGGACGAGTTCTACTCGCTGTTGGACTCGTTATTCCATCACTCTCTGATAAACTGTGACGACTCGTTGAGCCTGGTAATACACCACTGTAACCATTAACTGTCTCAGCATTCTCTATGTATGTAGGACCTTTGGCCAATCTCATCTGACGCTGTAACTCATTGTGCTGACGTATTTTGTACTCAAGGTCAGATATTTGAGCCTGTAACCAGGTCCAACGGGATGCAACACCTGCACGATCCTGAGCATACTTCCATGCTGCTCTTTTTGATCTGTTTTAAAATTTTTTTTTGTCAGTTTTTGATCATTATAATTAGAGACAATATTTTAAAAATAGCTCTGACGATAGTTCACTAGAATATTTGAAAAACGTTAGAATTACGTTTAACCCGAAAGCTCTAGAATGAGAACGTTTTTGATAAAGACTAAAAATCGACTATTATCTCCACGTGTAATTTGATCACCTGGTCAAAGATTAATCTGTTATATTTGTATATGTTCAAGAAAAGAAAAAGTGTTATTAATACGTTTATTTTCGAAATTGTGAGTAAAATTAAATAATAAAAATCAAAAACATTGTACCAATAATTGTTTTACAAAAATTTTTGATTTATGCAAAAGGGTTAGTGACTGAATTACGAATGATGATGATGCAACATTATTGAGAATGAGCAAATGGATCATTCTGCGCTGTGACCACGTGGAAGAAATAGCGTACAAATACACCAGATCAATAAATGATAATATTAAGAGAAAAAAAAAAAAAAAAACACTCACATAGGTAATTGTTGTTGATGAGGATTATTATAATTCTGCATCTCATCACAACTCTCACCACCGCTGCTCGATGCTGTACAATCTGAATCAAGATTTGATTCAACAGTGTGTAATTGTGTAGCAAGAGAACCGGCAACATTTTCCACTTGTTCACTATTGAGTTTAACATGAGCTGAACTAAAAGGTGAATGCCTATTGCCACTAGATGTACCAGCAATACCAATATCCCTTGAACCAGCCCCAAAATAACGACAATAATTTTTCTGTCTATTACAATGAGCAGTCACTGTATTGCTTTGTGCTGCACAAGATTTTTCAAGGCTCTTGATAAAAGAATTTAAATCATCAGGTATCTGTGGTAAACATCTTGATGTCACTTTATTACCACTTATATTCTGTAATTCCTGTAGAAAATACTTTTTAACACTGTGATGAGCTAATTCAAGTACACCAGTTGTTTCTTCAGCAATATGCCTTCCAATAGTTCTTGCCTGTATTTTTCTCAATCTTCTCATGAGAAATGCACTTCTTCTGTCCTGCTCAAAACACTTGTGCTCAACACTCTCCTGTTTAGTACGTAAATAATTATCCCTCTGTGCCTCAGCTGTTTCTTCATTCTCAGTAATATTCAAATGTTCACCAAGATTAATGGCAATATTATCACTGACAAGACCAATAACATCATCAACATCGCTCAGTAAATCCGGCTCAAACGATGAAAAATTCTGAGAAATGTTGAATATCTCAGGTGCATTAGCTCCAGCATCATTAGTATTATCACTGATTCCCTCTGTAATTTGTTCACCCTCAATTGATTGTATAACATCCAATATATCATCGACATTTTGTGGTATATCATCAACAACATTTGCCTCTAATTGTGGATTTATATCCATGATAGTATCATGGAGATCCTTGTCCTCTCCATCAGCATTTATAATTGGTGATACAATTGGTAAAAGGGGTGCAATATCATTAGCAGTAGTTTTAATAAAACCCATCTCGTCGTTTTGATCACACGCAGATGGCTCGTTCATTATAGCTTCACTCTCCTCAGCAATTAATTTGCTATCAGTCTGACTTGAACGTTTAACAGCATCCAAGTCAACGTGATGTTTATCAAAATTATTATCCTTCTTTACTCTCAGTATATCAATATCCTTACCAAAATCACTTTTTATCAAGTCATCACTGTCATCAAGTACACAATGTTTTGATAAACAATCAAGACCATTTTCATACTTTGAATTGATAACATCGCGTATTAAATCCTTGGATATGCCGCGCAGGCACTGTTCATCAATTTTAGTTGGCTGTACATTCGCTGTTACAACAAATTTAGCTAGTACTGCACGATTATTACAGACCTGCGCAGCTTTTTCAGGTGATAAAAAACCACCACCAGCTGGTAATGGGGAACGTATGTCGTTGGGTTTTTGAGGACCACCTTCCGTCAGAGCAGGGGCCATTACTGCCACTGACGTTGCCGGTGCCGATGCCTCGACATCCAGAGGCTCCCAATGGCACCTACGCCCGCGCCTGTGCTGCTCAGGCGCCGTACTCACTCCCATTCATCCATCACTCAATCCCTAAACACTTTATTCACTTCTTCCCACATTCAATTTTTATCTCTCTGCCACTTTAAATATTTCCCTCAATTAGTTTTTTTTTTTTTAGATTTCACTGTTTGCTCCGTTGTTATTATAAATTATCATCAGGTTGTGTCATCATCCAGGTAAAAATTCTCTCCAATCATCTCTCTGCAATGAAAAACAAATACATTCAGAGTTATTCATAGAAATATGATAGTCCAACAACAAGTTCAATCTCTACCAACCTCGTTTTAAATTATTGAACTTTGTATTCCAAGTGACACAGGAGAGAACAGGAAAAAAAAAAAAAGAAACAGTACGTTGTAATCACAAGTTGATGGGTAATTTTTAGTCACCAGTTTTATTCCATTTGATATATACTCGTCAATGGTTTTATCTGTACAATCACAAAAACACATTGATTAGAATCACTAATTTGTCATACTATTTTTGAAAACTACATTAAAAATAGATTTAATGATTTCTTTATAGCATTTCTCACATAATCATAAATTTCAATCATTTTCAACGATCCAAAAAAAATCATTCAAATTTGCCGGGATTAATTCCATATTTACCGCAACTCGTGGTCATAAAAATTTCCTAAAACCGATCTCTGAAAACAAAACAACCGGCTTCTCGAGGGCGTCGCCGTAGGAAAAGACAAGCCGGAGCACTCACACATACATACACCCATAAAACCCGAGCAACTGGAGAGACTGACGCATCACCACGTGATCCACATGTAATCCTCCCACAGTGGGAGGACAAGGCAATATAACCCGCTGAGGAGGCTCCCCCAGGTGCTCACGTAAGCTTCCACTGTTACAACCCCCCCCTCATCCCCTCATTCGCCCCACCTAGAGATTTTTTCACCCCCTGAGGATGCCAAGAGATGGTCACACGCGGGCGCGTGTTCGTTGCATAATGACGCACGAGGGGTATCCTCTTATCTAATTACCTAAAATTCTCCTCAGCACTTTTTAATTATTCCTTGAGGTGGAATTTAAAAAAAAAAAAACACCCATTGGATATTCAAACAGACGACGATTGTACTTCCACGTATACTAAATACAGAGAGACGAGGAAAGAGGGAGAGAGAGAGAGAAATAGCCTCTCTCGCGCCGACGTTGAGCCATGGGAGGGCGAGAGGGGCGCGGCGAGATGGCGACGACAAACACTCACACACACGCACAATAAAATATTCAATCGAGGGTTCAACGACAGAGGCACCGATTAAAATTAAACTGTGTCAAGTATATTGAATTATTGTTTAAAAAAAAAAAAAAAGTTGGAACTGAGAATAATCATTCATACTCTATTATTTTCCATGCAAAATTTGGTTTGAAAACCACGCGTTTGACCCGCACAGAGCGCTGTTGGTTGTGTGACTAGCGGAAATGGCGGCGGCAAAAAAAAAAAATGAGAGAAAAATTGCGAAAAAAAAAAAAAAAAAGTGAAGAAAGAATTAAACTGAGCGCTGTTATGCCTTTGTCGCGTACTTTTATCACCGTAAAATTTGCATTCCTAATATTTTGTATTCATAATATTGAGCCACTGAACTGTTGAAATTCTATCCACTGTCTTTGTCACACTGAACGAGACCTTTTCCACACAAAACTCACTACTTCTCTGTCCCTGCTCGTAACTCATTCCTTTTCTCGTCATTGCACAAATACGTAGCCACATATATCTACTGTTATATACAGATATACACAATGGACAAGGGAAATAAAGGTGGAGAGAGTAGCGATATTGTACTGAGAAGTGGAGGCTCCTTGGGTACACGGCAGTAACCACCTAGCACACTCGCATCACGCTAACCACGAGCAGAAGCTCTACCAAACCGCACTGTAAAAATTTTGCAAAATAATTATCCACCTCCTTGTCAACCCAATTCTACCCATATACCCCCCCAAATTCCTTTGTTTCACACCTTCAATAACACTCTAAAATCACTATTTATCCTCACAGCTTGTCTCCCAACGAGATCCAACAAAAAAAAAATCAAATTAAACAAATAAAACGTAGATTTTAACTCGTCACACCCAAACGCTCTGTACTTTGACTATGTTTAAAGCACGTAATAACGTATATTATGTACTGTATTAACCACAATGCCATTTCACACTTTGTATTACCATTTCCACATGTTGATCAACATTATTTAATATTGAATAAACACAACGGCGTTACGGTAAAAACGTATATTTCTTAAGCCCGTTCAATCCTGCTAAAAACTCCTGACGCTCTTGCCCGCCGATTCCTCTTGTTTTCTCCCCTCCTCTGGCCACCCTCCAGCCCCCCCCCCCCCCTTCGCTACTCGCCCTTCTCTATTTTCCCTCTTCTAACGTACAAACGTCGATTCTCCGTATTATTCGTCTTTTTCTCATCCACTTTGTACTCTGTTTTCCCTTTCATTCTAGGGATACCCCCCTCCCACCCTTCTTTATTCACCACTGCCTTTAGCGATTTCAATGCACTATAACACGAGTTGAAACTCTATTGCTTACAGCGTCACGACTCCAACGTTGCGGGCCCGGAAAAAAAAAAGAGGAATGATATCAGAGGACCGACAGTCTTTTGCCTCAACCCACAAACTCACCCAGTGACCATTTCCCCTTCTTCAACACCCACTCACTCTCTCCCCTCACTATTTCTTTCTCTCTTCCGTTGCCACCTGAGATGCCACTAATTATTACAATATTTCAGTTAATCAATTATCTCTCCGTCTCGGAGCGTCGTTTTTTTTTTTTTTTTTTCAATTCTCCTTTTGTTGGCAGCTCTACTGTGTACTGCGTTGAGAACTTGAATATCGACGTGAGAATGGTGGGAAATTGTTTGGTGAGTGAGAGAGCTAAGGGGTGGGGAGAGAATATGACTCTCGAGAATATATACGTTCTAACTTTGGGTTCGGGTCGCTGGGTACAAAAACAACAAGGAATCGACCAATACTGCGACAGGCCGGATGTGGCCTTCGAAATAAAACCGAGTAACTCCGACCACTCACGACCAATCGGATTACGTGGATTTTTGAAAATAAAGGAGTGGGGGAAGAATGACTAAGGCTGTTTCTATGTGGATTGATGGATGAGTTTGACGTGGAGATGGCGTATTTTTGGTCATTATTTTTATAGTGTTTTCTTGTCTGAGGTCATGGATCGTTCATGACTGTTCATGACTGTGGGGAGGGTGTTATGATGGATTTATTTATAAAAAAATGTCAAGTGTTTATTTGTAAATAATTCATAATTATAGTGTAGAGGAGAAATGACAAATTGAGTGGATTACTGGTGAGTAAAATGATTTATATTGTTATTACATTTTGGAGTACCTCGAGTAAATATCAAAATACGAAACAATTGACAACTAATGATTATTATTGCTCACAGATAAATAATAAAAAAAATCTCCAAGATGCAGATGACAAGAAGTGACACCTCCGAGCGTCGTTTCGAGATTGAATGTAAACTCGAAGGAGAGATAGCCTCAATGGAGGCTCTTCGAGATGCTGAAGATCGTAGTAAAAAATTGACAAATGGAATGGTAGCAATTCTGGGCTCGTTGGAGCAACGACTAGCTACCCTTCGTCGAACAATCCTCCCTGTGTACAATGAAACTGGCAATCTCCAGTCACAACAGCATAACATAGAACGCACCCTGAATGCTCTAGACCACGCAATTGGATACTACGGGGTATGTCAAGAGGTAGAGGGAGCAGTTAGAAGTGGTCCCAGTGGAGCTGGAGGTCTTGATGGTTTTCTGGACGCAATGAATCGCCTCTACAATGCAGAAAGATATTTCCAAAAGAACAATCCAAGTTCAGTGGAACTTGAGAATATCTCTACGTTATTCAACGTTGGATTGGACTCATTGTGCTCCGAATTTCATGATATCCTGGCAAGACAGAGTAAGCCAATTCTTCCAATTGTTCTGCTTGATTTAATTGGCTCAGATGAAGACACAAGTGGTGAAGATGCTCCACAGTCACTCAATCAACTGCCAGAGAGTGCACTGGGTGATTTGGTAAAGATTGCTACGTGGTTGGATGACCGTGGTCACAGGAGACACGCTAAAATCTACTCATCAGTGAGATCTGCTATTGTTCTCAGATCTCTTCAGCTTCTGAAGGAACATCAACGTTCAGCGAGTGGTGGTAGTACTCATGCAGGAAGTCCAATGCCTAGATCCAAATTTACTCACAGACATTCAATTGCTAGTGGATCAGAAGCCACCAGTCGTAGAACGTCAAAACGTCTTCAACATGCTATTGAAAAGAAAGCTAGTAAAATGCTGATGAGGGCATCACAATCCACTGGCATTGGTCTAGCTTTTCCCTCATCCAGAAAGCCTCTGCCTTCTCTACCTTCTAATTACGCACCCGAGGATACTGCTCCTGATGAACAGGAGATGGAGAATTATTTATTACTTACTGCAGGATTACACAGGCTTATGCAGGCTGAGAGGAGTCTTGTAGCCAGGATTATTCCAACTCTATTGCAGCCTCAAGTGCTCGAGGCAACAGTCAGGGATGCCATGGATTTGGTTGCTCATGATGGTGAGAGCATTGCTACGAGGGCTAAGAGGTGCATCACTAGACGTGATTTCTCAGCTGTTTTGGTGGTTTTTCCTATTTTAAAGCACCTGGGGGAGCTCAAGCCTGATCTGGAGAGAACTGTCGAGGGGTGTGATTATGCTCTGAGGTCTAAATTTGCGTCAGTATTGAATACTTTGAATACAACTGTAAGTTGAATAAGTGGAAATTTTTATTTTATTTATCTTTCAGGCAAATGTTTGATTATTTTTCTCTCGATAGGGTGCAAAAGCTCTGGAGGATTTTGCAGAGAGCGTTAGAAATGAATCTGGTGCTGCATTACCAAAGGATGGAACAGTAGCTGAATCGACCAGCAATGTTCTTGTTTTCCTTGAACAGTTATCTGAGAATGCTGAAACAGCGGGAATTGTTTTACGTAGGAACAATGAAGTTGAGTCAATCTCAACTTCTAGTGCAAGACAAACGGAAAATACACACAGAGTTCTTCTTGGTGTTTACATCAGTAAGTTTTAAATTAATCGAACAATATCGAGGAATTGAATGTATTAATTTGTACTCATTTACAGAAAAAGTATTGGCACAACTCAATCTCGCTCTTGTCAGTAAAAGTGACACTTCATACTCAGATCCAGCATTACGAGCTCTATTTAAATTGAATAATCATAATTATGTCGTGGAAAAACTCCGCAACAGTACTCTGTTGGAATTATTACTGCTGGCGGAATCCACTGCTGCACAAACTTACCAGGATCTTCTTGTCAGGGACAAGACTCATTATGTGGCTGCAACATTTGCTAAAGCACGAGCATATCTTGAACATTCTGCTGATGAACCCGGTATTTTTATTATGAAATAAATAAAAAATTAATTTCTGGTAATAAATAATGAATAAATTGTTATTTTACAGAGCTCGCAGTAAAATCACTGAAGGAACGTTTTTCTGGTTTTTCTCGGGAACTAGAAGAGTCAGCAAAAAATCAACGGACTTACTCAGTACCAGATGCACGATTGCGTGAAACACTTCGTCGTGAATTGCAGCAATCCCTCATTCCCCAGTACTCATCATTTTACAATAAATACAAGAATACTCAGTTCTCAAAGAATCCAGCAAAATACATAAAATATACACCGGAACAAGTGATATTCCTGATAAAAACATTTTTTGATACATCAGCATGAGTTACAAACTTATCATAAAAGAGATATCAAGAGTTTCACATTGTTTTAGTAAACACCCATTTAATAAAGCAAATTTAGTTACAATATCTATAATAATTCCATGCTTTCGATGGCTCGAGTTAGCCCTACCAGTTGTTACTCTGATTCACTTGAATCTGTTCCTCATAACAAATTATTATTAATTAAAAATTTCTCAATTTATAATCAGCTTGATGATAATCTGAAATACCACTTGAGAAGCCATTCGGTAACAAAGTTCAGTTATTCATTTTCATTGGATCAATTAAATTTTCGAGTTGATAGACAAAAAAAAAAAATTATAATTTCCATCATCTATTTTATCGACAAAAAGCACAACTCGGCCACTCTACACATTTTCCATAATTTTCATCTCGTATTTTTTCATCTTTTCCATTATTTTTCGTATATACTCAAATATATATATAAAAAACAAGTAACGTTTTTTGTTTTCCTTCTTGTCGATTTAGATTCGATTAATAGCTTACACATACGACGCGATGATGACAGTAATAGGAATGAGTTTGAACTCCAGCAGTTATTTACAATTATTTGCTATTTCATCACTCACTCACTTGTATCTAAGTATTTTTTTTTTTCATGTTTTTAAAAAATTTATTTTGTTGTATAACCCACGCGTTCGTCACATTCATACATTACCCAGTCACACAAAGGATGAATTTCAAATAAAAATTGTAGAATTTTTTTTTTTTTTCGCGTTTTTTCGGTGCAAATTACTCAGGTTTTTTTTTAACTCTTCATTCCAACTATTCAATCGTGTTGTAATCCTTCTACTTTTTGTGGAGAATTAGTTGAAAATATCTCGTAAAACAATTATGTTTTGCCACTCGATTACTGAATTGGGATGTAATCTAGATAAATCAAATATTGTGCGAAAAAATAGAGGAATTTGGATTCTAACTAAGCCAATAAATACGAATCGAGAGAGCACCAAAAACTCCACTCGTCTAAAAAATGTTTAAATCTGTATCTGTTTTTTTTTTTTCTTCGCATTTAATATCTAAAATTTGCACATTTCTCTAGAGCATGATTTGCATATTATTATTACTACTACTATTTCTCTTCTCCTGTTTATTTCATTCATTTTTTAATTTCTCCATTAAGTCTAAACCATTTTGTGTTGCATCCAATTAAAAATAATTACAATGATAATCAGATTATCATTGCAATTATTGCCAACAAGATGAGAAAATTATTTTCTAGTTTCATTTCTTTCACCACTGTACACAATTGATTCAAATTGGCTCTTGATAAAACCATCTTTTTTTAAATTGTCATTTTTACGATTAAAATTTCTTCTTTTTTTTTTTTCGAATTTTATTATTTCCTCGACGCTAAATTTACTTGACTCACCTCGTTCGTGATTCACAATTTATAATGCGAGGAAAAAAAAAAAGATGAATTTAAATAAAAATTAAGAAAGAGAAAGAAAAAAATTATGTCCGTACATTCTCATTTCCACTGATAAGGAAACCATATACTTGTCACATACGTATTTAGTTCACCATAAATACATTTGATAAACTCTCTCCCATTCATTTCTCTCCTTCACTGTACACTCTCGTTATTTTGTGCGCTGATAATCAACTTCTGCCATTTTTTTTTCATCATAATTCTCTCTTTATAAATTGAGAGGGGTGTAGGGGGGAGGGAGGGGGAGGAAAACAAGAAGAATAAAAAGTTTCACTTGATTCACATAAAAATGCAACATCTCTCGGGATTTGTTGACAGGGCAGATGACACACTCGAGGGTCGATCAGGCGTCGTTGATAAATTAATATTATAGGAGGCAACACTTGCGCTTAGGTTTTACCTGTAAAACTGGGCATAATACCGCGCGTATCGCCTCATCAAACACTGTCTTGAGTCCTTTTTGCGTTAGAGCTGAACACTCGAGATATTTGACTGCTCCAATTTCTTTAGCCATTGCCAATCCCTGAAATTAAATTATTTTTCATCAGAAATAATTAACTCTTGACATGAAAAAAAAAAAAAAAAAAAATGTTATGTAATGTATAAAAGAAAATATTCCACATAAATTGTCATTGGATGACGTTGCTAATGTCAAATTATCAAGAATTTCACTCTCAAATTATGATAATGATCATTTCCACTAATGAACCTCAAGTTTTTCCCAAAAAATTTCCCAATTATCAACAGGTAAAATCCCATTATACCTGTGGATAGGTTATAGGCGCAAGTTTCTTGTCTTTGAGCTTCTCAATGGTCTCCTTATCCTCACGAAGATCCAATTTAGTACCAACGAGGATAATTGGTGTAGCTGGACAATGATGACGTACTTCAGGATACCACTTGGCCCGTACATTTTCAAAACTCGCTGGATTAACAAGTGAAAAGCAAATGAGAAAAACATCAGTCTGGGGATAAGAGAGTGGCCTCAGTCTGTCATAATCCTCCTGACCAGCTGTATCCCAGAGTCCTAGATTTATAGGTTTACCATCGACCATAACGTTGGCTGAATAATTGTCGAAAACTGTGGGTATGTACTCCCCGGGGAAGGCATTGGTAGTATAACTGATGAGTAGACATGTTTTACCGACCGCTCTAAACACAAGAAAACAAATAAATTTAATTTTTTTTTAAATAATTCCAAATAAATTTCATACATCAACAATAAATTTAATTATTCCATAACAATAAAATAATTATAATAATCAAATGAAAAACATGACAAGCGCGCGAAAAATAGCACCACGCCCGCTGTCCTCCCACGTCAAAATAATCACAAAAAAAAAAAAATTGATAAATAACAATGATTAAATTTTTTTTACAAAGAAATAATAAAAATTCCACAACACATGCAAACCACCAATTCCCCGCCCTGTTGACGATGCATCCAATAAACACTCGACATTATACATTTTAATACCGTATATTTTACTCACCCGTCACCAACAACGACGCACTTAATCGCCTGCATCGTCGTCAAAAAAACGATTTGATGCACTCAACACTTGTCTCTGTTAATAACCACTGATTTAGCAGTTATAAGGGTGTAATGAAAAAAAATCTGCCACAAAAGGTATAAATTTAACTATGGGTATCAGGCGGAATTCGGAGGGGTAATATCTCGGTACACGAGACACTAGCAGAAGACCAAGGAGCGGCCGACGGGAGCTCTCTGTCTGACGCTGGAGTCCCGGGGGCTGGGGAGTGGGACAGGGGGAGAGAGTGAGAGGGAACGAGAGGTGGTTATCCTCCTCTGTTCTCTTCTGTGGCCACTAAGAACCTTTTTTTTTTTTCTTCTTTTTTGTTATTTTAGAACCTCATAGTATGGAATGTACGCTCCACTGAGGGAGGTCTTTTTAACGTGTAAATAATTATGCCTTTGGAGTAGTGACGGAACCATCTCGCGCTGCGGGAGGAGCTTGAATTTGTTCTTTTTTTAAAAAAAACTAATACTGATACCTCAGTTGAATCACACTTTGACTTTCCAATAAAATGCGTAAAAATCACGGGAAAATGATGTCATTGCAGTGATTTTATGCTTCAGCAAGAGATTTTTTTTTTTCCCCACGAAGGTTTTGTCTTTTTACTGAAACTACTGTCCCAGTTTTTAAAACTCGTTTAATCTGGCTAATGGATCGCCAAGAGAGTTTAATTAACTCGGACGTCCGGAGCAATTTCGATTTTCCACTGTTCAAGTTATTTTCTCTCTTTAGGATTGACTCATACGTTTATTATGTGTCACTCTATGGAAGATATTGAATTTTATCATTCGTATATTGTATATCGTAATTACTGAGAAGAACACGAGTAAATTGTAGATTATGAATAACATCTCTTGTCAATTTTTATGATGGAATTATATTTTTGAATGACGGATATGATATGACAATCGTCATAATTTAATGTACCGACAGAGCAGACAATCGTAACCTTTGTGTACATACGTCGTATTTATTTTTTTTGAGTAGGTAAATAATAATGAGAGAACAGTCTCATTACTCCCAGAAATACTCTCGATAGCACTGATCAATCATTAATTAAATGGTGAGTCATTGCATTTTTTCATAAAAAATTATCTATTGAACTTTTGACAGATGATTCAGTAATTCATTAAAATCTTCAAGGTTACGATATGAATTGACAGATAAAAAAATTCACAATACAACAATCAGATGAATGAGTGAATAAATCATGATCATCACCTGAAGAGAGAGCAACTGGACCAGCAAAATGAGTGGAAATGTGGCACCATCGAGGATGATCCCCCAGTGGCAACAGCAGGTATTTGCCCTCGACGCAAAATACAATACTCGTCGTGCTGGTCAATCAACCTTCGGAATGCTCTACATTCGTCGAAGAAGTCAACTACTTCGAGACAAAGAGTCCAAGTCCAACTCCTCAGTGCGCACCACGTACGTCAAACTACGTTCAGAGCTGTTAAAACTTCGATATGGAGCAGTATCTGAATACAATGACTCACGAGCTTCAATCGATGGAATAGAAGACAAATATCTTCATTCTAAATTTAATAAAAAAACAACAGCTGAGAGTTTTGCATTCGCTGGTGTGCACCACGTGTTTGATCAACACATTGCTGGAGTAACAGCCCTAAAATTTGCTAATAACGATAAATCAAAATTATGTTGTGCATCATTCGATGGGACAATATCCATCTGCAATGTCACTGATATGCCTCCAAGGGTCGTAGCTAAATTAGAGGGTCATAAAAAGGGTGTTACTGCCATAGACTGGAGTATGAGCAACGATTTAATCGTCTCTTCATCCCTCGACGCATCTCTGAGACTCTGGGGAGTCCATGGAAATGCTGCACCCGTCTGTCTTCGTGTGGTTTCTGATCAATTTAGATCTGAAGTACTCTGCTGTGCTTTTGTACCCTCGAATAATAATTTAGTCATCACTGGAAATGGTCAGGGACTCTTGCAGATACTGAATGTATCCACTGGTATTTATCCCAGAGGAGGAACAACTAAAATTGGGGGTAAAGTATTATCATTGGCTTGTGAAGAGAGTGGAGGGTCTTTGATTTGGTCTGGCAATGACAGAGGAACTATTACGAGCCTTCGACTGGAGCCTGGCTCTGGAAGACTCTCCAAGCTTCGGAGAATTGAGAGTTTAGGGGGTGCTGTGACCAGTCTCTCCTGGAGACCATGGCTCTCTCGTGAATCACCCTGGCCTACTGTTCTTGTCAGCAGTGCCTGCAATGCTGTTTCATTGTACAGAATTGCTGATAACCAGGGAACTCTCAGTATCTGGAGGAAATATCCAGTTAAACATCAGTGAGTTTATCTTGCAAATGTAATTGAAAAAATTTTTTAAAATAAAAATAATGGTAAATAATATTTTTTAAGGCAATATCTCGTGAGGTCAACGTTCTGCCCTCAAATGGGCGCATGTCTGATAGCCAGTGGCTCAGAAGATGGCTCTGTACATCTGTTGGACACTGCTCGTGAGGGCAAAGCTGCTCAGGTTAATAGATTACATGGGCATTCCGCTCCAATTCTCTCAATCGCTTTCAACTACGATGAGTCGTATCTCGCTACTGGAGACCATCAGGGACTTGTTATCATATGGCAGAATTGATAAATCTCCAGCTTTATTTAAATATCAAAAGAGTATATTTTTTTATTAATTAAATTTATGGGGAATCATTCATTAGACAAGTGGTGAATCATAATAAGGAAAATTGGAAATTTTTCTTATGTAATTATCTCGATTATCATCGGATTTAGGAAAAAATATCAAGGGACATTTTTTTTTTAGATTAGTGGATAGAAAACGTATCTTGACATTTTTTCGTAGAATTATTGGATATCGAGATAAATTGAAAAATCAAAATTGAAGGTTGAAATAAATCATTAGGGTATACATTGATGAATAACACGTGTATAGCAATATATTAATCGTCCTCTATTCATTGTAATATCCTACAAATTGTAGCGATGGTGCATCTGGGTGATTTTTTTTTCCAATGACGACAGTCGGAAAATCCGAGTATCTACAGTTGCTAGATGTAGCGATAACAATTGCTATCTTTTAGTGACTCCTCCTCATTGTTTTTTTTTGTTTTTTTCGCCTTTGAGAGCTTTCAGTCGGTATTACTGGACCTTTGATTTAACTTTTGAATTTTTAAGGACTTGTATTAAACTTGATTAACACTCTCAAGATTAATAATATTGTAAAATAAATTTTCACGAGCACATGGTGTTCTTTGAAAACTATTTTTATAAATAAAATGCTTTAGTAATTTTCTATCAACAGTGTAATGAGCGAAATATCGAGTTAATGTGGTTAAATTAATATTGCAATGCTCCTCAGTTAGAAAATACGTAATAAAACATGTTTTTCCTTCTAAAATTAATTTTTTTTTTTTCATGATAATTCATTCGTAAAATCGGCAGAATGAGATTTAAAAAATATTCTTTCATTCTCTCACTGGTGCAATAAGATTGGCCCTATCCCTTAAAAATGTACTCCTATTTAATTACTCAGCACGAGAAGGTAAAAATGTGCGTTGAAATTGTCAATAGGATATTCTTATTTTCTCTAGAAATTAAATTTCAGGTAAATACATAAAAAAGTAATCAATGACCACCCTTTTGTTTTTTTTATCATCATCACAGATCCATTTTCCAAATGTTGTAGAAAAAAAAAATTATCTCGTAGTTCCCTTTATCACAGGCTAACTTGCTCAAATGATCCCCCCCTCCCCCCCCCCCCTCATTTCCAAATGATAAACATCATTTTCCCATCAATTTACACTTTTACAATTCTTCGAGAATTAATAAATACACGTTTCAACGAATAGAGAGCTGTTTTGGCGCTAGCAGATAACAATTAAAAAGTACCTTTGAAAAATTTACCCTTTTTCAGATGATATCAATGACTTAAAAAATAATTATTCATAAATCTATGTTAATATAATGCTCAAAGATAAAATAACAATGACAATTGTTTTTTTTTTTCTACAAATTAAAACAAAAAATAAAAATAAAAATTCAATGCTATTGTTTTAGGCACGACCGTTGGTGCATCTACTATTAAATTAATACATATTTACATTCGGTAAAGACCTCCAGATTTTTAACAATCTGAAAAGTTAAAAATAAATTTAAGAGTGAGTACATAATTTATCGACTCCACAAAATTTGATTAAATATTTACAAGAAAACGAAAATTTGAATTCTCTTCTTTTAGTGAATGATTTTCATTATTCGGACGGACTTTGGCCAATTGAGCTCTCTAAAAAGATATTGGTTACTGTCTTGTATCCTTTTTCTTTTGACTTGTGCCATTTACCCACTTCCGAAATTAATATACAATGAATATTTCCCCTCCACGTTTATTTCCTCATGGACGGTTGAAATTAACATGGACATTTCAGGCCGGAATTTCGTCATTAGACGCCTCAGGTTCTTTAATCGTATTACACATCTCATTATTTTCGATGTGGGAGGGCTTTGCTGTACTTTCATCATGTAAAATTGCTTGATTTTCGTTGCTCTTCGAGTCTCCCTGCACCTCAATTTTATCCCCTATTCCTTCTCCACTCAATTTCGCAATAACTAATGGTCTCCGAGATGATTTTGGATAGCTCGTAGTAGGATTTTCAGTCTTAAAAGCAGCTAGTTCACTCACTTCATCTGCACTCTCTTCTCCAATTTTTTTGTCTCCATCGCTGAAGAGTTCTGATGAATCATCGGGAGGTCTTACGACAGACCTAAAAGACTCATCGTCTTTAGATACTAAAAATTCCGAGCTATTCTCCTTCATCTTCATCCCATCACTCTCATCATTTGTTCGTTCTTCCTCGTCGCTGTCTTCACATTCTTCCTTCAATTGCTGACCAACTGAATTCATATCAGTCTGATTGATCGACAAATTGAGCGTCAATTTGTCCCTCGTATGACGCAATTCACCGAGCTGAACTTGTTGATTATCACTCTGTCCACTGACATCGTCATCAGTTGTCAAGCCAACATTGGCACCTGGGAAAAATTGACTCACGTACTTTCCATTCCCAGCTTGAAATTGGAAAGGTCTATTACCACTGCTAACGAAGAATTCCTCGTCACCCAGATGATTAGATTCATTGTAATCCATTGGATAGGTATCTAGACGTGGTTCATCCATCATTTCCTCCCAGTCTGCATAAGACGTTGGCTCCCAAGTTGTCGCTGCTGGGCTTGGAAACTCTGATGAATGGGTCTCCTTTGGATATTCATAAACACAGTGATACCTCTGTTTCTTAAACCACACATTCTTCTTCTGTTCCTGCAAATTATCACTCATTAATTTCTCACTCTTTCCCATAAATTCATAAATTATAAAATATAAACAAGACATAGACATTCCAACGACATAACGTAATTCATGAGTTACCAATTCATCCTGGGAGCAAGAAAAAATACAAAACTCCTGAGACTTATGTAATACCCTTCTTCTACGATCAATTTACTACAAAAAGAGACTATAAAAAAATTGAAAATACTCACTCCACTCTTTAGGGTCTTCTCAGGTGACCTCAAAGCTGATCTGTGGGGTGCCAATGTTGCATCCCAAGCAGAAGGTGTAAACTCCTCCTCTTCCTCCTCCTCCTCATCATCATCATCATCATTATCATCATCATCCTCATCAACCTCATCAATTTTTCCACCAATATCATGATGACCCGATTGCGTGGGAGTTTCCATGTGTTCGTTATTCTCTCTACAGCTCTCCTCACTGTATCTCTTCCAAACAAATTCCCCCGAGCTTGAACTATTTTCCTCATCCTCCACTTCAGCACGCTCCTCCCCACCCCCACCACCCTCTTCATCGTCATCTTGACTGTCCCATTCGTGCTCAGTACTGAAACTCGTTGACATGAGATCATCCTGAAGTTGAAGTGGAATTGGAAATTGTGCCTGCCATTTTGATTCCTCCTCTGGGCTTGGCAATGGAGCACCACTTGATGTTCTACTTTTCATTTGAGATTTATGTTCTGTATTATTGGATGCATAATCCATACTCTCTTCATCTGAAATATCACCACAAGTGTCACGCTCCTCATCAGTATTTTTACGATCAGAGCCCTCGACAAGAACAACTTTATTAGTTCTAGTATCAACGACAATAACATCTTCAGACAATGACAATCTTGATGCCTCTGATGCATCCCTTGAATCATCTCTCGATGCAAATGACTCGGATGTAACTGCACTCTCTCTCTCTTCAATTATTGGACTCAATGGTGTGCCATAAATATTATACCTAATTGCAATGTCTATGTTACCACTGGGTCTATCAGAATTATCTTGATCATCGTTGGATCCCCAGGATGTTGTGTCAGTGTCTTGTACACTATTCACTGATGGTTCATCATCATCTCGGAGTTCCTGAGACTCTACAACAGCTAATTGAGCCCTTGGTAATTTTTCACGCAGTTCATTTCTAATTGCTGCAACAAATTCCTCATCCAGATTGAATGAAACGTAAGAGTTGTCACTTCTCAGAGACATTGTTGAAGAATCATCGTCGTCAGGTTCATTGTCATGATCATTGTGTTTTGATGGATCTATGGGTATTGTTGAACTAGCCTCCTCATCACTCTTGACATCCACATTTGTACAATTATCTAGGCTCACTTTATCTACAGGTGTAATTACACTATCTACATTTACATTTAAAGTACCATTCAATCTGTCTTTATCAAGCTCAGTGACTTCAGTTTTTTGACTTATACTCTCACTACTCTCATCTTCAGCATTGATTTTTAAAGTATTGGAAGGTCTATTATCATCCTCGAAACTACCACAGTACTCGGCATCCAGGATTGTATCAAGTTCGTAGAGGATTTTTAATTGTTCCTCCTCAGTTGTGGAATGGGGAATTCCAGATGTATTGAATATCGTACAGGAGACGTTGTTCTCTTCCTCTTCACAGGACTCTTTGTCCCTAAAACCACTGTCTGAACTTCTCTCGTCGTCTGGTGTACTCAAATGTTTTCTATCATCCTCTTCATCAGGTAATGCATCATCAGGTTTACTTCCTGTTCCAACATCTTCACCATTTGAAAAGTCTTCATTATCCACTGATATTTCACCTCGAGACTGAGGAGTATCTGGTGCTGAAGGGGTTTCCAGTAAATCAGGCACTGAGTCTTGATCAATTTTTTCAGATTCTATTATCTCTTCAAAATTTATTGACTCGAATCCAGTGTTCTTACGCTCTAATTCAAACTCTAGGGCATTTTTCCATAATTCAACGTCGACAAAATTATTCGTCGATTGTATCTGACATGTTTCAAAATTTCTCGATAATTTTGGTGTAGATGTAAAATCTCGTGTATAATCCTGGACATGTTCCCTAGGTATTTGCTCTATAGTAACTTGAATAACTTCTCTCTCAGGCAATTCTTTACCAAAATTCTCAAGTCGTTCAGAATTCTTGGGATTACTAATTGTGTCTCGAAGTTTTCTCAATGCCTCATCAAACTCATCAGCAAGCACTGATGGCAAATCTCCAACACTTCCAGACGATGACAATTTTTTTCTCGGTTTTTCAACAACTTGAGGACCCAGAGACCACTCAGCCTCAGAATCATCATCTATATGCACAAGCACCATGAGATCAGCAATTGATTTTGATTTTTGTTTAACTTTTTCAGTGTATGCACCACGTTCAACTCTACCTCTCCAACTCTCCTCCTCAGTTTCAGATCCGGACTCTTGGCTCATCTGTGTACGTAATTCATTAGTTTTTATGGGCTCATCGGGTCCCAATCTGAAACGAGCCTGAGGAGTTGTTGAGGGTTTCTCATCGGGTACACCCTGCCACAAATCAGAGTCCATACTATCCCTTAATTCCTTCAAACTTGAACTCCTCTTCCCCCTAGCATTCGGCCTCAAATTCTCCCAACGTTCTTCAAAATTTCCCATCTCTTTCCCCCTCAATGTCTCAATTACAGTCTCCAAATCTACCCTCTCAGTGGGATTAATCCTCCAACACAATTTCATGGCTTCAACCAAATTCTTCGAACTACCAAAGTCCTCCAATTTCAAATGTGAATGAAAATTCAATGAGAGAATCATCTCAATGACTTGTTCATCACCCAGAGTGTCATAAGGTCGTTCTCCCCAGCTTATAATTTCATAAAGTAGAATAGCAAAGCTCCATAAATTGGCAGTTGGTGTTATTGCTCGAGTTTCGATTGTCGTGTCTGTACAAACTAGGCTCTCAGGTGCTGACCACCTGATGGGAAGTGCTCGATCACCCACGACATAGTAATCCTCTGGATATTTCTCAACACCGACACCATAATCCCCCAACTTGATTGACAAAATGGGGGAAACTAGGCAGTTTCTTGCTGACAAGTCTGTATGTGCAAAACCGTTGTTGTGCATGTGTCCAAGGGCTGAAGATATGTCCAAGGCCATCCTCAAGGGTATATTCTCCATAGTCAGTGCCTCAGACTTATTATTTGACCTTAGAAATGCTTTTAGATCTCCAGTTGGACAGGATTCGAAGAGCAAGAGGTAGGGATCAGTCTCTAGACATGTGCCAAATAGATCAAGTAGATTTCTGTGACGTAATTTCAAGTAAGGCAGAGCTTCACCAAGAAACCAGGCTTTCTCACTGGCAGTTGCCTCTTCTGTCAGTATTCTCACGACTATTCCACGAGTTTTTGTTGAATTATCTGGTAAATTGATGTCTTGACTCCCCTCGACTACTTTTCCAAACCATCCTCTACCAATTTCTCGAAGATATTTCAAACGTTCTCGAGGTATATGTAATTCTGGTGAGAACCATTCTCTGTTTGGTACTTGTCCATCATCACTGTCTTCAAATTCACGATCAAATAACGATGGAGATGGGGGCTTTGGCTTGCCTGAGTGACGGCATTCAGGGATTAAACGATCCACTGGCAGTGCTTCGAATTCAACTCGATTGTTTGAGGTTGATCTTGGCACTTCTAGCTCTAGGGTAGTTAAACCTCTTTCAATTATCGTCTCGCTGACTACTGCACTCCCATCTTTGAATTCCTAGAAATGTTCTATTTGTTAGTTTTGTGTTTTATCATTTTTCCATCAATATTGACAATCGATTACTAAGGGATGGAGTAATTTTGACTGCTAACTAACTACTGAAGATTTAAATATCTACTGCTACTTTCTTTTTCCTACAAATTACCTGTGAATTATCAGCTCCAGTATTCTATAATCGAAAGCAAATTTACAGCAGTTGAATGATGGGGAAAAAAGATTAGTCAAGTGATTGTGACGATTGAATGAGAAAACTGCAATTTGTTTGAAATGACTCATTATATACCTGAAATCCTTTGGAGGCTCTACGCTGTCGTCTGCAGCAGAGACAGCTAAATACACACAGTATCATGATACTCGTAGCAACGAGAGATCCCAAGACATAACGAGAACGATGATCCCATCGATTTTCACCTCGTAAAACTGAATGAAAAGGTCAACAATCAGTTAAAGATTTTTATTATTAAAACAAATAAAGAATTATGAATGAAAATGAATAATAGTATTTACCTGTTGGGTCAATGGAGTTTACCGGAAAAGCATTGACCATCGATAGTGTTTGATACAACAATCCAATCCACAAGTAGCATATCATCTCGTATTTCATGGACCAAGCCATATTTCCATTTCTCCAACCACTCCCCCGGGATATATCACCTTTTCCACAAATTTTCTTACGTAAAAAACATGTCACTTTTATCCTCCTCCATCCGTAAAACCAATCTCCTCCTCTCACTTATTCCTGAATGACTTGATCACGATATTACAATCCCAGATAAAAATTCACTGCGTTTATCGTATATATTTATAAAATTGGTAGAGTGAGTAAATTTTGTGTCATGGTAGACAAATATCGAGATGAGAAGCCAACGACAGCCATCGTCTACACATAATCGGAAATTGAATGTGAGATATTGAAATTTTTAATAGACAATTGAATTTCGTTGATATCCAGAGGACAGGTAGGACGCGTAGGTGGATTAAAACGTAGGTTGTACCAAATATTGAGTTGACCCGTTGGGCTACAAGTGAAAATGCCTCTTCTCTTCCTGTCTCCTATTTCTCTAGAGCACGAGCAAAACCAATGCAACACCCCTTCCACCATACCGCACACATCTCAACAAATATTCTTATTCGCTCTGAAATATCTTGCCCACGCAAACTCCCTCTCTCTACTTGTTTGTAGTGTTACAACTGAAAACAAGTACCTGTATCCTGTATCAGGCATAACAGAATATGTGCCAGAACGGGCAAATTAAATTTTTTTTTTCGGTGTTATTTTTGCCAACTATACGGTTGATCCGTTTTTTAATTTTTAATAATTAATTATTGTTCCCCAAATTTTGAAAATGCTTTCCCAAATTTCCTTAAATGATCTTCTAAATATTCCATGAGTTTGTTTGGAAAAATAGTCAATTTATTTGTCAACTATACGGTGGTTGAGGTAACGGAATCTACTTATGAAGGATGTTGGGCAAAGCTTAAGCAGATGGCAGCATGCAACTAGGAATCCATATGTCGGATGAGTTAGACAAAGATGGATAGATGGATACTATCCTTGTCTGGCCCATGCAAAGTGATCTAGTTGGGTGGCGCCATTAGTGTGTGCTGTGGCCACCAACATTCCTAATTCCCAGTCCCCCACTGTGCTACTACGCGGCGCCACCGTCGCACTTCCTGTACCATCATTATAGCAGAGATGTGCCAGTTTTAGACCCACCCCAATGTAGCCCGGCATATAGCAAAGTTCACACCAAGTCTGGGTGGAAACGTGAAGTTGATAACCAGGTTCAAAGAGGATAGGTTTCTTTGTGATATGCCCAACCCTGTTTACAATCACAAAATAATTAATTCGACTTTCACCAATGAAAAATAATGAATCATGAAAAATATTCAAAATTTTTAACTTTTCAAAATAGACTCACGGATCCGCTAAAACTGAAAGACGCAATTGATTAGTTAGGTGATTTAATCCTTTCCTAGAGTATTTCTAATTTAATCTTGAGAAACATGCGCAGTATTTGGTTCGACTGACTAGTCCTGTTTTTCGCTATCTAGTATTTTTAAGCTGAACAGAGATAGCGAAATTTTCTTTAGAACTTTTCTTCAATAAAAAAAAAAAAAAAAAAAGATCTATGAAACCAGTTTCTATGGAAAATTTCGTCATTTCTCTTAGATATCCCAAGATATTCTCCAACTGTGATTAAAATTTACCCGTCATCCTTGTAACATGTCGCG
This sequence comes from Coelinius sp. EB29, assembly GCA_035578325.1. NCBI lineage: Eukaryota > Metazoa > Arthropoda > Insecta > Hymenoptera > Braconidae > Coelinius > Coelinius sp. EB29. The sequence goes on from JAOZGT010000008.1 coordinate 3,470,900, forward strand.
CTAAGAACGAGAATGAAGTCCAGACCCTAAAGTTTTCAAATAAGTCGCGTGACATAATATTTCAAACATACCTAACGAGTTTCAGCAAGTTTGTTCAACAGTTCAACACACAAAGTCACAAATTTACAAAGCAAGTTCACCAATTATCGCGATAAGAAATTGAAAAAAAAAATAGTCAAAGGAAAAATAATCAAAGGAAAAATAAATGTGCAAAGATGTCAAAAGGAGAAAGTGTAGTGCAAGTCCAATTCAGTGCAGCTAAGAGTAACACCTGTAAATATTGTTCACGTCCTGGTGACCCCAAAGAATGGCCCACCCTCCGATGCAATACCTGTGCTTGTTCTATTCATCTCAGGTGCCTAAAACGTGGGCCATTACTCGGTACATTGTCGGGGGATGTATTCCTTCAGAATGTCATGTGCAGAATGCAATGGCTTAGAGGAAGAGCAGGTGGGAAATGATAAGAACGAATGGTTAAGAATTGTCATACTCAGTTTGTACAATTTGAGCATTATATCGAGTTCGAGGCGAAGTAATAAATGCTTTGATTGGAAGACACAAATATGTCCTTTTATCGAGGACCATTGGAGTGAGTTATTTGGTGCCCCATGTCCGAATGGGACAGATCAAATTATGCAGAGAGATGTTTCAACAGTCCTATGGAATCACAAGGGGACTGTTTTTGAAGTGTTTTTGAATTCCGACAACGAGAGATTTCAGGGAAAAGGTCAGGAAACCTTTTTTGAAGCTAAAGAAATGTCAAATGAAAAATGTCACTCTTGATTCGCCCCTAAAAACATTCATTATCGAGATAATTAGTCTTTAATTGTGATTGGAATCAGTAGAGAATTGAGAAAACCTAGTTCACACCGAAAAAAGAAATTCTTGAATCAGGCATATTATATGCTTGATTTGGGCATAAATAATATTTTCAAATCAGGAATATTATATGCCTGAATTGGGAATATTATTCCCGAATTGAGAATAAAATATGCTCGATTCCGGCATATAGATATTCCTGATTTGAGAATAGTATCTATGCCCAAATCAAGCATATAATATGCCTGATTCAAGAATTTTTTTTCCGTGCAATTTTGATATTGTTATTGAGGAGAATTGTTCATTTATCTTGGGCATCAATGGTTTTAAAAGATACCCTGACGGATCAGTCCGAGACTTAACTTTCGGACCGAGGCACAATCCGAGAGTGAAAAGAGAGAGGGAAATAGAACAACTATCTCTCTCTCTCTCTCTCTCTCTCTCTCTCTCTCTTAACTCTCATCGGATTGTGCCTCAGTCCAAGAGTTGACTCTCGGACGGATCCATCAGGGTAATGTCAAAATACCTTTTTTGTAGCTGACGAAAGTAAAAAAAAAGATGTCTGTTTACAGTTACCTCTAAAATCGCTAATTATCAAGTTAATTCAATATTTAACATGTGAAAATTTCACTTCTCACGTTTTACCAATAAATTACTCAATTTTAATCCCAATAACCCAATCCAATCAAACAAGTTCTTATTTTAAGTTGATTTAACTTCTTTCAGATGTTGAAGGCACTGATTCTAGCACTTCAATAATAGAAGAATCTGCCCATTTAGGTGAAAGTGATGACAATATACAAGAGTCATTAGAATTATCTCCAAATGCCAATTCAGAAGCTCAGGATATGTCAGAAAATAACCCAAGTGCTCAAAAATACTGTAAATACTGTTCTGAACCTTGTGAGCCAGGTTTATATGTTAAGTTAGGTTAGGTTGAGATGTACAAAATAAAAAATTTTGATTGGCCCACGAAATATATAAGAGAAATGATCATGAAAAAACGAACGCCTAGCAGAATTGATTCACCTCATCTAACCACTTCACCACAGAATATTCTGAATAATTATAGTTCCCAAAATCTTTCACAAAATTAAAACTCTTGCATTGATATTTATGGTCCATTCTATCAACAAATAGCCTCTAAAAGAAATTCTCAAGAAACTGTGCTCTATCCCCATCCCTCGAATCCAGAAAAGCCGTCGAATCTACAGCAAAATCTCCAATGTCACCAAATTCAAACACTGAATTTTTCGTCACATTCCAACTTCCAGGAACGTCTCTGTAATCATTCCAGCTATGAATAGCCCAATCTGTAGTATTCCTTTTATCCACTCTAAATCCAAAAATCTGTGAGATTTTTCTCGAAGCTCCAGTCTTTGGCTGAACGGCGTGTACCATTGCCTGCATATTTCTTTCCACAGATGCAAAAGTTCGCGAGACAGGATCTTCAGCTTGGCCCTGCCGTTGCGCCCACCCAAGTTGTTCTGTTGCTCCAAAATTCACTTCAGAGACGGTTCGTATCCTCAAGTCACCAGTAGCTTGAGGATGTGCCTCAAGATACTTATAAATGATTTTCATAAGCTTTGAATTGAACTGAAACTGCAAGTTGATGACTTCGAAGTGATATTGATTTATTCCACTCAAATGGAGATTCTGACGTTGAGCAAGAGTTAAAACAGTAGCAGGTTTCCATCCTAGCAAATTAGCTGTTGGTAGTCCTGCATTACCTTCATGAATAGATGGACTGAGATGACGTTTCAAGTCCCAATCTGTGCCTACGTTAATCTCCATGACTAAGTCTTCTTGAACCGCTTGAGACACCACTGCCGGTGCTGGAAATGACATGTACATCCAGTGATTATTACTACTCACGCGTCCAAAGTCACCATCACTATTCGGCCAAATGATGGAATGATAATGGAAAAATTTGTTGTAATGTCCATCGTTTCCTCGAATTTTTACATCACCTATTGAATCAAGATAGGTGATGATGGCAAGCGGAACGACAGGTGCAGCTGATTTGACATGACGAGAGAATATCTCTTCATCTGTGCTCACCAAACCCCTTGCAGCTCGAATCTCAACTAATCGGGCATACAAGTGTTGAGCCATATAGTAACGATACATTGAGAGGGAGATGTTCTCTTGGAATTTGGACTGTCTTGACGTTCTCATCCAGTATTCTTCGTCGACGAGTAAGAAGAAGGATTCAAATGTGGTGGTGAACCGGATACATTGCATGTCCTGTCAAAATATAATTATTATCTTTTTTTTTCTCTTGAGAATACAATTGTTACCTCACTAATGTCATCAAGGTTGATGAGGGAACAGACAGCGTGTTCATCACTATGACATCCAATAGGAAAATGTAAACTAATCAATGCAATTAATAGAAAACAAAACGAATCCACAAACTTCATTTTTCCACCAAATATTATTTCCATCCAATTTCAATATTCTGCGGAATGATTCAAGTATGATCAGTTCTCAGCCGTCTAGTTTAGAGCCTAACAACGACTAAATGAATCATGCTCTGAGTGTGGGAGAATTGCTCATATCATCGTGGGTTATCAGAGGTCACATTGGTGATGACCATTGCTGAGTTTTGAAATCACTTCCGTGATCAAAGACATTGTGACTAGCAGAAATAAATCGAATGTTCTTTTTTTCAAGGTTTATAATTTTGATTTCTTATCTTCCAAGGTCTTTTTCGCTAGGTCACTGTCAGAAAATAGGTATTTTGCAGAATTGATGAAATGCATCTTAGATTATTTGCAGTCTCAAAACTATATAATGTATTCTTACCGGAATATTAATTCATTTCGTTGCATAAGATTAACAACATCAATACAGAATTATTGGTACATAGGTTGACCTTCATAAGATCTCTCTAAAAACTCTGTTCTTATGCCATCCCTCTCATAAGCAAACGGAATTCCAGTTCCTATAATCTCACCGATATCTCCAAATTCAAAGACAACATTCCTCGTCTGTATCCAATTTATAGGAACAGTTCCATTGTGACCCCAGTCAAAAACAGCCCAATCACTCGGTTCTGCATACTTTTTAACCCTGAATCCCATAACGAGCGAAAGTTTACTCAAATATTGAGTTCCAGTCTGAAGTGGATGCAACATTGCAAGTACATTTTTTTCTATGAATGCAAAAGTTTTAGTGGATGAAAGATAAGCATCAACCTCTCGCTCCAGCCAGGCTAGTTGCTCCATCGTCCCAATATTCTGCTTCTTGTTCTTGTACCACGTCCGAATATTGACAGTAGCTTGAGGACAAGCTTTGAAATACTCATGAATAACGGTCATGAGTTTTGGATTAAACTGAAACTGTGAATTAATGACATCATAACTGATCTGATTAACACCACACAAGTGAAGCTTTTGACGCTGTGCAATGGTCACAGCAGTGGCGGGTTTCCATCCTAATAAATTGGGAGTTGGTTGTCCTGAATGATGTTCATAATCTGGGATATAATCAGAGCTTAATTCCCAGAATGATTTGTGATCATCGATAGCCAAATCAGCACGGACTGCAGTTGCAACGATTATTGGTGCTGGAAAAGACATGTACATCCAATGAGTATCCCAATCTACTGGTCCGAAATGACCATCTCTGTTTGGCCAGGTGATGAAAGAGTATTCGAAAAAGTGTCGAAGATAAGTCTTATTATTTTTGATTTCCATAACTTCTATGTCACCTATAGCATTTAAATATGTGAAAACCCCATAAGGGACAGAAGGTGCTAGTGATTGCACGTGATTAGCAAATTTTTGTTCCTCACTGTTGGCCAAACCCTTAGTAGCTCGAATCTGTACTAAACGAGCGTATAGATGCTGCGTCATGTAGTAACGATACATTGAGAGGGAGATATTCTCTTGGAACGTGGGTTCTCTTCTAGCTTTTATCCAGTACTCGTTGTCAACGAGTGGGAAGAAGGATTCGAATGTAGTTGCAAATCTCGAACATTGTGAATTCTGTAATGATATAGACGGATATTCAATGAGTTTATCTGATAGCTAATTTATCACAATATTTTGAACTCATTTCCTCCTACAACTTAACTTTCGAATTCAGATTTTACCTGTTCAACAGCAGAGTCATTATGCCCCAAATTATTGTGACAGCTAGTTTGAATACCATTACACAGATTTAACATATTCAAACTGATGATAATCACAATTATTACGAGAAACGACGATTTTTTTTGTTCCATGTTCGAGAACCTATTATTACGTTTTTTATTTTCAAATTTTTAATTTGATAAAAAAATTGGAATGCGGACAGAAGAACAACTGGAAGTGGAATGACGAGTCAGCGACGTGGGTTTTGCAAACGGGAAAATTATCTCTCAATTTCCGATATGATAACTGTTGCAGAGAGAAGGGTGCTAGTGCTTCTCGGAGAGATCCTTGATTGCAGTTGATCACATGTTCCAGGATCATATCTCTACATGCCCGGCACTGGTCACTCTCGAAACTTTTCTTTCCTCCTATCAGTGCATTTCCGCATCTCCGTCTTGCCTACGTCATTTTTTGCTCTATGCTTGGCTTCCTGTCCGTCCCGTACTCACTCATTTCTGCGTTCTCTTTTATCTCCCCACAGTAGTCCCAGTATTTCGATTTTTCTATTCTTCCTCTGTCTTTTTATTTCTTCTGGTCCTCTACTATCTCCACTCTTTCTCAGTTTTTCTCTTAGACACTTCCTTAGTCATCTATCCTCTTCCATTTTGCTCAGTTTTGTTAAGAATGCTGCTGTCCTCCTTACTGCTTTTACTTCTACACTGCATAGTCCTGCCTCCATTTCACAAAATTTTATCCTATGGACATGAGTGAGCTGATTATGAAAAGAGTCCTAAATAAATTTAATGTAGTGTGTTTTTTTACAAAATAGCGGAAATATAAAATTTTCCTCTATGAATAAGTGAAAAACGGTAGTAGAATCGATCGATGAATGAAAACCAGTATAATATCTCTCGAAGTGTGGGAAAACGTCTATATTTCCAATATGTGCCAAGAAATTTCACTACTTGGTGTCAAAAAAATGTGAAAGAATATCTAAACTACATATGGATCAAAATATTTAACTAGGTTACCCTGTCGACATAATTGTTTTGTGCTACATACTGTCAGAAGTTTATTGAAATTTAATGAACAGTGACAGTCTTAACTAATGATATCCACAACCTTCAGTGTTCCCACCTATCGCACAACCGAGCGACCGCCGGATTTTCTTCAGAGTTAGATCAAGTGTCTAATTCGATCATCAGCAAATATCTTAGCATTCAGCAGTTTTGTGTGAAAATCAGTGTTTATGGTGAATCAATTTTTCGATATATATGATATCATGAGGATTCTGCTAGTATTTTTGTTCAGTTCCTTGATCACAGGAGAATATATTGGCACCATCGCAGCTGTGAAAAAAATTAAACTTCTGCATGTGGTATTATTCTAAACAAATAATTTATTCTCTTGAACTGAAGACCAGGAGAATTGGAAAATTCATGAGGAAACATATAGGGGAAAATTATTACTTTATCAGAAAGAGTAGTTTCAAGTTCTACGTCAACTTTCCACTTCTCTGGATGTAGACACTATCATTGTTACAAACTACAGAGTTCCAACGTTATATTAAATGATTTTGTATTTGTTTGTTAAATGCAGTTGTTTCGCCATGGCGATAAAGTTCCAGATACGAAGAATCAAAACTATCCAAATGACCCACATCGTGATCACTCTTACTTTCCAGTTGAGAATGGTGGTTTGACAAATGTAAGTAATGCCCTTCTTTATTTACTGTGTATTCGTGGGCCTTACACGACAAGTTTTTCTGTAAAAAGAAAAATGATATTTTCGATATAAAATGTATTTCTGAATGAGTATACAAGATTGAAGATTGAAGTTGTAAAAAAAACAATTAATTTTCATAGCGTGGAAAACACCGTACATATCAATTTGGTGAAATATTGAGGGGACGATATGATGAATTTTTTGGACCATATTATACACCACAATTGATATATGGACAATCCACTGCTGTACCAAGAACCCAGATGTCTCTTCAACTTGTACTCGCAGGATTATTTCCGCCTATTAAAGAACAGATATGGAGTCTAAAGGGGCTCACTTGGCAACCAGTCTATCTCGTCTCCAATCCTGCTGAACGCGATCCGCTTCTCTTTCCTCACAAGTGTCCTGAGTAAGTAAGACTAGGGCATTATGCGTGCGCGACGACCTTCCAGTAAGCGCTGCAGCGCACCACAATTATACATTTTCTGCATAACCATACATTTTCTATCATTTCTTAACATTTCGAATATGAAAGCTTGTTATATTTTTGTACTTACGCCCGAATACTCAGACCTCACAAGGAACATAATAAGATAATTTTTCGAAATTGGCCATTTTGATTAAAGAATAGTTCACCCCAAATTTCGACTCATCAAAAATTTTGTCTCTTCGATTCTTTCTCGTTTGATATCTTCAAAATAGCTGCCCGGCTACTCAGAACTCGCGAAAAAAAATTGAAAAATCGTTGAATTAGAGAAAATGTCAAAATTGACTATTTTGACTGAAGAATGGCTGACCCCCGAAACCGGCCCACCCAAAATCTTGTCTTTTCATTTCCTTCTCGTTTGATATCTTCAAAATAGCTGCCCGGCTACTCAGAACTCGCGGAAAAACTGGAAAAGTGTTGAATTAGAGAAAATGTCAAAATTGGCCATTTTGACTAGAGAAGGGCTGACCCCCAAAACCGGCCCACCCAAAATCTTGTCTTTTCGATTCTTTCTCGTTTGATATCTTCCAAATAGCTGCCCGGCTACACAGAACTCGCGGAAAAAAATGGAAAAGTGATGAATTAGAGAAAATGTCAAAATTGGACATTTTGACTGGAGAATGGCTGACCCCCGAAACCGGCCCACCCAAAATTTTGTCTTTTCGATTCTTTCTCGTTTGATATCTCTAAAGTAGCTGCCCGACTACACAGAACTCGCAAGAAAAATTGAAAAATCGTTAAATTAGAGAAAATGTAAAAATTGGCCATTTTGACTGAAGAATGGCTGACCCCCAAAACCGGCCCACCCAAAATCTTGTCTTTTCGATTCTTTCTCGTTTGATATCTTCCAAATAGCTGCCCGGCTACACAGAACTCGCGGAAAAAAATGGAAAAGTGATGAATTAGAGAAAATGTCAAAATTGGACATTTTGACTGGAGAATGGCTGACCCCCGAAACCGGCCCACCCAAAATCTTGTCTTTTCGATTCTTTCTCGTTTGATATCTCTAAAATAGCTGCCCGGCTACTCAGAACTCGCAAGAAAAATTGAAAAATCGTTAAATTAGAGAAAATGTAAAAATTGGCCATTTTGACTGAAGAATGGCTGACCCCCAAAACCGGCCCACCCAAAATCTTGTCTTTTCGATTCTTTCTCGTTTGATATCTTCTAAATAGCTGCCCGGCTACACAGAACTCGCGGAAAAAAATGGAAAAGTGATGAATTAGAGAAAATGTCAAAATTGGACATTTTGACTGGAGAATGGCTGACCCTCGAAACCGGCCCACCCAAAATCTTGTCTTTTCGATTCTTTCTCGTTTGATATCTCTAAAATAGCTGCCCGGCTACACAGAACTCGCGGAAAAAAATGGAAAAGTGATGAATTAAAGAAAATGTCAAAATTGGCCATTTTGACTGAAGAATGGCTGACCCCCAAAACCGGCCCACCCAAAATCTTGTCTTTTCGATTCTTTCTCGTTTGATATCTTCCAAATAGCTGCCCGGCTACACAGAACTCGCGGAAAAAAATGGAAAAGTGATGAATTAGAGAAAATGTCAAAATTGGACATTTTGACTGGAGAATGGCTGACCCCCGAAACCGGCCCACCCAAAATCTTGTCTTTTCGATTCTTTCTCGTTTGATATCTCTAAAATAGCTGCCCGGCTACTCAGAACTCGCAAGAAAAATTGAAAAATCGTTAAATTAGAGAAAATGTAAAAATTGGCCATTTTGACTGAAGAATGGCTGACCCCCAAAACCGGCCCACCCAAAATCTTGTCTTTTCGATTCTTTCTCGTTTGATATCTTCCAAATAGCTGCCCGGCTACACAGAACTCGCGGAAAAAAATGGAAAAGTGATGAATTAGAGAAAATGTCAAAATTGGACATTTTGACTGGAGAATGGCTGACCCTCGAAACCGGCCCACCCAAAATCTTGTCTTTTCGATTCTTTCTCGTTTGATATCTCTAAAATAGCTGCCCGGCTACACAGAACTCGCGGAAAAAAATGGAAAAGTGATGAATTAAAGAAAATGTCAAAATTGGCCATTTTGACTGAAGAATGGCTGACCCCCAAAACCGGCCCACCCAAAATCTTGTCTTTTCGATTCTTTCTCGTTTGATATCTTCCAAATAGCTGCCCGGCTACACAGAACTCGCGGAAAAAAATGGAAAAGTGATGAATTAGAGAAAATGTCAAAATTGGACATTTTGACTGGAGAATGGCTGACCCCCGAAACCGGCCCACCCAAAATCTTGTCTTTTCGATTCTTTCTCGTTTGATATCTCTAAAATAGCTGCCCGGCTACTCAGAACTCGCAAGAAAAATTGAAAAATCGTTAAATTAGAGAAAATGTAAAAATTGGCCATTTTGACTGAAGAATGGCTGACCCCCAAAACCGGCCCACCCAAAATCTTGTCTTTTCGATTCTTTCTCGTTTGATATCTCTAAAATAGCTGCCCGGCTACTCAGAACTCGCAAGAAAAATTGAAAAATCGTTAAATTAGAGAAAATGTAAAAATTGGCCATTTTGACTGAAGAATGGCTGACCCCCAAAACCGGCCCACCCAAAATCTTGTCTTTTCGATTCTTTCTCGTTTGATATCTTCCAAATAGCTGCCCGGCTACACAGAACTCGCGGAAAAAAATGGAAAAGTGATGAATTAGAGAAAATGTCAAAATTGGACATTTTGACTGGAGAATGGCTGACCCTCGAAACCGGCCCACCCAAAATCTTGTCTTTTCGATTCTTTCTCGTTTGATATCTCTAAAATAGCTGCCCGGCTACACAGAACTCGCGGAAAAAAATGGAAAAGTGATGAATTAGAGAAAATGTAAAAATTGGCCATTTTGACTGAAGAATGGCTGACCCCCAAAACCGGCCCACCCAAAATCTTGTCTTTTCGATTCTTTCTCGTTTGATATCTTCCAAATAGCTGCCCGGCTACACAGAACTCGCGGAAAAAAATGGAAAAGTGATGAATTAGAGAAAATGTCAAAATTGGACATTTTGACTGGAGAATGGCTGACCCCCGAAACCGGCCCACCCAAAATCTTGTCTTTTCGATTCTTTCTCGTTTGATATCTCTAAAATAGCTGCCCGGCTACTCAGAACTCGCAAGAAAAATTGAAAAATCGTTAAATTAGAGAAAATGTAAAAATTGGCCATTTTGACTGAAGAATGGCTGACCCCCAAAACCGGCCCACCCAAAATCTTGTCTTTTCGATTCTTTCTCGTTTGATATCTCTAAAATAGCTGCCCGGCTACTCAGAACTCGCAAGAAAAATTGAAAAATCGTTAAATTAGAGAAAATGTAAAAATTGGCCATTTTGACTGAAGAATGGCTGACCCCCAAAACCGGCCCACCCAAAATCTTGTCTTTTCGATTCTTTCTCGTTTGATATCTCTAAAATAGCTGCCCGGCTACACAGAACTCGCGGAAAAAAATGGAAAAGTGATGAATTAGAGAAAATGTCAAAATTGGACATTTTGACTGGAGAATGGCTGACCCCCGAAACCGGCCCACCCAAAATCTTGTCTTTTCGATTCTTTCTCGTTTGATATCTCTAAAATAGCTGCCCGGCTACACAGAACTCGCGGAAAAAAATGGAAAAGTGATGAATTAGAGAAAATGTCAAAATTGGACATTTTGACTGGAGAATGGCTGACCCTCGAAACCGGCCCACCCAAAATCTTGTCTTTTCGATTCTTTCTCGTTTGATATCTCTAAAATAGCTGCCCGGCTACACAGAACTCGCGGAAAAAAATGGAAAAGTGATGAATTAGAGAAAATGTAAAAATTGGCCATTTTGACTGAAGAATGGCTGACCCCCAAAACCGGCCCACCCAAAATCTTGTCTTTTCGATTCTTTCTCGTTTGATATCTTCCAAATAGCTGCCCGGCTACACAGAACTCGCGGAAAAAAATGGAAAAGTGATGAATTAGAGAAAATGTCAAAATTGGACATTTTGACTGGAGAATGGCTGACCCCCGAAACCGGCCCACCCAAAATCTTGTCTTTTCGATTCTTTCTCGTTTGATATCTCTAAAATAGCTGCCCGGCTACACAGAACTCGCGGAAAAAAATGGAAAAGTGATGAATTAGAGAAAATGTAAAAATTGGCCATTTTGACTGAAGAATGGCTGACCCCCAAAACCGGCCCACCCAAAATCTTGTCTTTTCGATTCTTTCTCGTTTGATATCTTCCAAATAGCTGCCCGGCTACACAGAACTCGCGGAAAAAAATGGAAAAGTGATGAATTAGAGAAAATGTCAAAATTGGACATTTTGACTGGAGAATGGCTGACCCCCGAAACCGGCCCACCCAAAATCTTGTCTTTTCGATTCTTTCTCGTTTGATATCTCTAAAATAGCTGCCCGGCTACTCAGAACTCGCAAGAAAAATTGAAAAATCGTTAAATTAGAGAAAATGTAAAAATTGGCCATTTTGACTGAAGAATGGCTGACCCCCAAAACCGGCCCACCCAAAATCTTGTCTTTTCGATTCTTTCTCGTTTGATATCTCTAAAATAGCTGCCCGGCTACACAGAACTCGCGGAAAAAAATGGAAAAGTGATGAATTAGAGAAAATGTCAAAATTGGCCATTTTGACTGAAGAATGGCTGACCCCCAAAACCGGCCCACCCAAAATCTTGTCTTTTCGATTCTTTCTCGTTTGATATCTTCCAAATAGCTGCCCGGCTACACAGAACTCGCGGAAAAAAATGGAAAAGTGATGAATTAGAGAAAATGTCAAAATTGGACATTTTGACTGGAGAATGGCTGACCCCCGAAACCGGCCCACCCAAAATCTTGTCTTTTCGATTCTTTCTCGTTTGATATCTTCCAAATAGCTGCCCGGCTACACAGAACTCGCGGAAAAAAATGGAAAAGTGATGAATTAGAGAAAATGTCAAAATTGGACATTTTGACTGGAGAATGGCTGACCCCCGAAACCGGCCCACCCAAAATCTTGTCTTTTCGATTCTTTCTCGTTTGATATCTCTAAAGTAGCTGCCCGGCTACACAGAACTCGCGGAAAAAAATGGAAAAGTGATGAATTAGAGAAAATGTCAAAATTGGACATTTTGACTGGAGAATGGCTGACCCCCGAAACCGGCCCACCCAAAATCTTGTCTTTTCGATTCTTTCTCGTTTGATATCTCTAAAGTAGCTGCCCGGCTACACAGAACTCGCGGAAAAAAATGGAAAAGTGATGAATTAGAGAAAATGTCAAAATTGGCCATTTTGACTGAAGAATGGCTGACCCCCAAAACCGGCCCACCCAAAATCTTGTCTTTTCGATTCTTTCTCGTTTGATATCTTCCAAATAGCTGCCCGGCTACACAGAACTCGCGGAAAAAAATGGAAAAGTGATGAATTAGAGAAAATGTCAAAATTGGACATTTTGACTGGAGAATGGCTGACCCCCGAAACCGGCCCACCCAAAATCTTGTCTTTTCGATTCTTTCTCGTTTGATATCTCTAAAATAGCTGCCCGGCTACTCAGAACTCGCAAGAAAAATTGAAAAATCGTTAAATTAGAGAAAATGTAAAAATTGGCCATTTTGACTGAAGAATGGCTGACCCCCAAAACCGGCCCACCCAAAATCTTGTCTTTTCGATTCTTTCTCGTTTGATATCTCTAAAATAGCTGCCCGGCTACTCAGAACTCGCAAGAAAAATTGAAAAATCGTTAAATTAGAGAAAATGTAAAAATTGGCCATTTTGACTGAAGAATGGCTGACCCCCAAAACCGGCCCACCCAAAATCTTGTCTTTTCGATTCTTTCTCGTTTGATATCTCTAAAATAGCTGCCCGGCTACACAGAACTCGCGGAAAAAAATGGAAAAGTGATGAATTAGAGAAAATGTCAAAATTGGACATTTTGACTGGAGAATGGCTGACCCCCGAAACCGGCCCACCCAAAATCTTGTCTTTTCGATTCTTTCTCGTTTGATATCTCTAAAATAGCTGCCCGGCTACACAGAACTCGCGGAAAAAAATGGAAAAGTGATGAATTAGAGAAAATGTCAAAATTGGACATTTTGACTGGAGAATGGCTGACCCTCGAAACCGGCCCACCCAAAATCTTGTCTTTTCGATTCTTTCTCGTTTGATATCTCTAAAATAGCTGCCCGGCTACACAGAACTCGCGGAAAAAAATGGAAAAGTGATGAATTAGAGAAAATGTAAAAATTGGCCATTTTGACTGAAGAATGGCTGACCCCCAAAACCGGCCCACCCAAAATCTTGTCTTTTCGATTCTTTCTCGTTTGATATCTTCCAAATAGCTGCCCGGCTACACAGAACTCGCGGAAAAAAATGGAAAAGTGATGAATTAGAGAAAATGTCAAAATTGGACATTTTGACTGGAGAATGGCTGACCCCCGAAACCGGCCCACCCAAAATCTTGTCTTTTCGATTCTTTCTCGTTTGATATCTCTAAAATAGCTGCCCGGCTACACAGAACTCGCGGAAAAAAATGGAAAAGTGATGAATTAGAGAAAATGTAAAAATTGGCCATTTTGACTGAAGAATGGCTGACCCCCAAAACCGGCCCACCCAAAATCTTGTCTTTTCGATTCTTTCTCGTTTGATATCTTCCAAATAGCTGCCCGGCTACACAGAACTCGCGGAAAAAAATGGAAAAGTGATGAATTAGAGAAAATGTCAAAATTGGACATTTTGACTGGAGAATGGCTGACCCCCGAAACCGGCCCACCCAAAATCTTGTCTTTTCGATTCTTTCTCGTTTGATATCTCTAAAATAGCTGCCCGGCTACTCAGAACTCGCAAGAAAAATTGAAAAATCGTTAAATTAGAGAAAATGTGAAAATTGGCCATTTTGACTGAAGAATGGCTGACCCCCAAAACCGGCCCACCCAAAATCTTGTCTTTTCGATTCTTTCTCGTTTGATATCTTCCAAATAGCTGCCCGGCTACACAGAACTCGCGGAAAAAAATGGAAAAGTGATGAATTAGAGAAAATGTCAAAATTGGACATTTTGACTGGAGAATGGCTGACCCCCGAAACCGGCCCACCCAAAATCTTGTCTTTTCGATTCTTTCTCGTTTGATATCTCTAAAATAGCTGCCCGGCTACTCAGAACTCGCAAGAAAAATTGAAAAATCGTTAAATTAGAGAAAATGTAAAAATTGGCCATTTTGACTGAAGAATGGCTGACCCCCAAAACCGGCCCACCCAAAATCTTGTCTTTTCGATTCTTTCTCGTTTGATATCTCTAAAATAGCTGCCCGGCTACACAGAACTCGCGGAAAAAAATGGAAAAGTGATGAATTAGAGAAAATGTCAAAATTGGCCATTTTGACTGAAGAATGGCTGACCCCCAAAACCGGCCCACCCAAAATCTTGTCTTTTCGATTCTTTCTCGTTTGATATCTTCCAAATAGCTGCCCGGCTACACAGAACTCGCGGAAAAAAATGGAAAAGTGATGAATTAGAGAAAATGTCAAAATTGGACATTTTGACTGGAGAATGGCTGACCCCCGAAACCGGCTCACCCAAAATCTTGTCTTTTCGATTCTTTCTCGTTTGATATCTTCCAAATAGCTGCCCGGCTACACAGAACTCGCGGAAAAAAATGGAAAAGTGATGAATTAGAGAAAATGTCAAAATTGGACATTTTGACTGGAGAATGGCTGACCCCCGAAACCGGCCCACCCAAAATCTTGTCTTTTCGATTCTTTCTCGTTTGATATCTTCCAAATAGCTGCCCGGCTACACAGAACTCGCGGAAAAAAATGGAAAAGTGATGAATTAGAGAAAATGTCAAAATTGGACATTTTGACTGGAGAATGGCTGACCCCCGAAACCGGCCCACCCAAAATCTTGTCTTTTCGATTCTTTCTCGTTTGATATCTCTAAAGTAGCTGCCCGGCTACACAGAACTCGCGGAAAAAAATGGAAAAGTGATGAATTAGAGAAAATGTCAAAATTGGACATTTTGACTGGAGAATGGCTGACCCCCGAAACCGGCCCACCCAAAATCTTGTCTTTTCGATTCTTTCTCGTTTGATATCTCTAAAGTAGCTGCCCGGCTACACAGAACTCGCGGAAAAAAATGGAAAAGTGATGAATTAGAGAAAATGTCAAAATTGGCCATTTTGACTGAAGAATGGCTGACACCCAAAACCGGCCCACCCAAAATCTTGTCTTTTCGATTCTTTCTCGTTTGATATCTCTAAAATAGCTGCCCGGCTACACAGAACTCGCGGAAAAAAATGGAAAAGTGATGAATTAGAGAAAATGTCAAAATTGGCCATTTTGACTGAAGAATGGCTGACACCCAAAACCGGCCCACCCAAAATCTTGTCTTTTCGATTCTTTCTCGTTTGATATCTCTAAAATAGCTGCCCGCCTACTCAGAACTCGCAAGAAAAATTGAAAAATCGTTAAATTAGAGAAAATGTAAAAATTGGCCATTTTGACTGAAGAATGGCTGACCCCCAAAACCGGCCCACCCAAAATCTTGTCTTTTCGATTCTTTCTCGTTTGATATCTTCCAAATAGCTGCCCGGCTACACAGAACTCGCGGAAAAAAATGGAAAAGTGATGAATTAGAGAAAATGTCAAAATTGGACATTTTGACTGGAGAATGGCTGACCCCCGAAACCGGCCCACCCAAAATCTTGCCTTTTCGATTCTTTCTCGTTTGATATCTCTAAAATAGCTGCCCGGCTACTCAGAACTCGCAAGAAAAATTGAAAAATCGTTAAATTAGAGAAAATGTAAAAATTGGCCATTTTGACTGAAGAATGGCTGACCCCCAAAACCGGCCCACCCAAAATCTTGTCTTTTCGATTCTTTCTCGTTTGATATCTCTAAAATAGCTGCCCGGCTACACAGAACTCGCGGAAAAAAATGGAAAAGTGATGAATTAGAGAAAATGTCAAAATTGGACATTTTGACTGGAGAATGGCTGACCCCCGAAACCGGCCCACCCAAAATCTTGTCTTTTCGATTCTTTCTCGTTTGATATCTCTAAAATAGCTGCCCGGCTACACAGAACTCGCGGAAAAAAATGGAAAAGTGATGAATTAGAGAAAATGTCAAAATTGGACATTTTGACTGGAGAATGGCTGACCCTCGAAACCGGCCCACCCAAAATCTTGTCTTTTCGATTCTTTCTCGTTTGATATCTCTAAAATAGCTGCCCGGCTACACAGAACTCGCGGAAAAAAATGGAAAAGTGATGAATTAGAGAAAATGTAAAAATTGGCCATTTTGACTGAAGAATGGCTGACCCCCAAAACCGGCCCACCCAAAATCTTGTCTTTTCGATTCTTTCTCGTTTGATATCTTCCAAATAGCTGCCCGGCTACACAGAACTCGCGGAAAAAAATGGAAAAGTGATGAATTAGAGAAAATGTCAAAATTGGACATTTTGACTGGAGAATGGCTGACCCCCGAAACCGGCCCACCCAAAATCTTGTCTTTTCGATTCTTTCTCGTTTGATATCTCTAAAATAGCTGCCCGGCTACTCAGAACTCGCAAGAAAAATTGAAAAATCGTTAAATTAGAGAAAATGTGAAAATTGGCCATTTTGACTGAAGAATGGCTGACCCCCAAAACCGGCCCACCCAAAATCTTGTCTTTTCGATTCTTTCTCGTTTGATATCTCTAAAATAGCTGCCCGGCTACACAGAACTCGCGGAAAAAAATGGAAAAGTGATGAATTAGAGAAAATGTCAAAATTGGCCATTTTGACTGAAGAATGGCTGACCCCCAAAACCGGCCCACCCAAAATCTTGTCTTTTCGATTCTTTCTCGTTTGATATCTTCCAAATAGCTGCCCGGCTACACAGAACTCGCGGAAAAAAATGGAAAAGTGATGAATTAGAGAAAATGTCAAAATTGGACATTTTGACTGGAGAATGGCTGACCCCCGAAACCGGCTCACCCAAAATCTTGTCTTTTCGATTCTTTCTCGTTTGATATCTTCCAAATAGCTGCCCGGCTACACAGAACTCGCGGAAAAAAATGGAAAAGTGATGAATTAGAGAAAATGTCAAAATTGGACATTTTGACTGGAGAATGGCTGACCCCCGAAACCGGCCCACCCAAAATCTTGTCTTTTCGATTCTTTCTCGTTTGATATCTTCCAAATAGCTGCCCGGCTACACAGAACTCGCGGAAAAAAATGGAAAAGTGATGAATTAGAGAAAATGTCAAAATTGGACATTTTGACTGGAGAATGGCTGACCCCCGAAACCGGCCCACCCAAAATCTTGTCTTTTCGATTCTTTCTCGTTTGATATCTCTAAAGTAGCTGCCCGGCTACACAGAACTCGCGGAAAAAAATGGAAAAGTGATGAATTAGAGAAAATGTCAAAATTGGACATTTTGACTGGAGAATGGCTGACCCCCGAAACCGGCCCACCCAAAATCTTGTCTTTTCGATTCTTTCTCGTTTGATATCTCTAAAGTAGCTGCCCGGCTACACAGAACTCGCGGAAAAAAATGGAAAAGTGATGAATTAGAGAAAATGTCAAAATTGGCCATTTTGACTGAAGAATGGCTGACACCCAAAACCGGCCCACCCAAAATCTTGTCTTTTCGATTCTTTCTCGTTTGATATCTCTAAAATAGCTGCCCGGCTACACAGAACTCGCGGAAAAAAATGGAAAAGTGATGAATTAGAGAAAATGTCAAAATTGGCCATTTTGACTGAAGAATGGCTGACACCCAAAACCGGCCCACCCAAAATCTTGTCTTTTCGATTCTTTCTCGTTTGATATCTCTAAAATAGCTGCCCGCCTACTCAGAACTCGCAAGAAAAATTGAAAAATCGTTAAATTAGAGAAAATGTAAAAATTGGCCATTTTGACTGAAGAATGGCTGACCCCCAAAACCGGCCCACCCAAAATCTTGTCTTTTCGATTCTTTCTCGTTTGATATCTTCCAAATAGCTGCCCGGCTACACAGAACTCGCGGAAAAAAATGGAAAAGTGATGAATTAGAGAAAATGTCAAAATTGGACATTTTGACTGGAGAATGGCTGACCCCCGAAACCGGCCCACCCAAAATCTTGTCTTTTCGATTCTTTCTCGTTTGATATCTCTAAAATAACTGCCCGGCTACTCAGAACTCGCAAGAAAAATTGAAAAATCGTTAAATTAGAGAAAATGTAAAAATTGGCCATTTTGACTGAAGAATGGCTGACCCCCAAAACCGGCCCACCCAAAATCTTGTCTTTTCGATTCTTTCTCGTTTGATATCTCTAAAATAGCTGCCCGGCTACACAGAACTCGCGGAAAAAAATGGAAAAGTGATGAATTAGAGAAAATGTCAAAATTGGCCATTTTGACTGAAGAATGGCTGACACCCAAAACCGGCCCACCCAAAATCTTGTCTTTTCGATTCTTTCTCGTTTGATATCTTCCAAATAGCTGCCCGGCTACACAGAACTCGCGGAAAAAAATGGAAAAGTGATGAATTAGAGAAAATGTCAAAATTGGACATTTTGACTGGAGAATGGCTGACCCCCGAAACCGGCTCACCCAAAATCTTGTCTTTTCGATTCTTTCTCGTTTGATATCTCTAAAATAGCTGCCCGGCTACACAGAACTCGCGGAAAAAAATGGAAAAGTGATGAATTAGAGAAAATGTCAAAATTGGCCATTTTGACTGAAGAATGGCTGACCCCCAAAACCGGCCCACCCAAAATCTTGTCTTTTCGATTCTTTCTCGTTTGATATCTTCCAAATAGCTGCCCGGCTACACAGAACTCGCGGAAAAAAATGGAAAAGTGATGAATTAGAGAAAATGTCAAAATTGGACATTTTGACTGGAGAATGGCTGACCCCCGAAACCGGCTCACCCAAAATCTTGTCTTTTCGATTCTTTCTCGTTTGATATCTCTAAAATAGCTGCCCGGCTACTCAGAACTCGCAAGAAAAATTGAAAAATCGTTAAATTAGAGAAAATGTCAAAATTGACCATTTTGACTGAAGAATGGCTGACCCCCAAAACCGGCCCACTCAAAATTTTGTCTTTTCGATTCTTTCTCGTTTGATATCTTCCAAATAGCTGCCCGGCTACACAGAACTCGCGGAAAAAAATGGAAAAGTGATGAATTAGAGAAAATGTCAAAATTGGACATTTTGACTGGAGAATGGCTGACCCCCGAAACCGGCTCACCCAAAATCTTGTCTTTTCGATTCTTTCTCGTTTGATATCTCTAAAATAGCTGCCCGGCTACACAGAACTCGCGGAAAAAAATGGAAAAGTGATGAATTAGAGAAAATGTCAAAATTGGCCATTTTGACTGAAGAATGGCTGACCCCCAAAACCGGCCCACCCAAAATCTTGTCTTTTCGATTCATTCTCGTTTGATATCTTCCAAATAGCTGCCCGGCTACACAGAACTCGCGGAAAAAAATGGAAAAGTGATGAATTAGAGAAAATGTCAAAATTGGCCATTTTGACTGGAGAATGGCTGACCCCCGAAACCGGCCCACCCAAAATCTTGTCTTTTCGATTCTTTCTCGTTTGATATCTTCCAAATAGCTGCCCGGCTACACAGAACTCGCGGAAAAAAATGGAAAAGTGATGAATTAGAGAAAATGTCAAAATTGGACATTTTGACTGGAGAATGGCTGACCCTCGAAACCGGCCCACCCAAAATCTTGTCTTTTCGATTCTTTCTCGTTTGATATCTCTAAAATAGCTGCCCGGCTACACAGAACTCGCGGAAAAAAATGGAAAAGTGATGAATTAGAGAAAATGTAAAAATTGGCCATTTTGACTGAAGAATGGCTGACCCCCAAAACCGGCCCACCCAAAATCTTGTCTTTTCGATTCTTTCTCGTTTGATATCTTCCAAATAGCTGCCCGGCTACACAGAACTCGCGGAAAAAAATGGAAAAGTGATGAATTAGAGAAAATGTCAAAATTGGACATTTTGACTGGAGAATGGCTGACCCCCGAAACCGGCCCACCCAAAATCTTGTCTTTTCGATTCTTTCTCGTTTGATATCTCTAAAATAGCTGCCCGGCTACTCAGAACTCGCAAGAAAAATTGAAAAATCGTTAAATTAGAGAAAATGTAAAAATTGGCCATTTTGACTGAAGAATGGCTGACCCCCAAAACCGGCCCACCCAAAATCTTGTCTTTTCGATTCTTTCTCGTTTGATATCTCTAAAATAGCTGCCCGGCTACACAGAACTCGCGGAAAAAAATGGAAAAGTGATGAATTAGAGAAAATGTAAAAATTGGCCATTTTGACTGAAGAATGGCTGACCCCCAAAACCGGCCCACCCAAAATCTTGTCTTTTCGATTCTTTCTCGTTTGATATCTTCCAAATAGCTGCCCGGCTACACAGAACTCGCGGAAAAAAATGGAAAAGTGATGAATTAGAGAAAATGTCAAAATTGGACATTTTGACTGGAGAATGGCTGACCCCCGAAACCGGCCCACCCAAAATCTTGTCTTTTCGATTCTTTCTCGTTTGATATCTCTAAAATAGCTGCCCGGCTACACAGAACTCGCGGAAAAAAATGGAAAAGTGATGAATTAGAGAAAATGTAAAAATTGGCCATTTTGACTGAAGAATGGCTGACCCCCAAAACCGGCCCACCCAAAATCTTGTCTTTTCGATTCTTTCTCGTTTGATATCTTCCAAATAGCTGCCCGGCTACACAGAACTCGCGGAAAAAAATGGAAAAGTGATGAATTAGAGAAAATGTCAAAATTGGACATTTTGACTGGAGAATGGCTGACCCCCGAAACCGGCCCACCCAAAATCTTGTCTTTTCGATTCTTTCTCGTTTGATATCTCTAAAATAGCTGCCCGGCTACTCAGAACTCGCAAGAAAAATTGAAAAATCGTTAAATTAGAGAAAATGTGAAAATTGGCCATTTTGACTGAAGAATGGCTGACCCCCAAAACCGGCCCACCCAAAATCTTGTCTTTTCGATTCTTTCTCGTTTGATATCTTCCAAATAGCTGCCCGGCTACACAGAACTCGCGGAAAAAAATGGAAAAGTGATGAATTAGAGAAAATGTCAAAATTGGACATTTTGACTGGAGAATGGCTGACCCCCGAAACCGGCCCACCCAAAATCTTGTCTTTTCGATTCTTTCTCGTTTGATATCTCTAAAATAGCTGCCCGGCTACTCAGAACTCGCAAGAAAAATTGAAAAATCGTTAAATTAGAGAAAATGTAAAAATTGGCCATTTTGACTGAAGAATGGCTGACCCCCAAAACCGGCCCACCCAAAATCTTGTCTTTTCGATTCTTTCTCGTTTGATATCTTCCAAATAGCTGCCCGGCTACTCAGAACTCGCGGAAAAAAATGGAAAAGTGATGAATTAGAGAAAATGTCAAAATTGGACATTTTGACTGGAGAATGGCTGACCCCCGAAACCGGCCCACCCAAAATCTTGTCTTTTCGATTCTTTCTCGTTTGATATCTCTAAAATAGCTGCCCGCCTACTCAGAACTCGCAAGAAAAATTGAAAAATCGTTAAATTAGAGAAAATGTAAAAATTGGCCATTTTGACTGAAGAATGGCTGACCCCCAAAACCGGCCCACCCAAAATCTTGTCTTTTCGATTCTTTCTCGTTTGATATCTTCCAAATAGCTGCCCGGCTACACAGAACTCGCGGAAAAAAATGGAAAAGTGATGAATTAGAGAAAATGTCAAAATTGGACATTTTGACTGGAGAATGGCTGACCCCCGAAACCGGCCCACCCAAAATCTTGTCTTTTCGATTCTTTCTCGTTTGATATCTCTAAAATAGCTGCCCGGCTACTCAGAACTCGCAAGAAAAATTGAAAAATCGTTAAATTAGAGAAAATGTAAAAATTGGCCATTTTGACTGAAGAATGGCTGACCCCCAAAACAGGCCCACCCAAAATCTTGTCTTTTCGATTCTTTCTCGTTTGATATCTTCCAAATAGCTGCCCGGCTACTCAGAACTCGCGGAAAAAAATGGAAAAGTGATGAATTAGAGAAAATGTCAAAATTGGACATTTTGACTGGAGAATGGCTGACCCCCGAAACCGGCCCACCCAAAATCTTGTCTTTTCGATTCTTTCTCGTTTGATATCTCTAAAATAGCTGCCCGCCTACTCAGAACTCGCAAGAAAAATTGAAAAATCGTTAAATTAGAGAAAATGTAAAAATTGGCCATTTTGACTGAAGAATGGCTGACCCCCAAAACCGGCCCACCCAAAATCTTGTCTTTTCGATTCTTTCTCGTTTGATATCTTCCAAATAGCTGCCCGGCTACACAGAACTCGCGGAAAAAAATGGAAAAGTGATGAATTAGAGAAAATGTCAAAATTGGACATTTTGACTGGAGAATGGCTGACCCCCGAAACCGGCCCACCCAAAATCTTGTCTTTTCGATTCTTTCTCGTTTGATATCTCTAAAATAGCTGCCCGGCTACTCAGAACTCGCAAGAAAAATTGAAAAATCGTTAAATTAGAGAAAATGTAAAAATTGGCCA
Organism: Coelinius sp. EB29; assembly: GCA_035578325.1. Lineage (NCBI taxonomy): Eukaryota > Metazoa > Arthropoda > Insecta > Hymenoptera > Braconidae > Coelinius > Coelinius sp. EB29. The sequence continues at coordinate 3,493,497 of JAOZGT010000008.1, forward strand.
TTTTGACTGAAGAATGGCTGACCCCCAAAACCGGCCCACCCAAAATCTTGTCTTTTCGATTCTTTCTCGTTTGATATCTTCCAAATAGCTGCCCGGCTACTCAGAACTCGCGGAAAAAAATGGAAAAGTGATGAATTAGAGAAAATGTCAAAATTGGACATTTTGACTGGAGAATGGCTGACCCCCGAAACCGGCCCACCCAAAATCTTGTCTTTTCGATTCTTTCTCGTTTGATATCTCTAAAATAGCTGCCCGCCTACTCAGAACTCGCAAGAAAAATTGAAAAATCGTTAAATTAGAGAAAATGTAAAAATTGGCCATTTTGACTGAAGAATGGCTGACCCCCAAAACCGGCCCACCCAAAATCTTGTCTTTTCGATTCTTTCTCGTTTGATATCTTCCAAATAGCTGCCCGGCTACACAGAACTCGCGGAAAAAAATGGAAAAGTGATGAATTAGAGAAAATGTCAAAATTGGACATTTTGACTGGAGAATGGCTGACCCCCGAAACCGGCCCACCCAAAATCTTGTCTTTTCGATTCTTTCTCGTTTGATATCTCTAAAATAGCTGCCCGGCTACTCAGAACTCGCAAGAAAAATTGAAAAATCGTTAAATTAGAGAAAATGTAAAAATTGGCCATTTTGACTGAAGAATGGCTGACCCCCAAAACCGGCCCACCCAAAATCTTGTCTTTTCGATTCTTTCTCGTTTGATATCTTCCAAATAGCTGCCCGGCTACTCAGAACTCGCGGAAAAAAATGGAAAAGTGATGAATTAGAGAAAATGTCAAAATTGGACATTTTGACTGGAGAATGGCTGACCCCCGAAACCGGCCCACCCAAAATCTTGTCTTTTCGATTCTTTCTCGTTTGATATCTTCAAAATAGCGGCCCGGCTACTAAGAACTCGCGAGAAACATTGGAAATGGATCAAATTAGAAAAAATTTCAAAATTAACCATTTTGACTGTAGAATTCACCGCAAATTCCGACTCTCAAACATATTGCTTTTTTGATTCTTTCTCGTGCGATATTTCGTAAATTGCCTCCGGGCTATATAAAACTTGCGAGAAAAACTGGAAAATAGGAAAAATGTAAAGAAAAAAAGGGTTATAACTACACATGAATAAGAAAAAAAACCAAAGCTACACATGAACTGCGCGCAATTGCCTACAAACGAAACGACAACATTTTTGTAGTCATGGAAATCATGAATTGATCCATTGATCCATCAACCAATCAGAACATAAATAAAAAGTTAACAATCAAGACAATGTTTCATCGTCAATCAACTTTATGATAAAGGATTGGAGAAAACAATGTTATTAATCATTCATTATTATCTTCCTTTGATTTCAGATTTAAGAAGCTAGAAGAAGAGTTCTCGAATCAAGACGATGTGAAAGAAGTAACAGGAAAATATAATGATTTAATGACCTATCTGACTAATCAGACTGGGAAAAGTGTTGACAAAGTGTCTACAGTGGCCCATTTATATAATTTATTCAAAGAACAGGTGATGTTACTATATTGAAAATCTATTATACCCAATTGAAATATTTACACTTGTAATTCACATTTTTATTGATCAGGTCGTGCAAAATCTGACCCTTCCTGAATGGGTCTTCGATGTTTATCCCTATCCGATGAATTCCACGCTAGCCTGGAGTTTTCATCTCCTATCTGGTACAACACAACTTAGACGTCTGAACGGAGGCAAGTTGTACGTGATGTTGTTGTGATAAGTTGTTTGTGATAACTCTACCTCTGCTTCCACTTTACCATCTGTACCTGACCTATCCTCTTTACCATCAGTAGAAACAATGACCCTCCCCCCCCCCCCAATATATTTTCTAATAACCCTCAAAACTGCAAAAAATTATCAAACTCCTCAACTCCCTCCAAAAAGAGCCCAATGAAATTTATCAACCCCCTCAATACATATTCCTAAAAAAATAAAAAATAAATATTCCACCTCGTCACCTAAATTCCTCTTCAATCGTCTGAGTTTCGTGCCTCATTCTCATCAATTATAAACGAATCTCCAATGTTTATACCCGGGTTACTAACCAACACATTCAAGCCGGCACCGGTGACTCCTTTCATCCGTGAGACTTCCACGAGTGTCAGAACCGAAAGATAATAGATGCCCAAAACGCCTCCGCGGTTGAGGAGACGTGCGTTCTCCAGACGTTCTGCAATCATTCTTTATAATCCCTGCGCATTAATTCAGTGTTTTTCATCAGTTTATGATGTTCGTTGCTCCAAAATCTCATGCAAATTGACTGTTAATGAATTGATTGAGTGGTAATAAAACAATTTTCGTGGACATTAATAATACCTAAATGATAATAAGGTTCGTGATGATTTACTTGTTGCTCATTGCTACCTTCCTCGGCATCTCCAATGCCTCCACATTGACTGCACCACCTCAAAGTGCTCTTGTTGTTGGGTTTGAAAGTGCCTATGAACTCTCATTACTTGCTAATACGTTGACGGATCAGGGAATTGATGCTACACTGATTGTATCCTCGGATGCTGGGGATATCTACGAGAATTTGGTGGAAGTTGAAGTGATCAAGCTGAATGTGAGTTCTGAGGACGGTGGGAGTCTGGAGAAAAAGGCGCTGAAGGCTTGTGAGGCTCTACTGGGGGATCAGAAAATTCTCAAGAGGATTGGAGAGATTCAACCCACCTTCACCATTTTTCCAGCCATCAGGTAATTATTATTGAGTGTTTTTAGTGATTTTTTAAATAGATTTTTGATCTTTTTTTATTGCTTCATATTTTTTTCAAGGCACGATGCTTGTCTCATCCCCTGGGCCCGATTTATCTCGTCAAACCCAGTAGTCTGGGCTCTGGGAGACAATGGAGAACATTATGCTGTTCAAAAAACTAAAATGGGAATCCCCATTTTCACTGAAGGAATCTATGATAGATTCTGGGCGAATGTTAACATGCAGAGAGTCATCGCTCAAGTTGAATTGAATTTCGTGAGGCCTGGGATTAAAATTGCTAGTAAATATGTTTCGAACGTTGGAGATACTCTGGATGAGCTTTACTCCAATGTCGAGCTGCTACTCTGGGGAGGAGATCCTATTTTGAGGACTGATTTCGCATCTTTGACTCAGAGATTTGTCGAGGTAATTAATTAGTCACATGTCTCATTCATCAAAACAAAACTTTTATGGACTGATCTCTTTGAGATTTATTACTAAAATTGATAATTAATGAGATAATTGCATGATTAAATCAAATATTTTATGGTTTTCCTCTTGACTAATTCGCTATGACGAATTACATCATTAATAGGATTGGTTTTTCTTCAGATTGGCTGTCATCACTGTAGAGGAGTGCAACCTCTTCCCTTAGAGCTCCAAAAGGAACTGGTGGAGTTTAGACTCGGAACAATTGTAGTCTCCCTCGAAAAAAGTTATACAGACTTGATAAAAAATGTTGCAAAGCGACTTCCCCAAGGAAGGCAGGGCCAGGCTATTGCCTGGAAGAGCAAAAATTTGAGATTTACTGGGGGAAAGCCAGAAAACCTCTTTGTGCATTCAAACGTTGATCGTCAAGATTTAATAGGTACGTCGGGGCTCTTTTTTATCAATTAATCACTGGCTGGATTGTGCTGACATCTACAACTGTGGTCGATTGATTGAAACAAATAATTTCGAAGAGGATCAATTCACAGGACTTTAACATTAAACATTTTTTTTTATAGGGGATAAAATTTTCTATAAAAAATGTCTTTTAACATTTTCCCTCAAACATATTAGTTTTTAAAATATCCACAAAATAGTCTGTATGAAATTTTCACACCGACCTACGGCTTCAAAAGAATGATTCCATCAAAAACAAAGAGATAAATCCATTAAAAAATTCATTCATTTTCAGGATATCCAAGAGCAAGAGTTTTTCTCAGTCACTGCGACGACACTGAGCTCCTAGAATCCGGCTTTCACGGTACTCCGATCATTTGTTTCCCCAGAAATCCCCACGAAAAACGTAACGCTCAACGTGCTGTTGAATTAGGTTTCTCCATCTCCCTAAATGACGACCATTCCCTTGACAAAGTGGTAAAAACAATTGTCGAGATTCACGAGAGTGCACTTTACCGTGAGAATGCGCGCAGTGTTTCCTTGGCAATCAGAGACAGACCAATGCCAGCATCAGATAGAGCTATATTCTGGTTGAGATATGTGGCAAGAAACGAAAAAAGTTCCATTGAATTTTCCCCAGTGGATAAGAAAATACCAGTGAAAACATTTGCCGAGGATATTCAACTTTACATTGGTATTCTACTGGGTACCATTTGTGGAGCACTATTTGCTGCTACTACGGCACTCACCTGGTATTATCAGGGACGAGACGGTAAAAGTATCAAGAGTAAAGGAAAAAAATATAACAGATGAAAAAAAAAAAATTCAAGAGCTGAAAAACTTTACTGTGTTGTTATAACTTGCCTCAAGTGGTGCATTTACTTTTTTCTTCATAGAACAAAAATGTATGATACAACGTTAACAATTTTTTTTCATTAAAGTTTTGCACAAAAAAATTTGTCTGATGACTTCGATTCATCTCCATACTATCTGGCCCTCCACTCTAGATTAATCCAAATAGTCGAAGGATGTTGCTCAAAAATAATTCCATGACTGAAAGAAATAAAAGGGATAAAATATCAATGAATTAAAGCACTCACTGGTTGCATGGACAAATGCTGTTTTTCATTAATATTTTTATAAATACACTTAATATAAACGTGGCCATACATATACAAATATATTAAGCCTAAAAATACAGGTTTCAGCCTATGGCTATGTCGAAAAATTAATGGTATTATGACCTAAGAAAGTATTCGACACATTAGAAAAAGCTAAAGCTATATATAATATTTATAATATATATATTATCGTGAGGAAAATAAATTACAATTTGTCAATACTGCGCTTTGTATATCATCGTATTATTTAATTTAATAAGAATTAAACTCTATATACTAAATTTCTTAATACTAATGTCTATCTATTATTAACGTCCATCTATCGTCTAACTATCATCATGGAGAAGAGAATAGTCATCACATAGAAATATTTCTATGAGACACATTTTTTTTTTTTTATTACCTAATTAATTCATTTGGACGCAGGGCTATTTGGAGGATTAAATTCACGTTTTAACTAAGAATAAAATCCCTCTATAAATATATACACGTTTAGTATTTATTTTAATATAATAATATAAAGTAATAAAAAACGGAAGTTTATGTACATTCATTGGCAGAATTGATATTATCTTTCTTACTTAGCAGACTCCGAGGCTCCACAGATATAAATTAAAAAAACAGGACAACCATTGACACATTGAAATCACGCCCATAATTACGTATTTAATCAGCGTAATTTTCCCATCTAGGTAATTAGAAATTAATTAAATATCTCTCATACACAGCGATGCAATATTTTGCCTCTCTCACTCTTTCTCCCTTTCTTCTCTTCTATTTCTTCATTTTGCAGTCAGATTTAAAGAGAAATATTAATCTCTACATTAATTCAAATTGAATTCCTCTGGTGTTTATTTTTTGGGAGACGAAATGCTCAATTGCAGACATGCTCCTCGCGCGTGTGCCGACATAATTCACACTGCACCCTACAGCACCATACAAATCTGCATTTACACTTTTCCGTAACATCACGTACTCGAGTTTGATAACCACGACCGCAGCAGAGCAGTCGGCAGCCATCGAGACCCATGGATGTTCGGTTACATATTCTACCTCTTGTTCCTGGTATACCCAAACTGGAATTAAAAGATGATGACAGGGGTAGATTTTTTTAAGACACGTTCAAAAAGTGTGTAAGAATAATGAGGAATGAAGGGAATAAAGATAAGTGACTTACGTGAGATTTCGCTCGCAGTAATCAGGACTATCTTCAAGATACACCAGATCAGTTTTGTTGGGTCGTTTGAGATCAGCGCGAGCCGGCCTGAGTCTGGGCTGTCGTCTTCCGCCTCGCTGTGCTAGCCGTACCATCGCGGCCCCCTCGTGAAGGGCTGCCAGGGCTGTACCTGCCATTCTGAACAGCGGGAGTTTTCGCCAGCAAACTCGCACACTGCACGAGCCACTCATCCCTAAAAGAATCCGATCAATCAATCAATTAATTAATCGATGATCAAATTTGATCAATCAGTAGAAAATGACTGAAACATCTCGTTTTTAATGTTAAATTGAGAGTTGAAAAGTTTAAGGTTCAATTTGATATTATTACCATGACATTTGCAAACACGCTGCATCCTTGAGCGTACAGCGCGCCTCCCAGCCTCACTGTCATGTTTCCTCATAAGTTGTCCCGCCAGAGTCTTGGGTCCCTGCACCACCCCATCCTTAACTGGCTCCTCCGCACTGTCCGACCATTCCCTCGAGAGTCTCTCACCAAAATGTATATCCTGGAAATAGCAAACGAGGTCACATTTAGAGCATTCTCATCCTCACAAGTACTCGACAAAATTGGTTGAACAATTCTGCGGAGGGGATTTTAGGTGAGTGCAAACATTGTTATCTGGGTGTTATCCCCATCCCGGAAACTCGAGTCAGAAATATCTCAGCCTCAGGTGAAGACAAATAGCTGGATGACGATTCACAAATGTGAGCATGTTACTGATATATCAAAAACGTTGTAATATCTCAGGGGTTCTTGTCGAAAGGCTCAAAAAACATTGTATGGTGGAATAGTACCTGAGAGGGTTGTTGCAACTTAACAAGCTTATACTCTCCCACCCCTCTCAGTTCTACAGGGGTTAATCCCCCTTGTAAGCTTGGCAATGTCTACAAGGGGTCACCTGCTCACGTGAAATGCATCCATTCACCGTTGACACACGACTTTTCAGCTTGTTGATGTGGAACGATAGAATAACAGTTAAACAAAGATAAAAATTGTCTGATGATTACTTATTCTTTTCTTTGCCATGCATACACAGAGGAAAAATAAATTTGGGATTGAGAATATTTCTGTCATTTCGAGAATTATTGTTTTTATCCAGAGATTCTTTAGAAGTTTTGCGGATTTAAAATTGTATGGAGTGCATCACGAAAATTGATTGGTTTCCTATATCTAACGTATACGAGTGCAAACAAGTTCTGTGAGATAATCAATGGCTTAATCCATTTGAGCAAATAATAATTGATGTATGAGAGCCCAGAAGAACTGCCAGCTAACATACTCCTCCTCCAGTCTTTTAAAAGTGGAATTATTCTACAAATTAGTACTCTTACCTCACTGCAGCCACCCCACTGCCAATTATTTGGATGACGCGTCCTCACTCGATTGTCACAAGAGCAGTCGGTGAGTTCGCCCCTGGAGCACGCTCTGGTTACACTGTAAGCGACACCAGCTGCTGATATTGCGTACACAAAAGCAGCCTCACGACTGTCTGAAATGTAATAATTGTTGTATTATTATCGATCAATTATTTATCGTTCATTCACTTTGATAATCTGATCATAATCATCATCTGTTATTACTCCTGACTTGAGTAATAATTACAATTGATCATGTGAATATTTCATCTTTTGATTTATAATCAATGCTTAGTCATTCAAAAATTAATTATAATGATGCATCAAGACATTTTTCACTCACTGACTAGCATAACACCACCAAATATATTATCGGGATTTTCCGGTGAAATTGAACAATTCCATCTGGCCGAGCGGAACTGGTGCTGGCACTCCTCAATCGCAAGCCTAGCCCCAGCACTTATTGCCTGTAAACGACAGAAATACGAATTACTCAATAAACACAGACAGTTTATTTATTTTCCTCTTTATCTCTTTCCAATATCCCTCCCCTCTAAACTCATCCAATTGCGTAACATCCGCTCCTCTGATTTAATAGTCCTTGTCCGCGCCAAGTCACATGTTCTTCTCAAAACTAAAAACCCATTCATCTTGTTAATTTACCCACTAAAGACATTCTAACACATTTCAAACTCTGGATATTTATTGAAGAGAAATAGATTCAGTCTGAGAAAATATGTGGAAAAATAAAAATAAAAAACGGCGGTCAGACAGTGGTCAAAAGACCCTTCACACTTTTCACGATACAAACGAGGTTTTTACATTAGGCAAACAGGCTTTAAAAAATTTTCGGCGTGAGAACATAAAATAAGAGGAAAAAGAGGGAGAGAGGAAGAAGAGAAAAAAAAAAACATGTTTAAAATATTTGTGAGAATGTTCAAGATCGATAAATTAAAAGCGATATTAAACGTCGACGATTAAAATTCTTCTCGTCTTATTTAGGTGTTTTTTCACTCTCTTTTTTTTTTTACACTGATGTAAAAGCTCGTGCGAAAGATCAGAGGAGGGAACTACAGATATAAATGATCATCTGCACTGCATCAGCCCGTTACGCCCAGGGCTTTACCTTTTTTTTTTTCTTTCATTTTATTATTCTTTTTCACCTTTTTCATCAGATACGGTTGAGCACAACTCACCTGAAGAATTGGAGGCGAGCGTGAACATATCCCCTGCTGTTTGACAGTCAAGTGTGAGCTCTTGCAGTTCCTTTCGGCGCTGGCAGGACCAATGACACCAGCGCCAATCTTTGGCGCACCATCGGCACCGCCTGGTACGCCCTCAGACCCAGCAATTCTTGGCTCAAGGCCCAAATACCTGAAAAGAAAGGGAAATAAATAAAAGGAGTGAATGAATGATATCAGATGATTAAGGATCCATTTAGAAATCAACCTTTGTGGGGGGGATGAAAGGAATCGGATATATAGGGTAAGGGGGGGGGGGGAAGAGGAAAGGATCAGGGTGAAAAACCAATTAGGAGGGGAGAACCAAGTGCGCCAAAACGCAACTGTATAATTAGGCTCTGGGCTCTCGAGATTACAGGTCGGTGAGTGGAGAATCTCTTTGCTAAATCGCTCGCGGGTTCTTTTAACCTAAAAATGAGGGGAAGATTGGGGGAGGGGGGGGGGATACCCTGAGGAAGAAAGGGGGCAATGCTGAGGTTTACAGTTCTCAGATTTTATTGAAATCGAAAATCAATTTCTTGTGGTTCTTTTGATCAATTCTTTGACTGTAAATTGGTAGCTGTCACGGGACAATGAGGATAAAGCGAGGATTGAGGGGGTGAGAGAATTTTGAGGGAAGGAAAGAAATGTTTTTTGGAGATGAGAATGGTAAGAAATCGAAGAATTTTGGGGCAACCGTAAATTAGTTTGTGGTGACATCATTATCAAGATAATGAAGGTTTTGAATGAAAATGTTGAGAAGGCAGTTTTATGGAGAATTTTGAAACTCCCAAGAAAGGTGTTTTGATTTTTATTCACAGATCATTTTTATCCGGAATAATTGGATGACTTTTGCGAATTAAGCATTCGATTTTTCGCTCTCCAGAGCTGCCTGGCAAAATTTTTCTTAGTTTAGGAATTATCAGATGAACAAGTTTGAGTGAAAAACTACAGGAACAACTTTTTTAAACAAATTGCTGCAATTATATGTTAAATTTTACAATTCCAAAAAATTCGTTTAAATGAGTGAAAAATAAATTCTCAGGTAGGATGAATACAAACTGAATGTGTCTCGGAAATGAAAAATTCATCATTAGAATATCGAATTTCCCAATCAGAAGAAGACAAACATAATTGAATAAAAACTATAAACTATTCTTGATGACTTTCTGTCTTGAAAATTATACAATCTCTTGGATTGAGAAAATTTTTAACGAATCAAAAAAAGATATAAATAAAAACACAGATGTTCAATCTTACAATTCAAAACATTTCATTGAAATAAACAAGAAAGATATTATTCTGAATACCTCATCAAAAATTACTTCTTTGAAAAGACTTAACGGTTTATCCTCCCTCAAAAAAGAGAGAAACCAACTGGAATGAATGAATTTATCTGATGCGAATAAACTTTTTTTTTTTTCCAAGTGCAAGTATTTTTATTGCTCCTCTTAACGAGGTAAACGATCATTTTATTGGTCTCAACAACTTGTTGTTCAAGATCCACTCACTGAATACCCCCCTCACAGGAATCTCAGAACGTTACATTTATGTTTATCTATGGGTTGAAGTATTTCAAAAAAAGAGTGTGTTTGTTTGACGTGCAACTTTTACGACTTTACGAGGGCACATGGAGCGACAGTTTAACGCGCATTCTGACGAGTTCCATGTTATCTGGATGTTTCCTGGATTCAAGAGGATTCTACGTTTCAACTTGAGACGAAAAAAAAATTGTCAAGTGAATTCATTTTCTCTCATTTTAGACCCAAACAAGTGAATATGAATAATTGAAAGTCTTGAAACGTGAAAGTGCAGCTTTCACTCTAGTTTATGAATCCTTTTTTAACCGTATTCTCTTTTCACTCCGATAAACAAAACCCCGGAATCGATAATATCGTATATGCCATATCAGGGACAGAGCTCAATCCCCGTATAAACATGGGGTTATTGGTGTTTTGGATTGTACCGGTGGGAATGCAATGTTTATTGACATATTCGCTCCTAAAGACTCCAGTCTGAGAGCACTGGATCACGCTATATTGGAATCAATAAGCCTCCAGAATACTCATCATTTGAATAGAAAATGCAGAACATTTATTAAGATAAAAGAAAAGTTTTCTTCAAATTTGTTTAACATCACCAAATGACAATTTTTCATATCTGATGGAATCCACTCATCTTCAAATTGAGATATAACGTGTATGAGTCAATTTAATGCCTACAGTTCTCCATGAAAATAAAAGAAAAGAGAATTAATCGATCGTTCCAATTACGAAAGAAATAAAACTATGAAAGCATAATCGATCCGGAATGAGGATGAAAGAAAAACGAGAAAAATATGAGAAAAAAAAAAGGGTAGAGGTCTCGTCCCAAGGGGCAATAGGTGGGGTGGGTGGAGACAGCTCGACAAAGCGCCAAGTGGATGAGAAAAAAAAAATCCATATTCAAATTCGATGATGCATTCCATCCACCGAGGATTTCTATTCATTATTTGTAAAAAAAGGATAATAAAGAAGAAATAATTCATGTATACGATGATGATTATTATTATGAGAGAAACTTGCCCCCATAGCAGTTGCTGGCAGGATGGGGGTGAGGATGGCTGGAAGACCAGAGGTATCCTGTTGCCGTCATAACCACGTCAGTCGCGTGCTTTGTTAATGCGACAGTGATAGGGCCCATTTACCTCGGAGGATTATGAGCATTCAAAAAAATGTGGGAGAATAATGGGGTTAATCTTGAATGGATAACAATGCCAAACTAGGCGTGTGAAGGGGAAAGAATTATTCCAGAGAATCGGGATGAATGAGAAGATTTAATTTTCCCGAGGAAATTGTGCTACTGAAATTTCAATTCTTGAAATTTTTCAATTTCTCTACAATTTTTGTATCAAGAGTCCAGAGAATTCTATTTGATCGATGAGAATTGTTGAATTGAGTCTTCCAGGTAAAAAAAAATTAGATTTTCAATAATTTTTGTTAATTACAGAAATACCGCAGCCAATCACACACCAGACCTAAAAGATTCAACTGAAAAATCGGTAAACATCGAGGATTCGAACCCCAAAATGCTACAATGTAAACAACAAAAAAAAAATATACAATCAAAACTGTAAATTTCTACGCAATTCAATTTATCAGAAACTTTCTCTCTAACAATTTATGAAATTTCCATTCTTATCACAGATCGATCTTGTAATCTATCACTTGAGGTACAGTAAAAAATGTAAAAACAAGTGAACACATTGAGTAAGCCAAATGATCAAATGTTTCTACTGTCAAAATGTTACTTCTCTGAGCATATCAATTTCTCTAAAAATTTCTTCACGGCTGTTTGCAGAATTTCCATTCTCATCCATCAATAATTGCATTGTAATTTATCATCTGGGAATGCAAAAAATGACAATTCATCTCAAGACATTGATTAATTGAAATGATTCATGACATTCTGCAATGCAAGTTTTAATTCTCAATTCAATTGAGTAGATTAATCTTGATTTATTTTGATACCGATTGATTTTTGAAAAAAAAAAATGTTAAGAAACATTTTTTGTTGAAAATTTGAGGAAAATAAACAATTACAGAGAACTATCATTACCCTTTACCCCTTGAAAATATCTCCCCACGTCACTGAATAATTTAGTAGGAATTTATCATCTAAATATGTATGAAAATATTGTAAATCAAGTATATACACATTGAGTAATTGAAACCGGCTACCGAAGGCACGTAATATCGATCATCGATCTAAGAAATCCGTGGAACGTGTTTTTAGTTATATAGCTACCAACCAACAGTGGAGGAAGCTAATCACGAGAAATGCTCAGTAATAGTCCCCCCCCCCCCCTTCCCACCCACCTCCAGCCGCCCAAGACACTTAACTGGCCATAATCTCAGCTGGATATCCCGTTTGTACAAGGCAATGGATATAGAAGAAGACTATGGCCATACGACGGGCCCACCTCTGTCCACTGAATTTTATTTCTCCTCCGTTGAGTTTTCGATCCCCCTACCCCCTTAACAACCCAACCACCGACAGATCGAATTACCTTGGCTAATGCCTTCTACGTTCCATCCGAGACTTGCACGCATGTTATACATGTACCTTGGGACTCGATATAATGTAGTATAAAGTGGTGAAAAATATATTTTAACCATTTTTTTTATTTTTTTTTTTTGGATTAAAGCCAGACTGTCGGCAGCTTAACGTCTTTATCGTTTGTTTATTACGTTGAGATGAAGTGGTCATAATTTATGTCAATGATAATTGATTTCAGTTTTTTTTTTTTTTTATATTCGTGTGATTTTTGAGTCAATAATTATTTCCTCATTCCAATCAACAAAATTCTAATTAATTTAACAATAAATTGTTGATTTCGTATAATAATTGATGGAAAAATGAGAGGCAATAAATTTGCAATTGTTGCTAATTTTATTAAAAAACAATGAAAAATTGATTTTTCCCAAGAAATTGTTTGATTTATGAGAAAATTATTTGTACAAGACTTTCATGATTTTCTTCACTGTGCAATATTTCGTCAGGCATTTCGCGAGAGCGTGACACGCGTGACTAGTCTCTGCTCCCATGCAGAGGTCGAGGTACAGCACATACATACGAAAACGTTAAGAGCTTGAAGATTGAAATTGCAACGGGGATAAACACAACTGACAAATCACTAGCCGCTGACTATAATTTTGAGTTTAATATAAAAATGAAAAAAATAAAAATGGTAATTAAACTGAGAGGTGAATTCACGTGGGATTGTCCTTTATGCATGTTTCAATGAGTTGTTTGTGGATTAATTCCCTGTGCTGAGGCCCCGGGGATATCAAGTAGAGTGTAGTTTATCTCTACGAGTCAATACACGCCATACGTCATCAAAAAAAGGGACAAAATCAACAAACAGAGATAAAATAAATATGACTTTTTTTTGAATTTTACATTCAAAAATTCAATGTTTTTTTTTTCCATTTGTTTTAACGTCTCTTTCTGAAATTTCGTTGGAAACTTATTATTCAGGCGACTGATCAAGACTTTTTATACTAGTTAGTATCTCAAAAAAAAAAAAATCAATGTATGATTTTTTTTCTTTTCTCTTTTTAAAAATCGAAAATTGAATGATTTCTTTCATGAATGAAGGTGATTCATTCATTATTCTGAAGCCCATTAAATGCGCCTCGAGCCAGTGTATTCGATTTTGTCATGATATGTGATGTGAAAAAAATAATTATAAAATGAAGAGAATCAAATTTTATTGTTCAATGAATAAATTCAAATTCAATAATAATTGAAACTCCAGCTAATCGGTTTCAACACGACAACGACAATAACCGAAGAGCCCCAGCATAGTTGAGAGAGATGACTAAAATGCAAATAATACACAAGCCAGATATGTATGCAAATTGTGTACGTGTATGACCACTCGAGTTGCCTGAGAGGAGGATTGGGTATTACACCTCGAGCTATTCCTCTCCCGTTTTCACGCCCGAACGATACTTAACCCCCAGTGTGTATGTGTACCCTCTCATCTCTCGTTCATTTCTTCATTCTTTTTTTTTTCACTTTATGTTTGTATCTGTGAAAGGCTGAACCAACAAGAAGAACGTTGTACAACTTATATGTGCACTCACTCGTTTTATCCTCGTTTATTATTGCGTTTAGGGTATATTCGGGCATCTGGTAATATTTGACATTGGCAAAGAGGGATAAAGGGATGAGTCTTAGAGTCAACTGGAAGATACCATTTATGAGTTCTTAAATGTTTATTGACTTTTCAAAATATTAGAGATTAATTTTTTTTTTTTTATAACTCTTTAAAAAATCATTCAAATTCTCCATTTTATTTTTATAAATCATATTGCCACATTCCATTTTCACCCACCATTTGAATAATTATTTGTGCTCCAGATGTTCCAGTGAAATTGCTTAAAAATAGCTGAGACTCCAGGTGGAGAGCAAGCATCGATCAGAAGCCAACCCTACCTTTTTTTTTTTCATATAGTTATGGGGGAAAGGATTCTCGGAAATAATCGATGCCACCCGGTTTCCCCCTACCATAGCGAGGCCTAAAAATGTGGAATGAAAGAGGAAAAAATAAAAATATATATAATGAAGAAAGGTGTCTTCACCTCGTGGAAACCAATTTGGGGGTAATTTTGAGTGTCTTGAGTCACTTGGAATTATTATCTCTGGATAATCAAAGTGGGCAATTCTCTAATGGCCCTTCCGCTGGCTGTTGGTGTTAAAAAAAACATTCGTGATTACAGAACATATATAACTGACATGAAAAGTAAAATTTATTTATTTTTTTCTTTTTTGTTGAAAGGAATGGGGGGGACCAGGGTTGAGAAACCTGAGGCATTTCCCACGCTGTGTACTCACGTGTTTCATAATGAATTTGTCAATTAATTTCGATTTTTATCCCAATGAACTGCAGGGTGGCCCAGCCTGGAATACAAATAACCACCACTGACTCGACCATCAACAACTGACTCGTACGCGCTTCGATGTCGGTGAAGAGGGGCCATTAAAGGGGGGAATATGGATGTTGCCCGCTGGCCTTACACTCGGCCGCTACTGTTTTGGTAGTCAACTGTATCTCATCTCCCTGTCTGTGCTTTTTTTTTCTCATCCAGGGGATATCTATTATTTTCGAGGTTTTATCGAATTCATTGGGGTAATGAATGAGGAGGTGAGAGGCGATTTAATGAGACAATTTTTAGAGAATTGTTGATGGATATAATTAGGGATTTTATGGGGGAGTCATTAATGAGTATTAATGATACAAAATAATGATTGTGATGATGTTTTTAATTTTTTAATAATAAAATTATTATGAATTTATGTTTAAATTTAATGAATGAGTTAAAACTAATGAAAAAGAATTTTTCATGTCTAAATTTAATTCCATGGCAGGAAGAGGTAAATATGAAAATTCAGTGACATTTTACATGAGATGGTAGACATTAAACAAACCACGGTTTGTTGTCATAATTTTATTACTTATTTCTTTTTGTCGGAAGTAGCCAGGGAGAAAAGGTAATGGGCAGTGTAGCGTGGGCGCTGAATGGGCAATTAGCATACTCGTGCGATCAAAGACTCCCCAAACGTGTGTGACAGAAGCGTGGCTGGAAAATTAACGGCTGCGAGTAAGACGACAGGTCACACCGTTCTCTCATTTTTTTTTTTATTCTTCTACGATTTGAATATATATTTTTTTATTCCATTCGTGGGAGAAACTGGACAGTTGCCTTGGCAATAAATTAAACACGCCACGCGCATTTGACACTACGGTGATGTCAGTCTTGGCTCCTGGGACAAGTTGAAAATGACACTCAGATGTTTCAAGTCATCTTGAGCATTTCGTGGAAATATCTCACTTTGTAAATCACTCCTTCGATTACACTTGTGCAGATTAATCGTGTTAAACTGCGAGAATTATTACACTTACGCCTGTACTATTTTTAGAATTTTAATTCTGGAAATTATGAATGAAGTGGGAAATTTTTGGAATTATTGCAATTTTATATTTTTGTAATTTGTGCACAAATTAATTGGGGAATTAATTCACTAGGCTGAAATTGAGGTAAATTGAAGGAGATATTTTGATGATTCAAACAAATGATATGATTTCCTTGTTATTGTCATTGAGTTGTAAAAAATTATTAGAATATCTGATCTATCAGACTCACCGGAATCACCACAATTATCACATATCAGATCTTTCTTCTGGTATGAATACAATTTTTCCAGAAATATCAGTGGCTTACACAAAGATTCGAACCCTGATCCTCTGCGTGCCAGGCAGGATCTTTACCTACAGACCATTTCAGAAGTAATTTTTATAATTTTTGATTTCCGATGTTTTTTTTCTATCGTTATCATTCAATCAACTCCTCCTATATCTCCTCCAATTATTTCATATTACATTTACATAATTTGAAAAAAAATTGATACAACTTTCGAAAAACTCCGAAATCGTTAACATCACTTTTTAAAAAAAACTCCAAAAATAATTTGCAATAAATTATGAATATACTGCCTTTCATATTTTTTCCTTCAATTTTTTTAGTACGAGGGAACAGATGGAACGCATGTATGGAGAGAAAGAGAGAGGCCAGAAGGACTGGGTAACACGGGTCATTGAGTATCTTTTTTTTTCCAACTTCAATAAGAAAGTCTGATTAACTTTTTTCCTCATGTATTTTCCCTGTCTCCGTGTCTACTTAGCCCCCCGAGGAAGAAAACTTGGGTGATTTCATCTCGATGGAAACTGCTCAATTTACCAGAATATTCTTTCCCCCCAATTATCTCTATGTTTGCCCCCCACCATTGGGGTTAGTCTGGCCTTTACCTCTTCATTATTATCAAATGTGAGTTTAAAAAAAACTTTTGCTCTACCATGTACATTCATTCATTCTAATTATGAGAAAAATGAAAGTAATTGAATGATTTCCATGATATGAAGAATTTTTCGTAATAAATAAGTGGAATTTCAGTACTCCCAGTTTCCGGAAATGGTTATTACGAAGAGGGTGGGCTTCTGAGGGCTCTTTGATCTTGTCAATGGTGACATCCGGTTGAAGAAGCGGCGCCTGACCGAAAATTCTCGGTCCGCGCCGGCTAACATCAAACACTCTTTATTTTCCCTTTTCTCAACTTTTTAAACAGTTGTACATGCAAACATCTGATACTGGACTCAAGAGAAAATCTGTTTGACAATCAGAGACTGGACGATGTTATGTTTAAAGTCTTTGTCTTGATGGAACCGAGCATTCAGTTGAATTATTAATGTTTATCTCGACATAATTGGCAAAATGAATTGTTTTGCAAATAAATTTTGTGCATGAGCTGCTTCTTTATATACTCAACTCGTCCAATACGTAGAAAATATGGGCCTATTGATGATTATGAGAGTTGGGTGAATTCAATCTGATGAATGAATGGGAAGAAGCAGGGACAGAATCTGTCAAAAAATATATGATCACATTTCTGATTGTATTAACGAGATAATAATGCAAATTTGTTTACATATCCAGCTCACCACAATATTCTCATGTAGAGCTGTTTATTGAACATAATGCAATTGACTTTTAGATGAAAAATCCACAACTTCTGCGGGACTCGAACCCTAGTCCTCTGCGTGCCAGCCATTCGCTCTACCCAAACGCTATCATGTGATGGTTATTATCCATTCGATTGGTGCAGTTTATCAATAAGTTTTCAATTCTTCCTAATGATTCTCATATATTCCTCAAATTTATAGAAATATTGCTCACAATACAATTCCCTAATCATTCTCAAATTCTATTAAATTAATTTTTTCATTTGTTTTTTATGAAATTGTGATTGTAAAATGAGATCCAAATTTCCACAATTTCCGACAATAAAATCAATAATTGTTTGATATGAGAGCAAAATCTGAATAAAAATCTCAACAGTCATAAATACTTGTCCCAATAAATTTATTCAACCTCACCACAGACTTCCACATCCTCCCCCCCCCCTCGATTTCTGCAAAACCACAATTTAACAACCACTCGAACCTCATCAATTCACTGTTCTCACCACAAAAAAATAATAATAAAATAAGAGCTGGTGAAAACAAAACTAATAATTCTCGTTAGAATCAAATTCTTTGTATCATCCAGACTCTTGTCTGACCACATCTCCATCATCTCCAACATCATGATCATGATTAATGAATCAATCATAAATACAACAACAGTCTTCAATAAATTCATCAACACGATTATCACCAGCTGGATAACTTTAATTTTCTCATGAATCTTTTCCCGTTATCACCACCAACAGCAGCCACAATTTAACAATCACGTGGACAATACGTCGTCCATTCACTCCCTTCAATGTACAAAAATACCAAAAAAAAAAAGAATAATAGCTCGCGATGTGTTGGGTTATAAAAGGATTTAAAGAGGCATTTACAAGCCTTATAGGCACTCTGGAGTCAATGGGTCTGCGTAAGTTTGCGATGGTATAGCCTGGTCACACAGCCGATCCCCAAGATTTTATGGTGAACGCGTTTTATTGGGCGGTGGTTGGGGAAATGTTACCTCTTGCAAGCGTCGGCTCACCATCAAAGGCTAAAGCGAAAAACAGTAAAGGCTAGTTTAACGGTGCTAACAGCGAGACCGTAACACCGAATGTATTACTATTTTTCTCCCCACCCCTTCCCCTTTTACCATTATTTTTAATATATTTCTTCAATGTCTCTCGATGCTCCAACAGAGTTAATTCATAGGAGGATTTAATTAAACTCACTCTGACGCTTTTGCCTGATGTAGATGGACCAAAGAGGACATTGCGAGTTGGAGATATGTACTTGTAAGTGGAAAGTGACTCTGAGTGGTGTCTAAATGAGAGGAAGTTTCTGCTGGGATTTATAAATAAATTCCATTTACCCGTGTAGACGCTTACCAACGAGCCAGAACCCAACATCAAGATGTGGGAGAGAAGGGTTAAAAGGAGAAAAATTGATTTCATGTTTATGAAATGTCCCGGATACCTTGGCACTAGCCTCTTCCTGCTCAATGTTGGCTTGTGTGAGTAGGTGAGATGGATAATTTCCAAAAATAGTTGCTATATGTTTTTGGTGGGGAGCGGCTGTCGTTTCAGCAATGCGGAGGGGGATTACGGGGAGATGGGTACAAATTGCCAGATTTTGTGATTTTTTTTTTTTTTTTTTTTTAATAAGATGAGATTAAATTTTTTTACCGGGATTAAAAATTCGCGGATTTATAATCCATTTTTTTATCTTTCTGAAACCGGCATTTTTGCCATTTGAATGCAGAAACTTGCGGATTTTTTCCTTTGCTTTCAATAAAAAAAAAATCAAAGATTCAATTAATTTTTATTATTTCTCTTGTGACATTGAAGAATCTAAAAAGAAAATGTATTATAATGGTGAGATAAAGTCTTAAAGAGCATGTCTGAAAGCCAGCCAAGTTGATCAGAGCCGATCGTGTCGATTCTCGTTGGTAGAACCCAGCAATCCGTGCATGATGGACGGTGGCGTCCGATGAAATGCTCGTTCGAATGTGAAACGGCCCGTAAGAGGCTGTAGAGTGCATTCTCCTGCGAGAGGGACTTCTTAACGTCCTCCGGAATACCTCACGTCAACGAATTGGTATTATTTTCATTTTTTCTTTCTCTCGAGATAACGTATTTTATTACTAACTTTACAGTTTTAGTCAATTTTCGAGTCGTAAAATACTTAATCTTTGGAGACTTGCAGGGTAATGGCTACAGGTAAAACAAGAAAATTGACACATTTTTTTAGAATTTATTCCTCACTCGTTGAAATTTCGATAAAATTATCAATAAATTTTTTTATAAAACGAGAAAAAAACATTTTCATTGAAAGATAAATTGGTTTTTCATCCTTTCCAAGTTGGGAATGTCATTGAGTCATAAATTATTCTTGTAAGATTATTTGTTTAATTGAGAAATGCTCTTAAAACTCGAGATAAGACGAGAAATTAAAATTCCATCTGATATTTCCAATGAAATAAGTTCTTTGAAAAATTCATACAGTCAACAAGCTGCAGTCTCAATCTCAATTCGTCTCCTTCTAGAGTCTTGATAAGAATCTCTCATTCATGAAGAGAGAAATGAATTTCACACTTAACTGACGGCAATGGTCAAGTGGTTAGAGCTGGGGTGCTCGTAATCGGAAGGTCGTGGGTTCGAGTCCCACTCTGAGGCCAAAAATTTGGAAAGTTCTAATTTCACAGTTTTCACTGTTCGAGCGAAATTCGCACCTAGTCAAGTGTTTCTCCCTCGGCCCTCGGCGAATATGGTACAGAGGGAAGGGAAAAAGTGAATGGAATTGTCCCCTTGAAAAGTGAATGGAATCGTCAATAATCCGTCTCCAAAATATTTTTTTCAGAAAATCCTTCAGCTACGAAAAGAACATTTCCTCTTAAAACCACTCATTCCTAAGGCAAATTCACAATCACATTTCAACTAAATAAATATTCCTCTAAAGGAAGGGATATCAACCGACCAATACTCCACACACTCGCGATGAATTATCCTTCACTCCAATAAAAAAAAAAAATGTCCCTATCCTCAAGTATAATAATGAAATTGGGAAACACAACTTGACCCCCAAAATAATTCTGTTAATTGAGGAATGCTCTTCACCAACAGATAAGCCACTGAATTAAAACCTGATCTTTCCAATCCTATTAAAATAAAAAAATAAATCCCTAAAAAAATAATATAAAGTCGGCAAGTGTAGTCCAGCTCTCTCTCTCTTTCTCTCCAGCAATGCAATTCCACGGAATCCACTCAGCGTAATCTGCGACACACTGGAAATCCCCCCCTCACCCTGCCCCTATTGGTGTGGTAGTGGTGGCGCGGAAAACACTGAAGAAACAAACCGAAGCTCAAGAAGATCTTTTTCCTTATCTCGTACTGTCGGACGATTTTCTTACACACGTGTACTCCGCCCTCCGATAGTTTCATACATATGTAATCCAGGCTCATGTGAGAGCACAAGGGCGTCGGGTTGCCTGACTCTCAATTTCTCGTTTTACTCACATCCCATCTCTTTCTCTCAATCCCCCCCTCTCCCAACCCTCTTTGTGCCATCTAATGAGCTACGTCGATTGCTCGAGTCTCTTGAGTTTATTTTTATTCTTCTCTTTTCTTTTCTGGGAAACTGATACACATGAATTTGTCTCCATTTTCACTATCTGTTCGATATACGAGGTAACATTTATTTGATTGCACCCGGTGATACCGTTATTACTATTATCAATTATCAGCCAATGGGTATGGGAAAATGTGAGAAATTGGGTGGGGGTTGTTTATGGGAGAATTATTGGGATAAATGTTGAGTTGAAAAGGGGAAATTTGATAAATTGATGTTTGTGATTTTGAGAGAGTGGAGGGGATTTTCTTGGGAAAGTGGAGGGATTGGGGGAACTTGATTTTTCGTAAATCAATTTTTTCGTTGTGATTATATTGAGAATGAGTGATTTTCTTTTTTTTAAGTTTTTTAACTAGAAAAAATATTGAATGAGGAAATGTATGATTTGATCGATTGTAGTAATTACTTTTGTAATTAATGGTTCAGAGGAAATGATTAATCGTAGTTCAGTGATGTTAGATATGATAGATACATTCATGCAAATCAATGATAATTGGTTGATCGAAATCGTATAATCATGATTAATTGGTACAATTCTGATTTACGAGTGAAAGAAAATTGGATTATTCAAAAATTAATTTGAAAACATCGGGAAAATCCTTTTAATCAATGAATGAAAATTTAATCTATAATAAATTTCTTGGAAAATAAAAATAGAAAAAAATTCAATCTTATCTATTTTATTATGTAATTCTAATATCCATTATTGATTTCTCAATGAAATTGCTGCGGATTGAATATCATTCATAATTGATTCATGGAACATTCAACCATGATAATTGCAATTTCCATTCTTCAACACGATTGCAAAGAAAAATTTTTTAACTCTTCTCAAACCATAAAATTTCATGTGAAAGTTTCCGCATATATACATGTTCATTCTCCTGTAATTAATCTCGTGTGAATTGAAAAACTTTTCAACATTTAGAATAACTCACAAGTGTTGAATTTATGAATGAGTCAGAGAGTTCATGCGTGTAATTGAAATTGTTGAACAGAGAATCATACACGGAGAGAAATTTTTAGTAAAAATTACCATTTCATTTGGTAAATGTGTTGTTCCATAAATTTTTTCTTCTTTTCTAACTGGAAATTAGTAAAATTTTAAATTTTAAACAATAAAATTTGATATATAAAAATTAAATTTTATTTTCCGCTTGAGAAATATTGTCCTGATGAGAATAAATAATGTCCAAGTTGTGTTAAATTTTACCCTTCCAGCACAGTAATTTTTGTCTAGAGTTGAATGAAAATTCTAGGTTTGGTTAGTAAATTTTACTATTCGTCTGGATAAAAATCACCCTAACCGGTAGGATAGGAATTACTGTACCATCAGGGTAATTTTTATCCAGACAGAGTGGTAAAATTTACTAACCAAACCTAGAATTTTTATTGAAATCTAAACAAAAATTACTACGCTGGAAGGGTAATGGATATTATTTATTCTCATCAGGACAATATTTCTCAAACGAAAAATAAAATTTAATTTTTATAAATCAAATTTTATTATTTAAAATTAAATTTTAATAAATTCTTAAATGAAATGGTAATTTTTACCAAAAATTTCTCTTCATGCATTTCAAGAACAATTAAATGAGTTATTAATATTTTCTAAAAAGTCAAAAGCGTCAACTTCAACCCCCCAATAAATATGAAACAGTGCAAATATACAAAAAATCAAAATCACACCGGTAATTAATCACGAGAAGTTGATCAATATGTTGAAATAGCCTCCGGCAAATCACCAATAATTGATTAATTAAAATCCACAACAACAATTATCCCAGTTTGAATGCAATATATTTTGTCCGAAAAAGGCATGACATTGTGGCCTGAAGGTATGTTTGATATGGCCAATGGCAATAACCAAGCAACTCACAATTGCTCACGGGCATTTTCATCGCTAGTAGAAATGGAATCATGCGAAATAATACAATGGAGCAGTGCGCCTGTGGCCCACTCAAAGCACCACGCTGCGTATACATCGGGGTAGTACCCTCGTATGTACTCCTGCCTTGTTCAAGGCCCATCTCACTTGCTCTCATCAACAATAGCTATGTTTTAACCGTGGTTATGCCCCTGGTACATACGCGGTAATTAGCAAAGAGGGTTAGTTAGCTAAGGGCGGAGCTTATGCGGGCCAATGCGGATCGAGGGTTTCCGGTTTCCTCTGCATGAGTTTTTTTTATACTTTTTTTTTTTTTTTTATTCTTCTTTTATTGTGTGTTGTGCGCTATTACCCCCCTCTGTTATGCAATACAACCTCCGGCTATTTTATCATTTTTAAGTTTTTATGAACAATATTGAGACATTGGTTTAGTATTTAAATATTGTAGAAATTGATAGGGAAACAACTGAAAAATTGTCTTTTTTCTTTTAGGTTGAAGAATGGAAATTTTGAAGAAAAAAATTTTTCTTCAAAAAATTTAATTCTTGATGAAATTGCATCATCATGAAGTATAATATATAAATCATTTAAGATAATATTTTTGAAAAAGTCATAAAAAATTTAATAACATATTTTCAAACATTTTCTTTAATAAACAAAGGAAATAGAAAGAATTTGAAATTGTCAAGAAAATGAAACGAGTGAGTTGAATACACCCCGAGACGAAAATAAGCAATTTCAAAAACAAGTATGAGACTCTTGTAAAATTCAAGCAGTACAATCTGTGCTTTTCCTCATGTTTTTTTTCTCCCCCCTGCATTTTCTTGTTTGCAGTTTGTTTCTACTTTCTCATCTGTATGCACACGATATTTGGGTTGGTGGTGTCCCAGTGGTGATGATGGGCGAAGAGAGTGGGAGGGGGGGTAGGACTGGTACAACATTCAGATGTTGATGCAAACAGAAATATGTAAGCAAATCGCTGTTTTGTCGACGAGAGTATATACAACGTACAACCCTCTCTCTTTGCGCCCCATGTAGAATATGGAACCTGCTGGTGTCTCGCGTTTCTCTCCCCCTGGGCTCATTAAGAACATCCCAGCGATTATAAAACTCTTTCCCCCTTTCCCAGATGCGAGGTCTTGTACATTTTAGAAAGACTCTTCTGTTGTCCCTCATTCCGCTTCATCTTTTTTTTTTTCTTTTTTTTGTTTAATGAGGAGCACCCCTCGGCTGATGTTACAATAGAAATTCGATCGGAGAATGAAAAAGAGAGGTTAACATTCGATACATTGTAGAGAGAGATGGTTGTAATGATGGGTAATTGGTGGGGGGGGGGGGGGGATGATTGATTTTTTTTTTTTCTTCATCATCTTCATGTGGATAATGTGAGAATTTAAATGGTCGGTGGAATTTTATTTTAGTTGATTAAATTTCGTGTTTACATGAGAATTTGATTAATTGAGATAATAGTGGGGATGATGACATCAGAATGCTTTATACTAAGACACTCAGGTGTGACGTCATAATACAGAAATATTAAATCACCCATAACTCGATTATTTCTCATTAATCGTAAAAATGAAAAAAATAAATAATTCATATTTTTCATTCAATTTTCATACTCCAAAATAGAAAAAATTCTGGAAAATCCCATTGACCCAGATCTGCACTGAAATTTTTCATTTCTCATGATTGAAATAAGAAAAAAAAAGGAAATGAAATGCAGATAGATAAAAAATTTTCAAATCCATATCCAACGAGAAAATAAAATACCCAATATTCGTCCCACTCCATCAAGGTGAACATACGTGAAGCTTTAATTGGGATAAGGGTTGGCGATTGGTCGGTTTCCAACAAAAAAAAAAAAAAAAAGAAAGGGTTGGGATTATTTTTCAAGTGAGGTAGTCCGCATGATGGGTGTATGTGCGGCAGGGGTGGAGCGGATGAGAGGGCACTCGAGTAGGGAACGATAGTAGTGCAAACGAGGAGGAAAGATGGAGGTGGATTACCGGGTTTTTATTAGCAAAAAGCAAAAAAGGAGAGAGAGAGATGCCAATGATAACCGCACGTATACCGGCGTTTCGTTGGCGCGTGGTTTCAAATCTCCCCTCCCCTTTGAGTGGCACTTTGGGGCCCATGAACCATGTACTTGGAAAAAAAAAAATGGAAAACAGTAAGAGAGGAGAAGAAAAAATGTAAAAATGAGAAGTGTAGGCTTGAACGGGAGTGGGAAGGACCTCGAAAGCTTGTTAGTGAGTTTTCCCATTTTTTAGCCGCACTCTTGACTCACCCCTGATGCTTTACTACCTCTTACCCCCACCCCTCACTACCCACTTTTCTGCGTACTTTTTTTTTTGAAATGACTTGTGGCCATTGGGACGTCGAGAGCACGTAGGAGTGGCCTAGTTATACTCAATCTCAATTTTTTTTGTATTTTATTTTCATGATTTGATGGGCAATTAAGGCATTTGCATGGGAATGAGGTAATTCAAATATCCTGAAAACATGTTTGGAGCTGATTGAAGTAGATTATTTCAAATTTATCATTTTTCATGGAATCTGTGGTACTAATCAGTCACATGTTCGAAGATTAAATCGAGTAGTTTTAGAAATATCACTTTTTTAAAAATTTCGAATGATTACGAAGCTATCGTGATTTATCAACAAACAGTTGATTTTTTATTTGAAGTTTTTAATCAGAAGAAAAGTTCAAATGAGCGAAAAATATCTTTCAAAATATTGGGTGAAGATTCGCAAAATATTGCATTCAGGAGGCAACAACCGATGGAATAATTGCAAAAAAAATAACCAGAATTGACCGAGTCATGCACCGATAACCTGATGCTTATTTTATTTCTCCTCGCAGCCTCTGTGGTATATAAAAAATTATCCTCCATTAACGTGAACTCGAGACTACGGGTGTTGCACCCTCGGTGGTTGTTTCTTGACTCCACCGATCCGTGGAAAAATTATAGCATTTTATGGGGGGGGGGAGGGGGCAAAGAGGGGGGAGGAGAAAAAGTGGATGAAAGGGCGATTGAGAAAATGCAGCGTGACGTATGCCCCATTGGCGTTGGAAATAGTGAAGAGTGAGGGAGACGACGAGGTCCACGGTGTTCACGCCTGGCAGCGACGAGGCGGCTCTCGCCGCGTGAAAAATTCCTACGATTCGTTCCAGGTGTGTATCAGAGGGGGTAAAGCAATTTCTTAGGATATCGAGAGACAGGGGAAAAGTTGTAGAAAATAAAACATTTTCAGGGAAATGTTGAATTGAGATTAGTGAGCCGAATTAATTTTCTCCCAGTGATGGACGAGGGAATGAAAAAAGATGAGCCTTTGATGAGAACAAAAATGAAGAGAAGTGGAAAAATTTTAATAAATTAATTTTCGTCTTCATATGAAAAATAGTGACTTTCTTACTACTCTCGTGACAACAAAGAAAAAAAAATTGAAAAAAAAAATAATTTTTGAAAAATGCCAAGACCAATATATCTATCTTCCTTCTCTTCACAAAAGTCTAAAAAACAACTTGAAAAAATAATTTATATGAAGCAGTGGATAATGCATCTCGTATTAGTTGGAAAGACTCGTGTCACGACCCGGTGGTTCGTGCATAAATTAACTGTTTTCAGTTGCTCAAAAGCACGAGCTAATCCATCATAAATAACTCGCATTGCAGATGCGTGTGGTTGGTTAAACTCTATATACAGTATAACGTTGAATATAAACCCAGGGATATTATTCCACTGTCCCCTAAATTATTTCGAAACGATTGTAGTAACCAAAACTCCCCCAGTCACCCTTCTGAAGCGCCTGGACAGCGTGCTACTGCTGCAACCACCAGCATCTCTCCCTTTCTTCATCCATATAACTCTTGCAACTGGTGCAATTGTAAACTGTACGCCCACTGTTTTAGATCTCTCCTTTTTTTTTATTTTTCTATTCGTTTTATTTTTTTTTATTTTTCCTTTCCAGCCTCGACAAATGTCGATTTAAATTCAAAACTCGTTCGTTCACCCCCTGCGAGCATAAAGCCTGGGGATGTAGTCCCCTGTGTTGCTTTAATATTAACGAACAAGTTAGTGCAACACCCTCTCAATGCCCTCTGGACATTACGGTTGTAATAACCATCAATGTTGGAGAACATAAGGTGATCGAATTCCGGCGACGGTTATTTGATTATTAAAAATAATTTTATTGTGTTTGATGTATGTGATGGAAATTTTATGAAAAATTATTATTAAAAAAATAATTGTGGAATTATTTATTTATCTAACGAGTCCATATTTAATAAAAAAAAAATCCATCGTATCTTTTCCATTGAAGAATATTCGTATCTAGAAAAATTGTAGTAATTATTAACCCCTTTAATAATATCCAAATTTACCAAAAAATAGTCAAGAGCACCGAGAAACCCTGAATAATTGGATTTTTCCCAAAATTAATTTTTTTTTTTTTTTCATTCTCCTCATTCCTGTCAACGTGATGCAGCCGCGTGTGCGCGTCTAGTAGTGTTGAGAGAGGGGTCGGGCTGCACAACCCTTGGGTGATCTATGGCGAAAGATAAACCACGCGTTCAACAAGTGTGCTTGTTGGAGATAGTTTCCAGTACGTGTCCACACGATTTTTCTCTACCCCTCCCTCTTCACCTTTTCCTGCCAATGATAGAGAGCAAATGAGGAAGAGAAGAAAAAATAAATAAAGAAATAGAAAGGAGAGATATGAAATTGAGTGAGAGAGAGAGAGAGAGAATGATCAAGTGGACATTGACTCGATTGAATGAAGAAATTATACTGGAGATAAATGGTGGTATAAATATTTACGTTGAGATTGCTTTGAGAATCATCCGGCTGTGCCATCAATCTACACATGCGATCGTGTGACTGGAGTACTGTGTTACAATATACTGTATATACAAAAGGCATAATGATGCCCACAGAGATGAGGAGAGGACGCATTTGTACTCAGTCAGTCGAAGATGCTTCAAAGAGGCTCTTTTTCATTTGTAAGTTGGAGATAAAGATGAGAATAATTTTTAAATGAAAGTGTTTCTCTTTGTTAATATTTTCTCATTAATCTAGATCAATTCATCTACACCTCCAGTTGTCTTCAAACAATTTTTTTGAAATGAGAAATAGTTTGTTCATTTTTTTTTTTTCTTTACTACTTATGAAAGAAAAAGTATAAATCAATTCTTTCAACTCGAACAATTGCGACATTCAAAGACAGGAATTCACATTCATTTTGATTAATTTATTTGCATATTCTGTTCAGTTGAAGAAATGCTTGGAGATAAAGAATGTTTTCTTAACTCATCTTCTTTACTTGAAGATAAACAAAACAAATATTCTTGATGAGATAGACTTATTCTCCATTTCAAATTTCAACATTTGACTAAAACTAATAATGAATATTCTTGAAGGAAAGAAGAATGTCATTGGTCATTTCCTCGGCACCTCTCTTTTTTCTAGATTTTTAAGAGAGAAAATGTATTTTCTTTGTTTCTCAAACAATATCCGAAACCAATCCCTTCAATTCTCCACAGTTTTCCTAATATTTTTCTTCATCTTCTTGTCAGAGGTATCTTAAACCCTTCATTTTCCCAGACCACTTCTACAAAAGGAAGAATTTACACATTTGAGGATGATGGAGTGCAGTCGAAGAGTGTTTGAAAAATGCAGCCAAAATTGCCAAAATTTTTCGACACATTATTTGATTTTTTTAGTACAAAGTTTCAGATTTTTTGCGAACCTAGATAAAATGCAATGAATTTTCAAAAAAATGCCATTCAACTCAGAGTTTTATGGGATTACAGAAAAAATAATAAAAACCAATGAAAAATATCCAGTCAATGTCGCGAAACTTTGCACACACGTATAGTTTCAATGAATAGATTTTCTGCAAAAATTTTCATCTCGATGTTTAGGCAAAACTATGAGAAAAACAATATCAGAGCACAGCTCGGAAATGCGGCAACGTCGCAATAACCGATTGAGTGGGGGTAAGAGTGGTCAATTTGAAGGCCTCCAATGAGAGATGAGATGCGAGAAACTGAGATGCGCACATCAAAACTGCGCATGTCAGTGCTGCTAACTTTTGCAACGAAAATAATTCCTCTGTTGCCACGTTTTCCACTCAGAAGAATAATTTCTCATTAATAATTGAAACAAGTTGTAAAAAATATTAACTGCTTTCAATTTGTAGAGGAAAGGTTTTCAGGTAATAACAAAAAAAACTCATTTGACCATAAAAGACTTAAAAAATGGGAATTATTGAATTGAAAAGGTCAATTTTTTTTTGTTCAGAGATTAGATTTTTCAGAAAGAACAATACTCTTCTGGGTCTCACTGCCTACATGACCACTCCACCCTTTCATCCTTAATGAATTAGAAGTATCGTATTTTAATACAATCTCCGGCAGTCTTTCCGCATGTTTGTATTGAGATTTTGCTTACTTTAATGGTGAATGAAATAATTTGTTTTTTGTGTTTTCAATTAAATCATCTAGAATAGCAATTTTTTTCTTCATTAATCTAGATTAATTCGACTTTAGAAAATCACGAAAGAAAAATGCGTCTCCTCACTTTATTTTCATGCCTCTAATAATCAATAGGTGATCTCAGAGACTAGAAACCATAATCATCAATCTATAGATAACTCACACGTTATCTTATCCTCAATATAATCTTCAAAAATAATCAGTATCTTCCTAATTCATTTCCTCATCAATTTGAATCCTCATCACTCCATCGCTCTACCCCTCTCCACTTTAAACAACTTTCAATCCTGAAAAGTCTATTATCTTAATTTTCAAACTAATACCTGAAACAAATCCTCTCAACTTTCCCCGCAGTTTTCTCAATATTATTCTTCATCCTCTCCCCCCCTCCCAAACAAACCTTTTATTTTTCCCAACCTAATCCACAAAAATAAACTATACATTAACCAAGAGAGGGACACACACATACACACACCTTAGGCCCACCTAATTCGCCCTTCACGGTTTTGCAGTGATGGAAGACGAAAGAACGAAGAAAGTAAAACCGGCCAAACGGGCTTTGACTGTTATAGGGTCAGTTTTTCGTCTCAGAGAAGTAGCTACCTGTCGTACCACTCTGAAAAACAGTATGTATACAATTCCATTCGAGAATATTTCATTCTAAGCCTCCAAAGAAGATGAAGAGGGGGGGGGGAGGAGGGAGGGGGAGGCGTACCGAATCCACTCAAAAATATACGTCAACACATAAGAAGCAGACGAGAGAGGGCCTTTGGCACCTTTAACACGCTTCTCATCTCTTTTCCAGCATAAATGCGTGAAGCGGAATGTATACGCTCGTCGATGAGAAGTAACGAGAAAAGAGAAGATGAGAAACGTTTAGGAAAAAAGATTGGTAGAAGCCAAATAAAAGTCGACCAAATATTCCACCTTCTTTATTTTTCAGATATATTCTTGTTCTCTCTACTCTCTTGTTTTCCTTCGTTTTCTCTTCTTC
The DNA here is from genome assembly GCA_035578325.1 of Coelinius sp. EB29. Lineage (NCBI taxonomy): Eukaryota > Metazoa > Arthropoda > Insecta > Hymenoptera > Braconidae > Coelinius > Coelinius sp. EB29. Next base: position 3,524,070 of record JAOZGT010000008.1, read on the forward strand.
TTTTTTTTTTCCCTCGAGTTCCTACGTCGTCGTTATGACAATATATCTCGGGTGAGCCAAGGGGGGTGGGGGGATACATTGCTGTACGCGTATACTCGTTGGAGTCCCGCTTGCAGCCCAAAAGCCTCGCCGCCCTCCTTTGTCGGAGATTTTTCAAGCGCGAGGAGTAGGGCTTAAACCGCAAACCTATGTGGAGAATGGAGACGTGTCTCGATGGAAAAATAACAACAATCTTGGGTTTAGCGGGGAGGTTTTTTGGGATTTAGGAGTGAGTGGAAGGGTCAGGGATTTAAGGATAATGACAGAATTAGGAATATGAAGAGGAATTATTACGATTGTTTGAAGATTTCGAGTTCCGAATATCTAGAGAGGGCATGGTTTCAGAGGTATGTCTCTTCATGTTGTAACATCGTTATTTCCTTTGAACTCCATTGATTCTGAGGGAGTTTATCCATTAGAATTATCCACATATGATGGGCTAGTTGGTGCAGAGTCTGCCTGACACGCGAATGACTCGGGTTCGATTCCTGACGAGTGCAGATTTTCATTGAGGTTACACCCCTGCTATAACTTCGAACTACAGCTACAAACTCTTATGGTTTGAAAAAATAATTTTTCTAATCAGCTTATAACGAATTTTCCCTACAGACAATGACTCCAGAATACTAATTAGCAGTGAAATTGCAAGAGTTAACAATCTGCAACGAATTTTTAAATTAATTTACAAACATTAATACGAGAAGATTTTAGAGAAATTCATGAATATTTTTTACTACTCAACGAATTATGGAAACATTCGTCAACATTTTTCTCTAAATTGACTAGTTTAAAAAACAAATCACGGAACTGAATTCATCGAGTTCAAATGAGTTCATCCGATTTACCCAGGAATTCAGGAGGTAAATTATTCCTTCAAGAGATTAGGAATGATATAACAAAGGTAACGACATTGCAGTCAACAACATTTTGACACGGTCAAAAGTTTCCCCTAATGACAATAGAATTCCCAACGTAACTCTCAAAAATACAACCCACAATACATTGATTATTTTCCTCAGTATATGAGGGGACTAAACTCTAAATGTATCTAAGTAATCACAAAGGAACAAAAAGAAGAACGAAATACGAAAATGGAGAGAAGCAAAAACGATAGCACAAACAGTCCCCTTCGTCGATTTCATATAACGCTTTTTTTTTTTTTTTCCTCCTTTTTACGACAGTACAAGGCGGCGTGACCACACATACGTCCACGGGTTAGTTTTTATAGGCCTAATATATTATGTACATACATAGGATACATGTGTTATAAACGGTAGAAGGCTGTATGTCGGGAGAGGGGGGGAGGAAGGAAAGATTTGAAGGGGAGAGGAAAGAATCACCGTAACCAAAGAGTATTCACTCGATATTGGGATGGCAATGGCCCCATAAATGAGAGCCAATGAAAAAGGGCGTTTTTCTGAAGAAAGTCATTGGAGAGAAAATGTTGATAAAAGTTAGTAGAAAAATATTATATTCCCACAATAAATTGACTAATTTACATTCCAATAGCTTTAATTAAAATCCAGACATGACAATTTTATGATTATCTACAGAAACCAACGCACATATAACGTGATTGACTATTGCGTCATTCAAGTCTAGGGAAAATGTTGAATTCAAAACACTACAAGACAACCCACTTTGCTCCATTAGTTTCTGAGCTATTGGAGAAAAAAATATTGAGAAATGAAAAAAACAGTCGTTAGGTATTTTTACATTTTGATTTAAAATAAAATGAAAATTATGATTAAAACTTTCTCCAATAACAGTTTCTTTTGATTTGATATGTAAACAATAATTTTTTTTTCATCCATAAAAATTGAATATTTTCAAAAAAAAAAAATATGTCAGAAGGGAAAATTAATAATATGAAATCCAAAATTTTATATCTCAAAGAAAAAAAAATAAAATAAAAAATAAAATAAAAAATGATTTGGTAACGTTTATATACTATTCCATCAACAAAGATACAAACGGAAATGTAATAAACCAATGCCCAAATAAATTTTACGATCAGGGCAGTAAAAAAGAAGCTATAGGACAAAGAATTAAGAACACATCTAAAACTCAATAGAACGTACGATATTATCGTCCTCCCCCTTTATTTAGTAATCACAAGTTGCCGAATAAAGCCAGGCATCACCCTGGGCATCTTAAAACGCACAAGAGGGGTAATATTACCCCTCCCAAAATGACTTACCGGTCGCACAAGAGCAAAAAGGGCGTTAATGCAATTTTTAATCGCCGTCATAAACGTTTCCCTCTCTGACTTTTTGTCCTTTTCTTCCCTCTGTGCGCTCAATAAACGTGCCTTTATTAAAACCAACGATTTTTTGCTTTTTATGACGGATCGTGTATATACATATGGCGAGAGCTTCAAAAAAAAAAAAAAAAGAGAAATCTTTGGGATTTTTTTCTTTCAAAAGAGGGAGTCCCTCCCTCTCTCCCTCAATAGTTGAGGATTTACCATTGGCCCTTTGTCGTTTTGCAATGCCGGATATAACCACTCTCATGAGCGAATCTTTACGACGTCCAATCGTTTATTCTTATTTATTCTCTTTAACGGCTTTAGGTGCCTTTCTTGTGTATACATGTACCCACGTTTTCTTTACTCGGAGGCCTTTGGTTTGAAGAAAAGGAGAGAAAAAAAAATATTGTGATGAAAGAAGAGATGGAAAGAATGTAGAGTCAATATTTTTTAATTGAAATTTTAACCGTGAAATTGTGATTAATTCCGGGTGAGAGTTGATGATATTTAAAGGGTATGAGGGATTGAAAATTTGTGGATAAAAATTTTTGTTTTAGATAATGGGACAATTTTTTTTTTTATTTCAATGGCTATTTTTATAACTGAATATTTATTTTAAGGCGAATATATATGTGTTCATAGAAAAATGAAAAAAAAAAACCTTTTTTGTAGGAAAAATGAACAATCGAGTTCTGGTTCTTCTCCAAATTCTCCACATTAACTAGATTAATCTCAACTCCTGATTCATAATCTACTCTATTGACTCCAAATACCTCTCTTAAATCCCTCGCATCCCCCCCGCCCTTTACAGCCCTCAAAAAAAAAAATGCCGAAAAGACTTCTCAGAAATGATCATAATCATCACAAAGAAAGAAAGATTACTAGTTACACCACCACTGACGTCTTAAAACCCTCCAATTTGGAAAATGGATCACCTGCTGTAAACCCACTGCATTCATCTGCAATTAGCCTCAACCCTCACCTTAATCCCCCCCCCCCCCTTCCTTCCAACAAAACCACAAATAATCATCATAAATCATGAATTCTTGCCTTCACTAATGCAAAACTCCTCTCGTATACGACATAAACACTGGAAGCCTAAAGAAAGATAGACTCACCCCCTCACCATTACACCCATACGGATATTTATCAGTGTGTAAGTGCACTTATACATATGGGGGAGGGAGGGGGGGGGGGGCGATTAATCGGCCAAGGGAACCAGTTTGTCAGTAATAAAATCTTCACAAACGATCGCTTGACCGCTCGAGAGAGTGTGCCGCTCTCTTGCACTTCTTACATACCCCCTCCCACCCCCCTACACCCCCACTTTTCTTTGTTTCGAATATTTCTAACTTCCGTGGGGAGGCATAATCATGAGAACATCATGAAAAAGTACTATTTTTAGGTCCAGACAATTTTTTTTCCCTTTTTCTCTGAATTTTATAATTTATTATGTTTATTTAGGAGAGAGTGGGGCAAAATGGGCAGAGTGAAATCCAACGAATTTAGGATCATTTTCAGGATATTTTTTTGGGCTAAACAATGAAAGTAATTACATTGGAATCATTCTGTTTCATTGAAGACGAGAGGAAATTCCATTTTGCTTGAAATTTTTAGACAGAAGAAAAAGTACATTGAAAATGAGGACTTACCACCAATTAGCTTCTGCACCGTAGTATCTCGCGATTACAAGGACTATCAGGATTTTTGGTGTAACTGACTGCATTTTATTATATTTCAATTCACTGCTGTTTCTCGTAAAGGTTTATTTAACTTTGGGTAACACTTGACGCCGGTGGGAAATACACCTTGTGGAATAAATTCGTCACCCCCCCCCCCCCCCTGTATGCAGAATTACCGATGACGCACGAGGGATTCAATTATGCATTTTTTACACACACGATATCCAGAATGAGGTAATTTTATTTATTTATTATTTAATCAAATATATTGAATTAATTGTGTACTCCTGGTGAAAATTTGAAGCACTTTGTTGTTGTCACTGTTTACATTTTTTATCAATTAATTATCAACACATAAAACTTGAACAATATTTTATTTTATTTCATTTATTTTTCTTTTATTCAATTTGTTTCAATTTTTAAATCGAGATTTCTCAATGTTTTGATTATCTCGATTTGTTGACTCGTTTTACTTCTATTCGTGTTGTTTTTTTTTTTTTTCTTTTAATTATTTCGAGGTGAACGAGATTGTGCATATGTAATGACCATTCCACGGTGACGTTCGCGTACGTACTGTGGCTGTTTGACACGAGGAAAAGGGCATCGAGGCCTTCTCTACTTTGGTGGAAAAGGCGGAGCCAGTTTGGACCAATGAGGGGGCCGCGATTGGACGAGCGAGGGAGGCTGGTCTCGTGGTTGTTGATGGTGAGTGCAAGAGGATGATGATGATGATGATGACTGTTTGGGGATAACTACAGTCATTGGAGTGAGGTACCAATGGGTTTAGGGTGAGAGGAATTTTCAGAAAAAAGTCAGTCAAAGAAACTCGATCGGCCACTTTTCAAATACGATTTCTAGGGCCACAAGTGCCTTCTGTTACTACTCAGAAAAAAAGGTAGAGAAAAGGAAAAAAAAAATGGCCCACCTTCAACCCCAATTTCCAATGGATGCAACGAGAGAAGATGAAGAAAAAAAAAATGTATAAGATGTTTGACAAAGAAAAAAGTTGTGTATACTGTGTATTCGGGTGGGTGCCATTGTTGTTTATGCTCCCCTCAGCGACGGACTCATTCTCCGTGTCTAATCAGGCATACCCAGATTTTTCCCACTCCATTTGGCCTTCTAATACTTTTCAATGAAAAGAAACGGCTGCTGACGATCGCAGGATACCGGCACATTTGCAATGAGAACGTGGGCTTTACGGTATGGAAGTACTTCAGATGTCTGTATTGTGAAATGTCTATTACTTTGCTGTTTATATTGACGGATCGATGCATCAATGGATTTATAAGGAGGTAAATATTCAATATTACGTCATCATATTTTAATCACATTGAATTTTTGAATAATCAATCAATTCAATGGTAAAGTGATGACAAGTCAATTTTTCACATCTTGTTGAGGATTAAATTATCTTGATGATGAACGACTCAATGAGAAAATATGAAAGGACATTTTTTGTTGGAAATTTTTTCAACTACAAAAAAGGTCCCCTAATGTTTTTGACATCAATTATCTTGTTTTTTTTTTTATGAAGAATTCATTTTTTCTTCATTTTTGTTCATTTCAATCGAAGCAATTGATAAATGATGAATTTATTCTAATGATGTGAATTTCTTCATTTTTCTGACTTTATGAAATTTGTATTTATTTTTGTAATTTCCTTTAATCCTCTCCTTTTATACTCTTCCGGGTTTTTAGGATTTATCCTCTTCCCGTCTTTTCCGATTGTTCACAATCCTCTGCTAATAGGACAGTCACTGCCTTTCTTAATTTTAATTACAAATAAATTAATAACTACCTACCGATGGCGATGGCTGTGTGGCTAGAGTGGGGGGTTCCCGGTTGGAGGGACAAATTTGGAAAGCTCTGATTTTCACAGTTTTCACTGTCTGAGCGGGAGTCTCGCAAGAGACGACTGTACCAGGTCAGGTATACGAGTGGACTAGTAATAAAAAAAAAAAAAAAAAAGAATGACTACCAAGAATCCAAAGATTGCTCGAACTCGTCATCGATTCAACAAAAATTTTATTTATTGACTCATGATTTCATTAATATATACTAATATCATACCAGTTTCTCGCCGCGAAATTAATTTCTCATTGCCTGAATAACATAATTGATGAATTCTTCACGAAGAAATTTCTTCAATTCACTTCATCTCCTGTCATCGACAATTATTCGATTTTTTTCTCTGACTCAAAAAGTGAATTTTTTTCTCATTTACCAATTTTCAATCGACCCCATAATTAATTTTCCACATGATAATTTTTTCATTATAATAATTAAACACGAAATAAATTTCAATTCATCACTCGAAATTGAGAATAAACGGAATACCATTGAAAGCGAGTACATATTTTTCTAAGATAAAACTCAAAACGAAACCATTGAAAATTCCTTTATATACTCCAGGGCCCTCAAGGGCTCTATTTACCAAGCAAATACCATAAAAACATTGAAAGAAATGAAGATGTTCGAATACACTATCGTGACTTTATCTATTCCCAGAAAAGCCTTAAAAAAAATCAAAGACTCATAAAACTGAGATCATTCAGATCTTATCCATGTCCTTTTACTCCCCTCGCCCTCGTTTGCCCTTGAATTCCCCCAAATGAATTGATTATGAAAAACCGATATTTCTCATGAATGAGTAACAAAATAATTTTATCCAAAGACTCAATTTTTTATTATTATATAATTTAAGTCACAAAAAAAAACAAATATCATCTGTTTCTCCCGGAGAATATACAATACAAGAATTATAATACAGAGACGATTGATTAATCAATTTAATACAGTAAATTAACTGTCACAAAGCCATTGGTTCATTTCTCTGTGAAGGATTGTGATAGAGTCCAGCCATAGCTTCCTGGAGTGCTCTGAGACAGGCAATTGTGGCTTTGAAGCCTCCAGCACGTTCAGCAGAGTTTTCCACTCTCACGTGATTGATGTAGCCACGAGAGGTAATTTCTCTGATTGTTGGAGGTGTTGGACCTTCCATCTCCATCGCAATTGGAGTATAAGTGTACAGAGGACCATCGTCCTGGGGCAATGGAACAAAATTCTGAGCTGCAGAACCACCAAATTTGATTCCAGTACTGAACTGAGTTGCTCTAGATGCTGGTGGTGCCTTTGATATCTCTTTTGATGCTTGAATTGATGTCTGGAATGTCTCGACAATGCTCTTTGCATTTCCTTCAGAGAACATTAACTCATCGATCAAAGCTTCTTTATCACGAACTTTTTTCTTCTTTATTTCTAACTCTTCTCGAACTAATTCCAGTCTTCTTTCTTCTTCGCGTTGCTTCTCAAGTTCCAGAAGTTCCTGGAGTTCAGACTCTGTTCTTCCCATTTTGTTCTTATTCCTGAGAATCTGCTCGCGATTATCACGTTTGTACTGCTCTATTCGTTTGTTTGTTTCCATGACATCAATGTTATTCGAGAGATTGTAGATTATGCTTTCTACTTCCTCGAGGTAGTCGTTGTATTCACGGAGAGTCGCAAAATCGTCTTCTTTTTTGTTAAAGTCTCGAAGAATTCTTTTGCGAATATCTACTTCTTTTTCTACCATTGCGTCCTCGAACATCTGGACACGAAAGTTGCCACGGCGAAGGGGAATGCAACATTCTGGACATGATCCTGAACCTAGAATTCAGAGATTGGAGAGATTAAAACTGTGTAAAAGTTTTTTTGAGAAACAGAAAAATTTTCTTTCTTTTAGATATATCTTGAGAAAGAAGAGTTTTAGAGGAAAATATCAAGAGACATTTCTTCTAAGGTCTTTTGTGGACTACAAAAAAGGTCTCTTTACATTTTTTAGTAAACCTACTGATTCCAGAGATATTGGCAAAATAGTATCTACGAATTTTTTGGACTTTATCTAATTAAACAGAAACATTTTTTATAGAGTTTTATTAGCTAAAAAAAGTTGTTTGTTCGTAAGAGGAAAATTCAACTTGTTCAACCCTACTTCCCCCTTTATACCTTTCAAGAAGAGAAGATCTACACAGCTTTCACAGAGAGTATGTCCACAAACATTAACCATCAACTTTAACGATGGATTTCTATATTTCGTTGTTTTGCAACGAGGACAAGCCTGATCCAACTCCATCTTGAAATTATTGTAATTTTTTACACCTCAAAATCCCTCTTCAATCATCCATCTGTGTAAATATCCTCTGAATCACCTGTGAATAGTCAATTCCCTTAGAACCATCAATTAACATCACTTTGAAGTTTCTTTCAAACACTTTTAGAAATACTCACTCTTTCACAATTTATTTTTACGTATCTCCAATGAATCAAAAATTTCCTTAACATTCCCTTAAATCTGAAAAAAAATCCTAATATCAATTTTCTCCTTCAAAAGACACGAAACAGTTAAATTATGAATTAAAACGTTAAAAAAATATTTAATGAACCTAACCTCTTCTTTCAACCTCTTTTATTTTCCTTGTTTCCAATAATAAATATCACTCATTCCGCAAAACTCAAATTTTTCCTGAGATTTTAAATGTCTCACGGATAATTAAATACAACATAATTAATTAAACCACTAAATAAATGATTGATCACATTGAAAAGAAAACCGTCAGAAAAACATTCACCCGGCAGCAGTACACCCGTACGGCCCGTACGAGTCCCGTGTAGAGACACGCTTAGGCAGACGGTATTTTGAAGAATTACATCAGGAGAACATGAACATAAAAGAGGTATCGCTTGATTATTCAGCTCAATCTTTTAAACTCCTGATCTCCTGGTATGTTCTCTTGAAATCGCCTATTTTCGGCATTAGCGGCGATTCCCGATAGATTCGTGGAAGAAACTCAATCATTTAGTTTTCCACTAGTGAAAAACCCTGAAGAATATTCAGAAAATTTCTTAACCCTCTCGAAAAATTCCCCTTTTCTCTCTAAATTATCCATTTTTTTTTTTTTTCATTGATGAAGATGTATCTTGAATTGCTGATGGATAAATTGTTAAAGAATATTCATTCACTTGAAAAAGTATGAAATATTGAAATTATTTTATGACATTGATTTTTTTTTTTTTTGCGAAAATAAAAAAATAAAAATGATGGAATTTATGTTGGATTTTTGGCGTCGATTATTCGCCGATTGTCAGACGCGGTTGGGAGTGGGGACTGGGGAGGGATAATATTTGGAAGTGTGATATGAGGTTTTCAGGAGAAACATTTTTTTGCACTCAATCTTGTGATTGCTTGTGCCAAGTAAGTACGTTCTGTACGTACGAAACCACGACGTTTCGGCGACGCTGTTTTTCGGCGTTGATACACGGAGTACATACCACTGAGGAGGTGAAAAACTATTGTTCGAGGGTAAAACAGAGTACTTTATTATTGTTGGAACCTACTAGATGCGACGAAAACAATAGCTCAGCTGATAAAACAGAATTTGAAAATTTTTTATGACATCTACCTTCATCATTTGGGACTTTTCAGAAGACAAGAAAAGACAGTCAAGACAGTTCGGAGCCAGAGCGTACGAACTCGTACGCAAAAGCTCAAAAAATGTTTTCCTCACTAGCAATTACACGTATGTAGAGATTAATTTATTAATTAAAATCTCCACTGAAGTATTTTGAAACCATTTTGAATAATAAATCGAATTATCATGGATTTTTAGAGAATAGAATGACATTCAAAGTGTAGATAACCTAGAAAATGTCCTCAACAATATTTACTTTGTATCTAGACACGGTTGCGACTATTCCACAATTATATAACGACAATAAACCGTTGATATTGTTGATGAAATAATGTGCAATCTCATGAAATTCATTGTTGACGATCTGTGGATTGAATTATGGAAATTGAGAATTTCTTTGAGAGATGCTGAGTGTAGAGGTCATTTTGGAGCATGAAGAATTATTTTTAAATCATTATTTATTTATCACAAATATAATTTAAAATGTCGAATGAACTATTCAATCCTGTGAAGGAATTCATCGAGTGAATAAGTTGATTATTTTGTGAATAACTCCCAAAGCACTAGATTGACAGCAAAATGTCAAGAGACCTCTTTTGCAGTTCGTGAAATTCCCTACAAAAAAGTTTCTCTGATAAATTCGTCTAAATCACCTCAATCCCTGTACTTTACAACCTCATAAACGTCAAATTTCTTTCCAGGTAATCTCAGACAAGGACTGAGAATCCTCTCAAAAACCTCAGAGACATCCCTCGTCCCCTCAATTACCCACATTCAGAATGTCTCGACGACTACAGAAACAAAAGCTGAGAATGTTCCAGCAAAGAAGGAAAAAATCCCTTACAGTCCCTTTCAGAACACCAGTAATATGGCAGAGTATGCATTAGCTCGTTTAGATGATATTCTAAATTGGGGACGTAAAGGATCCATTTGGCCACTGACTTTTGGCCTTGCCTGCTGCGCCGTGGAGATGATGCATATTGCAGCTCCCAGATACGATATGGACAGATTCGGAGTAGTGTTCAGAGCATCACCCAGACAGGCTGATGTTATTATTGTTGCTGGAACACTCACAAATAAAATGGCACCTGCTTTGAGAAAAGTTTACGATCAAATGCCTGAACCCAGGTGGGTCATCTCCATGGGAAGCTGCGCCAATGGAGGGGGTTATTATCACTACAGTTATTCGGTTGTCAGAGGGTGCGATAGAGTTATTCCTGTGGACATTTATGTACCTGGTGAGATATTAATCTTTTTTTTTTTTTGATAATTCCATAGTTTTTAAATTTTCTCGTGATTAGTTTTGTGAATATCTCTAGAATTAGTAGGTTGAGAGTAAAATGTCAAAAGACATTTTTTTTAAGAAATTGAATTTCCTACAAAAAAGCTCTTATTGTAAATTTCTTTAAACTTCTTCGTTTCGGAGATATTTACAAAACAATCTGATTATTCATCTCTTCATCATGATTTCCCTCCTTCTCGAGCAATTCATCGAATAAAATGAGAGATAAAAAAATTATTAAATTTTTAAAAATAATTTCAGGTTGTCCCCCAACTGCTGAGGCACTCCTGTACGGTGTTCTTCAGCTTCAGAAGAAGGTGAAGCGCATGCAAACCACTCAAGTCTGGTACAGGAAGTAATGAAACGATTACCTAGGATACAGTTATCACCACTGATTAAATAAACTTATTAAACTCGATGGATCGTTTTTGTAGTCACCAATTATAGTCGTAATCAAATCAACTACGATCTTTTATGTAATTAAAATGCAGTCGTACATCAACATTGCGACGAAATACTTGTAAAATTGAATAAATTTAAGATTGTTTTTTTTTTCTCCAAAAACAATCTTGACCATTTCTTCGTTGGTCCTTACGATATGCGCTACATTCAAAATACTCCTCATAGCCCGACAAATCACTCCGCGTTCGGTCTCGTGTAAATAAATGAAAGAAAATCCACATTATGGGAGTAACTGAGTATTTTAAATAATCCCCAATTATTTTCTTAAAAGTCAAATAAACTCAAAAAAATTCCAACTCCCAAAAAAGGATTTGAGCAAGAAAAATGACAATTGTTTTACGATTACCTATATTATTTTTATTTCATTTAAGGTAATTTCTTTATATACAACACGCCAGACCCTCAAACAATTTCCATTTCTTCATATTATTTATTTAAAACCCAATGAAATGAAGAATTGTAAATGTTCAAGTGGCTGAAAACGTTAAGGCCCCTTCAGGCGATCCAATTAACTGTTATTTTCTTTTCTTCTTTTATATAATAATTATGTATATTAATTACACGGCTTAAAACTATTGCTGGGCTCACTGGTAACAGAGAGAAAAAACAATTCCTCTGTAACTAGAGAGAAAAAAAAATATTACGAATAATGTACAGGAGGAAAAGTTTTTTTTTTTTTGAATATTTCTTTTTTCTGTTTAAAAATTCGACTATCAATCAAATTTGTACCATTCGAATTCAATGAATCCATTCGACTTATTACTTTTCTGAATGAGATATAGAGCTGCCTTTCTTTTTTTGTCTATGGAGAGTAGTGCAAGTCCATAATAATTTAAGTAGATTTGCAAAAATAAAAAATTGTTGGAATTATCACTTGCACGCGTTAGAGAATCGCTCTGGATGTTGAGGGGGGTGTACTACATGGTAGAGCTGGTATTGGTCCATCTGTCCAATTAATCAAGGTATGTTCAGGCATTTGGGAACTCTGAAAGTGATCTTTCAAGAGAGTTTGGGAGAATGTACAGTGCATCTGGAATGCCTCGTTTTCATGATTCCCATTGCCATTTTTATGATACAGATCTGCAATTATAAATAATATTTTTACATATTTGAATTTTATAAGGTAAAAAGAGTAGAAATTTAGATATATTTTTTTCCAACAAAGTATTAATTACCTTTGAGAATGGCTGTGGCCCACAATTGTACATGTACATCAGGGATTTTCGATGCCAGCTGCATGGCAGGTGTCACCATGTTCATCGACTCCCTCTCATTGAGTAAAGACAGGAAAATATGACCAAGAAGCACGAGACTACACGATGTTAGCCTGTTGAGATCCTCGGAGTTTGCCATTTTCAACGTTTCTCTCAAGTACCTCCTGAAACCGTCATTAAGCCCAATTTAAATCAATTCAATAATTAATTTCATTAATAAAATTGATTGTTCTAAAAATCTCTCGAGAAGAAAAAAACAGATTTGAAAGAATTCATAAAGAGGAGACTATTATCGGAAAATTTAACACAAATTAACAGCAAATGGAGAAAAGAAATGAAGTCTAGAAATTAAATAAACTTTCCTCAGAATTGTGAAAATAAAGAAATCGAAAACTCTTTAAATCCTCCCAAAAACTTACTTAGCCTCATTATATCTCGCCCCAAAGAACGCCTGTAGTCCCTGTACATAGTACGCCGCAGCCTTGAGCGAGTGTGAGTGAGGTGGCAAAGACTCTGGTTTAATCCTATCCAATAATTCATTAAGATCCTGATCCCGTTTCGTCCTCAAATAAACAATAGCCAGATTGAGATTAGCAAAAGTGCAAAGTTCCCTTTCAGTCGTTGTCCTCAGAGTGGCAATAAATTGTGCCTCAGCAGCTTCCATACAATTCATAGACATAGCATACAATCCAAGTAACGTATGCAATTGTGGTCCATGCCCTTGTAACAATCTCGTCTGTTTTCTGCACAGTTGACAAGCTTGTGCAATCTCAGTAAGTGCAACACTCTTATTTCCCATCACCAATCGACACATAACAATATGCTCAAGTAACATCAATTGAAAAACAGATAATATTGGTTTATTATCAACACTCTTGAGTTTTTCAATATGTGTCAATGCTTTGTCAGTGTATTTTTGTGCTTTTTCCATGTAACCAGCCTGCATTGAGTGCATAACCGTTACAAGATAAACTAATACATACAAATGTTCCTTTGGCATCCAAATAAACATGTCACCAATATTTGTACCAGAAACAGCATCATCTGTTGGCCACTGTGGTGACATTATTGTTTGTATACTTTGTTGCAATTGTTTCAAACACGGTTTAACACTTTTAACTTGTCCTGCCATTAGATAATGACACACTTGGAGCACGAGAAAAAATACTTTTAGGTATTCTTTCTGGTATATACTACCCTCCCACGTCTCCACACATCGTCCTGCTGCGTTCAGCAAGGGGTGAACTTCGTTGAACTTTTTGTCTATTAGAAGGAGCATACATCTGCTGAGGAGAAAGAGAACTCGAGTATAACTGGCGTTGTTCAGTTGAGCATAGTCGATGCCAATGTCTAGGAGGCCGTTTGCTGCTATAAAGTCCCTGGCAGACGCGTGCATTTGCTGGGGAAATGAATTTTTTCATTTTACTGATGGGAGAAATATGCAGAGATTTTTTCATAAAAATTTTCTGAATTTTGGATGAATGAATTAACGAGGTTTTTGTGGATATCTTGGGAGAGAAGGGGTTTAGAGAAATTTTGCTAAATACCTTTTTTATGAAGAATTTTGTGAGCTACAAAAGAGGTCTTTTAACATTTCTTGATTAATCTACGCGTTTTCGAGATATTGGGAAAAATAATTTTAGTTTTTGATAAATATCTCTGAATCTAATGCACGTATCCAAATCTAAAAAAAGATTTTTTATTGTAGCTCTCATTATTCTCCACAAAAAATGTCTTAACAAAAACTCCCCTCACATGTTCACTTTCCCAATAATTTATCACCATAAAACTTTTATTTTGTTTGTGTTTATAATACTCACTGCGAGTTGAAAAATGAGCCTGCAGTGCCAATAAACATTGTGCTGTGACAATTCAATAGCTCTCCTCAATATTGGCATGGATAAATTAGGATGATCCAGCTCTCCAATCATACTCGCAGCCTCGAACTTGACATCGTCAAATGTGTTTATGTTCTGACTCAATCCCCACTGCAAAGGTCGAGAGTACAGGTTAGGACATGCCAGAACCCATCAGCATTTCCCCACAAGCAATTAACATGAATATACCCATAACATATAGACATTTTAAACCCAAAATTAAGTAATCTAATTGATAATATGAATTACAAACCGCTTGCTCCAGGTGGTAACGCGCTAGATCAGTGTTTTTTGTGTGTGTTAGAAGTATATTTCCAAGCTGTAGATGAGTTCTTGCTTCCACACGAGCCGGTGGTTTGAAATAAAATACCGCTTGTAAACACTGTATACATGATTTTATATTTGGTGGATTTGAGGTACGAAAATTTTCAGCTAAACCCAAAAGTGAGAGATACCAAGCGTCCTGTGATGACGCCATTTTGACATTTCTGGCTGGAGTATATATGGGATGATGTGTGTTTGGGAGAGGATAATAGAAAGGTGTTGGTGGAGAAAAGGCAAGGAGAGAGAGATGCGCGCGCGCAACTTTTTGTTTTGACTTTTAACGGGAATTCAATGGAAAAATGTCACTCAAGGTCATTGAGATTTTATTCATTTTGTTTTGTTTTTTGACTCAATCAGATGTTTTTTTTTCAGGGGTTTATGGAGAATTTTCTATTGGGATAATTTGAGGAGAGAGATGTTGCAGTTTATGTGCAATCGTTGCGTAATTTTGCGCTCATTTGTGATGTTTCAGAGGTGCCAACTGATAAAAAAAATTGGGAGAAGGGAATTTTTGAGGGGAAAGTAAAAGTTGAAGTATTTTGTTGATTATCTTGAAAATCAGTGGGTTTAGGAGGAAATGTCTAAGGACCTTTTTTATAGGGTAGGAAATTGCAGACAAAAAATGTTCTTTGATATATTCCTCTAAATCCCTTCACTCCGAAGATATTTGCAAAATACATAATGTGGGAGGACAGTTTTGGAGCAGGAATTCATGTGAAAAATTTCGTTCATCTTATTTGGTGATTATCTCTAAAACTAATGTGTGTACCGAAAAATATCAAGGGACCTTTTTTTGTAGAATGCAAAATTTTCTACAAAAAAAGTTTTTTCATATTTTCCCCTAAACCTCTTTCCTTCGGAGATATCTACGAAATAACGAACTCATCTTCTGTCCTTCTTCAATTCACTAGTGACTTCTATTTATCAAGATTATTTTACAAATATCTCCGAAACTAGTGGATAAATCAAAAAATGTCAAAAATACTTTTTTGTAGTTTACAAAATTCTCTACAAAAAATGTCTCTTATTGTTTCCCTCTAAACTTCTTCCTCCCTGAGATATTCACAAACCAATGAACTCATCCCAAGTTTTTCACTCCACTATACAAAAAGGTCACTATATGCAACTTGTGCATCCTCTCGAGTTAATTAAAAATGGCGGTAGAATGGAAGAGTTTGTTGTTATTTGTGTGATCGAGGAATAATCATCAAAGTAAATTGATAAATAAGTGAAAGGTTTTTTTTAACAAATTGAAGATGACAATAAACATTGGAGCTAATTTGAGAATTCATAGACTAGGATTATGCATAACTGTAATTTTCCTGATTCTCTTGTACCTCTACGCAATTCGTCAGTCATCGTATCTCACATCAAAGTCCAGTGATGATTTTGTTTCGTTGAAATTGTTGTTGGCGGGTGCTATTAAAGCAGCTGAGGCTGGAGGGATTGAAGTCGTTGGAGTACACGACAAGTCTAAGCTGGGGATTGAGAGCAAGGGGAAGACCAAGGAGGGAATTGATGATCCTGTGACATTGGCGGATTACAGGTCACACTGTGCCATGTACAATTATTTATCTTCCACTTTTCCATCGGTCACAGTTATTTCTGAAGAGAGGAGCAAGGATTGTGATGAAGTGGCAAGACCCAGTGGCACTGAAGACTCGATGATTTTGGAACAGGTGGACTCGGGGTGGGATGTTGCTGTTGATCCAGAGCATGTGACTGTTTGGATCGATCCTCTGGATGCTACAAAGGAATATACAGGTGATTTTAGGGACTCTATGAGAATTTATTGACAGGGAAATCGTGATATCTTAGAATATGAGCGAGATTTTTATATCATGCTTCGATTCGGAGATATTCGACGATTACTACTATTCAATAATGAGTGGAATTCTCTTGTTTTATGATTTTATTAGTGAATTGAGGGAGTTAGACACTTTGTTCTCTAGATTTTTCTTTGCGACATTACAGAAAATTTGTTGGAATATGTCACAACGATGGTTTGCATCGCTGTGAAAGGAGTTCCAGTGATAGGAATTATTCATAAGCCCTTCGTTCCCAAGCAGACTTACTGGGCCTGGACTTTCCATGGATCTTCCAAGAATTTACAAAGTTTCTCTTCTGTAAGTATAAATCATCATTAATTTACGAGAATTGGCCAGAAGACCTTATTTATAGAAAATTTTCTCAACTACAAAAAAGTTTTCTTGACATTTTCTTCTCAAGTCCCTCATTCACGAGATAAATGCATACTTGTGGAGAAAAATGTTTCAATTACTCTTCAAATTTTGATTGTTATCAAATTATTGTTTTCTTCATTCACAGAAAAAAGTACCGAGGGATCCAATCTTGATTGTTTCAAGGTCTCACGCTGGAAAAGTGCAGAATGCTTCAAAAACAGCCCTAGGAGATAATGTAAAAATAATATCAGCTGCAGGTGCTGGATATAAATTTCTGGAAGTTGCTGTTGGTAATGCCACTGCATACGTTCATATGACAGCTATCAAAAAGTGGGATGTGTGTGCTGGAGCAGCCATTATCAAGTAAAACAGCACTATAATTCAATCGAAATAATCTCAATGGGACGATCCTTTCAATTGAATGATATTTATGAGAATGATAAACACATTTAGACATCTCCATAGTGTGAAAAGGTTAATGAGGTCAATCAACATAACTCATCGTTCTAATAATCAAATTATCTCGTTAATGAGTAATTTTACAATAAATACCTGAAATATCACAATTGCAAGGATTGTCTCATTTTTAAGAAATCCAAGAATTATTTAAATAACGGAGTAATTTATTTAAGGGCACTCGGAGGTACTGTATCCTCACTATCAGGTGATACTCAACTAGATTTTGGTGTTACTGACTCAATGGTCCTCGAAGAAGGCCTTCTAGCGACGATGAGGAGTCACAAGTGGTACCTGGACAAATTCAACAACATTTGAAATTCGTTTATCTCATTCCATCATGGATAAACATGCCCAAATCATCAACTGACTTCCTGTCATCATCAAAACTAGTCACATTTATATCAATCATCGTAATTTTAATTAATATCTCAATATTCCAAGAAATCTAATTTTTAGAAGAAATAAAGTACAAAAATTTCTTCCTTGCAATGTAATTAAAATTTTATAATTTATCATTCAATTATGAGCTTTTTTAATCAACTGTGATTCATTAAAAAAGCTTCAAGTGATGAAATCGATAGAATAAAACAGATGAGAAAAATGAAAGAAAAAGAATTCATATTTTTTTAAAATGTATTTATCATATGTTTTGGTAGGGGGGACAGGTGTCATCACCTGATAAAAAACTTCGATTATAGCCATTAGGAAAACATAACCTCCGACCACCTTGACACCTCATAAAAAACAATATTTAGTAGATGGATTAGTAATAGAAATCATTGGAAATGATAGATCTTTTTTTGTACCAATGGAATAGATATTTTCCAAATTTATCAACGTTCTATATCTACTGTGTTGTTACGTCCGTTTTTGTTGTCATTGGAACGTATATTTTTACTGCAGAGAGGAGAAAAAAACAAAAGGTTTGAGTTACAACAATTTGATTAATTAATAAGACAATTCATGAGATTCGAAGTGTATTATTTCACACTTTTCTCGATCAGAAATTAAAAGATGACCAAGTTAAAGAGTTTGGTCTTCAGGCACGTTATAAGTTGGCAAAACAGAAAGTTATTGAGCAACGATTGACACCTGAACAACAATTACAAGAGAAAAGGTATGTATTGTTGCAGTAATGATATTTCTTTAAATTTTCTCAGGTATTATGTCAATGCAATCATCGCGAGAATGATCAAAAATCAGTTGTTCTTGTCTTGGGAAAAATGCCAGAAAATCGTTTTTGTAGCAAAGAAAAATTTCTACAAAAAATGTCTTTTAACATTTCAGAATAAAATTATTTATTACTGTCAAACATCATAAATTGATTAATTATGTTTTAATATTTTGTTACTAATTTTAATGATTTTGAGGGAAATTTCAAAAATTTCTTGTCAGTTTGGAGTCAAATGAAAAATCAGATGAAATCAATTGAATTGTTATCATTTCGTTTCGTTTTATTTGATGGTATTTAATCATTTTCATCCTCAGGTCAGAATCTGAGGCACTAGCAGCAATTCATAAATTACTGCAAGAACGAAAAGACATGTTTCCAGATGCCACGATGGACGATATTAAAAGTCAATTGAGTCTGTACAAATTGACGGAATAGTTTAATCGATATTTATAAATGAGGGCACAACGTAAAGATTTTAAAAAGGCGATTGTTACCAAAAATTTGTACTCTTTACATCACATTCTATATAACTATTTCATCAAATCTATCATAACTATCTTGAACAGAATAAAAGTGAATTATAATTGTTTGAATTATTTTCGACGTCACTGACATGTCGATTATGCCCCAGATGATTCAAAATGATTTTTAATATATCTCTCAAAGTATCAATTTTTTTTTTTTAAATATAGAAGACTATCCCTAAATCCCTTAACTCCAAAAATATTATTTCTTACGAAAAATTCCTTTCAACCCTCCCAATCAGAAGGTAACCCTAAAAAAATCCTAGGAACTCTCTAAATCCATTTCAAATTTTCTCCCCCCAAAATACTGAAATTCATCAAAGATGTCGCTGAAACCTCCGCCATCTTTGCTTATCAGTGTCGTGTTGTTCTTCTCACCTGTCAGCAGTCTTCAGCTACCCCCTTACTCCAGTTGACTCGAGTGAACTATCAACCCCCTCAAAAAGTGTAACGATCATTAGCCCGACGCCAAAACAAATCACCAAGCCATCCTCAAATGTTGGAAATTCCCCTCAACACTCTAAACCAGTTAAATCACCACCCACCAACCTCCCTCCCAGTCTAACCTCCCAATCATGTAACTCGATAAAACAAATTAAACCACCATTAAATCTCCCCAACAATGTTCTTTCCAATCGGTTGGCCACGAGTTCTGAACACCCCTTCCTCCTCCTCCATAACCGCGATCACTTGCAACCGTGACAAGATCCTCTTCGCCATCCTCTCGCGCACCTCCCTAGCCATCTGGTACTGCAAGCCCTGTGTGCCCATCGTCTTCAGTCGTCGGACCGCCAACTGTCTTGATAAATACGGAGAGAACACTCTGGTCCAATGGAGACCAGACTCCTCAATGTTGGTGGTAGGCACCTCAGACAGTTATCTCCTCTTCTATCGCCTCTCAGACACCTCTGGAGAGTCTCGTGGTCTCTACGAGCAGAAGGACTCACCTGTGACGAGCCTCCGAAGAGACTCTGCAGAGCTCTTCATCAAGGAGATCATTCCCTCTCTGTCACTCGTCTTCGTGATGCCCGTATGGATTGATGGGGGTATCAGTTCCCTAGTCTGCATCAGAGATGAACTGATGGTGGCCACGAAAACTAGTCACATTGTCAGACAACGGTGGGAGGGAACAGCCAATCGAGATTACTCTCTTGATCTCAGAAGGATCCCCTTCAGCATCGATCAGCAGATTTCAACTCCTGCTCTACCAATCACTGAGAACAACGTACATGTCACTGATATCGAGTACTCTCCACTTGTTGGGGGCTTTGCAATTGTTCTCAGCAATGGAAAAGGTGCATTTTTGACAGCTCAATCACTCAAGTTTGATCCTAATCAGGTGCAGGGGATTTGGGCTAGGTACCTGGATGATGCAACTTGTGCTGCGGTCAATCATAAATACAGATTGATTGCTTTTGGTAGAGAGAATGGGGAAGGGGTGGTTTATTATGTGGATGAAACTACTGGAGCTCTTGAGGTGTCTCATGTGCTAAATCTGTCCTCGAAGGATTATCCAGGGAAACCTGGAAGGGTCAAGTGCATCAGATGGACTCCTGATAGTTGTGCTATTGCATTGGCTTGGGAGAGTGGGGGATTGGCGATTTGGAGTACCTTTGGGGCATTATTGTTGTGTACACTCAAGTGGGATTATGGATTGCATGTGGATCTGGGGAGGGACAATCCTCTGCAGGTCAGGACTATGGAGTGGAGTGCTGAGGGGTATCAATTGTGGATGCTCAGGGAATCGCCTGGAGGGGCGACTGAAGGGGTGGAGAATGGAAATGGGGATGATGGTGAGGGGAGGAAATCGGTGGTGCAACTGGATTTTGTCAAGAGCCCGCTGACTGTCAATCCATGCATGGTAAGGGATGAATTGAAAAGAAGAAAAGTGAGGTTTAGGTTTAAGTAGTACTCTGAGATAAGGGTAGAATAGATTTTATGATTGTATTGGAGATATCTTGAAAGAGAAGGGGTTTAGAGAGGTATTTTTGAGATGAGGTATTTGGGGAAATGTGTCGCGACGGGCAGAAAAATCCTTTATTTTTTTTTTTGTATTGAGATGTCAAATTGGTAGATGAGGTAATAAAAATCTGTTTATTATCCAATATTTTATTAATTTCAAAGTTAAAAACGGAGCATTCATTTGTCAAAAAATATTCTCAGGGACATGGACATTTGTATCTTCAAGGAGAGGATCGTCTGTACCTGAATTTAGGTGGTGTATCGGCAGACACCCCTGGATTTCACCTGACCAATGACCTGCCGAATGATCCATCATCACAAACTCTAGCTGGATCGAAACAGTGGCTCGTCGTGCCAATTCCCAGCACCTACACAGGCTCCAACTGGCCAATTAGAGTGAGTATTGTATATTAAATTAATCAAAGGCATGCGCTGAATTATTATCATGCAAAGAGACTGCTTGACAATGCTTTCAACCGCATATATAGTATACTGCGATAGATAACGAGGGGTTGAGCATAGCTGTGGCTGGAAAAACTGGTCTGGCTCATTACTCGTTGCAATCCAGGAAGTGGAAGCTGTTTGGAAATGAGACCCAGGAGAGGGACTTTATCGTCACTGGAGGATTGCTCTGGTATCGAGGCTTCATGATTGCTAGCAGTTATTCGTTGCTTGAGGACAAGGATGAGATTAGAATCTATCCGAAGGATACGAGACTGGATAATAGCTATGTTAGGTCATTCCGAATGCCTTCGCAGGTGCTTCTTCTGAATACTATGAGGGAGAGACTTCTTACATTCTGTGCTAATGGACAAGTCAGTATTTTCGATATGGCACTTCAAGGAGATGAAGGTAAATAAGAGAGTGAAATTATTATAATTGTAGTAAATTTTTGTGGAATTTCAACTCAATTCTTTCCAATAATTTATCAAACTATTCCTACAGGTTCAGGAAGTATCGAACTGACTCGTACTCAGACCGTCGATATTTCCGGCCTTTGCGTGCACCCCGCTTGCGTCGTATCTGCAACCTTGACCACAATCCGCGCTGAAACAGCAGGTAGTCATCCTCACCCTGAGAGTCTTCTCCTCAATGTCTCAGGTCGCCTCCTGATGGTCCAACGTGAGCACTGCACAGACAACACCGAGATTCTTTTCACCTGCTCGGCTCCCAACGTCCTAGCCTCTTGCGTTGAAAACGTCTGGGTGCCCTCACGTTCTCGTCGAGACAAGCCCCACCTAACCGAGGCCCTCTGGCTCTTTTGTGGAGCCCACGGTATGCGAGTCTGGCTGCCTCTCTTTCCTCGTAATCACCAAGACAACGCTCACACCTTCATGTCAAAACGCATTATGCTACCCTTTCACTTACGCATTTACCCTCTAGCAATCCTCTTCGAAGACGCAATTCTCCTCGGTGCAGAAAACGACACAGTCCTCTATACCTCCGACACAAACTCCCCCTTCTCCCTCCCATTTTCCCTCCTCGAACTCACCTCCCAAGTCTACCTCCACCAAATTCTCCGTCAATTAATCCATCGAAACTTGGGCTATCATGCCTGGGAGATTGCCAGATCCTGCGCAGCACTCCCCTACTTTCCTCACTCCCTCGAGCTACTCCTCCACGAGGTTCTTGAGGAAGAGGCAACAAGCAAAGAACCCCTCCCTGATGCTCAGCTTCCCTCAATAGTGGAGTTCATCAGGGAATTCCCCGGGGTTTGGGCAAGAGCTGTCGTCCAATGCGCAAGGAAAACAGAAATTGCTCTTTGGCCTTATTTATTCTCTGTTGCTGGACCTCCAAAGAAACTTCTCCAGGATTGTTTACAAAGGCAGCAGCTAGACACGGCTGCTAGTTATTTGATTATACTCCAGAATCTAGAGCCTTCGACAGTCAGTCGACAACATGCGACATTGTTGCTTGATGCTGCATTGGAGCAAGGAAGATGGGAATTGAGTCGTGATTTAGTGAGATTCTTGAGGGCTATAGATCCCAATGATGTTGACTCTCCTAGGAATTCATGGGGAGGATCTGCTAAGCTAGCTGGACCACAACCAACATCTCCAGTATCTCCTCACGAAGAGGATCTTTCGCTTGTTCTTGGGACAATGCAGGTATCGAGGAGCAGGAGTTACAGTACTACTGCGACCCCAAAAGTTCAGTATGATGGGTCGACGAAGGAGCCTTCTCCAGGTGCTTCAATGCTCGAGAAGACTAGAAATGCAGTCATGAGA
Source organism: Coelinius sp. EB29 (assembly GCA_035578325.1). Lineage (NCBI taxonomy): Eukaryota > Metazoa > Arthropoda > Insecta > Hymenoptera > Braconidae > Coelinius > Coelinius sp. EB29. The sequence continues at coordinate 3,547,178 of JAOZGT010000008.1, forward strand.
AGGAAGAAGTCTCTTCCGAGTGTCAAAGCTGAGAAGACTGAGAGCAAAGAGGGATCTGCTGAAGAGTTCTTTATCGATGTGATCCTTCAGAGACACGCGAGGAGGTTGTTATCGGCTAGGAGACTTGCTGATTTAGGAAGATTCGCTGCTAGACTTGATTTTCATTTGGTGACGTGGCTGGCAAGGGAGAGGGAACGTGCTGCAAGGATTGATGACTTTGTGGTGGCTTTGAAAGCTGTTCATGAGGACTTTTCGTTTCCTTATCCGACAGTTTCGTTGTCAAATCTTCAGAAATTCAGGAAAGCGAGTCATGTGTCTTTGAAGTCGAGATCAGTGAGTATGGAGATGAACTTTGCTGAGGGACAGAGTCTGGAGCCAGTGACGAGTTTTGGGGATTTGCCTCCTGACAGTGGATACACTAGCTTACCAAGCTCGCGACCACCTTATGGGAGCTTAGTGTCACCTGTGGCGAGTCTGGAGACTCAGTTTCCAGTGGCTGAAGCAAAACTTACACCGAGGATGATGCAAGATGCTACTAGTGTACTCAGTGATACTTCTACCAATTGGAGGGATGATGTCGAGTCTATTGTGGGTACTGTTTGCTGGGTGGATCCTGTGGAACCTACTGAGGTGCATTCTGCTTCGAATTGTGGAGCAAGTAGCAGAGCTGAGGTGCAACTGAGGTACTTGCTGCAGCTGTTTCTAGAAGCTGGCTGCGTCGGGTGGGCTGCAGTGCTCGCGACAATTCTCAGGGATATTTCAGCAATGGCAAGGAGTATCAGGGCAGCTCACGCCCCCATGCAAACCATCGAGAGTATCATCAACCTCAGAGACGGACTCTTGATGCTCACGAAATGGTCAAATTCAGAATGTTTAGGATACAGGAATTTCACTTCTGGACTCCAGGCCCAAACTTCATTATTAAATCGTCTGATTGTCATGAAGCAACAGCAACAGGTTCAGAATCTTCAGGAGCATCACCAGGAGGTGCCAGTAAGTCCTGTCCCCAGTCCTGCTCCTTCGTTCGGCAGCAATCAGAGGAACAATGTCAGTAGATCCAGGAGATCTTCTATTAGTCATGCTAGCACTGCCACAACGACCCTCGAGGAGGAGAGGGGGGATGTCTTTGAGGGGGAGGACAGTAGCTTCAGGGGAAGCTACGGAAATCTCAGTGGGGTGGAAAAAGAAGCTCACTCACAGAGTTGCAGTATTTCGTAAAAATGGAACGAGTTCATATGCAAAGTGGTCCAACACTTGTCAAGTCAACTCAAGTCTTCTTTGCGTCTTTCTGCAATATCTTGAAATCAACAAGAGTTGGCAAAATTTTTGTGAATCCTGACAAAACTGACATCAGAATGGGAATGAGTTGGACCGCTTGAAAATTTCATTAATGAGTTATTGGAAGTGCAATTGTTGCTCAATTTTTTTTGTGCAATCCGATGACCGAGTTCGGAAAGTTGCAGCTGTGGCCCTGATCTTGTATTATTGTAATTAAATGGGGTTCGAAGGGGGAGGGGGTACAGTTACACGCAATGTAGAGGATTGACCTTTGAGTGACAACGTCTAATCGAGGACGAGTTACACGGTTAATTGGCAAATTATGATGTGAGAAAAAGTTTAGATTCTCGATGATCCTTGATCCAGAGGTGAGTGAATGAAAAGGATGTGAGGGAATTTTTTCAGTAGTAAAGTCGTTATTCAGAACGGAACAAAACAGAATAGTTTTTGATGTGAGATTATTTTGAGGATAAAGTGTTTTAGAGAAAAATGTTAGACGAATTTTTTTTTGTAAATTTATCCAGTCGCAAAAATAAGTCTCTTAATATTTCTTTCTAAAATCACTTGTTTTCGAGATAAAAGCCCAAATAATGAAAGAAATGTCAAATTATAGGATTTACTAAATAAATTAGAGGGAAATGAAAAATTTGAAACATTTAGAGTCGAAATAAAAAAGTCAATGAAAAGTCACGACTAAATTCATAAAAATGAAGAAATTTTCTTGTTTTTTCTCTTCATTTTTTTTGTGTTTGTACAGGAAATTAATTTAAATATGTTCACTTAAATTTTTTTCCTACTAAAAATTTGATTATGGAAGAGGAAAAATTTATATATAAATGATCTTTCAATTGAGAAAACGACAATCTCGGATAATTTAAGAAATATGAATCCCTCAAAACCATTCAAAATCTGTGTTCATTGTTGTCGATTAAAGAGAGTTCGATTAGAAATATGTAAATAACATGTTCAATTCACTAAACTCAAAAATTTCTCGAAAACTTTGAAAAGAATTTGTTTGTATTAAATAATTTTCAAGAAAGAGAAAAAATTCAATTTTTTGCTCGATGGAAATTGATTTGCGATGATACAGGGTGCGTGCGAATTTACAGGGAATTAAAATCAATGACAAACTTATTGTCCCGGCACATGACGATATTAATTCATCATACTCCGTATGTGAGTTTTCCGGATCTTCCGACACTTCGATAATTGCTCACTAGATATAATCATTGAGAATCAAATGTAAGCAAAGAGCTCGAGGATTTATTTGTGAATGATTTTTTATCAGTAATTAGTTGACCAATTGAGTCATGATTCGAGATAATGTAAATTCAAATATCATTCTTATCTCGAGTCTTAACCGCAATAATTGAATAAGAGAATTGATTATATGACTCTGTATGTATGTTATATATTATTGAAGCCTAACGGATTATTTATAGAATGAAAAAAATTGTACCAATATGTAGTTAAATGATTACAAAATATATTTAAACATATTTTCACAGAAATTGAATGTCTATTCACTCTTTCGACGCTTACAAAGATGGCAGAAGAGGCGAAAAAAAATGGTTAATTCATCATTATTTTCTCTCATCTGGAGATATGTTCCACAGGTTACTATTCAAAGAAATGTTTGACAATTCTTTTTCCCCCACTTTTGAAGATGTTTCTTCTCATAACGAAGATGCACAGTTTTACAGATTATTTTGTAAATTTCTCTGAACCTCATCGGTTTAGAAAAAAATGTCAAAAGAGGTGGTTTAAAATTTTTCTCTGAATCACCATAAATTTGATTTTTGAGCAAAATAATTAACAAGGAAAGATGAAAACAGATGCATTAATCGACGATATCACAGCGATTACCAGCCAATTTCATCACTTATTTTTATGGTTCAATTTTTATAAGTGATACCACTTCGGAAGACGCTAGATGTACATCGGAGTAAACGGCGATGACGTCCTATGGTGAAAGCTGAAAAGTTGCTGAGACTGATGAAAAAGCCTTGACTCAGGCTATCAAAGAACTGCTGTCAGTTGCTTTCATATGTAAGGATATCAATTCCACAAAATATAAAAAAAATGTTGAAGATTATGAGGTGATAATTATATCTAATCAGTTTAGGCCTGATAACCCGGATTGTATGGGGCCTGTTTTGTATAAGCTTCCTGTGTGTAGGGGGGCGGCTGAGCTGGTAGTGATGAAGCTAGAAATTTAAAGAGAAAGAAAAAATTCAAAAATGATTGAAAAAAAATAATAATTCCTCAGAAAGAATTCTACGGATGAACAGGAAAAATTTGGCGACTGACGTTATCATCCTGATTAATTTTTTATAAAATCCAAACCCATAGATAATTTTTGTTTGCCCAATTCATCTTCAATAATCAATTACCTGTTTGAAGAGATGGATAAAGTTGTGCCTGAGGTACTTGCACATTACCAGGTTGCACTTGTACTGTGACGACTGCAGGTGTGTGAACTTCTGGAAGAAAATTGGCATTAATTCGTGACCCAACCAAAGTATCCAAAAACAAATTGAATGAAAAAAGAAGATAACTCATAAAATAGGAGAAAAATGTGTCAAGGGTATTAGATATCATGTCACTACTCAATTCTTGCCAATTATTTTTTATTATACGAAACATATGTCATGAGATTATATAATTTGAGCATACAAAAGATACTTTTTTCATTAGAAAATATATATTTCAGAGGAATGTTTGATTGTTATAAGTACCACAATTAATACACAATGTGTATGGCTCATTTAGAATAAGACTTTAATCACAAATTCATGTTTGTTCTCTTCAGGTTTGACTCAAACATTGAATACAAATGATTAGTATCGGTATGAAATTTGACCTCCAGAGGTGTCAACTAAAGTTGAAAAATAATATCTTTAATATTTCAAACAAATGTCTTTTTTGTGCTCGCAGATTTTAATGTATCAAAAACCGGTTTGTCCAACTACTCTTGCGTTTACATATCAGGTACAGTAGACTCTCGTTATAGTCGAACTCATGGGGCAGTAGGGGAAGTGAATTCGGAGAATTCGACTATATTTTTCTGTCACCACCACGCACTTCGAATTCGAGAGAAATTTATTTTTCGGCTTTATTTCTCCTGTAATTCTATATGTCTCACCAGAGAGAACAATAGATTGTTTACATCTTAGGGCCCGAAAGTGATAGAGTGGGGGAAGCGTTAATCTTCGAATAAATCGATATGAGGAGAAGTTCGACTATAACGAGAGTGCTTATAACGAGAGTCTACTGTAATAAATTCTGTGGTGAAGTGATAAAATTTTTAAACTGAATCAGTCGATCTTTCAAATTTCGTTGCATATATTGTATTATCTCACGTATCCTATCCTCTAAATAGATCATTTTGAGATGGATCATTAAAAAAACTTTTTTCTGGAAATCTACAGATGATTTCAACGAGACGATTTCAAATTCGACTGATTCTGTTTTACCACTTCATTGCATATCATATCTTTTTATTCCTACTCTACTAGTAATTTTCATGAATGATCCTCTAAAAGAAAATTGATGATTGATGAAGTAATCGTTTGTGTACCAGTAGACAATGACTGTCTCTCTCTCTCTCTCTACCTAAAGAGGAGTCTCTTAAAACTAATGGAATGCATCAAAAAAGCTATAAAAATCAATTATACAACGACGACTAATGAAATATCGTCTTTTTTATAATCTAACAATACGAGAGCGAAAAATATTAAATAGAAATAATGTTTATATTAAGTTGATACTCGATGGAGTGAGGATTCAAGCCATTGGGGGTTCTGAAAAATAATTTTCGGATCAGTCCATTTGTTACGATTGTCATTACACAAATGAGGATTGAATCGTGAGGACACTCAAAGCTTTTACGATACACTGCCACAATTATTGTTATTTTTTGGATTACTTCATACATACTGTTTAGAAAGAGAGGTACTCACTTCCGTAGACGGTACCACGGTGACGCCTCCTGTACCATGGACAGCATGAACAGCACAGGCAGGAGATGCAGAAGATTATTAGTGATACAACGACAATTACTCCAATGACCGCAGGGATAATAATGAAGATTCTGAAGAAGAGAAATTTTTCATTGTTTTCTTGTCATGGAGAAATCAAACTCAAATGACTATTGTATAATCAATTAAACTTTGTACCCAGTCTTGAGTGCGAAATCTTCGGCATCACAACAGTAGGCAGAACCATCAGTTCTGAGGCAGCAGTATTCCTTATCATTGCTGTCGAATAGTCCTGGACAGTGAGCCAAGATCTTCTCTGCGATATTAGAGCTCGTACCGAGATTGCAGTCCATTCCTGAAACAAAAAAATATGAGAGTCAAACTCTCGCAACTTGATTGTTGCCAGTAGATTTCCTCAACTACCATTTTATGATTAGATATAAGGAGAAATGAACGACAAATGAGTGAAATAATAAAATGTGAGGGGGAAGAACCATTGAATGACAGAATTCTGAGAGCTCCTGTAATATGAGGTGTTACGTGACTCCAAACACTGCAGCCTGATTATAGTTGAAATTAAAATAGAGAAAATAATATTACGTTATATGTAGTCGAAGTCATGGGGGAATTGGAGAAGTGAATTCGGAGAATTCGACTATATTCCTCTACCCCCCACTCTGACACCAATTTCTGGGAATCTCAAGAAGATAAGAAACAAAATGTGCACGATATGAAGGCCGAGGGAAAAAGAAATACGGCAATACTCACATCAGAGAGAGCGAATTTGAAAAAGAGTGGGAGAAGCATTGATCTCTGAAAAAATCGATACGAAGGGAAATTCCACTATGGCGAGACTCTACCCCTCGACCTTCAAAATCAATCGTATAATTTCCCTCATATTCCCCTGTGTAGCAACGATCGGGATAAGTTTTGCTCAAGAGTTTCTTGCTCCAAAATTATGCGCCAAACTTATCCCTCACGTTGCTACACACAAAAGAATCGTGAAATTCCGATAATTTTGAAGGCCTTGGGATATTCCAACCGATAATGAGTGAACTCATGAGATATCAACGAGATTCTCATAAGGATTTGTCCCCGGTATAGCTATTTGATTATCAGAATTACCATTACTCCTCTAATCCATGAGTTTCGCAACTTTCTCGGACGGTTACACCATTTTATTGAAGGATGTTTATTGAAACCAAATACAGAAGATGGTGTATAAATATTCGAGGAAAACAAACAGAATGAATTGCATTCACTGCACTGAAACTTGATTCTATATGCAAAATTTGAGGTTTTAGCATATCTTGTTTGTTATTCCCAATACCTACATAATTCGAGTTTGGATTTTAGAAAATTTTTGAACATGGAGTGAGATTTTGAAGCAACAAGAATAAGATATGGGGCCTGTGATCGTCAGTTATTGCGCACTCAAATTCTCATGGTCAGGAGAATAAAAGGTGTTCTCTATTGCCAAAAATCGATGATTTGGGCTTCTGCGTTTACTTTCGGAGGACAATAGAAGGTCATGTGGGAATGTAGGGGTACCGGAAGGTCAGTGGAGGTATCACACGATTAAATACCTCCAGAAAAGTGAATGTAAAAATTTAGCTACCTTCAGACTCCGAGGATATTCACCGGAAACAGATGGCCAAGTGAAAGTTTATAACTTTACAATTGAATTTATAACTATCGAAAATCGTTTTTCCACCATATCTTTACGTTTCAAGGTCTCCACAGTCGTCCTGGACTAATAAAAAAAAAATGTCTGTATGTATGTCGGTGTATGCGACAATAGCGGCTCGGCCCACCAACTCCATACTCATAAAAAGCCTTGTAACAACAACCCAAATAGTAATTTTCACTTTCTAGAGTTTGGGAAGAGGTGAATACCAATTCTTTGACCAGAAAAAATGAAGAACAGTAAGGAAGAACTTTTTGTTAACGATTTCTTGCAAACGAATGGTTTTTCCAATTGATGCGTTTTCCAGTAATTCAACCCTGATTAGATTTTGGGTAAAATTAATTCGATTGTTTCTTAGATTTTCTAAAAAAACGTGAAAAATACGATATTTCGTGTAAGCAGGTAGTCTTCTGGTTATTCTTCACTTATTGAGTCAGGAAAAGAGTCTGGCCATAAAATCTCATGATAATCAATCGCGTTCGCTTCAACCGGATGTGACGTGTTTTATCCATCTCCTGATTATTTCAATCTCTTTTTTTTTTCTCTCTCTTTAAGATTCGTAATCATAAACGGATGACGCACGCGTGGGGCGATACATGGAACTGTGTAACGGGCGTTTCTCGGAACATAAAACAATGATCTTGGGATGTCGGACTCGATTACGCGTATTACCACTTCTTTTTATGAAATGAATATATCTGAAACACAAATGCACATGTTTATTTTGATTTGTTGAACTTACCTTGGACTGCTGTAACACCCAACGCAATCAGGAGGATCAACACTGGTCGATACATGATTTTGTGCGATTTTTTTTCAATGGCAGTTGATCAGTACTTTGGTTGAGTTTGGTTCAACTCTTTGTGGAAGAGTACAAATGGAAGAAGCGAAATTCAATACAATACGCAGAAAGAATCACTCCTCGACTGACTGACTCATGCGTTGGGCCACCGACTCGGTGGCTCTGAGTTTTTACTCTTCATATCTGTTTTATCGAGTGAGAAAAATTGCCTGGGGGAGGTGATGTAGGGAACTTGCTTATTCACAGAAGATATTCGAGTCAATGAGGTATTTTGCATCGAAGAAATACATATAAAATTATTATAAAGACCTTTTTTGCAGATTTTTCTTTTAATCTTGCCATTCCTCTTGGATTTCGAGATAATTTTTCGAATAAAATTGACCTATTATCGAGTCGACTCAAACTGTTTTACCACATCCTGCTTAAAAAAAAATTGGTGATTTATAATCACAAGAGATGCCACTAGTTTATTAGGGATTATTGCGAAGCATGGTCCTCTCGATGTCTGGTCATTATTCCCCAATTTTCGGTATTATTTACGTCTGTTCCAAATAAACAATCGACTCGATTGTTGTTATTAGTGAATAAAACTCTCGGAATGATAGTGAGTTGATAATTTTGAGGAATTTTTTGATTATTATGGAGGTGACACGTGAAAGTGAGTAAATAACAGAATATTTTCAATGAAATATTTTTTTCTTAATAATGTAAATCAATTCCTTTTAAGATTTTCAAGAGGTTCTTCAAGAACTCGATGATATTCTGACAAAAGCTACATTTCTGGGAATTGATGGTGAATTTACTGGATTGAATTCTGGACCAGAGGCTAAGGCCTTCGACACACCTGCTCAGTACTACCTGAAGTTGAGGTCTGGTTCCATGGATTTTTTACTTGTGCAGTTTGGACTCTCTGTATTCACTTATGACACTGAAACCAACAAGTGAGGATCATTTTAAAAGTCATTTATTTCACAATATCCCATCGAGAATGGTGCTTAGGAGAATCTTGAAAAAAACCTTTTTTGTTGGCTTCAAAAAAGGTCTTTTGACATTTTTACCTAGAATTACTCGTTTCTGAGATAAACCCATTGTTTACACAGGTTTTCCTATCCTCTTTTAATTTCAATTTTTATAAATTTATTCCAGATACAATCAGAGAACGTACAATTTCTACGTTTTTCCACGTCCCTTGAATAGATCAGCTCCAGACTGTCGTTTTATGTGTCAAGCCTCGAGTATACAATTCTTAGCTAGTCAAGGATTTGATTTCAACAAATTATTCACTAAGGGAATTCCATACTTGACGACCACTGAAGAAGAGAAGTTATACAAACGTTATGAAGAGAAGCAGAAGATGAGGGAGGATGGATTGGAGATGATTCCGATATCAGAGGAAGACAAGCCTCAGATTAACGATATTTGGTGAATTATTATTTAGTATCTGTAGTGAATTAGTAACATATTTCAAATTGCATGAAAAATATTTTCTAATTATTCTTTCATCTCGGTAATTGGTGACTTTAGAGGAAAGTGTCAAAAAATTTAATCAAATTAGCCACTCAACTTTTCACTCAATTGGAATTTGAAATATTTTTTAATGATTCATTTATCTTGACAGTATGATCCTTTAGGAGGAATTGCCAAAAGCCCTTTTTTTTAGCTGAAGAAATTTTGTACAAAAAAGGTCTCTTGATAATTCCTCCTAAAATCCCTCATTAACAAGATAATTCCATATATTTAAACTCATTTAACGTGTCAGCTTGAACAAATTCATTTTCGTCAATTTTCTAAAGTTTTTACTCTTTTTATTTTAGTAATAAAATTGACGAATTCCTCGAATCCGAAGCAGAAGAGCTCTTGATCGAACGCTGCAATGGCTACATAAGGAGATTGACCCACCAAGAGGTACGACAGAGGTGGCCCACCAGAATTCGTCTGGAGAGTAGAGTCGATGGAGGATCTCAAAACTTGATGGTGTATAAGAGGGGATCTAAGGAAGAAGAAGAGAAAAAACAGAAAGAACGAAATGAAAAGGATCAGATGGAAATGAGAGAAGCTGTTGGACTGAGTGCATTACTCAGAAAAATTGCTGATTCTGTGAGTATTTTTCTATTTTCAATTCAATTTTTATTAATCAAATTTCCACTGTTTTCTCTAAAAATGAAAAGTCCATTAGAATAATTCAAATATCTTCAGGACAAAGAAGTTTAGAAAAAAATTGTAATCTTGATTTTTTTATTTCTTTCTTCCAGGGAAAATTGATAGTTGGACACAACATGCTCCTCGACCTCTGTCACATAGTCCATCAATTCTTCGGACCTCTTCCAGAGAGTTATTCAGAGTTTAAATCCCTCATCCATGGATTATTTCCAAAATTGATAGACACGAAGGTCTTTTCCTCTCTTGCACCATTCAAGGATCTCATACCGTCCTCCATTCTCAATCATATGTTGGAGACTGTGAGGAAAGATCCATTTGTAATCCCTGAAATCATTTCAATTGAGAATAGAAGCTATTCGGCAACTCAGCAGGTTTATCACGAAGCTGGATTCGACGCTTATGTCACTGGATTATGTTTCGTGGCATTGGCAAATTATCTGGGGTCTCAGCAAACTGCGAAAGTTGATATTGTACTGCCAGACTCACCTTTACTCTATCCTTTTATCAACAAGTGAGTGAAAACTAGCTGAAAGAGAAAAATCAAACGTGAAAGTTGTGTAAATCATGCTATTATCTTGAAGATGAAGGGTTTTGAGGAAAAATGTCAAAGGAACTTTTTTGTAGCTGAAAAAATTTACAAGAAAAAATGTCTTTTGATATTTCATCGTGGAATTGATAATTACTGAAATAATTGTTAAGAAAATTATGTGTGGATTCACAGCGAATTTCTTATTGCGTTTCAGGTTGCTCATAGTCAGGCTGAAGGACTTCCCTTACATAAATTTAGTTGGTCCAGATCGTAAGTATTTAGAAAAAAAGAATTCCTCATAGTGAGAAATATTATTTTACATTCTACAGTTTTTAATTGGATTCGTTGGTCATTTTTGCAGCAAATCCAAACAGAGATCATGTGTTTCATGTGACATTCCCAAAGAATTGGAAGCTCAGTAATTTGTCGCATACTTTCAATCCTTGGGGTGAGTAATAATTGATTTCTAGCGCTTAAAAAAAAAAAATTATTTTCAATTTCCCAGTGAACTGATAAAACGAAACGACTCAATTTTTTCTACAATATCAATAATTTTATAGAAAATGTCTCGGAATTCCAAGATAGCAAAATATATATGGATTATGGAAATATCTTCGAGGCTCTCATGTCTAAGATATTTATCAAAAACTCCACTTCAATATAAACTCACTTATTTCGTTTTGGCACTGCAATGTCGGAAAGGATATTTTCCATTTACTATTAAAAAAAAAAAATTCATGAAATTGCTACACTTTTCATCCAGAACTCGTAATTATATATTGCATGCTACAACTTCACCATTCCATTATTATTAGCATTGAGAAAATGATTATAAAATAAATAAAAGCCTATACTTCCATTTAATTTACCGTCAGGTGGTGTATACGTATCCTGGCTATCAGATACAACAGCCTACGTGGGTTTAAATCGTCGTGAGCAGGCCCCAGGACTAAGGAAGAAAGTCAAGAAAAACAGTCACCTTGGCGACTGTCAGATTCAAACGTACACGAGGCATCAGGCATCAGTCGAGCTAATCAAGGATAATAATACAGAGGTCGATCGTAAACGGAAACAACCACCAACGGAGTAAGTCAATCAATCTGAATTTTATTAATGTAAGTACATGAATAGAAGAAAAGCCTTAGCCTTATCTTTTCCATCTTTCGACACTTCACCATCACTTGTTATTTATCTATTCCACTTTTTCTGCATTTACCGTCGAAAATATGTCTTGATAATTCCTTATATTTCGAAAACTATTGATTTCAGTCCAAAATTCTAAAAAACATTTTCTTTAAAAGTGAGAAAATCTCTTACAATAATCTTTTGACAATTTCTTGCAAATCACTGATTACCAACACAATTCCACAAATGCACTATATTGATATGAAGGAATTAATATTATTTAGTTCTTCTCATTGAATGAGAAACTACCTTCAACGGATCAAGTTAATCGATCTGAATGTTATTGATGTAGATGCACAAGTAGAAGAACCCTCTCCCTCCCCCGGGCAATCTCTCCCATCTCTTTATTCTTCACGATCGATTGCAATTTGTAAATCCAATTTTTATCCTTTTAGACAAATTGGCAAGGGAAATTGTTCAGACAACTAGCCTTTACTTGTCTGAATGTCCGTTGAAAATTGTGATAATAACTTCACTACTATTTGCTAGCCTAGGGTTATATACCCTCTTATTTCCTGTACATGTACCAGCATTTGCATAGTAGAAACCGCAAGGAGTTAATGCCCTTACTCTGCCTCGTTACAGGTGGTTTTTTTTTTTTTTTTTTTTTATTTAAATTTGTTTTTATCTCTCTGTATATTTAATTTTCATTATGGTAAAAATGATGTTTTTCTTGAATTTCGATTTAGTAGTCAAACGGCCACCAACGTATTCACTTGGGTTTAACACAAATTGAACTGTCGACACCAATGTAGTTGCAAGCGACTTCTTTATGATGTTGTTGAAGCGGTTTGTTAGATCTCTTCTTTAGATATTCAGGGTACTAGCTAACACTTGTACTTGTGGAGTATGGTGAGAAAAATAGGGGGAATAAATGGTACAACTTTCTGTTTTTTCGCAGTTCTTTTAATGGAATGGTAAAGTAGATCGTTTTGATTCATTTAACAGACATACTAGTTCATTGAATTAACTTAACATTTTTACTGGCAATTGTGAGAATAAATTGAGAATAAGAACAAAAATAATATCATACAAATACTCAGCATATCCGGTAGTGATAGAATCAAATACACTGAATAGTTGCTTAATTTTTTTTATTCTATCGTTTTTCAGATTTCTCTGTTTTATATCATATTAAATATTATATATCGAACATTCTTAATATTTGTTAATATATTGAGAGGGAAATGAGTTTCAAAAGTTTCCAAAGACAGCTCCATCCATGACTTTGATAGGTATATTGAACGTAATGATGGAAACATCTCTGCGTGTATTCAATCCATATAGTGCACCCTTCCGAAGACGTTCAATGGGGTTGCCTGAAATATTAAGGTACTCTAAATTTTTGAAATTCATAGCTGTGCCCTTCCTTAGATTATTTATCTTATTTCTCGACAAGTCGAGTTGTCGTAGATTGGGGATACCACCAAATGTATATCTGTCAATCCTTGTCAACGAATTGTTCTCCAAGCTCAGATAATTGAGTGCAGGGATATCCAAGGCACCCCGTGGAATCTTATAAATTCGATTATTCCTCAGAGTCAGGTTCTGCACAGCAACATCAGTGAAACTTCCTGCCTCAATAATTATGATTTCGTTATCGGAAAGGTCTATGGAATCTATAGATGTCCCTTTTAATTCCAAGAATGAATTCTTGGTTATTTTTCTAATTTTGTTACGGTTCAAGTTGATGAACTGTAGTGCTTTCAAACCTCTAAATAATCCAGGGTTGATATTGGTGATGCAGTTGGAATGGAGATCAACAGTCGTAGTTTCCTCCTGATCATCGAAAGTTCCGGTATGGATTTTTTTCAATTGATTATTGGATAATCCAACAAACTTCAAATTTTCCAAACCTTGAAATGTGTTCAAAGGCAAAAGAGTCACATTATTATATGAAAGTGTAATGTGAGTGAGATTTTGCAAATTTTTTATCGAGTCTTCAGGAATGTCCATTATTGCATTTGCGGAAAGTGACAAGTTTTGAAGAGTAGAAGGCAACGTTCTAGCGAAATCCAAACTTCTCAAACGATTATAATCTACAGAAAGTCCTGTCAGTGTGGTTTTTTTCAGTGCATTTTCTTCGATTTCAGAAATTTCATTGAAATTCAGAATAAGTACCTTGAGATGCTGATTTTCAATCACATTTTTCCGGATAATTTGAATTTTATTAACAGCTAAATTGATGTGAGTCAACCCTGAGGGCAAGTCGTTGAGGAGTTCTGGTGTGATATCTGTTATGTTGTTCAACATAAGATTGATGGAAGCAAAAGGCAGTTCTGATAGCTTGTACCAGCCTTTCTGAAATTTTTTCAGACCTAAATTTTGCAGGAGTAATCCACCTGATTGATGGAGAACAGGTACCTCATGGCAATCACCAAGTGTTTCATTCATTCTCAGTTCCTCCACTGATTTCACAACGCCATCACTGGTCTTACAGATTTTGACTTGAACATTTGCATCTAACATGGGACGAGATTCAGTTATTGTTGGCATTTTCAGTACATCAGACTGATTTAAATGTCGCATTTTGTCAATTGTTGAATTTTGAAAAATTCCTGTTGAAATACTGAATAAGTTATTCCCTTTTAATATGATCTTCACGGATCTTGTGAGGCCGAAGAAAACTCCTCTCTGCAATATTTTCAACGGATTATTTGAGATATTGAGTGATTTCAATTTATCTAATCCCATGAAGGTATTTTCCTTCAGCTGAGAAATCTTGTTATCTGCTAACGACAATGTCTCAAGTTGAGTCAATTTTGAGAAAATTAAAGTTGGAAGGCTCTCAAGTTCATTATCGCGAAGGGTCAAGTTTTTCACTTGTAATAGATCATCAAAGACCTTTCCCTCAATTTCCTTGAGCTTCAGACCGGATAAATCAATGTGGACTGAGTCACCTGTTGATGGTTTTATGCTCCGCAAGATCCCACTCTCAATGTTCAGGAGATAGTTCTTATGTTGAAATTCCTCTGCTGTTATGTCATTGATGAATGTGGCTACGAGGATGAGGATAACAGGCCACATCTTCATAATTCGCCAATTTTATCTGAAAAAATTATTACGATATTAGATTGAAAATCTAATGCGAGCAGTAGGATTTATTATATATTGTTATTTGAAAAGATGATAATGGGCGGCAGATTTGACTGTGGTTGGTTGAGAAAATCTTGAATGTCCAATACTCATCGTATCGAATATGCAACAGATGAAAAGCATACTCACGATTATATTCCTCGGCTAAGAAGCTTCCTATGCTTCGTCCGATGATTCGTTCAGTTCGTGAAGGGTAACTTATGTTATGGACTCTCCAAGAGCAGGAAGAGGAGTGAGATACGCAGACCATGTTCTCCATTATATGCTCTTTTTCGACTGTACATGGTGCGAATGACTGTCATGTTCAAGCTTCAGTGTTTAGTTTTTCAATTGTATTCTACGATCGACAACAATCCAATTTTCAACTCTGCTCATGATTTTGATTCATCTCTTTCCTAATTTGTTTACCCACAGCGCAAGGTTATTGAGGGCTATTTGGTTAATTTCTGTCATGAAAAAGAAGTAAATGGAAATTGAGGAACAAAACGATTGCCTGACGCCAAATTAGCGTAAATACACTATTTACATCAGCGTTGGGCACCGTAAACGGTGCTAATAGGAGTGCTTCCGCCATTCATCGACAGAGTGTGAATAGACAGGCGAAGGGGTTCACGGAACGTGCTTTTTCATGAAAAGTCCAGTAAATGTACCGATTGAAGGTTGGAAACTCCTCCCTTTAACCTTGCAATTCCCGTGGTTGCGTGATTATGAGGACCAGGAAATTTGTCAAACCATACACATACACAACAAATGTCATCTGTGACATCTAGTTGTTATAGACCAGACAGATCTGTCCATCCGTATCTGACTCTAGTTATTTCAAAATGATTATCGATATGAAGTTCCAAAAATTCATCGACAAGATGTTGCACTGGTCTTTCGTAGCTCCTCTTATTGAATTATAGGATGAATCTTTTGATTTATTTGATGAGTCATAATAGGCTGAGGATTTGCAAGTGACATTTTGGATTTATAGCCTAACAGAAAATTTTACATTTTCTATTTCTTTTGTATTTGGTTGTGTGGAGGGGTATGATAAGAAAAGGAATATTCTATTTATACTTTTATCGAATATCGTTTTTAATAAAATGTATATTTCTAAGAATATCAGTATTTCCATTGAATTTAGTTAATTTTCTTATATTTTTTTTTGTTCTTTCAATGGGAAATATTTTATAAATAAATGATTATTAATATTCAATCTATAATAAAGCTGGAAATTCCGAGGCGAGTAGATTCATAATAACTGTTGATTTAATTAAATAGAAGTTTTAGTCATTGAATAATTTCGTTTCATGAGAGTGGATCGGTGAATACAGAGGACGAACAAATGAAATGAAACAGGAGTCAAATATTAGAATAAATTTATTCATTAGTTAATTAAGTAATAATTCAGGGGTTTTAACAAGAAAATAATGACTTCTGTCGTATCACTTTACAACTGGATTAATATACCTTTAGAAGAAAACAAAAAAATTTAAAAAATGCATCAAAAATACATGAATACATTAAAGTTGTGATACATAAAAATTATCAATCTAATTTATTAATTTTAACACTCAATTCAACAATTCTTCTTTTTTAACAATTGAATTTTTAATGTTAACGCATTTATAAAATTTCTTGGCATAGGCCATTAATCTTCATGGTTCCCTTCCTATATTTAACTGGATATCTCTTCATAAACCTTTGACTTTGCCTTCCTTATCTTATAATGTATTTTACAAACAGAAAATTTCTTATCTTTGTTGATGTGCACTCGATCATGTCAATTGTCATTCTAGATTTGTTTTTCTTCCTGGTCCTCCGAATCTATGAGATCCAAGTACGCCACAGCCGGATTATTTTTCTCATTTTCCTCGATGTCATCGGCATCAGACATCAGGCGAGATTTGTCATCAAGTTCGAAATGCACGTCGCCCTCGATATCTCCAATTTCTTCCTTGTTTTCGGCGTAGCCTCCGAGATGATGAATTTGAATAGGTTTGACAGAACCCTCGTGATACATTTCAACCTTCATAGGATCTTGGTCCTTATCCTTCAGATCATCTTCATAGTCCTTCTCGATTTCTTCACTACTCTGGCTGTTGGCATTGAGCGTCGGACCGTCAGTGGTTTTCAGATCATCCCAGTTAATGATTCCATTATAAGATGCCCTAGCTTCACAATTCCCAGGAATCAAAATTGTTGCAACAATCACAACAAAAACTGCCAATTGCAGACGGAATAAATGACGAAACTCCATGACGACTTCGTTGTGATGACTTGTTACGTTGTGGTTGAAAAATACAAATTGTACTGAAGAATTGAGCAGAGGTGTTGGTTTATATAGAACTACCTCCCTTCTGCCCTCTCCAACGGTGCTCAGACCCACTACAAACTATCATTACAAACTCATTATGTGTCTTGATTTTGTTATCTTTCCGAAAAGTTCTAGGAATTCAATGATCGTGGATATTGAGAGCCTACAACTTTCCTTTTTTTTTTAATTTTTATGTTATGTCAAAGATGGGTACTTTGACAATAAATTGATTCTAAACTCTAGCAGAAATTGACGCTGGGATTTGGCTGGATCCAGCGATATGGGTTCTAGTTGTGTCGCGCCGTTCGAAGGCCAGCGTCGCACGTAAACCGTTGCGTCTCTTGCTGGATTCGAGAAAAATTATCCACTAAAATCCTTTCTGAGAGGTAGTACATTTCAATCGAAAGGCTATTCATCGCCAAACTTAGTGACACAGTGATTGCTGATTTCAGGTGATTTCGAGTGATTTCAACCTCGGTACAGCCGACATTAGAATCAGATATATATTGTAGGATATGGGTCCTAGGCCAAATCGTATATGATCGAAATTATTCTTATCAGTGATTAATTCAACGGAAATAATCAATCACTCATCAAAATTGCGTGGACATTTTTTACCAAAACAACCACAATAGGTATATATGATTTCTAATGTCATTCGATTTCATTCACATTTGATTTCTTCAGCGTCGAAAATCTGATAAAAATGATGATTTCTTAGAA
This sequence comes from Coelinius sp. EB29, assembly GCA_035578325.1. Taxonomy (NCBI): domain Eukaryota; kingdom Metazoa; phylum Arthropoda; class Insecta; order Hymenoptera; family Braconidae; genus Coelinius; species Coelinius sp. EB29. The sequence goes on from JAOZGT010000008.1 coordinate 3,564,920, forward strand.
TGGAATTCAACGTCCTGGCGCAGTTGTTTTGTAGTACATCGAATTCTATTCTAATGAATTTTCGTTGTCATTAATGTTAAGTGTTACCCCCCGGTGTATTGCTCGGGCATAAGAGATAAAAGGTAATGACTAACAACATCGTTAAAATGTGGATATTTTCGGCAGTTGATCGTTGCAAACTCATCAACAATTTTGTATATTTCCAAAACTATAAGTATATTTTCGAAGGTTGATAATTACAGAATTATGAAAATCGGGCAATGTTTTTAACGATAAACTCCCGAAAATATCCACATTCTAATGACTTTGTTATTCGTTTTCTTTTATCTCTTGTGCCTGTGCAATGCCGGGGGGGGGGGGGGGGGAAGATAAGACTTGATACTAATGACAACGGAAAATCATTAGAATAGAATTCAACGTACTACAAAACAACTGTGCCAAGGACGTTGAATTCCAATCTAACAGATCATCATTTTATCAGGTTTTCTACGCTGAAGAAATCAAATGTGTATGAAATCGAAAGACATTAGAAATCATATCTACCTATTGCTGTTGTTCTGGTAAAAAATGTCCACGCAATTTTGTAGGTACATCGATGCATATATGCTCTGTGTCCTCTTTCAAATGTCTTTGAATGGCTATCAATCCAATTAAATCAAAATCTTGAAATCTTTTCGATTACTGAGTTATCGTCGAATCCACCTTATTCGAACGCTAGTATTTGGTGACTCTTATTAGTTCAAACACTGGATGATGCACCCTATGCGACTGAATGATAGATTAGATGATAGATTGTATTGAACGTCGATACTATTCTGTAATTATGGAAAGCTTCATCGGTCTTTTTTCATGCTGTTCCATGTTCACTGATAAAAGGCTCATTCTTTTGAAAATGCTTTTCATTTTGTTTTTTTCTTCGTTTATTAATACATTTCTATGTAAATAATGAGAATAACTATTGGCAGAAAAATAGAGTATTTATTTGATTGCAGAAGTATTTGTAAACAGGTTATTCTATAAATAATTGTGGATCAATGAACACTTGACAATTTAGAACATGAATAGAGTCGGAATGATCAAAAACATGAATAATACCAGATGATTAATTTTAATCTCCAAAATTTAGCATTAAAAGATGATCAATATTAAACACTAGAAGACTGTCTCAACATTCTAAATAATGATTCATTACAAAACTGAAAAAAAAGTTACTAAACATTCTTAAAACTCAACTACTTGAGTGAGATGTTATTCCAATCATCTTGATAACGATTGATTTTATTAAAAAATATCAGGAGATTTTTAGTGTGGAGAATTTTCTCAGCTACAAAGAAGGTCTTTTGATATTTTCTATCGAATGAATAAATTCATCCAATGATCTCATTGAAAAATCGAATCAACATAAACATGAATAGTAAAAAAAAACATGATTAATCTTCAGAAATACACTGCACCTCTGCTAAGTTCTCTACGTATGGCACGTTTGCGCTTCCAGTAGTCTTGAAATCCTTCAAATCCCTCCATCACGTTTTGCCATCGTTCAGCAAAATCTTCATCTTCTGAAAGGTTATTACAGAAATTCATGATATCCTCAGGATCATCGTAGACTGGGTCCTTGAAATCATCGATTGGAAATCCATGCTCTTCGTAGATATCTCTAGCTGCATATACACCTGGACTCAGGAACAACTCCACACAGCAGGAAACATCAACTGGTCCAGCCTTTTTGTAGTTCTCTTCGACATCTCCAGACCAATCAATTTTATCAAAATAAATGGGTGTACTCTCACTCAGACAAGGCTCTATAATTTGTCCAGCACTTTGACAAGTTTTTTCGAAAACTACTCGTTTCTTAGTTGTGTTTGAAACATTGAAATCTCCTTTTGTCACTGATCCTATTGTCCGCTTCAGGATTGAATAGATAGTCCCACGCATTGTTGTGGAATATGGATGTTTAGAGGCTAATCCATCGGCTATTGCTATCAAGGTTATCTTGTGGAGAGTGTCGAATTCTTTTTGCTTGGAACGAGGGATGTCAATGTTCAGTTCTACTGAGAGATCATACAGCATCGTCTTCTTTGTCTGCTGCTCTTGCAGAGTCAACCCCTGGGGCACTTTGTATTTATTCATTTTGGAACACGATTTTGTTTTTTATAACAAGTAATCAGGAATGTGTGACTATTTGGTGGTAGAATTAGGAATGTTGGTGGCCAAGGCACGCATTAATGACGTCACATAACTAGGTTACTTTGGACCAGACAAGGATAGCATCCATCTGTCCATCTTTGTCTAACTCATTCGACATACGAGGCACCTAGTTACTTGCTGCCACCTGTTTAAACTTTCCCCAATATCCTCCATTAATCAAACATGGCAGATTTTTTCTGATTTTATTTTTGCGCATGGATTATAGAGGACGTATATAAAGAGCAGGAAAATGGTCGATGATTTGAATATTGTAAATTTATTTTACACTCTAATTATCTCAGTTTCTGTTTAATATCATGGAAATAAAGGGAAATAGTGAAACTTTTAAACATACCTTCTTTGTAGTTCTTGTTTTGTTCTACAAAAAAGGTCTCTATCAAAATTGCTCTATGTCCCCTAGATTCCAAGATGTTCATTAAAGACTTATCGTCAAATCCAGTTCACTTGCATCTCTTTCAATATTTTTTTTTATGATTCCTACGTAAATAAATGCAATCACAAATTTTATGAAGGTTAAAATTAATTTAAATGCAAAAATAGTATTTAACATGTTCTATTGCTTTTGACGGCATCAACTCCAATGATATCATGATTTTCTATAATAAGAATTGGCTCACTCGTTCGAGAATGAGAAAAATTTGAAAAATCCTTAGTATTATTTCATTGAAACAGTTGAAAAATAATAGAAAATAAAATCAAGAATGAACACTAGATCATTATAAATATGAAGACAATCGAATTGATTACAGCATACAGATATCATATTTAGAAATGTTATGTCTTCATATTCTTTCTTAAACTGAGAAAATACAATAAATCAATGAATCCTAAATTATTCCAATAATGGCTGAATTGATCGAAAAATGTTTAAAGACTTTTTTTGTAGCTGAGAAAATTCTCTACGAAAATGGTCTTTTGACATTTTCTTCTCAAACCAATAATTCTCAAGACAACACCAAATCAATGAAATTCAACTGAAATGAAGCGTAATAAATTAGTTTATCATATCTTGTTCATTCATAAATTATGTTGATAGCGGATGATTCTAGAGGAAAATATCAAAAGACCATCTTTATAGAGAATTTCCTCATCTATAAAGAAGGTTTTTTGATATTTTTTCCTGAGATTAACCACTTTCGAAATGACTATGAATCAATGAAGATTATGCACTCGAATTAACTCAAACAAGACTAATAAAACCTGTTAACAATAGCGAAAACTCATCAGCATCATCACCATCTTCTTCAAGTAAAATTAATCACTCTATCTCTTAAAAATATTCGCCACGCTCACGAACTCCGCGAAGAAGCTCCCATTTGTTCTTACTGTAATCCAAATAATTTTGATTCTGTTGGAATCCTTGGCCAATCCATTCCCATCTCTTGCCCAGATCGAATGCTTTAATCTCTTCTTCTCCAAGCTCGTCACACCAGTCAAGAATCACCCCGGGATCCTCTTTATCCTTGTTCTTGTAATTATCAATGGGAAAACCATGCTCAGCATAAACATCTTTTCCTGCGTAGATACCTGGACTCAGAAACCATTTAACATTGCAATCAAGGATCACTGGACCAGAACCATAGTAATCCTCATTGATTTGTCCAGAGTATTTAACTGCATCGTAGAAGATTGGTGTATTTTTTGGACAATAACGTTCCAAAATATGCCCTGAATCCTGACAACTCTTGTCGAGAGCCAATCGTGACTTGTCCGTCTTCAGAACATTGAAGTTTTGTTTTGTTACTGACAATGTCTTCTTCAGGATCATATAGATGGTGTCGAACATGAATTTGTATTCTGGATATTTTGAGACGAATTCGTGGGCTATTGCTAGCAAGGTCGTTCTGTCGCTACGCATAACCCTAACTCCCTTGTATCGTGGAGTTTCGATTCTCAGGTCTATTGAACAATCGTAGATTATTGTATTTTTGGCCTGCATCTCTTGGAGAGTCATCTCCTTACTTTGACGTCTTGACATTTTGGAATAAAATTTTTGATTTTTCACGAAAGTAAAAGAAAGAAAATCTTCTTCTTCTTCTATTCGTTTTGGTTATATCCTCTAACGGGTGTAGAGGCAAGCACCATTTCTCCTCGAAAATAAAGAAAATGTGAATGTTTGATGTTTGGGGTAAAAATGCCAACTGTTGACTGGAATCAAAATGGCGGACGGATTGTAGAGGGCGTATGGAAGAACGCGAGGGAAAAGGTCGGTCATTTGAATTTTTTACTGAGTTAAGAATACGAAATCAATCATTGTCTGGTAGTTTTTGCTGCATATTTTGCAATTGAAGGGATATGGAGGAATTCATAAAAATACATTGTTCTCAGGTATTACTTCACTGTACAAAGAAGGTCTTCAAAGAAATTTCGTCATCTCTTTTAGATTCGAAGCTATTATCGAATTAAAAAGACTAGTATTGTGTTCTCGATCTATTTTTTCTGTATGTGGTGCTGAGAAAAATAGAGAGACCTCTCCTCTTCATGATAACTAGGTATGATTGTTATCAAGTAATCATCTGTCGATAATTTACCCATGTACCGTCGATAATTTATCAAAATAGCAACACATAGGAAATGGTACTGCGACATGAATGTTGTTTCACAAAATCACCCCCCGTCCCAAAAAAAAAACCTGAAAATGAAATTATAGACGTATCCACGCCAAAACAATCTTCAAAGGTCGAGGTGAACACAATAGCTACCCTTCATCATCGTGGCGCTAAAAAAATGGTCCAACTCTCTCACTCCCGACTTGTTTATCATCTTGCATTCAAATCACCTTCTTTACTTCTCCGAATAATTTAAATTATCATACGTGTGCACCCAATTATCGTACTCATTACTGCTACAAACGAGCCGACATATGCACGTGTGAATAAACCAAAAAGAGAAGCTGAAAGGTTGAAAAATTTTTTAGAATCCCCTTGATTAGAATAATGCAACATGCCATTCGGATAACGTTCCGTAACACATTTGAATGGAAGTGAGACAGAATATAAAGAGCAAATACACTGGAATGCAAATGCTGGAGTTGAGAAGAGACGATTCCATGGGCCGAGTACACGAGAATGAGTCACACGCGATTGGACACACGACGTTTTGCCGATACAGACTACGAGTTTGAACTCGAGCATTAATGTATCTTCTTTTTTATTATTCACATCCTTGAGGTACAAAAGTATTCCTAATTAGTCTTGAGAATGATGGGCATCCTTTCGTGTGCTCTCATTTCCTTTTACAGCAATTTTTTTTTCTCCTTTTCTGGTGTTTATTATTCTGCAATGGGGAATATGGTAATTCACAGGCGCCATAGGTGTACCTCGATGGTCATTGGTATCTTGAAAAAATTCAGATAAATGTAGAGAGCTGTTGAGTATAGATACTTTGTATTCTCACACCACTGATTTCTCATTTTTTTTTTTATTCAGTGGATTTTTTCGATTACAAAAAAAAATTTTTAAAAATGTCTCCTCAAATTCTCTTGTAGACCCAGTATTTTGGAAAATGTTTATAGAAAATTTGAAACTCATTTTTTTGATTCACTATTGAAGCATTAAGGTTTTATTAAATGAATATCCATATTAAGAGAAAATTGTAAAAAGTTGTTCTGACTTTTTTTTCGCAAGTCTAATGAACAAACATAAAATTGCAATTACTCTAAAATAATTCTAACAATCTCTCCCCTACATATTCAAACATTTCTCCCACCATGGGGGTATCATCAATACCATAGGCACTGTTACCCTGAAAATTTATTCGTGTACCATGATCTTTTAACGAGTCCGTAACATGCCGGATTGCAACTGCAATCAGTGTCGATTGGACCCAGGCGTCTGTTACGTCCTAGGCGTTAGCGGGTTTTTCATTTAACGAGCGAGTCAAATGCGCGTGCCTCACTACATTTGTCTAAATACATACACAAACTTCTCCAGCCAATGGAACATTGAACTGAGAGAAAAAAAAAAATGTTGCAAAAATAGTGAATACTCGATGGTGTTTGTTGCAGATTAGAATAGGTCAGAAAGTCACACATTGTGTTAATGATACACCCACGTGCCTTCGTAATTATGGACAATCAAAGCGTGAGATAAATCCAGAACAATTCTACCAATCTCACAATCCTTAATCCACTTAAATCATTCTCTAGTATAATGGTGAAGAACATGAGATGAAATAATTCAAAAATTTTATACTGATACTTTTGAAAATATCTTCGAAACGAATGGGTTTAGAGGAAAATGTCAAAAGGCTTTTTTTGTAGAGAATTGAAAAAGCTAAAAAAAGGTATTTCAATTTTTCCCTCTAAAATTATTAGTTTCGAAGATATTGAAAAACTCATTCGAGAATCGCTTTTGAACCTTTCTTCTACATTTTCTGTGCTTGAATGTATGAGTGGAATTAGCTCGTAAATCATCGCTTTTACGAGAAAATACAAGAAGACAGTTTTTGTAGGAAATGTCTTCATCTTCAAAAAAGGTTTTTCGACGTTTACTTCTGCACCCACTCACTCCCGACAAATCACGTTACTGAAAAAAATTAAATTCATTCCCTGCAATGAAAATTCATTTATCAATTTCAAATTACCATTCCAACTCCCTTGACAACGGTTTATTAAGTTTTCAACGATAAAACATCTCACGCCCTTTTCTTTTTTAGCTATCCTATAGGAAATTTTTCCATGCAACGCAGGAGTACAACCAAAACGCCTGGAGAAGAATAAAGTGCAAGAGCGTGAGATAAATCTAGAACAATTCTAAAAATCCAACGATTCTCGAGTCTGTAGAGAATGAGTGGTGAAATAGTTCGAGCTAACATATTTCCTGCTGAGTTTGAGAAAAATTTTGAAAGACTTTTTTTTTTGCAGGAAATAATCTTATGCACAAAAGCGTTTTCTTAAAATTTTTTGCTGAATATGACGATTGGAAGTTCATGCGTTATATCTCCTGATATCTCCAATTTTAGGAGACAAAGGACCTTTTTCTTAGCCTACAAAATAATCTTTCACAAAAAAGATCTTCTGGAATTTTCTTCTTGGACACATTCTCCAATATATAATTAATGAATCCACTTTATCTCCACCTCCATTCTCTCCACTAAGAATCCACGCGTCAATTTCGAAATATCCAGTGACAACGTTTTATTAACATTTCAATGATCACCTTGTGCCCTATTTTCCTCTCACCCATCTCCCACGAAATATCACCTCAAACCCCACAACAACAAAAGAAAAACTTTCTCAGAAACTCAAGCAAAACTGATAAATCCATGAAAGCTAGAAAGTTAAAACTCTTCAAACCATGTAGAACTCATTACGCGCAATCCCGAGGGCGTAGTCAGAGATTCACCAGTGTAAAGTAACAGGCAGCTGCAGAATCCCATTCACATACACCAACCTACTCCCTGCAATACAGTTTGAAGTTTCGAGACAGAGATAGACACTTAGTCCCAACTTGTACATATTCGCATTATGCATGGAAATCTCTTGCCACCGCGCCTTCTACCTTTCGCCTTTGGCCATACACTCTTCTTATCGTTTGATGCTTAATAACCAGTAATCATTACTACTAAGAATTATTTTACTTTCAATAATGGAAAAAAATTCAAAGGAATTTTCTGATATCAATTGGTGAGATTGGAGACGTTGGAGATGTTGAAATTCTCCATGGATATATTTTTAAATATTTAAATTGGCTTTTAATGTGAATGAGTAATGTGATTATTCGTAGCGAGTCAACCAGAAGTGATAAGGTGTTTTAAACTCATTCGAAACAAGAATTAGCGAGTGCCAGGGAGAGTATGAGGGGTCTCGGTGAGTTTCACTGATAAGAATTGGAATGAGAGGCCCACATGGTCTTGGGTATTACGTGTACAGGTGAGAGGGGGAGGAAAAAGTGGGACTACCGGTGCTACGCGGTGTTAACGAGTTGGATGGTTAAGAGACATTGGTGATAATCGTATATCGGTATGTTTAATTATGTATGCCTTTCAATTGAGACAAAAAGAAGGTGAAGAGTTGTTCAAATCAGAGGGTTATTGAATATATGGAGATTGTTTGAGATGATTTATTATTATTGATTCAGTGTGCATGTGGAGATTGGATGAATGCGGGTTTGGACGTTTTTCTTATGGATATTGTTGAAGGAAATACTCGTTTTGAAGATATTTGGGAGATAAAATGGGGGGAATTTGTTGATCTTTTTTCCATTATCTAGTTAGAGGATTGATATTTATAAATAAGTGATTTTATCTCTTCTTCATCAGAATATTGCAACAATTTCGAACATCTCCAATAAAAATTTGCAAATATTCCACAAATAATTCACGCATAATTACGCATCATCTTCTCGCTTGAATAAAATCAAGAAACCACCTAAAATAAAACCAATAGCACGGGTTTCAGTGGACAGATTTACATGCAATGGAGGTAGAAAAGAGTGACGAGGAATTAATGTTGGCAAGCAGGATGCTATGGCTCCTGGCAACCCGCTGGTATCTTCTCTTTTCCACCTACTACTCATTCGCTTCACCATGAAAAACCCGCTAATTCAACGTTCAAGATGTTCATGCTGCATTTCCAACCTGCAGAAGAATCAAAAAAAATAAAATTGATAAAAACGTGGAGTAGAGGAAAAAGTAAATTATTCTCGCTCGAGATTATATTCACGGTCTTCTACTCCCTTTAATTTCTTCTTTACTTCAGTTACTCTCAACTTGACATGAGGGCTGTACATTTATTCACTTATTTTTAACTTTTTTCCGTTTATTATTTAAAATGAATTTGCAGATCATTCTCCTAAAACTTCTGGAACAAAGGGGTTTAAAGAATGTCGTCAGAAGACTTTTTTTGGTAGTAAATTTGTTGGTAACTGCAAACTTTAAAATTGCATCATTACATACCTTTCCTGCAGCATTTTCCATTAATAATGCCCTTCCTCCTCTCCAAAATGTAGACATCATTTGTCAATTCTTTCATATTATTCAGTGATCAGTTTACTATTTCCAGAAATATCCGCAGAATGAGATGAATGAAATTGTTTCATTGATCTGCTTTTAGAAAAACAAATTCATTGATGATTTTGCAAGTATCTCCAGAACAAACCGGTTTCTGTAAACTTTATGCTTTACCAAAAAGATGATCTAACATTCTCTTCTTATTTATGGTGATAATTATTAAATGACATGCATAAAATTAATATCACTCAAATTAATATTCTAATTTTAATTTACATACTCTTACTTTACCCAAGTCATGAATATTTTCCATTTTTTGATTCAAAGAATATGAAAATTCAATTTCTCATGTAACGATCCTTCATCGGCCATCATGTAAAGCGGTGGCTGGGTCTCGGTTCGTGTGTGCGAATCTTTCTTCAGTTACTGGTAAACATATGACTGGTACCACTGGAGCACATCGTGAATATTCATAAACGAGACTCGGTTCGTTGGTTCTTCTTTTCATTTAATCGACTTTTGCTTGCTCCACCTTCGGTTGCCGGGGAGTCCTCGAGCTCCTTGGCTTGGGCATTCCCGCAACGTCGGACTTCTGATGCCTAGCATAAATCTTAAGATGAGGTGAATTGAGTTGGGTTTTTCTTCTGGATCACTGCTTCTTTCGGATTATTCTTTCCCAGTACATGGGTCCACGAGTTGTCCAACGAGGTTGTTGAATGTTGGGAGGTCTCATAATTTACTGGATAACTGGAAGTCGATGGAATTTGTTGAAGAGGATGAGAAGATTTTTTCTTTTTTTTTTTTTATTAAAGTTGTAGTGAAGTGGTAGACTCGTAATAATTGATTTCTTTTAGTTCTGTTAATTGCCGAATTATCTAGCTAATGAGCGATTATAAAAGGAAAAGTCTTGTAGTTTCGAAGATATTTGCAAAGTCATGTGCAAATCTATTTTGGGGTTATCCTCATTTTTGAAACTTGGTTACTGAATTATTTCCCTTTAATTCCCAAAAATTCGGAATGACAAAAATAACATTTTTCTTCAACTTTTCCTTGTTTCAGAACTTCTGCAGTGAAGGAAGACGCTCAAGAATTGGAATCAAATGCTGATGGTTGGGAATTAGCGTCAGGTAACTCTCACACCCTCCAAGAGCCCCAAAAGCCCTCAGCCTGCAAGAGCCTTCCCTCCAAATTCTTTAAAGTCCTCTTCATCATCATATTTCTTCTCTCCCTCTCCTACAATATCCTCAACACTCCTGTGTGCCTTCATCTCCAAGAAATTCACAATCAATTCCTTCTCTATAAACCTCCAGGCTGGATAAGACACTTGTGGCCTCACTGAATATGCAGTGGCCCGGAGAACCGTGAATAAAAAATAATAAAGATAAGACAATAATGAAGTGCGAGCAAAGAGAAAGGTTAATTGAGAAATGCGATGTCTGTTTATCCTGTTATATTCAGTGTTACTGTGTTGATTTGCTGTTTGAATAGAGACAGGGTTCAATGAGTTGTTGAGACTCTCTGGCAAACAACCTTAATCATCGTTACTGGCGACGAGAGATATCGATTAATTGCGGTGATTAGAAATACCTGTGATAGACAGCAGTTTCATAATTGAAAACAAAGTAGAAAAAAAAACGTCGTTTCTCTACTTTCTAATTAGACAGAATCACTATTAATTTTTTATGAAAGTTCCGCTATTTTGGGAAGAAAAATGATCTCTGAAGAAATACTCAAATTTATTATTCATCATCATAAATTGATAGAATTTTTTTGTTTTCATGTTTCAATTTTGCAGTCAATTTTCAGTTGAGTTAGATAATATAATTGAATCATAATAATTAATCATACCCCAACAGCTATTGGGGTAGAATGAGTTGTTCTATTGAGTTTCCAATTAGTAATATTTCAATAGAGAATTACCTCATAATATAACAAAGGAATCTTGTATTTTTATTTTCTCTCTCAGTGATTTTCTCAAAATGTAAACTGACTAAATGCAAATAAATAAGATAATCCTTTGTGAGTAAGTGGTACAGCATTATTCCAATATTTTCGAGTGATAGAAAATCTGGGGAAAATGAAAATGACGGATACACGACTAATAAATTCCGTAGGTTATGACACAGTGCATAAACCAGTGCTTTTCATTTTTTATGTGCAGGCAAGCGGAGACGGAAGCGCGGCAAGGGTGCGGTCACGAAAAACGAGATGGACTCGGAGCCAGGTGGAAAGAAATTATTCGACGAGGCCACTTGGGAGCAAAACTGAGGAAATAAAGAAAATGAGATATCAAATTGAAAGTAAATTGAGAAGAGAAGGAAGTGGAAATGAGAATGATCAATATCTGAGTCTTTGTTATTGGACATTGTGATTGATTCAGCAGTAGAACGGGCTCAACTAGAACGTCGGGATTTTCTTACTTCTTCATTGGGGAATTAAAACAGTTCAAGAGAAAATTCAATAGTTTTTGTCAATTATGTGAATATCAGGAAATCATTTTATCAATTATGCAAATATTTGGTAACAATCAATTATCGAAAAAAACAAGGAGAATCTTTCTCTCATCGCAAATTATCCCTCTACAGAGTCCTCTCCTGAATGTAATAATTACCAAGATGATTGAATAATCAACAACGAAAGATGTATCGAATTGAACCGTTTTACCCCAACACTATTCAATCACATGAAAACTAATAGAAATGAAAAAAAAAAAAAACTAATTTTTGTAATATCTTTGCTAAACGAGACATTTGTTTTGATAATGTTTGAGACTCAATAAATTGAATCATATTTACCTTATTCTATTCTATTCATTGAAATGTTTACATTTCTATTTCGTAGTCTTCCTGTTGACCGGCTGTTCCTTTTGTCCTCAGTATTTTCGTCATTTTCGTAGTGTTCGTACGGTCTTACCTCTTGAACATGAAGAATATTATTCAATTGAAGTGTGAATTTCTAAAGTGATTTATCGAGTTTTCATTCATTGATTATACGTTTGATGAATTGTAAATTTATGCAAGAGTTTGATTTAATGATTAATTAATGTTGAATTGTGACAATAGTGTGAATATGTTGAGACGAGTTTTGGATCGTCAGAATGAGCGCCACAGGGCAGTGCAGGATGATGTGAATGAGGGATCCAGCACTCCACGACGTGGAAGCTATTCTGAAATTCCTCGGATTCGATTGTTGGATAAACAGATGAGACTCGTGAGTTTCTTTGGTTTATGTTATTGCTGTTGAGAATCGTTGGACACTTTTGGGATTTCTAAGGGCATTGCGTTTATTTGGAGGGCAAGGCACATGCCGCATAGAAACCCCATCTCTGCCTCAACTTTTCGATGAATTGTTAATTTTATAGACTGAAAAAATTTTGAGAAAATTAGGAATTTTACTTGTAATTTTGCTTTAAAAGTGAATAATTTTTTCCTCCAGAAATTGGATATTTCTTTAACAAAAAAAAAAAAAAAAAAAAATCAACCATAATTTTCTCTCCCCACTTATCGACAAATTATTTTCCTTATAGAATCGATCAGTTTTCTATGGAATATACACTGTAATAATAATATTGCTGTGGGGATGGAAAAGTGTGCGGTAACGAGCGATCGTAAAGGAAGCGTGAGGGAACGTAGATGGGCGGAGAATGGCAAAAAAGAGGCCAAAGAGACTAAACAAAAACGAAAATAACGATAGAACAAAATCAATATGAAAAATATATTTCCACCTATCTCACTTCCTTTCAAAGCGTCTCACCAGGTGATACAAATCGAGTAATAAATAATAACAATAAACAGAGTCGATAGACAAGGCACAGTGTGCGGTTGTATATACTTTCTATCTACAATAGAAGCAGTTGGGGGGCGATAAACTATCGTCCAGTTTGAACGACTGGGCGAGTTTAATCGGTCTCGGACGATTGTTTATCGGTCAATTACAAGTCGATCTACCGTAGTATCCAACGATGGCTATTTGATTCATGCGTGATGCTGCATCCTTGCCATTTTTTTCATCGTTTCATCGAAATTATTCCTTGATTCCTTCTAAATCGAGTAACTAATGAATACAAAACTTTCATTGATTATATTTTCACAAGTAGTTGGATGAAACAGATTTTTATACTGAGTTTTGAACCTGAAGTTTTCCGTTTTTCAAGATAGCCTCATCAAAATTTCAATTTTCTATAGTTTTTTAATAAAAATGCTTTTCTTTTTAAATTCATTCCGAGTTAATTTGGAGAAGAAAAAAATCCATTGAATGAACAAATCTAATTTGAAATGGAAAATTTAGTTGAATAAATTTTTTCAAAATATAATTGCCAGATGAATTCCTGATCATACATATATCCCAAGAGATTCACAAACCAAATTTTCACCCCCAAAATTTGCACCTAGAGATTCCATCACTCTACTTTGTCCGTCTCAAATTTCCCCTTAAAAATTTAATTTTCCCCTCAATTTCCTCAATCAATAAATCCCGAAGCCAAAGACAAGAAGTTTTAATAGACTCTCCATAATTCTCCGATTATAAAATCCCCTGTGCCGTTTAATAATTGCCTTTACAACGACTGCCTTCATACTTAACTCCGAGATTAATCCCGATGAATTACTGTTTTAAACGCGATATAAAGGCTTCACTCTATCCTCAAGTATGATGAGGCGTTTGGGGGGATGTACTGCATATTCCAACCACAAATGTATACGTATATACACAATTTTAAACTACCAACTAAAACCCGTAGCCGTGTGTTGCATATAATCGATGAATCTGCGATAAGATAGAGCGCAAAGTTGAGGTGGGGTCTTGTGAGACCCCGAAGGGAAACTCAATTAAATCGAATTGCATCGATGCGATGACTCGCGAATTTCACGCCGAGAATTCGATCTGACTAGAATGCACTCTTTCCACTTGCAATCACCCTTTTAATCTCATCGTTTTTAGCTCTCATTTTTTACCTCCATCATTATTCTTCGCTTATTTTCTATTGGATTTAAAGGGAATTTTTTATTTCCTCTCACCACAGTGGAAATGTATACATAGCATCAAGTTTTAATCAATGTTCCCGTCATGAAAATATAATAAATCTATTTGCCCTGGAATATATGGATTATCCACTGATCGAATCCTTAATTGCAAATTATTTATTAAAAAAAGAGGAAGGTGGCTGAAAGTAATGAGAGGAGTGAGGCTGAGGTGTGTTCAGGGTCTTTCACGCTTATCGGTACGTCTTTCCAGCGGGCTCGTTAACGGCGCCTCGTAATTGTCCTGGAATGCTACGTAGTGTCTCTCTGGTGGCTTTTTGTTTGGCTTTTTTTTCTCTTTTTTTTTTTTTTGGTTAAAAATGGGATCAGGTGATGGATGTTTCCGGCTGCTTTCGATACTTTGTGATCTCTATATATCTTGGAAATTATTGGAGTGAAGATGATCCTTTTATTTTTTATTTTTTAAAGAAATTATTTTCAAATTCAGCAATAGTGTTTATTTACGTCTTCTCACAGGTGCAATAATTTTCAAGCTATTAAATCTAAAAGACTCATTGAAATAAATAATATCGTCATGCTGACTTTCCAATCTAAAATTTTCTCCTCTTCACGATAAACTCGTTAAATCTTAAATTTTCCATAACTTCTATTAAACCTAAAATAATATAATTAGTCATTATGGATTACCTTCTTTGATGGACTGTGGATGCTGCTGGAATCAACTTGGGACTTAGCAGGCCAGTAGGATTTTCCCAACAGCCACCACAGGACCACTAAGGCCCAAATCAACATCCAGCATGCGCACTAAACTCGTCCTCACTTTGAAAATGTTCTCACACTCCAGTGTTATCTAGCAAAAAATTTATTCTCCATACCACTGTGCACATTATTATAAATAATTTTTTTTTTTCCCCTTTTACCAACCTCTCGATGCTATTTTCTGTACATAATGTGGCCACAGTGGACTCTGATTCACACTGTAGATAGCCACCAAAGAAACTGGTCGACTCGAAGTTGGCACGATTATGGTACGGTATCGTTTGCGATTATCAGAAGGAGAGTTTGCTGGATATTTCTAACGCCGTATATACACTCTATGGATATTTTATTGCGCGTGACACAAAACGCACTTACGAGTCTCTCAGACTTAGTATCAAAAGACCCTTCTGATTCAAGTGTTGCATCTGTGCGCTCTGTGTGTGTGTTTGTGAGGGGAGGATGGCACTCTTAGAACTAAATTCTCTATACCAATGACATAAACATAAATGTTAGCGGGGTTATATCTCTATGGAGGACGATAACGTACTTCTGGGGTATAATAAAGAGGTTACAGGTTTATTCAGAAGTGTCGTGGGTAAATCCTTGCTCGATAACTTGAGGGATAAGCTTGAAAATTGAGAAGAGTGGAGGGATATCAATGGCAGAAGATGTTATTTATTTTTTTACAATGGAATAAGGTGGTAGCGATTTCAATGATTTTTTTTTTTTTTTTCAAGGATTACTGACTTTTTTATGGTGAAGGTAATTTGAGTCGATTGCTTTGATGTAAATGAAGAGTCAATTCAGATGAAATAATGAATCAAGTTGATTTTGGAATAGGAGAGATTTTTTGATGAATATCTTTGTATATATGGGAGCTACTAAAATGTTCTTTATGACTTTGACTTTTTCAAACAGAATTTATAATAATATCAAAATTATAATTCTCGTAAAAATTCAATTATTCCCTTTTGGATTTCGACATTTTCACCAAAAACTCACATCGTAACCTAAATATCGATTTGAATCATTTTACTACTTGGCTACTGACTTTATCTTCTCATTTACACACCAGAATTCCTCATAATCATCCAATAATTGAGAAAATTAGCTGATAAATAATGGTTTATGGCTAATGAATTATTTGTGCATCTTAATTGACAGGTTTTACGGATCAATTTATGAGGGTTCGTTGCGCTGGGGGGGGGGGGGGGGCGGAGTCAACGATCATTTTTGGCATGAAAACCGGTAGCCTAACGTTTGGGTGGGGCACCTTATTGAGGAACTTGCGAAAAAGAATATGTTTGAAGAAAATAAAAATGGATAAAAGAGGCTAATAAGAAGGTGAAAGCGGTAGGCGGGGAATTGAGGGGGAAAGAAGAAAAAATCGACGTAAAAAAAAAAATGGTGTAAGGAGTGGAGGGATGTCATTAACATAACTGCGGAATCCCTGGGCGTTTATTCGCTCCGCTACTGCGTCTCTTGCTGTGCTTATTATCCGTTTTCACCGTATGCGCCTATCTTCGAGGCCTGAACCAGTACTCTTAGTTACCTATCGGGTTTACTTACGATTATGGTCAGGATTCAAGCATTACTAAACACGAAACGATTGTACATAAACATATGAAAATGTCGTATTGAATAGTGTTTAGTTGTTGGTGAGACTAAATGTTGGGTGTATTGAATTGTTTTTATGAGTATTATTATTTAGATATTGCTTTGTATGGTGTAATGGGTGAGGCTGATGGCTGGTAAATTGTTGCAAGGTGGATAATATTAATTTTATGATATTTATTTTGTTTAATTTAGGTGGAGAAATTGAGTAACATATTTTGTGGAGGGGGATTTAGTAGTATTTCAGAAGAGAGAAACTTTTGAGAAATTATTTTATGGAGGGTTTTACTGGTAGTTATTCATGTTCATGATTCTCTTAATGTGAGAATAATTGACAAATTGTGCTTTACGTCGTTTGAAAAAAATATTTAAAAACATCACTTTTTGAAGGAAAATCGCTGTGACTCTGTTCACATCTCCTTTACATAAGATAATTTTCTCGAATCATCTATCATTGACGCAAGCGCACATCCCCCGATATTCCCCAAACCGGCGCAGGAAAATTCCATGACCCCTACCCCATTTTCCATCTCACCACTCACTCACTTTCCCGGCTTTTCTCGTACTGAACACTTCGTTTAAAAAATTTCACCACAAATAACTTCACTTATAACTCTTCACCTTCTACCAATATCTAAAAACTCTGATAAAATTATTTCAAAGGAAAAAAAAAAACACGTCGTTGCGCCCAGGGAATTTAACTTCGACTGCAAAAGCTCCAGCGCATAACCCACGCATCTTTTTTTTCAACGCACTTCGGGGATAAAATGAGACGTAGTCGCTGATCAATGTGTGTGTGAATTCAAGTTGCTATTTGAGTGTATTAGTGAGCTGGTCCTCGTGTACATGAGGATGGAAAAAAGGGTTGATACAGGGAGGTATGGGGAGGCATAGTGAGGGTGAAACATTGGGGAGTGTATATGAAAAAAAGAAAAAAAACTGAATAAAAAATTTGGAGTGGGGATGATGGGAAAAATCGATACAGCCAGCAGCAACCCTTTTTCCCCACCCTTGGAGGCATGTCCTTCTGCTGTCTCTGTCGCTCTTGAGTTTCTCGAGGCATTGATGGGCCACACCCTTGCATTCATCCCCTCGACCACGACCTATGAGCTTCATAGATTTGATAATATGGCGGACGTCAGGAGTCTCGAGTTTCTGGGGAATAAAGAAAAGGGGTTGATTTAGAGGAAGGCGGAGATTTGGGGGGTTGTTTTGCTGAGGGAATTGGTGGGTTGAACTCGTGAGAACATTTTTTTTTTTCTTTTCATGAAGCAGAAGGAAATTTGTTACCGTGAAGTGGTCAAAATAGTTGAGTTGGATAGCGGATTATTCGATTCTTTTAGAATTATCTTTGTTGGCCGATGTGCCGTAGAATTAACAGTGATTTGAGATGAACAATCCAAGAGAGTTTCCTTTGTGAAGAAAAAATTTTCTCAGAGTAATTCTCTTAGTGACTTTTTCTAATAGTAATAGTATTAATCGAGATATTGTATCATAGGAAAATCAAACCCTTTTGGCGGTTCTCTACTAAATCATTCTTCTCTCCATTGATACTATGGAATCTATTTAGAATATGTTCTTCTTTCGAATCGTTCCCTTGTGTCCACGGAGTTGCGCAACATATGCTGACAGCAACAAACAGAGCTATGCAAAGCTAAGCAGCTATTGAGTCTGGTTATGAATTGGATGGGTGTCCAGACGAGAATCTTTGATTTATTGATAGAGCGCAGAATTAGGAATCGTCAATTCGTGTCGTGTATCAGTCTAGTACTTACATCTAAACTGGACATCTTTTTTTTTTTTAACAATTTAGCGATTCTAACGATTCTTGATGTCTGCGGGTTATTCATTATACCGATAAGCATACCAACTAATATGACTGATGTACAGTCAGCTTTCACGATCAAGTGTTTTTTCTGCTACGGAAAATGCATGCAAGATAATTCCGCACATCTAGATTTCTGTTTTCGCAAAAAATTCTCATTTTATCAAATCACTTTCCAATTATGACGAATGGAGTAAATTAACTCATTAATAAAATGATTCAATAATCAATGAACCGACTGCAGTGGTGAAGTGGTTGTAGCAGGGGATTGGCACGCGGACGACTTGGGTTCGATTCCCAGTTGAGGCGATCAAATTTGGAATTCTCAAATTTCGCAGTTTTCACTGTCTCAAGTGTATCTACTGAGGTTTTCCTCATTAAAGCTTTCCATTGAACGGAAAATCCAGTTTCGTCGAGGAGACGTTGGTCGTTGTGAACTTACGAAAATCCTTTTGTGATATCCACGACTCAAATTCAAATTCAAATCCATGAAATTCATATAAACATACATCGTTTATACATTATTTTGACTCCCTGTTGATAGAAATCGATTGCGGAATTTTAGACATTTCCGAATGCAGCTATTCTTATATCCTCGAGACAAATGTTCAGACCAAATAGACGAGCAATAAGCTATGTTGGATTGGTGTTTTTTTATGAATTTTGAAATATGTCAAGTTAAATATTAAAAGTTGGTTGATTGGATTCGAGGAGAAATCAATACCCTTGAGCTAATCACATAATAAACAAGTATGAAATAACAAAAAGAGTGAGTTTTGACAAATATGCTACTCTTATATCTACCTCAACTCTTTACATATTAATATTACTACCCCTCTTCTCCTTGAATCTCAAAAATCCAACGATTCAGCAGACCCATGAAGACTCGACTTGTTTTATCACTTCTTTACTCAGTCATTATTTCGAGTTCATGTCATTACAAACTCAATCATAAAATGTTATCGATTCATAGATAATGATGTCCATACATTCTTGTGGGTGGTGTACGTTGGAAATGCGCGAACGATGCTATGAAAAGCTAAGCAGCGCCAAGCTTGGATGGTAAGTGGATGAGTGACCACATAAAAAACATGAACTGATCCTTGTACTTCGAAAATCATCGGTCATTAAGTGCTGAAAAAAATTTTTGTCGTAAAAACTTATCTACGAATTTTTTAACTCAGTTCTAATTTTTATGAAAACAACTTTTAAATTGAAAAAAAAATCACTATAGTCCTATATATCCTCGAACATTTTATTGACTCGAGAACTTTTTATTTTTATTGTCAATTTCACCTTGATATCAATTTTTTAAACATATCTGATGGATTGAAGAGAGATAGCAAAATTTTCATGCAAACCGTTAAGTATAAAAAAGTTCTCTGATATATTGTCTTGTGATATTTCGTCAAACCATTGAGGTATAATTACATAATTAACAAAGATAATATGACAAAAATCAGTGAATTCGCCTTTTGATAAATTTCCCATTTTCATCAATGAAACTCGTTACATAATTTGTGAAAATTCTAATCATTCACCTCAATTCTCGACATCTCTCCACCTCTCCTCTCTGAATGTTGCACCTCCATCTAGACAGCACAATCCAAGTTCCTCATGCCTATAACCAGAAAGATAAAAAACTAATGAGTAAAGGAAAATCGTTGAATGAATGAAGCAATTACATTTTATACACAAGAAATTCTCATACCATAAGCTCAATTTATTCTAGAAAATCTACCGAGTCACGGATTTATCATTAACTCCCAAAGAAAAGCGATTGTCACGGTGAATAATCTAATGCAAAATGCCCTGGTATTTTCATAGTAAAAAAAAAATTTGATAAAAAGATATTCATTAATGGAGAAAATTCATTCAAGTTTATGTGAGAGGTGTGGCATTATCATAAACACTCGGCATTGGTATCAGCCGTGACAATGCTCACCAGCATTACCATGTGCACAATGAGAATAAACTGTCTGGGGTATTATATATAATCCTGAGTGGTCAAGCCTAGTAACTTTGATACTGGGAGAAGAGTTTCACGAGAGAAATGACCGGGGACACTTGGATTTTCGTTCCATAAATGGTGAGAGGAAGAAAAGTGGGCAGAAGGAGGAGGACACGTTGTCGAGAGTTGAAGCGAGTGATTTAGCGATCGGTGGCTCATGGCTGTGGCGCGCCCTAGCATTTCTACGATGTTACTTATTTCTTTCATATTCTTTGAGCAATTTGGAGTTGCTGATGTGGAGATAACGAGCTTCGTTCATGTTAAAATTGATTCTACAACCGAAAAATTGAGAAAATTAATGAGATTTGGTGATTATTTAGGGAATGAGGAATTGTGGGAGGAAATGTCAAGAGAGTATTGTTAAATCGAGTGATTGTACTCTCAGTTGATGGCTCATGACTAGTTTCAAGATGAAATATCGAATAAATTTTTGTTGATAATTTTTTCTAAAAATTATTCTCCAATTTTATCAACAAGAAAATTGGAAAAAAATGTCAAGCTCAATTGCACAATTTATTCAATAATTTATAAAAATTTGTAATACTCGAATTAAACAGTAGAACAATGCATGTAAAAAGCATGTAAAATGTAATAAAATAAATTAAATTCATAATGTTTTTTATTCTTTGATTATTAAATATGTAAAACCCTGAGAACCACTGTTAGGTAGCGCAAACAGGGCAAGTAAAGTACTTTGCGGAGGTTGAGAGATAAGGTGAGTTCGTGATGCTGAGTAAGCCAAGGGGCCCCCTCGACATCTCAGATACGCATCTCTCTTCTACTCCGAATTAATAAATAATAATGCAATATATATTGTATACACTCAGTGTGGATTTTGCTTGGATATGCAGTTATGCAGTTCAACTGGATTTTTATGCCAATTTTTGGATAATATGTACGTTATTAATAATTATAAATAAATTTGAAAAACTATATGCATTATAATAATTCATGGACTTATCCTTGGAGACGACGAGAGTACTCTCTTTATCTGCATAACTACGAGGGGGTTGTCAACCATCCGGTTTTTCATATGATAGGGGAGGGGGGGGGGGAAGATGACTCGAGGTTATTCATGACACGGCTACCGGCTCAGCAAATCCCCACTCTCAATGTCTACGACGGTTATTAATTGTGGAATTGTGGAAATATTGAATAATGTGATGAGGTAAATCGTGGGATAAAACGCTTCTGGAATTTTCTGACAAGTTGCAGGACGATGGGTGCTATCTTTGAAGATGATCGTCATCGATAATTGTTGATAAATTAATTCATTAGGGGTGGTGGGTGTTTTATGTAATACAAAACCTGATGAATTTGTGGGGGAAATTGTTGAGAATCTTTTCAATTTCTTGAATACTGTGGCAATTTATCTCTGTATGATTTTCACTTACAATTCATCGAAATTTTTTACCGAGAATTTTATTGGCTATAAGTAAAGGTCTTTTGATATTTATACATAAATCAATGAATTTTAATTATTTTATCGGAGAAATAAATTTCCAAGCTCATTTTTCAATTTCACTTCGAAGTTAACACACAACTTCATGTTTGGGATCGGGTTGCATTGAATTACCGGTCTATAGTCGTTGGAGTGAAGTTGTAATCGACATTTACATGAGAAGGTGTAATTTCACTCATGAAGTTGTGAAAAGAATACACTGGATCATTGACATCTTAATAAATATCAAATTATTTCAATGATAAGTGATTTTGGGGCCGAATATCTCAACATATTTTTCTCAAGAAAATAAAGTCTGAGAATCTTCTTTGTACCTCAGAAAATGTCCACCAAAAAAGATTTTCTATTTTTTTTCTGTAAAACACTCATTTCCTCGATAAATAAATGAATACAGTTAAAATGAAAAACTGAAATTTAACATATATTCTGTTTGACCACTTCACAAGAGATGGAGAAATAATTGCATCGACTTTTCTAAAGTGCAATGACCACAACGTTCAACCACTAGCTCCAGTATCTGTCCCTCATTTCAGCCTCCAATGGAGCACTTTTTTAGGTAGTAAATCTCTTAACAAAGGTCACTGAATACCTCAACCATTGACTTCTGCTGCTACTCTCGAATAAATTTAATCTCCACGGATATAATAAACATACCAGTTGAAAAATACCTCGTGTTTTGTTGCAGTGATTGCCACGATGGTACAATTGTAATGCCAAGAAGAAGTTATAAATAATAATAATAAGGTGATGGACACAGTGGATACACTGGCTCCACCCTGCTTCTAGAATTTTTTTAGTAGACAACAATGAGATTGACTCAGACAAGGTCGTTGTGTGGTTTCACTTGATTTTAAATTTACCTCTAGAAATAGTTAATCCTCACTGTATAGACAGTTCTTGCATGCACTCCATCCAAGATACTTGGCAAATCGTTCGGTTCGAGGGAAATTGCCGGAAGCTGTCAGAAAAAGGAGCGGTTTTACCGTAAGATGGAAAAAAAAAAAATCAACAAATAAAATATCACGATGAAAATGAGTGGGTGTGGAAATTCTTTTGAGTGAAAAAGTACATCATTTCTATGACATTATTCAAACAGAGTTAATAAAAAATTGACAAATTATTTTTCAAGTCAATAAAAAAATATTGGAGGGAATGATGAAAAATAAATTTGCCCAGAGATGTAGTTATTTTTTGCGAATAAAAAAAAATCCACAACTTTTTTCACTCATCCTTGATGAAGAAACCGTGTACCAAGATAATGTACCCCTCCCCCCCCCTCAATTTTTTCATCACGTCGATCTTCCACACTTGCCCATTCTTCCCCCCTTCAGCATTACGCTGGTGCGATTGGGCCGGTTTGAATCGTCAGACGGAGGATTTTCCTGACATACGACGCTCGTCCAATTATCTCTTCTGCGTGTCACGATGTCCGTCGTTAATTCCTGTCTTGTGTGTGAGAGAGAGAGAGAGAGAGTTTATAAACCAAAGTAAATTCACTTTGGTTTAGCTGGTATACACACACCAGCTACAGCTGGTGATTGATTCTACTCAGCTTGCCACAAGACAGACGTCGTTTCGTTCATTCCTACTGATTCGTCTCTTACCCCAATCGTTCGCCTCCCCTTACTTGCCCCCTCTTCCTCACCACCCTCTCCACCGTCTCATCATGAAGTTAACCTAGCTTAATTGGAACCCCTGGAGTTCACTATACCTCCATCAGTATCACCAACATGCACATGAGGAATTTCACCAGCTGAGTAGAAATTGAAGAGTGATTTTCCTCATGTTTTCAAGCAAAGTTTATCTAAAGTTCATGATGATAAGACCAAGTCAATAAATACATGGACTAATGGATGCTGGAGACCAACAATGCGACACATGCGGAAGCCCAAGAAGGAGGTCTAGATGAATTGAAAGAGTAAAAAGTGGGAGAAGGGGGTGGGGGGGAGAGAGGATGAGGGAGCAAGAAGGTATCAAGGCATGTAAGGCTATCGCATTCATTACATGTTATCTCAGGGGGGCGGGGGGGGGGGCTCCTTACTGGCTACCGCTGTGTGGCGGATTTCTTGTAGGCCATTGCTTCATTTTACCTCCTTTTAATCAAGGACTAAACAAGAAGTTGAGATGAGGGAGTAAATGAACGGGGCAGGATTGATTTTGCAGAGTGGGGATTATTTATTTCGAAAGGTGAAGATAGAGTTGGGGTAGGGTTATTAATTATTAGAAATTAATTGGTTATCGATGGTTTTTTAAAGTTTTTGTGGAGAGAATTAATGGAGATTGGAAATTTTTGTTTAGAGGTGATGGGATTGGATTTGATGGTGTTTTTGATGAGTGCACGGAGAGAAATTTTTGGTAAAAATTACCATCCCATTTAAAAATTTATTAAAATTTAATTTTAAATAATAAAATTTGATATTTAAAAATGAAATTTTATTTTTCGTTTGAGAAATATTGTCCTGATGAGAATAAATAATATCCATTACCCTTCCAGCGTAGTAATTTTTGTCTAGATTTCAATAAAAATTCTAGGTTTGGTTAGTAAATTTTACCATTCTGTCTGGATAAAAATTACCCTGATGGTACAGTAATTCCTATCCCACCGGTTGGATGATTTTTATCCAGACAAATAGTAAAATTTACTAACCAAACCTAGAATTTTCATTCAACTCTAAATAAAAATTACTGTGCTGGAAGGGTAAAATTTAACACAAGTTGGACATAATTTATTTTCATCAGGACAATATTTCTTAAACGGAAAATAAAATTTAATTTTCATATATCAAATTTTATTGTTTAAAATTTTGAATTTTACTAATTTTTAATTAGAAAAGAAGAAAAAATTTATGGAAGAACACATTTATCAAACGGAATGGTAATTTTTACTATAAATTTCTCTCCGTGTGGTGGGGATAATTTTATTTTACATTCAGTCATCTGATTTGAAGATAGCCTGGATTTTTCTCTCTAAATTCTAATTCTCTTTGAATTTGAAAATTTTAATTGAATATTTGATTTTCTCGACTTTTTGATGTTTAATTTTTTTTTTAATTTTTAGACAAAATAGCATCTTTTGTTGTTTGATTCATTGTATGTATAGTGGATACTCTGAACGTAGTACCTCCCGGATGATACAAAACACGGTAGAGCTCTTGAAAGGGCAGAGCTAAAAAGAAATAAGATAGATAAGTGGTCGAGAAAGCGGCGCTTAAGTTACGAGGCGAGTTAGTGGCGATATGATTACACTGGCCGCTGTACGGGGCTGTCCATAATAAAGCCGATGGAGAGTACACCAGGAAGCCCGATTGCAAAGACTTCACGACTTCCATTAACCCTGAATTCATATCAGATTTTTTTTTTCTCATTTTTTGAATTTTTATATTTTATTTATTTTTATGGAGTCATTCAGGCGTGTTAGGATAAGGTGAATATTCAAGGAGAATTTAGTTAATAAATTGTTGCTTAATGACGCTTGTTATCACATTTTTTTGCAATTTTTTTAAAAGAGAAATATTGAAATATTTTTAATTTCTCTGTGGGGGATAAATCTGCCACCTGTCGAAGTGAGTCGAGAGGTGGAGAATGTGGAGCAGTTGACCACTGACTCTGCGGTATTATGGTCACTCCTGAGTTCACTTGAGAACAAGGTGTTTTATTACAAACAGTCAAGATCCGTTGACAGAGTAGAGTAACTCGTGCATTACAGAATTTGTTGTGGATTTTTCCATTTGAAGAAAGAGAGAGAGAGAGATCAATATTCAGCAGGATTGATCGGTGAATGGAAGATTCTTCGTCATTTGTTGAATAATATATTGGATTTTTTTGAGTGTTTTATAAAACAATTGAAATTGTAATCAATGAATTTATTGTGTCGAAATTTTTGTTTGGGTACTAGTAAATTTTTTGCAGAAGAATCAATCGCTTTTAGGCGATTTAATTCCATGTCTTCTGCGTACCAGGCGAGATTCTTGGTCACATACCATCACTGAGAGCTGATAATAACTTAATTCGCGGATGTCTTTTTTAGGCTGATTTTAAAGATGACATGAATTGCTGGAAAAATTCGGCAAATTGATCGGATCATTCCAGAATTTTCAAGAATTGCCGGACTGATGAAAAATCTGGAATATATGAATTTAGAAAAATCTTTGTTTTATCAGTGAATTAATCAGAGAAATCAATTAAAAAATTTATGATATTTCCACAGTGTAAAATAGGAAATTCTTAATCTCAATTGAATATTTCGGATCTTAACTAATGAGAAAACCGATAATTCGATTCGATTAATCATCCTAAAACTGATGGTATTACCTCTAGAAATGATTTCTTTTTCTTCTAAATTTATTCTACTCAATTCTATGACGAAATTTATAAATTTGTTCGCTTCAGCAATAGATCAATCAAATGAATCAATAGATTACAATGTTTTTCACCTTAAACACTTTGACTTTCATTTACTATATTTTATTAGATACATTTGTATGCAACATTAGCATCAACGTGGGCAGAAAGACAATGGTTATGCGTATTGTCGTATTCCGAACAGTTGTCACCAATGTTTTGTTGTTTTCCAATAGGTAAAATCACGAGCTCCCATCTGTCCCACATCTTTGTGACGCTCAAATACCACAGCTTTGCATCTGAAGATAGAAAATAGCTAAAGATATCGTCCTCTGTTCTCCAAAGAAATATACCAGTGCTGTGCGTAAATTCTGTGATTTTTCATTGGAAATGTTTGTGAATTTCTCACCCAAGATTCTGGGGAAGAAATTACTGGTAACGGAAGTGAATACAGTCAAAGGGGGGCGGAGGAGGGCAGGGGGTCACACACTGGGCTATCTTGAAAAGA
The DNA here is from genome assembly GCA_035578325.1 of Coelinius sp. EB29. Classification (NCBI taxonomy): domain Eukaryota; kingdom Metazoa; phylum Arthropoda; class Insecta; order Hymenoptera; family Braconidae; genus Coelinius; species Coelinius sp. EB29. The sequence continues at coordinate 3,591,578 of JAOZGT010000008.1, forward strand.
GAAAAGCCTTGGTTTATTTCATGGCATTCTTTGGTTGGGGACACCCACGTGTCATGGTCCTTTGACCTCTCTTCTATGGCAAAACCTCTTTTAACGTCCTACGCAAAAAATATTTCTAACGCTGAAAAATGAAGAAATTTACTAGTTTACATATGAAATTTGACATTCTCATGATTTTAATTTATGTACTTCCGGTCGAAGGGATCTTTGCAACTTTTTATGAATAATACGTTAATTTGAGAAAAAAAAATATGTTTTATCTTCTTCTTTTTCAATTTCGTTCTCCTTCAAATATCCAATTTCATTTTTTTGTTCATCGAATTATCGTGATTATGCAATTTTAATCGTGAATGAAAATGGAAACGAGCGGAAGAAAAATTTTACATTTAAACTAAACTTTTATTCCATAATAGATAGCAAAAATTCCTCCAGTAATACCGTTTATCTGCAACTTCATGACATATCCATTAGTTGCGCAACTTCATTTGATTTTTTTCACACACTTTATTAGAAACAAGCTGTTCTCCACAGCTCTACTATTCTTTATTCAATGAATTTTCTAAACGTCAAGCATGCACTCGATGTGTATTACATCGCTGATGTGATTTGACAAGCTCACATTTAAATCTTACAGAACAAAATGGAAAAAAAGCATTCCCCGTGTCGCATTTCTACAACTGGTTTGGATTTTCATACACGTATATTTATTCATTTGCTCATTTGTGATGCGTTATGCTCCTTTCGTTCCATATCGTGTACTTGGGATCTATGTCCAGACTAATCTCAGCCTGTCTCGCTGTCTGTCCGTCCTGTCCCGATGACCGACGGAGGTTAACGTGAGAAATCAACATTTTTTGTTGTATCTCTATGTGGATATGTTCTAAAGGAGAACGGAGAACGAGTAGGCCCGACCAGGTGGCCCTCTCGATCGATTATATCGATTATTCTGTTCTCGTGGAGTCATTTTGATGGCTCAATTAATCGAAGATACATCGATATTTATTCAATCTTTAAAATGCTCCGTTGGGAAAGATTAATAGATTTGACTTTTATGTGTTATTTCAGTGAATAATGATTTATTTTCTGAGAACATTGATCATTTCTATCAGTAGAGGAATAATTTTTCTCTACAATGATTTCAGGAAGTTTAGCATTTTTTTTTTTCTCCAAGGAGTTAACAGAGGAGAGATGATCAGAATGATTAAATCTGATAAATTTGATGATAGATTTGATGACACCAGCTCGCTCATTTAGGTGGAAATTAGCACAGTAATCTGAAGGTTGTGAGTTCAAATCCCACCTGAACGTCTTTCCCTTTTTTTAAAGTTGGCTGAATATTGAATTAAAGCTTGCATCATATATGAATAATTATCCATATTCTCCGCAAAATTTACATAACTAATTAATCAATGACTTGATTAATTGAATTCATTCATTCAACTGAATATTTCTTTAAAAAATGAACTTTTTCATTTACTCATAGAATCGAGTTTAAATTGCATTAAAATTCTTTACATATTTACACCTGAGAATCAGCCTAATGTCAATGTCGGATGGGCAGAATTATGCAAAGCTGAGGAACATTGAGTGTCGGTATTAAGTGGATGGGTGACCGTATGGAAAAAAATTGGGAAAAATGTCAAATGATAATACAAGAAAGAAGAGTGAGTGTGAACAGCAAGCGATCTCTGTATCTGTTTACTTAGCTCCTTCCTAGTGAATGGGATAGGCGAATATTTTTTATTGCAATATATTATCTTATTTCCATCACATGAAATTTTTAATGACCACTAAAACTAGTAGTTCCATAAAATTTCTCACTTTGCCACTCAATAATTTAATCTAATTAAATTAATTAATTTTAATGAAGTGGAAAAAAGTAGTGAATTAGATAATATTAAATATATTTTTTAAACATTTGGTCGCGCGTCGATGATTTTACCTAACATATCAAAATGATGCATCATGATTAATTGTCCAGGAAATTTCTCACACGCTTTTGCTACTCGTTAAACGTTCCGCAATGCTTAAGAGCGAGATATACTGAATTTATTTACAGCAATTAGGGGTAACGTTATATATATATGTATATAAGCTGAATATATATCGGTTGTAAGCCGCCATATCGCGCAAATATCGATTCAACGGGCCCCATGATCCGGAATAACCGGGACTCGTGTAACTGCCGGTGGCTCTCTCAACACATACTGCACCTAGGACGTTGGCAGTTTTTTTTTTCATTTTTTCTCAGTTTTTTCTGGTGAGTTCCTTTTTTTTCTTTTTCCATCGTTCACGAGGAGCAAACACGCGGTATGTAGATCGTTCTAGATCACTGACGATCGAGGAACTTCACTGGAGTCGCCAAAGTCGATCGTGAGAGTCCATCCATTCGTTGAATTAAACATTTGGTACTGAATTTGTCTTTGTCAAGCAAGAGGCTATTTTTTATGGAGGATATTTGCCATTCAAAGGGAAATTTATTCCTAATTGTTTCAACTTTATTGTATGGAGTTTTATTTGTGAAGGGATTAATATTTTATTTCATAGAAAATAGAGATCCAATATATCATAATTTCGAAGCTATTCCTTCCTCTTCTTTAGCTTTTTACCGCATGAAAATAGGTAAAGTTGAGTAATTGTATCTCTTAACCCCAAAAAAGTACCATTCCCTTCATTTACAAAAGATTTTTTACTTAAACTTCCCTCCAATCCACATCCCATAAACAGTTTAATTGGACAATGGTAGAATCGGCATACTGTCTTTCTACCCATAACGGGTAACTCCTTAAGGTCTTGGGGATTCACCGGTTTGCGAATTGTAATTTCAAATTCATTCTGTTTTATCCCCGTGAGAGTTTTGCACACACAGAGGGCTCGAAAGTTGGCCTAATGGCGCGAAATATGGACGTTTGAGTTTGAAAGAAGAGACGTATCAAATATATTCACCACGAGACAGAATCGTCAAGTGGTTTAGAGAACTAGAGACATGAAATGGAAACATATTTTATAAAACAATGTTACAGCATCTTGGTGTGTGCACAAGTCGCACCGTCCAATCATTTTTACTCACTTCCCTCTTAACCTTATTTTATTTTCATTTTATGATACCTAAGAGTATGGGTCTAAGGGGGAACACCGGAGCACTATTCTCCGTGGGGGTCTGACTCGATCGAGATAAGATCCCACCGCATAATCCTATTCCCCGTGCCATTATGCCGTGGATCGTAGAAAATTTCGATGAGCAGCGATAACGATTCAACTCGGGGGATTTAAACTGGTCATCTTGTAACAGACATTGAATCTACATGTTCCATTATTAATTTTAATAATAATACTCATCTATTTACTTGTTATTATCCCATAAATGGAGGTATAAATAAATTATATGTGAATTATTTATAAATTGGTTATAATTGCTCAAATAAAATCGGTATATTTCACCTCCGTCATTGGGAATCCAATTGCTGTTTATTTGAATTGTTTGTGAAAGAAAAAAACGTAGATTAAAATTCAATAAATAGCACGGAAAAGTGTAAATGTTGAAGCTCTTGTAAAATTATTCAGAGTCAATGGAGAATTCTGATTGCTCGTTTTATAATCGTTTGACCGGGTCTTAGCAAGCGCAGGAGCAGGCATCGCAGGCAATTACTCAGGAACTCGGTTCTTACGGGTTTAGTAAACGTAGAGAAAGAGAGAGAAGGAATATTTTGCCTCTGATTCATTCTCTCTCTCTCTCCTCCCTTTCCTTCACCCTCTTTTCTCCTTTGATAAAGTGCCAGTGAGTACAGACGCGTGTATATATACCTGTATTCCTTTTATCTTTCTCTATTTCTTCATCCTCAAGTCGTTCAGATGTTTCTCCGTCTCTTTTATTCGCATTCGGCGGTATCTTCTTCATCGGCAAGCGATGATCGATAGTCAAGATGCCGTATCGATGACATGGAATAATCATAGGAAGATGGAAAAATTCAAGTCCACATCAGGTTCGATGTATGAATGATTATATAATCAATTTGTTAGTTTCAATTCCTAACTTGTTTCAACAGGTTGTTAGTGGTGAGGGAAGGAAATAGGTGTTGATGGTGGGGATGAACGAGTTTTGGAGTGTTCTGAGTGTCAACGGAGGATTTATTAGAGTTTCAATGTGGTTAGAATTTATTTGATGAGATAATGTGGAGATTATTTGGTTAAATTACTTTTTTTTGCCAGTATTTACAAGGTATTGATAATTGTAGAAAATGTAAGGGAATGATTATGGTGCTATAGATTATTATAATGATTTTTAAATGAATTTGTTGAAGAAATTGGGAATTTAGTTGAGAATTGTTTAACTGGGAAATATTCAAATGATTCATCGCAGTATTTTTTTTTAAGATTATTTTCATTATTTGTTCTGAGGAATGATTGAGATATTTTGGGATATGGGTGGAACAATATAAAGCTGAGAAATTCAGTTACTAACGTGGCAACTTGATAGCCCAGTCGTGAGAGTAGCTGACCTGTATTCGAAAGGTTGTGGGTTCAAATCCCCCTGTGAATTGATTGTCATGAAAATGTGGATATTCTGCACGGAGAGTAATTTTTGGACCATACCATTTGAAAAATGTATACTTCCATAAATTTTTTCCTCATTTCAAATTAAAAATGATTAAAATTGAATTTTAAACAGTAAAATTTGATACATAAAGATTAAATTTTATTTTCCGTTTGATAGAGTAAAAAAAAAAATTAGATGATGATCAACAATTAATTGTTTTATATTAAATTGTGCATTCTCAATTATACAATTAGTCACAAAATTGTTGTTATTCGTGCAATGTAAATTTTCAATCCGCATAAACAAGTCATCCCTCAGAACCCGATATAAACACGTAATCCGTTGGTAAACATGTGTTCCTTCAAATTCAATAAATAATTCATAGAATTATTATTTGCTCAATCGAATTTGTATTGAGTATAACCCTTTTTCCCTCATAATTTCTGTCTCTGGACGTGGAAATGGACAGAAATAATATCTCATATCTTTCCCCATGGACGCTCCACCTCGGGGAGTCTTGCAACTTGCTTCAACGCATAATTCTATAAGTGATGTTTACACAGACATGAAAAATGATGGATGATGTTAAAAGCTGTGCGTAAACGTGGTAGAGACCCGTTGATTCGTTAACTGGTGCAGCATCTATTGATGTCATCAGTGGGAGGCCTGACTAACGATCTTCAATTATCGATTAATTCCCATATGTTTTTTGCCATTCACAATTTTTTTGACTCAAGAGTCATTCAAAAAAATTATACTGGAAATAAAAAGTCGAGGAAATATGTAATTAAAACGATCATTAATCAATTGATAAAATGGTGAGAAAGACAGGGGAATACGAAAAAAAATGGAATTTTTCAAAATTTATTGCTGGAAGTCAGTAAAATATTTAAAGATGCTCTAGTCGAAGTTGCCCAGTATCTCTCGGCAGCTATACTATCATGAAACAATGCCCATGGTGCATTCCATGGTGGGCAAGTTCGCGCCTGTGTTTTCTCGCATGTCAGTTTAATGAACACGCCTGTGGCCCACCCGGTTTACACGGATCCCTCGAGGTTCAAGGGAAAATATAAACTAGTACCTATTGTCTACTCGACTTGCTGTACCTTGTATCAAAAGAAATTGGTACATATTTTTTTCTTCAGGTTCAAACTATTCCCATTCTCCATGTTTCATATTTTCCTCTCTAAAAACAATCCACCATTTTCATTCATTCAATCAATAAAAAATGAAACCAAATTTTCTTCAATCAATGAATTTATTTTATTAAATTATAACTAAAATTGATTGTTTCCCTCAGCAATTGACAAGATATTTCATCTTCTCGATCAATCAATAAATCTAATAGCACTGAATAAAATCAACAATTTCCATAATTCCATACGTCTGAATAGTTCAGTCACCTACGGGCATAAACGAGAAATTGAGAGTTTTAAAGGAATAGCGAAAAGAAGGTAAAAAGAAAAGATAGAGTTAAATAAAAATGTTGAAAAGGGATGCTTGAAGATGCAGTACCCCAGCAATTCCCTGTCTCCCGCGGCTTTCGCGTTGGACGGTTGGAGGCGAACGTGTAATCTCGGTTAAACTGCACGCAAACCCCTGGGATTGATTCCCGGCATTGGTCCGCTTCATAAATCCGCTCCTGACTCTACTCTTATCGACAATTTTTTCCATACTTTTTTTTTCTTCTTTCTCTCTCTTTATTGTACCTCTTCTCCGTCTCTTTGTTCTCTCATTCCTTTACTGTAGATCGAGATACCAACGATTATATACTGAAGTAATAATGTTTAAATTCGCTGTAATTGGTTAGAGATTTGTAATTGTCAATTGATGGACAATTAGCGTCAATAATTGTCGCTCAAACTACCCACGCTCCGTTGATTATTTATTGATTATCATTTAATACAGCTATGGAAATAGCTCCATGTTGTGATAACTGGTTTTATCCGTATTAACTGTCTATTAATAAATATTGGATTAATCTAATCTTCAAGGGATCTAAAAACTATATCAATATCATCAATAAGCTAGGAAATTTTCCGGTTGAAAACTCTGCATAACGATCCATATTCTGTCTCCTTAGTTTCTTTGTTACAACCAGTTCAAGTTTTCGTATCGATATTTTATCTTCGATTAGCTTCAAGACTAGTGGATTGAAATAGCCTTCCAAGTTGCAAACGGAAACGAAAATTTATCTAGCTACACGGAGAGAAGTTTTTAGTAAAAATTACCATTTGATAAATTTGTTGTTCCATAAATTTTTTCTTCTTTTCTAACTGGAAATTAGTAAAATTTTAAATTTTAAACTATAAAATTTGATATATAAAAATTAAATTTTATTTTCCGTTTGAGAAATGAATAAATAATGTCCAAGTTGTGTTAAATTTTACCCTTCCAGCACAGTAATTTTTCTCTAGAGTTGAATGAAAATTCTAGGTTTGGTTAGTAAATTTTACTATTCGTCAGGATAAATATTACCCTACCGGTAGGATAGGAATGACTGTACCGTCAGGATAATTTTTATCCAGACAGAATGGTAAAATTTACTAACCAAATCGAGAATTTTTATTGAAATCTAGATAAAAATTACTACGCTGGAAGGGTAATGGATATTATTAATTCTCATCAGGACAATATTTCTCAGACGAAAAATAAAATTTTATTTTTATTATCTAAAATTAAATTTTAATAAATTTTTAAATGGGATGGTAATTTTTACCAAAAATTTCTCTCCGTGTATATAAATTCCAAAAAAAGAGTTGTTTTTAAAAGAAAAAAAAAAAATCTTCTTCCAAGAGATATCACATTGCTGCACATTTAAATTCGTCACACCCTCGACTGAATTACCGAGGTAGACCTAACCATCCAATAATTATGACAAACTCCGTCTCGGCTGTCTGGTAAAGTTAACCCCACCCCCTCGCGCCAGCACCAACAATTTCCTCAGCTACAGCCAAAGGGAATTCAACTCTAAGAGGATTACCAGAGGACATTTCGCACTTCCTCAGGATTGTAACATGTATCACGTGCAACACTTCTCGCCTCTCGACACGAAAAATTTTACAACCACATTGGAATAACTGTTGTACATACATCATTTGATTATATACACGAATGAAAATTACTGGAAACTGGTAATGTATTTTTTCAAGGGGGGAGGGGAAAGACAATTTGCTTATATATTATAAATCGCACGTGGCATGGACACATCAAGACAGTGAAAGAGTGGGGGAAATGTGGGTGGGCTGAGGTCAAAGGGGTAGGAGGGGGGAGGGGGAGGGGGAGGACATGGAATTTATCGTCGTTGTAAAACGGTTACGAGAAAACTATATTTTACTCATAGCACATATATTTCAGATGAATTTTCTCTGCTTTACTTTTCAAGTGAAATACTGGTGTGTATATATTTTAAATTTGTCCAATTGGTTGAAAAATTGTAGTTGAAGTGAATTTATTTATTTATGGACAGGTTTTCTGCTTCATTATCATTATTTATGGCAGTGGTATTTATTCTCTGGAATGTGGTAGGATTTGAGAGAGAGAGAGAGAGAGAGAGGGGGGAGCAATGTCTCGAGGATGAATTGCATATTTTTTCGCGTTTAAACTTCAATACGATGACCTTTTTTGCCCCATTGGGTCCAGTAACAAAATTATTTTATTCAGAACTTCATGTTTTTTATGAAAAAAACAAATTCTCTGATGATTATCTCAAAATCTACGGTATTAAATGACCTTCTCAAGTAGCAAACGGAACCGGAAACTCATCTCCTCCAGCATTCCTTAAAAAATAAAAAAATAAAAAATTAAACCCATTCACTAAAACTCGTTCCCCGGCAACATTGAATCGAATCGAATCTTAAAATCGAATCAATTTAATACCGTAGAAAGAAATATAGAGTTGAATGAAATGGCAAAAGAGATATCACTGGAGAGTAAAACGGATGAGCGTAATTGAACATCAAGATCAAACTCGTAATTGTCAATATCATGGGCCAATAGGACGTCTCCTCAGAGGCGGGGTATAATAGGTGAGATAGTCAGCTTTAATGATAGCTACCTTAATAAGGCGGGGCCACATGAGAGTGTAATGACTCTCTCCTTCTTCTTCTTTTAATTCTTCATTTTTTTACACTTTATATTCCCTCAATTTATTTTTCCTCCCCTTCTCCTCTTGATTCACCATCAACTTGGAGCATAATTATTATGGAATACCTGGATGAAACAGCTACAATCGTATCTACGTGCCTCTCCTTACGTTTTCTTGTCAATACTCAGGTGATGGGGATTTGCTTCAGTGCATCAGTGTCTTGTGCACGTGAAGGATAAAATAAAATTAAAATAATTAAAATGATGTACAACATGCCAGTTGTACATCTCCCCTTTGACATGTGGCTGGAGAGTAATTAGTGGGGATGTCATAGATAGGCAGGTTGATGATTGTAATTTATAGGATGTTAATATTATTGGAATTAAATTCAATGATACGAAATTATTTTAATGGTTGATAGTATATATATGTATATTTTTTTCATTGGGAGGATGGCGCTTGATAAGTCGAGGAAATTTCCGGTTGAAGAAATATTGGATGATGAGTCGCCTGGGGTATAATTGGTGATTACTATATGTAAACCAATTAATCATTCAGTCTCAATCATATTTTCATGATTTTTTGGAAATTCATTGATTGTAGAATTTTTCCATCTTCATATAAAAAAAAATATAAGAAAATTTTTCAAATTCTCATTAAAAAAAAAAAAAAATTCTCAGCTAAATAATTACACAGAGCAATTACCATTAAAAAATTCGATTTTTCCATCTCGAGGACTGTTATTTGACAAAAAAAATCACCAGGAAATGCTTCTACCCCTCATTCCCTACAACTTCTTCCAATAATTCCACTATTGAATCTAGCAGCCTTCTCTCCATTTCAGAAAAAGCTCATCACGAAAAATTGATCATTCAAGTAGAAATAAATAAACTGGCGCGAATTTTCGCTTGTTGATGATAATCAGTGAACAGTGCACTTAAATAAGCGATTGCCAATTAGTCGATTATAAATGTCCCTATCTCTCGTTTCATATTATCGTTAGGAAAATCGTGCTGGCCAATGGAATGTGCACGAGAATCTGTAAACTTTGTGGCTAAAACCCGCTACCTTACTTTGATTACTCGGTTTATATTCTGTTTAATGTGTTGGGGAGGTGGGGGGGGGGGGGGGGGGGGGATGTAGAGAATTTGTGGAGAGTCGGCGAATCAGCTGTGTGCCCCCGTTGAGAGTCAGCTGGAACACCAAGTTTGAACTTATCGTTACTTGGCAATCGGCCTTATCTCAAAAAGGAGCTCTTCCGTGCTTTTCTTTTAGCCAGGGTGCCTAGGCATTTAAATGGTTCGGGGCGCACAGTTAGCCAGAAGAAAGAAAAAGGAAGCAAGGTCGTATAGACACGTGGTGTGTGTCTTTGTGTAAATAACCGACGGGGATTTACTGTACACGACAATTGCTACTTTGCGTGCTCGGTATTCCCGGTTGGAAGGAACTTATTGTTTTTTTTTTTTTTTTTCTTCGGGTTTTGCAGAGGGAATTAATGAGAGGCGCTTTGTTTGGGGTACAATGCTCATGTTTGTAGAATTGTTGGTTATTTTGTAATGAGTTTAATGGGGAAATTGGATTTTGGATAATTTCTTTCAACTTCTTGGGATAGGGGAGTTATTGTAATCACCGGGAAAATCGAAAATCAAATTTTCATCATATCTCAACGTATGTGTGTGTGTGAATGTCTGCGTCATTTATTTTTAAATCTCTGGTAATTAGTTGGAAAAAAAGTGTAATCAGGGAATTGGCTGCATTTACTCTTAAGGAATTTGTCGATGAAAGTGAGAATTGCTTTTAGGTTTTTTTAAACTTTGCCAAATTGAGAGAATTTTCAAATCCATTGATACTGTGGGATGATAATGTTCGATTAACTGTGATAAACCTTCGCAATTAAAAGATCTCGAGTCTTGAAACTCAAGGAGAATCCATTTCAGGAGGAGATCAATATCTTGACGATATTAACAGGGCACTCCATTCTACCCCGTCCACGAAGTATTTAAAGCCAACCGATTAACAGAAAACATGCTCAAGATATGTTTCCATAATCCACGCGGTTTAAGATTCTTATCTTCGTGAATTACAGATGAAATTCATCAAATCAATGCCATCAAGTTTATTCCAATTAAATTTAACGATTATATTTTCAGAGTTTTTCAATTTATTTGATGAAGAAAATTGAAAAAAAGTTGAACAAAAATAACTCGACAACTGATCAATAAACAAAGAGTTTTGAGTGACAAGAATACTCATAAAAATTGAGCTCCAGCCCCGAGATATACAGCAAAAACTGAAGAATCAAACTATCTCGTTTTACCACTTCACTACTAAATTATTCACTTCGAATAGAAGGAAATAATTCCCATGAATTTTCTCTTCCCTCATCAAGACATCTGTCACCGCTTAAATTTCACGCAATGTTTTCCACTCTGAAAATTCTTCCAGGATCCATTGAAACACTATGTAACTAACGATTTCCAGAACTCGATTTTTATTCCACTTCATTTCTGTTATTTATGTTTCTCATCCGTCGTGCCAATTTTTCAATTTTTTCCCCTCGATTTTTTTAAAATTCTTCATTTTTTTTCCCGCACCATCCCCTTTTTGTTCTCTTCCTCTTGCATCCCAACATCATCCTCTTCATTTCTCTTCCATCCTCAATGTAGAGACCGGTCTGTCGAGTTTCGTAGCATCGTCAGAGGGAAAAATTGCCTTGTCTCCAAGTACTTCGACTGCGTTCATACGATACACCCAACTTTCTTCAACTGAAAATCATCATTTTCGAATCTATAAACATTCTATTATGTTGTCTCCATAAGAATCTCGTGGGATTGAGGTGATCAGCTACTCTTTATTCATTCGAATGACGATAGATTACTTTTTATTGATACTCAATTCCGGTTTTCCTTCTGCAAATGTTTACATTTTATTACGCTTCAATCCGTAAAAATTCTCAAATGCGCATTTCGCTCCATGATTATGAAAACGTCACGCAATTTTTATAAAACTTTTCTCTCCATGTGCCAATTTTAATAACAATAAATTTCTTCTTGATGATAATCTCGTGAAATTAAAATTTTCCAGTGGATTCGAGTGATCATTTTATTCGAAATTATGAAATTCTTGAATGAAAATATCGATTTTTTTCATTGTTCTCTCCAAAATAACTGATTCCATCAGAAAATATTAAATAACCTCTTTTGTAATTTCAAAAATTGCTCCAAAAAAATATTTTAAAACATTCATTTCCCCTCAAATCACTCATGTACCCAAGATAATTTAATATTCCACTTCACTCGTAAATTCCCATCAAGAATTATAAAAAAAAAGATGTTGCCATATTTTCTCCCGATACTTCATTTCCTCTTCCCTCATCATATGGGCTTCGTGTCACGTATGTCTCGAATGAAAACGGTTCGATAAGGCGTGGTGGAAACGAGTCGAGTGGCTAAAGACGTTTGCGTGTCCTGTTTGTATAAAATACTCTAAGAATTCGTCCTGTCCCTTCATCTTAACTTCGTGCATGTGCAACACAGTTTTATTGATAAAAAGGAGTCTCACGATTAATCAAGTGGTTCACCCCCTTCTCCCCCTCACTTACCCCTCATCCAACTCATTTTGAAGGCATCAAAGTTGATGGAAGATAGTGGAAGAGAGTACGAAAGTACTTAACCACGAGAAGAAACTCGTAATTAGGTGATAATTAATTGAATAATTAATGACTGGCCTCTTATAAAATGTCTCTCCAGTTGGCTCTCAATCCCCCACCCCCGCGCCCCAACCAATATGCAGATTCATTCAATCAAGTCACGTGTTATCGCGTAATGATTTGTTTTGTTAATTAATTCATCTCTTGATTCACTTTTTATATACTTGATTCACTAAAAAAGACTCGATTTCACTCTGACAAAGACGTTTTGCCTCTTGGTGACAAATTTATGTTCTCGTTAGTTGTACAATGTTGGGGGGTTTTTTTTTTAAAAAAAAAGTGGTGTAATTGTTTCTTCTGGGGCTTCTTGTGTGGCTGAGTACTGTTAACAGACAGCATTGCAGTTGCTTGATACAAAATTATCTCGATAACGTCGTAAACTTTCTGCTAACGAGTAAAACCCAGGGCACTGTAACACAATCCTTAAATGGAAAAACTTGGTGATGTTGACTTTGTCTTCTGGATGATGATGATAGGGTGGTGGAGGGAAAAGGGGGTTTTGTGTGGTTTTAGATTGGTAATTGAATTAGAATGAAGGAGTTTGGAGATTTTTTAATGAAAATTATACTGATGATTTTGGACTCCTGGAGGGAAATGTCGAAAGATTTTTTTCTTCCTACAATCATACTCATTATAATGAGAGAGACCTATTTTCCTCCAATAATTTTTTGATGGAAAAGCAATTAATTCAATCATTTGAGACATGATCAATCAAATAGGGTAAATCTTTCAATACAAATTTCCTCAGCTGTTCAATACCATAAGCAATCCATCATAAATAATTTTCTTGACACTTGATGGAAGAGAAAAATTGAAAACAAAAATGTAAAATTCGATACGGACATTAATTTGATGATGAACCACTTCAATAAATTGTTTATACAACCGTTGAAGAGCCTCGAGGCTAAAACTCGAGATGGTGATGAAAAATGAACGCTAATGATGATCGATGGAGTGTGCAATGTGTGGATGATGGACTCATCACTTTGATACTAAAGACTAGAGCCTCCAAGGATCAATTTTCAAAACTTGTCTAATGAAAAATTGAAAATTGTTCATAAAAACGTCAGTATCTTTAATTTTAACGAGTGGAAAAATCAACCAATTGGTCGGGGGGGAAAATCACCCGGATCTCACCATAATATCCGTGATAATTTGATCCTGATCTCCGATGCATCTCGGGTTCCATGACCAAGCAATACTGAATTGCTATCGTAAGCTTTAACAACTCCACTTCCGATACTTAATCGCATGCAATAAAGTCGTTTTTTCTCATGAATCACTTCCCTCTTCAATTTATTAAAAAAAATTGACAAAAAAAATGACTTGATTCATCAATAAAATATCATTGCATACGTGGAGAGAAATTTTTAGTAAAAATTACGAGTCTGTTTGGTAAATGTGTTCTTCCATAAATTTTTTTCTTCTTTACTAACTGGAGATTGGTAAAATTTCAAATTTTAAACAATAAAATTTGATATATAAGAATTAAATTTCATTTTCCGTTTGAGAAATATTGTTGTTCTGATGAGAATAAATAATGTCCAAGTTGTGGTAAATTTTACCCTTCCGGCACAGTAATTTTTGTCTAGAGTTGAATGAAAATTCTAGGTTTGGTTAGTAAATTTTACTATTCGTCTGGATAAAAATCACCCTAACCGGTAGGATAGGAATTACTGTACCATCAGGGTAATTTTTATCCAGACAGAATGGTAAAATTTACTAACCAAACCGAGAATTTTTATTGAAATCTAGACAAAAATTACTACGCTGAAAGAATAATGGATATTATTTATTATCATCAGGACAATATTTCTCAAACGAAAAATAAAATTTCATTTTTATTATTTAAAATTAAATTTTAATCAATTTTTAAATGGAATGGTAATTTTTACCAAAAATTTCTCTCCGTGTAGTCAGGAAAATTTCTATTTCTATTTACCACAGAGTAGCCCATTTAGCCCCCTCAGTTTAATAAATAATTTGATTAAAAATTGATGAAAAAGGGTATTTATATTTTATTTTTCGTCTGAAATTTCCCAGCCTTCAAGATTTTGTCAGTCTTTATACAATCTCGGATGAAAATGTGACATCACAAATTAATAAAAAAAATATTGTAAATACATCTTCCATTCAAACTTGTGATTGCATTTAATGTTAACCACAAAAGAATACCCAAAAGAAAGAGCCAAGTACAGTGTGATGGAAGTCAGCGGGAGTGCCACAGTTCGACGGGGGGGCCACGGTGTTTTAATTTGTCAAGGAACGCGTTCTCAAAGTTTTTTTGCCACTTTGCACTGTATACACACGATCGTACGTCGAGATAAAGACGTTTCGGTTCATGGTTGTACCGTACTCAGCTGAATCACCTTAACGACTCTCCATTAACCTCCTTTAAGGACTCTACCTTCGTACACGTCACGTTGTACAATATTTTTTTTGGCGGACCCCGTGAACTGATCGAGTGACGATTACAAATGTTGAAATTTTTTTCATTTCTTTCTGCAGTTTCTCTCGAAAATCTCTTCCAAAATCTAAAATAGGAATTATTCAAAGTTGACAACCCATTTTGCCCCGTTAGTTTTCATTGAGTTTTCATGTATTCTAAAATTCAATCCCACCTTTTTCTCATTTTCTCTCTCTACGTGAGAATAAAAAAAAACAGATGAGTAGACTTAATTAACTCCCTCGCACCATTGAAATTCCCAGGTATACACAGGAATCACGTGTAAAAAGTACTGGTTTAATTAAACAGAATTGTCTCTGGTAGAATTGCAGTAGAACCAGTCCATTTACGAATGGCGCTAATCATCCAGTTTTACCATTTTTAACTTTTTTCGTATGTCCATTCGTTTTTCCCCATTTTTGTATTTTTTTTTTCTTTCAAATCTCAACAGATTCCACCACGGTAAGTCTCAATACACAAACATGTACATATAAGAAAAAGGAAAAAGTTGGGAATAGCCAACTGAATCGATGATGAACTTGATCAGTCGGTGAGTTGATGTAAAGGGCGGATACTTTTAAGTATATTCGATTGGTTGAGAAAGATAGAAATCGTTTGTGTCATCGCGGGAAAAGCATTCGTGGAAGTTTAAGTATCCAGTATGGAAACCCGAACTTGTTCTTATACACGCGACTAACTTCACTCCTTCTTAACGAGGATATCGACGCCAATTCTTCAATTCTCTTTTTACTCTGGTCATTGGTACATTGATTATTTTTACTTAATCGGTATAAGGAACTTGTTGAATTTTTCTTCTTTAGATGGATATTCATTAATGAGTTGCATGTATTTTCATTTGATTTTATTTACTTTTTTTATTATCAGTCAATAGTGAAAAATGTGAAGAAACATCTATGGTAGGTTGAAAAGTCCAGAAAATAGTCATAAATCCATATGGAATTTCACGATATTGGGAAAATAATTTTCTCTTGTGAGATCTAACAGATGGAAAAAATTTATTCCTCATTGTGGATATTTGTGGTAGATCAATTGGTAAGAGCATTGGTCCAGTAAACTGCAAGTTGAGAGTTCAAAACTCGCCTAGTGTTAGAATACACACATAAGAAGTCATTGGCATATCAGTCATGTGCTTTTAAAATTAATAAAGAAATCATTATTTTGGAAAGTTAGACAAATTTCCATTTCCTTCACCTATATCCTAGCCCATTCTAACATTAGTCTAGTAACTGAAAGATTAAGTGTGTTGTCATGACATTTCTGTATCAAAAAGTTTCATCAGTAAAATGATGATATCGATTCAAAATTCATACAAGATGTTATATATATCTCAGTTATATTCACTTATATTTCAACCATTTCCATAAGGCTGGGCTCTCATTGCATTTTCTGTAATTATCATAAAATGTTGTTATGAGTACAGGATTAACGTCCAGCATTGTTCCCTCTAATCAAAATTAATTATCACACATTTGTGAAGCACATCAGGATCCATCTTCAAATGTCAAGGAGTTGTGAGCAGTTCAAAAAAATCAATAAAGAGGTGGTTACTCTTTTCTATCCCCTCGAGGGGAAGGATTAAGGGACGAAACGGCAAAAGGGGAACGGCGCTGGCTCGTTGAAATCATAAAGGAGGGACGGAGCAGCCAAGGGGAAGGGCAAGGGGGGAGGATCCCTGCGTCGCGTATATGCACGACGGGCCACCCAGCTGGTGCAGAGAACTTGTCCTACAATATCTTCCGTCACGGCGGTCTCCTTTATGAAATCACCTCCGATCGTGGACAAACGCCACCATCGTACTGATCTCCTTTGACTCTTTTATACGCTCATACGTCTATCAAGATTATCCTAACGTTTATTTGTACATTGAGATGAATAATGGACAAATCTTCTTGGAGATTGATATTTAAGATGATTCAATTATTTCATCTAATTGAACAAAGACAAAAATATAAAAAAAAAACCATTTTCTCATGGTTGTGTATGGATTCGAGCAATCCATTTTGCCCCATTGTTTATTAAGATATCGAAAAAACAAAATTTTTATGAAAAAATTATTCTAAAAACAAAGGATCAGCTTGAAATATTTCTCTTATTGGCTTTCAATCAGACAAGTTTATTCCATCATCAATATAATTATTTCAAAGCTCATTTATTTAATTGCCTGCAAAAAGCGACTATTCACTTTGTTCTTGATGAATAAAACAAGGAAACAAATATAATTCAATGGACAAGGTCAATCTCCTGACTTGAATCGAATTTAATGCTATCCGTTCTCGAGTTTCAGTTTGATAAAATATTGTATCATAAGAGGGACTCAAGTCTGGGACTCATAAACAATAGTTTACGGTCGAAACATATCCTCAGCCCACGATATTATCCCAGCAAGTAAATTCCGTTGTCCACACATGTGGGTGTAAATTCACACTAATTAATCATTTGAGTTAGCATTGATTCGAGTTGAATCTATTTTATTTCATTTTTCTTTCTCTCAGATGTTCATTTTTCCGAGGAATAAGTATTCCAATAAATTCTTGAGGAACTACATGGAGTTCAGTATACTAGGTATATGTTTTTTGATGCTGCCAATTAGCGAGGGCTTGTTGAGTTATATCTGAAAGATTTATACATCCTTCATTGGGTTCAGTGGATAAAAAATGAGGGAATAAAAACAATGAGAATAATAAATACAAAGACATGGTATTACAAATCAATTTTTTCGTCATTAAATGGCGAAAAAAAAAATTTATACGAAATTACAAATCTCGTCACGAGAATTTTTCTCAATGGCTCTCTGGACAGTCGAGTAAATTTCTCATTGTATTCATTAAAAAAAAGCCTTTGTGCCCCCAATATTAATCAATTAATCAATATAAATATATCATATTGTGTTTTCCGCCTGAAATTTTCCTGGCTTACCAAAAAGGACCTTTTCCACTTTCATTTTCACTCACAAATTCTCGTTTCAAAAATAATGACGATAATTCCAGATGAATTGATAAATCTAGAAATTTTATCATGCGAAAATTCCTGAGCAGTTATACCTTCGTCAGAATGAAAAATAACATATAACAAATGACTAGTGCAAACTTCAATGATAACTTCTTTATGCGCGTAATAAATCATTGAAACCTGACTATTCATTGAATTAACATAAAAAATATAATATCCGCACCTAATTACATATTGCATTGAACAAAATATGATAATAAATAATGCAAATGAACAATTTTTCAATCACCGATAATGAAAACATAAATTGAAAATGCGCATTTTAAATGCCAAATGATTTATTCGTTTATTTCATTAAACGCTCATGGTGATTAACGATTTTTCTACTTTATTCACGTTCTCTCAACAATGCGACAAATGTTGAGAATGCCCATAGGCACGAGCCACCTCTATTCCATCACATCTCAGATGATTTCCGAAACGGACAAGAAAGGGGCAAAATACATCACAAGTCGCCAAATACAAAAGATAAAGTAAAAAGTACACCTACGGTTAAGGAAAAAAGAATGGGGAGAAAAAAAAAATGAAAGGCACGAGCCACCTGCTCGAGCACGACCGTACAAGGCCGTTGATCTGGATCTCAAGATCTCTCACAAGACCCGCCGACTCCTTGACCTTATAAGAGTCACTCGTTTCAGAATCAAATCATCTGTGGATGAAACATATCCGGTAAATTTTTTTCTTCCGTCAAAAAATTCCATTTCAATTTTTTATTCAAACCAGAATGACTCAATTATTGAATGAATTGTGGCTCATTAGACATCCAGGTAAATTTATGATACTCGATTAATTTTTATGTCCATTCAAACAAATGTAAAACGGTATCCCAAAACTGAAGGCACAACTCGATGAACAATCGACGAATAAAGCCCGTCGTACATACGTTTCCTACTTTGAATTTCTCTGGCTTCAAAATGATGAGAATAATTTTACTCCAAAATCAGAACTTCGTATTGTCATATGGAAATGAACCAATAATAATAATGACGTCAATGATTCATGAAATATGCATTCTGCCATTATCGGTTTGCAAGACATTGAGAAAATAAATTTTTCTTGTGAAATTCAATTAATAGTGGCGCAGGTGGTAAGGGCGTTAGCCCAGTAATCTGAAGGTTGTGAGTTCAAATCCCGTCTAATGCAACCCATTCTGTCTCTTTTGTTTCGTTAAAAGAATAAATTCCCAGTAAAAAAGAACAAGATTTCTCTATATCTCTCAAATCGTCGATAAAAAAAAGATCGTGATAATGAATCTCCTGCCTGAAATGTCACTGACTTCCTGCAAAGGCAGAAGAAATTTTTAACCTGGCAAAAATTTCCAAAAATCCATTTGTTAAAAAATCCCGGAACAAGATATTCCATCTCAAAATAACCCCCCAAAAAACCTAAATGTCTTGTTTTCGCGCGTGCGAAATAAGTTGAGGAACGCAGAACGCTTTCTAAGATCACAACGGTACGATCTAACGAGTCGGCGTGCGGTACACTGGCAAAGCAAACACGATCTCATCTTGGGATCTACCCCGTGATCTTTTTCGCAGTCGAGTTGGCGCACTTTGAGGCGAACCAAAGAAGACAGGATACTCGTAACAGGAATAAACGTATGAAAGGTATGAGCCTGAAAATGTTGGAAAAAGATTGAGGTGCGAGGAAGGAAGAGGAAGGCAAGGGACCAAGAGGAGAGTGTCTATGGTGTGTTGCTCTCCTGTTATGCGGGTATAAGAGTGCGAAGAGACAAGTGCAACATATCCACATCTCTTTTAATTGGAGGTGTACATAGTGTACATTTATAAGTCACTGGATGGAAGATGGTTTAAGTGCTGTCCACTCGATATCTCCCAGAGTATAACTCCCTCCGGGGAATTTTATTTTCATTACAATTTCCATTTTTATTTTCTCATCTTTTTGCTTTTCAGTGGTGTATTTTTATCCAAAGGGAGAGAAGAGGTGAAAACACTTATCGCGAATGGGGAGCGGATGGTGTACGTGTGGGAAACGAGTAATGAGGCATCACTCGGTGTAACGAGAAGATCAAGAAGTTTTTTTTTTTTTTTTTGTTATAAAACTTTAAAGAGGTTTAATTGATTTAATTGAATTTTTAGGATATTTCGCATTTTTCACATTTAATTGGAGTGAAAAATTGGCCGATAGTTTTCACGCAGATCAATTAGAAAAGCCTGGAAAATTTTCATACCCTTTCACTAACTCACCAATCCATTTTGCCCCCTAACTTTCCAAGAAACCGAAGAGGGGAAAAAAGTCTCAGTAAATTCTAAAATTTAAGATCAATTAATCAATATCCCGATGAATAATTGATGAAAAAGGGTGGAAGCCATAATGAATTCAAACTTTGTTGAACAAAGGACCAAAAAAATTTTCTTCAAAGCCTCACCGATCAGTAAAAACTCGCACGGAAAAAAAAAATGGATACATTTTCCAAGTGTCAGTCACCATGTTGCATAAAATTTTCTCCCTCAAAACCCCATAAATCCTTCAATACGTCCATCAATAAAATGGTTTTTTTTTTACCCCTTTCCCCTCAAAGCCATTCCCTTTTTCTTCACCAGTCCTTGAATGAATTTTCAATCTAAAACAAGTCATTGGAATTGCCTATCGTCCTCGCACTTTCCACCTTCAATGGAAAATAAGACATCGCTCGTTGAATTCGATTTCGTCCACATACGCACGATCGCTTGTACCATCAACCCATTGCACACATATATAAACACACAATCCTACCATATATATAAAATCCCTCCCTCTCCCTCCCCCTCTCCTCAACCAACTGTTGGTGGCTTTTGTATGCGAGCAGAGATCGATTTTGCGCATTTCACCGGGTAAGGAAGAGAAGAGGATAACGCCGACGTCTACCAACATCTCCAATCCCAATGTTGGAGAGCTAAAGCGAAAAGCCACATATGCTGTATAGAGATACGTTTCAATTTAGAAATTGAATAAACATCCGATCTAATGGCACTGCGGATCTATAAATCCAATCCCCTTTTCCCTCTCCCCTTCTGTTATACCCGCGATTAAGTCGCGTATAGCCGCGTATTTTCATTCTTCTTCCACCACTCCCCCTCCCACCCTTCACCCCCGCTATTTTCTAAAACTCATGTACATTATACCATGTTATATATACCACCAAGTTGGAGTCCTCTTCGTTACTTTCGCGCGGCAATAACGTGAGAACCCGAACTTCTGAGGATGTGAGAAATTTTATTCTGAAAAACGAGATTGAGAGTTTTTTTTTTCTTCATCAAGGAATTTCTTCAGGAATCATGGCTTATTGGATAGCAAGGGTAATTTCCATTTTAGTTCACTAGCTTGCAAATCACAGTTTTGTCTTCTCTATTTGTGAGATATTGGAAGAATTATTATTTTTTCTTTTTTTGATGATAGTCAATCCTGAGACTTGTTTGCAAAATTGGAAAAAAATGCAATTGATCGATTAGGTTTGTGGATTTTTTTGGGATCCACTTGAATATTAAATGGGCTGTGGAAATTTCCATTTATGAGATTTTTGAGAAACTGAGGAAATTTTTGTTTTCACTCATCGCACTATCTCATAACCCATTTTACCCCCTTAGTTTTCAAGATATTGGAAGGAGAAAATTTTAAATGACCATGTATTACGCAATTATTTTTGGAGGATCGTCATATCGTCTTTTTTCCCTGAAATTTCTCTGACTGTACGACAGTTTAAGCCTACAATACGATAAATTCCACCTTTTCACCCTTTTCGTCAAGATCAATCGTACAGATACATTATAAGATGTTACATATATCGCACAAAGTTGATCCTCTTCTCCAACTCTCGCGCACTCAACTCCCGTGAGAACCCGAACTTTTGAGGATGTGAAAATTTTCCCTTAAAAATAAAAAATAAAAAAAAACAGGATTAATAAAAAACATTTTTTCCGACCATAATGGAGCGGATGAAACACGAGATTACGAGATTGTTTTTACTTGTGTGAATAACACATACTGTGAAAACAAGGGGGGGGGGGATATAATATCGTGTGGGCGCGCGCTTTAAAGGCAAACGATGAGAGTCCCGCGCTTTCCCCTTTCCTCCCGAATTTTTATTTCATTCCATCTTTCTTTCCACTGCGAATGGAGGGAAAAGTAACACAAGGTTTTGCCAGTGTGTATCGAACGCCTGGTGATTTTCTTCATACGTGTTCACAGGGGATTTGAACAGTTAGAGAGATACCGAGTTTACAGTGTGCACACGCGAATAGATATATATAATGCGCACGTAAGTTATCTGTGGATGGCGATAAATTCAATCCAGGCGTGCTTCGTTAATAATAATTGTCGCCCAGGCACTTTGCCAATGGGAATTGAATTTTCCCGCGGGTTTGAATTCATTCCAATGGTGGGAGAGAGAGGGGGGAGGGAGTGTTTGAGGAAATGGGGAAAAGGTCAATTGTGTCATGGATTTATATTTTTTTTCTCATTGCTGTGTTAATGAACTGAAAATAATTCTGATTTATGTTGTCCTAATGATGAAATTTTTGGTAAAAATTACCATCCCATTTAAAAATTTATTAAAATTTCATTTTAAATAATAAAAATGAAATTTTATTTTTTGTTTCAGAAATATTGTCCTGATGAGAATTAATAATATCCATTACCCTTCCAGCGTAATCATTTTTGTCTAGATTTCAATAAAAATTCTAGGTTTGATTAGTAAATTTTACCACTCTGTCTGGATAAAAATTACCCTGATGCTACAGTAATTCCTATCCTACCGGTTAGGGTGATTTTTATCCAGACGAATAGTAAAATTTACTAACCAAACCTAGAATTTTCATTCAACTCTAGACAAAAATTACTGTGCTGAAAGGGTAAAATTTAACACAACTTGGACATTATTTATTCATTTCTCAAACGGAAAATAAAATTTAATTTTTATATATCAAATTTTATTGTTCAAAATTTTAAATTTTACCAATTTCCAGTTAAAAAATAAGACAAAATTTATGAAAGAACACATTTACCAAACGGAATGGTAATTTTTACTAGAAATTTCTCTCCGGGAATAGTTCCCATTAAGTTTGATGTATAAAAACCCATTTTTCCCCATTAATTTTTGAAATATCGAAGGAACAAATTTTTGGAGAAAAAGAAAATTGAAAATTGATTTGACTCAAATAAAAAAAAATGCGTAATATTCTATTAGAATACATCAAGCAATTCTTATTAGCCCGCGAATGAAAAGGTACATGTGGGGCCAAGGATGAGGTGAAGATTCAAGCGGCACCCCCTGGAGTGCTATGAAGCCACCCAAGAAGCAATGCACGCTGCACCGATAACTCGCAAGACACGCAGTTACAATCATGCCCATGAATATGCGATTTTCCTCCCGCGCACTATTCCAACAGCGAATGAATGAAGGAAAAACGACGAGTGAAAATTAGAATCGAACAAACACGAGTAGATCAGAGGAGTTGAAAAAAGGGCTGGAATTTAATTTCATCTCGTCCAGTTAATCGTTCACTATTTTTTTTTAAATTAATAATCGTTTTTAATCAGTTGAGGAATTAATTTTGTAGATGAATATATATTGAAGAATTAAATCCGTTTGTTGGAGGGTGTGGAGTGATGAAGAAAATGAGGTGAATAATCAAGACACATCCTGAATCCTGGATTGAGACTGCGAAGGGCCTTGGAACGTGGTGTTTTACGATCGATATAAATCGTGACGATTTCTTGAGGATAATAACAGCCTGGTGACTCAAACAAGTGGTACAAGGATCGCAGATATATCATACCTTTTTGCTGGACTTTGATATCAACCTGTGTAGAGGAGGTTCGAGCTACCGGAATTTTTCAACAATTCCAGTGGAATTTCTAAGGAATTTTTGTAATAAATTAGAGCGTCTGTGTAATTGATTAACTGTCGGAATTATTTACTCTGTGGATTTATATGATCAGAAATACTTTTTTTTTTCCTGTGTAAATTATCAAATGTCAATATTTTTTTTATTATGAACACGGGTAAATTTATAAAAATAAATAAATAAATAATGGTCAATTATTTTTTCGATCTTCGATAGCATCGTCATGTCTTACACTTTTAAGGTAATTTTGTAGGAGTAGGTCCTGTTATTCGAAAATAGATCTTTTGAGATAATTCGTCAAATGCCACAACAAGTTACTTCCACTCATTTAGTATCTCTAACAGACGAGAAACAAGTGTTTTCATTTTTTCTCCTCTGTTTAGATTATGACAGTTGAAGTAGAAAGTTTTATCGATATTAGACGACCAGTTTTTCAAGATTATGATTGATGAAAGGGATTTCAAATGAGATTCTTATGGTTTGATTTTGAATCAGGTGAAGTATATCCTAATAATAATGTTTTATTGCAACGCGTACCGGAATGGAATATGTCACTAATTCGAAAAGAAATAGAATATTAGTGTTTTGAAGCATCTGAGGTCAATTCCAAAATTAAATTATCAAGAATGATAGTATCAACGTCAATATATTAGTCAGTTAGAGGAGATGCTTTCATCCATGAAAAAGCAGCTGGGATACAAAATTATATCAACTTGTCAAACTATTTGACGTGTTGCAGAGCATGTCTAGCATTAAATTAATCTCTCAATGCATGTCTCCGAGTCTTGGCTAGATTAATTTTTACAAAAAATATATGGGAATAGGTTGATAGTAGAGATTAATTATTTGATGATCGTGGTCAAATTGGAAAAGGTCAATTTTTCGACCTGGCCACTTTCTACCTGAATCAAACAGATTTTCGACTTATTTTTGGTCGATTCGATGACTCAAATCAGGTAGAGTTCGACTTGACTCAGGTCGAAAAACGGACTGACGTCTTTCTGTCTGAATCAATCCGATTTTTTTATTAATGATAAAGAGTCAGATTAATCTTGGAGTGGAGTCATCATTCGGAGAAATGAATCGAGAGGATTGCAATGAAATTTTGAAAATGGAAGGTAAAAATCGGGATAAAAAATTATGAAATGTCAATTATTTTTAATGAGTGAAATTTTCAATGAAGCCAATAAGAAAAATTTAGTATGATGACATGCAATGCATTCAGCAATTGACTGAGCCACCCAGGCGGTGGAAGAAGGTTACTTCAAGACCCCACCCACCCCCACCTCGTGGGGGCCACTCTCCTTACACCGACACCTCGATTATCGATGGAATCTCACAAGACGTTCCCCCCTGAAGGCGTATACTCTCGCACAGTATATCTCCCACTGTTGGATATAAAGAAAAGAAATGTCCGTAGAGCACGTAGCCAACGTTAATGAACAACGTCCAGGCGTTTCGACACGTTCGACTTGTCTGCCCGGTTTCTAAACGCGGAACCAGAGCATCTGGGATCACCATCCCCGATCTTTTATCTCACTTCAGTCCATTGGTCACGCTTTGTATGGCAATCTTCAAGGAAGTCGACTTCAAAACACGAGATATTTACAATCATTTTTCAATCATCAAAAAAATTTCTCTTAATTCATCAAGAATTTCAATAATTTTCAATACCTATTTTACCCCACAAATTTTTATTTTGATACAAAAATAAAATTTTATCGAATGGAAAATTAAAAAAAAAAAAAAATTAATAAATTCTTCTTGGAGTGGAACAAAAATTGAAGTGAAAATATAAAATAACGATCGTTTTAAATTTAAAAAAAATGCACGAATATATGAAAAATTTGAATGCGAAGGATATTACTGTAAAAAAAAAAGCATCAGCTCATAATTTCTTCCGTAAAAAAAACTTCAAGATTCAGAGTGTATAATTATTGAGACGTTTGATGAAGTGCGAGGATAAGAGTATACCCGAGAAATACGTTAAAAAAAAATTAACAAGTAAAAAATGAGCGGGGGGAAGAGGAATAAAAGAGAGAAGACACGATAAAAAGTGGAAAAGTACGTGGGTGTACCGGTCTCTGTGCGTGTCGTCGTCGTGTCGTTCTTACACCGAACGACAGGTCCTGCGGGATGTGGGCCGTGTATCAAAGACTCGGAGATCTCTTCCTCATGTATGTGGGCGCAAACGTCATGCCATTCTGGTCGACGTCCACATGAATTTTCCGAGCGGATTTTCCATGTGAAAAAAAAATTGATTCCGAGAGAGATTCCTCGATACAAATCGCTCTACTACAACCATTTCCATAATTTTATTCCAACATTTTTGAGAATGTCTGCAAAACGAAAGGATTAGATTGATGTCATTGGAAAATTGATGGAATTTTCAACTTTATCATTTTTCAGATGAATCGCTTGAACACAGAATAATGAAATGATTCGATTATCTCAGTAATGAGGAGTTTTAGAGAAAAATATTGCGAAATATTTTTTGTTAGAAATTTTCTCTACTACAAAAGAGGTTTTATCTCCGAAAAGGACAATTTTATGAAAAAATATTATGGGACCTTTTTTGTAGCTCACAAAATTCCCCACAAAAATGATTTTAACAATATTTCTTCTAGCTCTACTCATTACCAAGATAATTCAAAAATAATCGAGACAACTTGTTTTACAACTCAAAAGAACACATTACGACAAAAATAACTCAATTGCCGATGCGATTCTCCACAAATACCAATCTTCAAGCCTCCAACCTCAGTCCAAACAAAAATGAATATAGAAAACGGTACACGAGGGATGGAAATAGGCGCAGAATGTAATGAAGGCGCAACGGCAACTGCTCGTTATCACGCGAAACGTCGTTTCGTCCATCAAGAGAGTGGGGGGGGGGGGGGGGAAGCGTCGAAGGAAGAGGTAGTTTGCGCCAGCAGTGTGCCCATTGCTTGCCGGTGTGGATAGGCACAGTGATGCACCTCTATTCCTTAGCGAGAAGTTATAAGAAGAGAAGAAAGATGGAATGAGAAGACTTCTCCAAAGTTATTGCGCGCTCGAGTGGATAACCTACGATCTGAATTGCCCGACTGCTCCGGCCGACGCGGTTTCAATAGATATGCCGTGGCAACTGTAACGAATTCTCACCCTCTTATGCTCCACTAAGCCTAGAAAAAATCGGTGAATGAGAGAGGAAAAACCCGGGAAGAAAATGGAAAACAATGAGAAATAAACTGGTATTTCCCATTTTACATTTTCAGATTTTCCTTTTTTTTTCATCAACGAAAGAAAAAGGGGAATAAAAATAAATAATTGTACAAGTATTTCTCGTACAAATTCTTTTCCCAATTTTTTTTAACGCAATAACTACCTGGAATTATATATGAAGAATTACCCGAGTTCTATAACTATAATTCTTGGAACATCGATGGCTCAATAATATGACTATTCACAAACATCACTCACCAACTTCCTCGCAATGATGGAGTTTTTTTTTCTTATGGTTCGGACAAATGCACGATACAGATGATTTTTCTACAGAGCTAACAACAAATAGTTCGAGCGATTTTCTATATTTTCTCCAGTGTAGTAATACAGTTTATGCCCTGTTGTATACGGTGAGGTGACTCATATTTCAAACCCGTTGAAAGACTAGATTTTGTTGAAACAATTATGAATACTTGAGTCGGTTGAATTTTTATGAGTGGTATGCGAAGCAAAAATGAAGAGTACTGATATTTCATGTGAATTATCTCGTAAATATGTCGAAGATGAGTGGGTACAGGGGAGAATTACTCACAAATCAGTTCTTCCAAAGAAAAATTCAATCTAATAAAATCAGATGACCTTTTTCGTAGCTTCTAAAATTGCCTATAAAGAAAAAAATCTTTAAACAATTTTCCCAAATCCCTTCGTCAAGAAGATATTTCAAAAATAATCAGCAAATTCACTTGACTACTAATAAATCACTCGTGTGATTCTGCATCTTTGAATAAACAATTTTAACAAAACAAAATAAATTTCATTTTCATTGAAATCAACTAAAAAAAAAAAACTCGATTCACAGTCAAATGACGAATAAATAATTGCAACAAAAAAAAAAAATCCCCACAACTAGTAAAATTGTAACAACAATGTTACGAGCACATAAAAAAAATTATTCATCATAAACCTGTAAACACTCGAGAATTTGCAATCATAAACCTTGTTTCATCATTACTTCAACATTGTTTTCAATGATCTGCACCTTGAATCTTTAGAATCATCGTAATAAACAATTTCACAGTACTCACCGTCTGTCGGGCATTGAGATCACCGCAGTCCCTTGGCGCACGAAACAAATCATCACATCACAGAAGCACACAAGTCTCACAATATAATAATTTTAAAAAATTTAATGTAAATCAACTACTGCTTGTAATTAATGAGACAACCTCTCTTTCAAAAAATCGATGAATTATTGCGCATGTGAAAAAGTTCTTTCCCGCGTGTATATGTAAACTCCCCTGGAGCGGTCCACGCTAGACCGAGCCCGGTTACCGGTTTATACGTTTATGCAATTCTCCCCCCCCCCCCCACCCCTTGTGCCCCTTCTTCAAAATATTATAAGAGACCTTTTGACATTAAAATCCTTGGATAGAACCACTCTGAACTCTTGCTCTCTTTATCTTATCTATCAAATTATTCTTTATTAATCACTGCACTCAAATGTTCACAATTTAACTCCAGTATATTTGGTTGATTCAGGAATAAAATATCTTGAATTCTGGAGAATTTTATCTGTCAATTTTATTTTGAAAAATTCTTCTTTTATTATTAAGATTGATTGAATTATTATCATCATTGTTTCATATATTTGATTTGTTTTTGTGGAAAATAAATGAGGGAGCGATCCAGCTCGGAGGAAGAGCGACGAACGACTGGTAGTCCGAGAAAGATCCGCCGAGCCGATCCTGTGTGGAGCGAGTCAGGGCCCGGAACGGTTCACCTTCCACTCTTTAGTTGTATCCGAGTGCAACTTCACCTCCTCCAGGGCTTCACTCTCTCTTCTTCTTCTCTTCTTTTAGAATTAAAATGCATATATTATTATTATTATTTTTAATACTTGGTACTTGGAGTTTAAAATTGAAATTTTGTTAGACTCTAGTGGCTTATCAACTTTGTCATGGCGAATGTGCAGAGAACACGACCTTCCAGTGGAAGGTGCCACGCGAGACTGAAGTGTCCTCCAAGGATCTTCTCTGCCGGTAAAGAATGACAGAGGTCGCGTGTGCTAAACCCCCACCACTTTGCCCTCCAGCCATCCAGTTTATGTGTATTTTTTTTTTTTTTTTTTTTTTTGGAGGTTCGGGGTCTTTATCCCCACTGCTGTGGTGAGTTTCGCGTGTTATAAGAATTTTCGTTGGGATGTATTTTTTTTTTCTTACGGATTTTGAAGACTTGAGAAATGTTGAATAATTGAGATTGAGAATTTTCTTTGGATGAGACTATTTTTCACCCTTATGATGTTCTCTCATTGGGACAAAAATAGTTTTGAAAATTTTTATTGAATTAATGAATTTTTGTCTCTTATGAAGAAAATTCTGTGATCTTATTGATCCTGATTGAGTTTTATTAGGGTAGAATATTTTATTTAGTCTGACGTATTTAGAGTTTTGGAATTTTTTGAAAAAGCTAACTTTATGTTCCCCCCCCCTCCAAAATTCTGATCCAAGTCAATAATCTACCTCAATCAATCCGATTCGTCGAACTACCATAACATAGACGTCAGTCCGCTTTTTGACCTGAATCAAGTCGAAAATTTCTACCTGAATCAGGCTCTTTTTGTGCAACCTGATGGGACAAAATTTCCCTATTGCTTCTTGATCCTCATTGGTTGTTATTAGATCAGGATATTTTATTCGGATTGAACAATAGCCATTTCTTCAGTAGACTCAATTTTTTCACAAAATTTGCCCAAAAAACTGAGTTTAACAATTTTTTTACGGTTCACATAGAGTGATAATGCTCTTTAATGATTTGTAAATCTTGAAAAATGTTTCATTTAGCGTCAGCACATGACGTACAAGAGGCGGCAGTTGTACTCACAGATAAACTGATACTGTTAGAGAGCATATAACAGGGTTCTATCCCGATATGCCAGTCCCCCGCGAATGCGGATGGGGTACCGGCCCAACCTCCTAGCTTCCACATCCAGCCAATAGCAGTTGGTTTCTAACGCACAATCTAATACCCCATTTTATTATTACGGTGAAAAAGCGTCATAGAGGGGCGTCCATCTGAGTATCTCCAGACTCAAATACTCGACTGAACTCTCTCGCGATGCGTTTATCATTTACGAAATGAAATAAAAATTCATTATTTATTAAAAAAAATTTCCTTCTCCCTTTGTGAATTTCAATTTTTCTTCCCTTCTTATCACATTTTTACTCGTGAAATGAGAAGCGAGTGGATAACGCACAGACCCAGAGACTTGAACGCTCGGGCAGAAAACGCAGTCTCATATCTTCAAGTGGAGAAAAAAAAGGGGAAAAAATCGATTCAAAACGGTCAACAGTTTATCGAGCCGTCGCCTTTACGATATTATATTGCCGATTAGTATAAACCCGTTTTGCACCTCAGTACATTCACATTACAATACAAATATACCAATTCATTAGACCGTTGGGCTCTTTATCCTAGACACTAATTGGAATTTACACTATTGGGATGAGTTTATTTTATTTCTTTAAGGTGTTTGGATGGTGTTTTTTTCTTAATGATTAGGAAAATTAATTTTCACGTTGTAACGTCAACACTGTAATGAGTGTTGATCAATTGATTTTATGGTTTAAATTTTTTTTAAGTGAGTTTCCGGTTAATTGACCTTTAATTGTTTAGGATTTTTTTATTGAGGATAAATAAATGTCAATTGTGATTATAAGATTGATGAAATGAGTGTATTTTATTTTTTTTTATCAATGAAAAATACTTTGCAAACCTGAAATGAGAAAAAAAAGAATTCCCAGTTAATGTTAGGAATGAGAACACTTTATTCACATTCGAAAGAAATTTTAATTTCTTTACCGATTCCTCTGATTCCTGAAATTCCGGAAATGGTGAAATAATCATATAAAAAAAATTACGAATATTCTTTAGATGATAAAATACCTTGAATCACGTGATAAACCATGATGACTTTTGATGCTCGATTACAGAGAGAAAAATATGGTTAAAAATAATTGAACCGATACCAAAAAAGGAAAATACTCCAGTATAGCGGTAACCATTTCCTTCATTTAAATTGTCCGCATCAAACTCCATGACAAGAACCAATGAAACAGGTAAATGATGGTAGAAGATTAAAACCCTGCAGTAGATTAACCCAATACAATTTTTTTTTTTAAACATTTATTTATCAAAGTGTACCTGAGCGATTTAAATGCATTAAAAGGTCGTGGACGAGATTCTTCAGAGTCCGATGAGGAGGCAGAGATATACCCGCCGGAGGCGAGATTAATCCGGTTGAGCAGACATGCGACGGACAATGTTCCTCCTTCTTGCGGTCAAGAAAGAAAGGCCAGTGCCTAGGTAGGAATCGTTAGAAGTTGGATGTGAAGGAGTGAGAGAGAGAGAGAGAGGAATGGAGGGATTGAAAATGTCCGATAATACCAGGTGATATAGTTTGACCCGTACGTTGAGTCTGAAATAGAAGGCGAAATATATTCAGATAGGTGGATGGAGGGCGCCAGAGGGCCGGAGGGGATAGGAGAAAGATGAACGTCTTGGAGTCACCAAATCTGGATAGAGATAGATCATCACGTACAGAAAGCACAGGACGATGGTCGTTACTGCGTTGTCGCATTCACCTTCTACTTGTGAACTTGTTGTTTTATGTTTATTTTTCAGCGAGTCTTCTTCAGTTGCCAGTCGATGAAAGACGATGACTATGTTGGATGGAATGCTGGTGGAAAAAATGTATGGAGTGATGTTGGAAAGGTGAATGGTACCATCTGAATGAAATTTTAGGAATTGAATTTCGAGTCTGATGGAAAATTTGAGGAATTATTCACAGAATTTTGTCATTTGAAGAATCAATTGAGTGGAATTATCACTTTGAGATTTATCGAATCATTCTAGAATAAAGGATTTTTCATAAATGATTCATGATAGAAAATTTGTTCGTTTGACATGACTTTAACTGATCATTTTTCCGGCTTTTCTTGGAGAACTACGAGAGGAAATAATGGTGATATTATATTTAGAAAAATTGTAATTGAGATTTTATTATCAATTCAAAGCTTAAAAATGAAAATAAGACAGACGTTTTTGGAAATTGTCTATCTCATATGAAAAATATGATCAATTGATCATTCATCGTAATAGCGTTATTTCTTTATATTTGGAGAAAGTGAGATTTGAAGAAAAAAAAAACGAATGCCACATGTCAAAGAATAGTGATCAGGTGCAGAAGAAATCTTGGTCATCAGGTGGGCCAGGGTCTTGGGCAAAGTTAGCCGAGTGTATATTCGCCCACACGTTAGTGTTTGCCAAGCCTGGATACGCCGGCTCTCAACGGTGGAGTGTTCGCCTACAACACTCGGGACTCCAGATTTATTGTCGGTTGTAGTCCGAGTTCCTCCAGTTAGTCGGCATGTCAAACTGAAAGGAAAATAACAAGTAAAAGAACTGAGGGTACATTGATAAAAGTTGGTTAACACGCACGTTAATTAATAATAACTTTTTTTACAAAATTATAATTTTTCACAATTTGTTATTAATAATTATTTCTGCATGAGGCACTGAAGTTATTCCTGATGTCAGGAATTGATAAAACTATATTGATTTGAAAATTTCAATGATTTCTTTTTGTTCTCAATATCCACAATGAACTTGTTTTAGAAGCACAATTACCTTTCGACCTGTGGTGGAAGGGTTTCCGGGGCAGGACTTGAAGCCTCCTCTGACCCAGTGAGACCCTTATACGTGGTTGTCGCAAGGTGATGATGTCCCCGAGGCAAAGAAGAGAAAAAATTAAAATAAAAGAATATCCACGCGCCTCGTCCACACGACTGGGTGCGTGTGTGCGATTGTCATCTGCGCTCCATACCTCCAGCGATGGACCGGTCTACATCTTCAGACATGTGTTTATCTCATATGTATTGCGTATTTGTGTCGGTTAGCCTGTCCACTTTTACTCCTGTACCGTGGGAAGACGCCACTGGTCATTCGCTATCGTTCAATGACATTGTCTTGTCTTCCTCGGCTCCAGCTTAAAAGCCTGAATCATCAAGGTTTACGTCGATATTTGTACTTAACAATATGTCATCTCAGTATTCTTCATGGCTGTCGGAATTATAACTGTAAGGGAAATGTATTTTTTCTGGCTTTCTGATGAGCTGGGAGGAGAAATGTCTTATCCCAGTAAATTGGAAAAAATTGAAGAATGTAAATGAATATTACCAGAATTTTTTAAATAACCCTAGGAATGACTGCATCATCATAAATCCAAATTTATATGCAACATTTATCTCCACCAATTCCTAAAATAGCTCCATATCCATTGAATTCTACACATTCCCTTAAATAACCACGAAACTCATGTTCTTCACCGTTTTATTTGAATATTTGAGTTCCTAAAAACGTAAAATTAAAATACCCATTGTAAGAAACAGGGGAGGAATAGGTGGCAACCCCTTGGGCACCTTGCGAAGGAATCAGGTTGGGCCCGTGAGTAGTAAAAAACCCGTCTTGATCCCTTTGCTGGGGGTATTTTTACAATTCCCTATGGGAAAGTCTCTCAGTTATGATTTTTCGTCTAAGATTCTATTTGTGCAGGAGATGCGATCTCACCCTATCTGGTCCCTCGAGAGTGGATTTAAAAGTCCTTCAGCTCCATGCAAATTAGATATTCCTGCAGGGTTTATATGGGCTCGATTTATTGGCTTCAGTCCGCTTCAGTCTTCAACCGTCATCCACGAAGATACGTGAGAATTCATCTCTCTTGAAACAATACAAAAATCATTTTGATCATCATTAGAGTCAACTTTTTCACACCATTCCAGAAGTAAAATTGAGTTAAAAAAGTTGAGAGAAAGAGATTTAACAGGTATGAAAAATTACATGTTACATTCAATCGTTTCCTAGAATTCTACACTTTTTTATTCCACTTCGACCGATGAAGTTGTCCTGAGAATGTCCCCGGCATGGCACGCGAGTGCATCCAGAAATATTTCTGTCGTTCTGCTTTCAAAGGCGCTTAAATGTACACCCAAGTTGTTATTTATGGAGTGCGAATGAATGTCTTGGGCTGGAGACAAAGAAGGTAGCCCGCAAGTAGTAATTTGCATAAAGGCTCGTCTGTCCGTCCACCGAGAGTGCGAGTGCTCTAAACGAGAAAAGTATATTCCAGGTTTATATTCTTTACTTGGGTGGGTTTCCAATAAAGACAAAAATTCATTTGTTATGGGTAGAGAGAGAGAGAACGAGAGGGGGAATGGAGGTGAATGGAGAGGAGGAGAGGTTTAAAAAATGGAAATGAGAGTGGAGAGGTCGAAAGCCGGTAGATATGCAAAACAAACATTCACCCCTTTGGGACAAAATCCAGTTACCTTAGGTGGGCTTGGGAAGTCAGCATTCGGACCCCGAAAAATTATCTTCTTATTTTTTTTTTCCTTCTTTCACTTTTCAATTCATTTTCAAATAATTCATTCTCCTGAATTTAAAAAAAAAAATTATCAGTTATTTCATTGTAAAAAAGGGAAAAACTCAAAAAAGGAAGGATTGAAGAATAAATGTTCAAGAAATTTATTTTCCATGCTCAATCATTACTGACCCAATACAATTAATAACAATTCTAGTAAACAATTTTCATCGAAAGAAATTCACCGATCGCCTCGTTCCATCCATCAAAACTCCCTGAGAGGCCACAGGGACCAGATGTTTGCTGGGGGTCTAAACTCTCTAGAAGAAAAAAAATATAGAAATAGGGGACTGAATGTACGGTGGCAAATATCCTCGAACCCTTGATCCTCCATCACTGTGCATAATGCCCCACACTCAGACAGTTCCCTCGACCAGCCCTCAACAAAAGCCTTGTCTGCAAAAATTATATGAAAAATAAAATTTCTCATTTTACGTCTGGATCATTCATTGATCTGAGAATAACCGTTGTAAACACACCATTGTCACCTCATGAGTCTGAAGATTAAATAACCGTGATAAATATTTTTTTTCTGGGGGGTTGATAATAGAGTTTCTGTGATTTTTCAGGAGTTTCATACCGGTTTGTACGTTACCAACAAATTAACAATGAAATTTCACTCGGGAATATGATCAGATGTATTCAGAAAATTTTCGTAAAAAATAATGAATAAGAAATATTTCTCACGTGTTTCCAGGAACCAGTACCAGTCTATAGGGTGTCCACGCCCCCTCAGAAGACCTACCCTATCCTCCCAAACAACTTCTACCCCAGGAGCAATAGCCAGGGGCAGGCGGACAGATTCATACCAAGCAGACGAACCCAAAACTTTGATTTTGCCAAATATAATTTGATGAAGCGAGAGACACAAATTGAGAAGGATGCTTCTATTAATAGTTACATTGATGTCATAAGTCAGGTAAGCTCATTATAAATTATTTATATTAATAAACAAAATGAAAACAATTCAATGATAAAATTGAAAATTCCACAGTGAAATATCAACAAATTGTTCTTCAAGAATTTCATTTTACAACATCACCACTAAATTTTTCAATGAAAATGATCCTCAAACAAATTGTCAACCTTGCTCAATCCACCACATACATACTCCTTGACACATTCTCCTTCATTACCATACAAAATCGTCCATAATCCACAAAGCCACGTCTCGACCTTCCTCAAGCGAAGTAAAATAAGGTAAATTTTTTTTTTTATCAATAAATTTTTTCCTATCCCACTTTATTTATTTCTGTATCATCACGAATACTCGTTCTTCGGTTTCTCATAATCGCTGGTACGAATATAGTAACACTGACACGTTGGATATATACCCAAGTAACATTGGAGGACGTCTCCTCCTTCTGTAGTGGGAACGATTTACGAGCGTAATCGCGTAACACGTTGACCATGGTCGTGGTTGAAGTTAAACTTGCACATATAGAGGACGATGTGCGCTTCTTCGATCGTTAAGCTTCAACGTTGCTTGTGTCTGGACAATTTACTTGCCCTCCAGGTCTTTCACTCTATCCATGGCAATTCCTCTGCCCACGCCTTGATCTTACACTCGATGGCGTTTCATTTTGAAATCCTCAACATGTAGTAGTTTCTTTTAAGAATCCAATATGTATTTTTTTCCATTCATCTCACTTGAACAAATGTGAATAGATGAAATGAATGAAATAAATGGCCTGAGATATTGTAGATGTTATTTCAGATAAATTCTTTGGAGTCAACGTGGAGGAAACGCCTCATGATACGAGCAATACAGGGGCTTGATGTTTTATCAGGTGTTGGTAATCAGAGGGTCTTGAATATTAGTGGAAAAAGTGGCCTCAACGAGATGATTGGAGGGAGGAGATATGATGCAAGAAGGGATAGCGTGGTTGATGAGTATGAGGAGAATATTTGGAAGGTCAAGCCAAGGAGCAGGCCTCTACTTGGTGAACATCATCAGAAAATCAGAATTCCAAATAGATCAAGACCATGTGAGTAAATTGGAGATATTTTGTTTAAATTGCTATTGATAATTTAATTTTATGAGGAATAATTTCACGACAAAATGATATTTCTCCTATTTGCAGCTCGTGGCACTATTGATTGGGGCTCGAAAAACTGTATTGTTGCCCCAGTGGATGTGAACCTACACTTTTTTGCGATGGACGAGTCAGATCCTTCACACATCAGTATATCAGTAAAGTCGTCCCTCTCAGGATCACGACAGGTGAAATGCCTGAAGTGGAATCATGCTGGGGATCAAGTTGCCATGTACTCCAGAAGTCTCACAATATGTGTTTTTGATGTTCCATCGTCCAAAGTGGTGTGGAGCGAAGAGTGTCTCTGTGATGATTGTGATATTACTTGTATGAATTGGAGTCTGGATGATGAAGAGATTGTTGTGTAAGTTTCAAGTATTCAACGATTTTTCTTCCTTATCTTTGTCAATCATGCAAAAATATCATAGATGAAAGATTTTAGACCAAAATAGGGAAAAACATTTTTTGTAGCTGTGAAAATTTTCTATTTAAAAACGGCCTCGTGACATTTTGTCTCAAAATCATTCATCTTGGAAATAATTACATAATTAATATCATGAACAAGTTGATTATCACGTTTCTCTACTTCAATAATTAATGTATCTAATTTACAGAGGATGCACTGAAGGCAAAATATCTCTCTTTCGTACTCGAGAATCTAAAGAAGATCGTCTAATTATACACCTTTCAGCCCACGCTGGAACAATACTAAATTTAGCAATATCCCCTAATAATCGTTACCTGGCAACTTCCGGAATAGACAAACTAGTTCGCATCTACCTCTATCCTGCGATGATCCTCTACCTCGAGATTGGTTACTACGATGCAACGCAGGTACATTTGATCAACATTACTCCATCACCAGAATAGGCCATAAAACGTAATATAACTAACGTATTTTTTAAATAATTTTTTTATCTCGAAATAAGGCATTCGCTTGGCACCCTTGGGACACAGGAACGTTGTGCATCGGCGGTGGACAAGGCGATGGCTCTCTGTCCCTGTGGGACATGCAGAGGCAAGAGTCCATTGGTTACAAACGAGTAGCCTTCTTGGGCCACGTGAAGAACATGAACTGGAACAAGATCAGTGGAGAACTGGTCGTAGAGTGGTACTACTGGGAGGGCGACAAACGTTTTGTCACTATTCCTGTATTGGCTAGTTGGGATAGGATTGTTGATGTGGCACAGTGGGCTACACGATATGGAACTCATGCTACCAATATTATATGGAATCCCACTCATACTAAAATGGGTGAGTGTTGAGTGTTTATCTTATTTCTTCTCTTTATTTGTCTCGATGTTTCGTTTGTTGTTATTGTTGTTGGGAAATTAATCGGATGTTTCCCTCCAGTATTCTGCGTAGATGACGCATGTGTCAAATTGTCCAGAAAAATATTCTCGTACAGAAAATTTAGCCCATTCATTCCTATACAACAAAGCTATCAGGAAATATCTAATAGTTTTGGAGCACACGTGATATTACTATCGACTGAAGTATCCGAAAAATGAAGAGAGAATTAATTCTGGTTTTTTGTTATTTTCAGGAGTGCAATTAACAAATGCTTTACTAATCTGGGACTTCTTCGGTTATCAAGAGTCAGCCTGGCTGTCTGACGCTAGAGAGAAGAAGAAAAATGCATTCTATCAGAGGATCCAAAGTAAATTGAATACATTCTGCATTCGTTGAATGATTATAACGATACACCTGATGTTTCTATTTACTCTGTATCGATTTTTACCTCTCAGCTCATTTTAATGTTCCCTTTACAAATAGAATGTCTTGCTCATGAATACACCTTTCACACTTGAGTCTTGCAACCTTCTTTTTTTTTATTTTTTGGTACACAGGTGTTCTTGTAAAAACAAACACCAGGTTATTACAGTGAGGAGGCAGAATAAAAAGATGATGACTATAACAACCGATTACTTGAGTTATACTCAGGGGCACCTCCATCTGGTATGAATCAAAGCGAGTTTATGGACCAAGAGGGAGATGGCAACAGTGAAGCAAACTAATGATCTAGTGGATGTAATCCAATACCCAGACTTCAGTTTCCATCACTTCGATAATCATGCATAACTTGGGTGATGCATAACTACTGGAATAGAAATCCATTCCTCATTTTGATAAGCCAATAAGTCAATAGATTCAATTAATCAATTGATCAATCCAATGATTCATCACTGAGGAATCATTAAATCATTGTCATTACTCGAACGACAATTCAAAAAAGCTGGAAAAATAAGGGGGAAAAGCATAAACCATTTGAACTAATCAGTCGAATGATTCGACTCAAGTCTTTAATGTTTTCAACTCGACACTTAGAGTGGAACTGATTGTAATTTCTGCCAGCTCGCCCTCCGTTACTTTGACAATGCATCTATGAGGGGTCGACAATTTTAGAGGTAAAGGAGGTCTGATAAATCTATATCTCTATCTATTCCATTGGTTGACTATATCCCTCGTTCGAGGAGGGCAAGTGGCCGATGTTTTCTTTAAAGTGTGTGGTGCCATCTCAAATGGTCTGATGAATCGTTGACGAAGAAACTTTACCTTCAGTCGGAGGGCGGGGTGGTCAATGAGGTGTTCAGTCGGTGTTGACCCATCAATGAGGAATAGTATTCTACAATTCCTAGAAAAGTGGTCTAAGCGTCTAGACTCGATTCCTAAAATTTAATAACTGTCGATAGTCGAGTGCACGGAGTATAGAGAACACAAAATTAATAACTTAATAAAACGTGACATTTGCAATTCTTTTCAAATATTCATTAATATCATCGACATCGTATCCATCAACAATTTTCCTTAAACGCTCATCGTAATCTCTAGATGCCTTTTATCATCACCGAAACACGAACAGTATCGACAAGTTAATGATTTCGGCACTCAAAGTTCCCATCATTACAATACTCCTATCCAATTGCAAAAAACCTCAGCAAAATATTCGAGAAAATATTTTTTTTCCTACTATAGAGGAAAAAAAAAATTTTTTTTTCCTTACTGTACTGTTTTCTCATCCATATGGAACGTTAATTGGCCAAGTGAATTTACGACATACATTATCCCCCGTTAAATACGACTAATTATCGATAGATATTATCTCCAGTGTCATTAAATCAATAAATACCTTCTGTTCAGAAGAAAGAAAATATTCAAATAATGAGAGAAAAAAGAAAGCGCATCGTTAAACATATAGACACGTTATCCGTTGACGTTTATCTTCGATTTATGATTTTAGACAGGTAATGCCAAAAACACGTAATATTATCCACTAAACAATTTTCTCACTACACTATAATTATTGTAATAATCCTCAAGGTAAAATACCTACACACACAAGATGCAAGCTGAATGTCTTGGACTACCTCAACACACAAAACGAGTCTATTAATTTATCCTACATGCCCCCCACGTCACTCTATTCAAACACTTTTTCCTTCATGGAAAATTGCTTTAGCTTCACCCTGAATATTGATTTATCTACCAACTACCTGAAACAAAGTTTCCTATAAAAATAAATTAATACAGTGAGATTAACATAGGATGCTTGAAGGCATATTACTCTGTCTCATTGAAATCTGATTCCAGTTTGTGCAATTAAATATGAGTCATATTGAACCCTGGGGTATTCACACTCGTTAAGGTATTCTGCATCATCCACTCTTCCTGGGTTAAAGGCGTTAAGGTTCTACCTTGGGTATATGTGGTGCAATTTAGCAACACGGGAGTGCATTCTTTGGTGGTAAAGAGACAGAAGTAAGACACATAGTCCGTCCAGGGATAATATAGGTTCTTGCTATCTCGTGGCATTCATCATGGCGACAGCCAACACCACCATTCTCTCCTTACATATAATTTTTTTTTTTTATAGATGGAACAATAAATATCTCACCTTAAATTTATCTTCTTCGAGAGGAGAATTCAATAATTTGGAAATTATACAAGAGTATATGTAATTATTCCATTTTTTTGATTCCCCCATAATTAATTTATTAAATTTCTCCAAAATGTGAATAACTGATAATGCACTCCAAAAAATTCATTCATTACTTTAATTACCCGATAAATAACAGGAAAGAAATATATGTCCCAGGAGTTGTGAGCCACTGATAATCCTTCATGGTCTGAAAAAATAAAAATGAATGAAAGTGATGTTAATACATAATAAAACAAATTTTTCAGAGATTAAATTTAAGAGTATTATAGTGGAGTTAACTCTCGGCACGCTTGGTATTTGGCTGAGCGTAGTCCTTTATGAGGGCAATATATTTTTACAGCGCCTGTATTTGGCATCATCTTGGGTGAAAAACATGGGCTGAAGATAGGAGGGGGAAAAATTTTGTTGTGTTTTTATATCAAGAGTATACTGGAGAGATTCCAGGTAAGATAGATTTTAATGATAGGTTTAGAGGTAGTACTTAAATGCTCGGTGGAAAACGATGTGTATTTTAAATTGAAAACAATCGGTAGATAAAGGCGCGACAATGTTCTCCAAATATGTCTCTACGATAGGTTTATTGTTTGGGATAGTTTTCAGGCAACTGGTTTAGCAAGAGAACAATGCACCTCCAAGTCAATTTGTGAGTTTACTCGAGTCTTTAGTGGACTCATTTTTCAATAATTTATTTTCTTTTTCTTATTATTTTTTCTTACCATTTTATTCATCCTTTTATCGCTGAGACAAAGAGAAGAGAAAAGTACTCGTCATTATTTGTCGATTGAGAAATGTGTATTCACATTTCTTGACCGCAGAGCTCGATATCAATTTTCAGGAGAAGATCAATTCTACATGAAATCGATGGCCATTTCCTTTTATAAAAATAATATGTGCATCAAGGAAACTCAAGATGTAATGAAAAAATAAATATAAAAATGAGAGTGAAATTTCGCTGTTTATTTATTTTTTTTACCAGAAGATAATTCCATATTGTATGAATATTATTTGATCTCACTTGCACAATACATGAGTGATTTAACTAATAATTATTACATATGTATAATTGAATCTACCCAATCATTCACAATTGAAGAAAATCTAACAAAAGTCATAAATTAAAATTTCTCCTCTTAAAATATTACATACAAATAATTCTATATTAATAATCCAATATGCATGAAAACCCAACCAACAAAATAAACACCCAAAAATATTGATAAAAGATGACAAAACTCAGTTGAACACTTACCCCTATTTTTCTCTCGAGCACTCTGGAGAAAACAGAAATAAAAGGCCAAGTATTCCTATTCTGCTGTTCGGCGTGAAATACAAGCCGCGACATTGCCGGCAATGCAGTGGCATGTTTACGAGAATCCCAAGGATAGAAAACTGTGCACAAAAGGCGTCCGGGTACGTTAGTTCGCGCTTTAAAAAATTTTTTAACCTTCCCCATATTCTATCGGTTAGAATACAGTTTAACTTTAAAACAACTGTGTGCAATCGTTAGCCATCCAATATCTGTTATAATGATCGGCAATTTCATTATTAGAAAATAGAGAGATAAGAAATGAGATGGAAAAAAAAATCTTAAAGTAGATTAAACTTTATGATTGAATTAACAATTGTTTCATGATCCGTGGGGGCTCTTTTGTTCGATATAACCACTTACTCGGTGGAACATTAAACCGATTTTTTTTTTTTTTTTTTAAATTTCTCAAGCCCTCCCCACTATTGGTTGTATACCTCCTCCGCTACTAATAAGTAACAACGGACCACCTGGCCGAAGACAATAATTACCCTGGCCATTAACGGCGTGCCAAGGAGGTATCCCGTCGGCGTCCTCTGTACTCCATTTGCCTCTCTCTCATCCACAGCTACTTCATTCTACCTTCATCTTCTGTATATATACCTTCCTTCTTTATACTTATTCAGTACATACTACCTTCTGGGCTACGAGTTCTGGCGTACTCGTTACTCGTTATATGTTGGGAAGATTCTAGGGGGGAATTCAATGTTGTTCAATGAAAATATGAAACTATAAATAAGAAATTAATTATTTATCAAATTTTTTTCTATTGAGGGATTTGATTTAAAGAAATTCAAGAGAGATAAATCATTGAAATTATGGAATACCAATTCATGACTTGTGGATATTATTCTTTCATTTCATTGAAAATAAAAAATTTAAAATGATAATGATTCTGCAGTGGCGGTAAATAACCAATCGATGGAGAAACTTGACGAAAATAATTACCACCGAAACAAATCGCCTGCAAATTTTCAATTGATAAAATCGAAAAATTTAATACATATTACATAAAATGATAGACTCAACTTCATATACCATTTAATCTCCACACCTCAAGTCCATAATCGACCCTCATTCAGAGTTTTCACTTCAACATTCCGAGTCCGACCTCCACGCATTTTTACTACTGACTAATCATCAAGTTTTATGCTCAGCAGTAAACGACGTTTTCAGGAGAAAAAAAAAAGGAGGACATGAAGCTGGTAATGGAGCACCCGTGAATTATCCCCAAACGGGGAGGAATTGAAGGCGGTTACAGGTACGAGTTGAGTTAAGGAGATAATCTCTAGGGATTTTTTTGTTTTTTTTTT
Source organism: Coelinius sp. EB29 (assembly GCA_035578325.1). NCBI lineage: Eukaryota > Metazoa > Arthropoda > Insecta > Hymenoptera > Braconidae > Coelinius > Coelinius sp. EB29. The sequence goes on from JAOZGT010000008.1 coordinate 3,634,506, forward strand.
CATTTATTTTTGTGAGTTTTAGATGGTGGAAAGACGATAGTGGTGAATATACAGAAGTGGAGGATATTACAGGCTCAGATGCTGGTTGAAGAGAAGTGGGTGGTGGGGGAGGGGGAGAGACTGAAGAGTAGTCTTCCACGGTTATTAAGATGTTCTCAACTGAAATATGGCGTTCAACGGGAATAATTGCGCAGGGTATGTAGTACGAGAGAAGGTGGATTATAATTTATGGTTTTAGACCGTTTCAAATTGCAAAAGTTGTGCCATTTCCGCACTGTGACAATTTGTTTATTTTCAGGGAGGATATTAATGGATTTATTTATGCATGTCAGTGAGTGAAGATTTGAGGTGAGAGTAATAAACTATTACAGTCATTTTTTGAGATAAAATTCAGTGGATTAATGGTGTGAATGAATAATTATAATTAATATGGATTTTGTCATTGATTTCTGGAGGATTAATTTATTGAGGACTGGAAATAGGCTCAATGATTTTTGGATCTCTGCATATTTTGGTTTTTGTGGTCGCATCTCGCATTTAAACCCATGTTAAATAATTTCTTTGATATTCGACAGAGATGTCATTTTTTACAATATCAAGGTCATTTCTGGCTCATAATGAGGGGTGTCATATTAAGATCAGAATATGCATAAGTCCAAAACCGCCAAAGTGGACCCTTTTTATGCGGACGTTCACATTTAATCACTCGTTTCATAAAATTATTTTTTTACGATTTTACCTCTATGAACATTATTCCGTGAATATCTTTGGAATTAAAAGATCTGAGATAATTTATCAGAGGAGATTCTTATGGGACATTTTGATGACTAAGAGAGAGGTAAACGTTCAATTTGAATCATAAAATTATTCCCTAGCAATTGAAAAAATTAATGAAAAATCCATCTTTTCCAGAAATCAACTTTTCAGAATAATATCCTCTATTTTTAATCAATGAAAGCCCTCCGAGAAATTCAACCAACGTTATATTCATCAATTTTTTTTCCTCCCAATTCTCTCTTCTTACTTTAATTGCTACAAGGTAGCAGAACGTCTCTCTCATTTCGAATGAAATAATTCCATACGATTATTCAATCAATGTCGAGAGTAATTAACAGAGTCTAACACGGTTGACTCTGTGTACTTTCGCTTCTTACAACTTACAAGACAGGTTTCAAGATTTTTCATTTCTATCTCCTCTTTCTCTTATCTCCCCCGTCCTCATTCTATCCATTCATTTATTTGTTCCGTACATTTATATTACAGTTGGGTTTTCATTTTCAGTTGTTTAGCAGTTTATTTTTCATGTCAAATTCAATCGGTTGAACGTAAAGAGGATAAAATAAAGTAATCCAGTTGAAACTGAGACTGTGGAAGATAATTCTCACCCAGGCAATTCTATAGTATACAATAGTTTCATACTCTGTATTGCTACGCAGATGGGTTTCGATAGAAATTGAGTGGATTTCCATTTACGTCTCACTCACCACAAGAAAGACTGAAATCGTTTATGCCGAGATTGATATTTTTTGAGTGAATAAAATACAATTATTTCGTATTAAAAAAGTCCATAAATTATACAAAAACCACTAAATACCAGGAATAAATATTTCACATGATTGAATACGAAATTTATTGTTCAATACAACCATATTAATTTTGGTTTCTGAATCCTCGCTTCTAACTTAACCAAATGAAAATACAAAAAATTAAATGTATTTAAGGTCAGAAAAATTCCACTGGGATTCCACCGAAGACGCTCGAGGCTGAGATGGAATGCTCGGTTAGCAGGACTCTCCATTACCCCTCAGTAAGTCAATTATTTCACGTTCTTTGAAACATGCATTGAGACACTTGGTAGCTCAAAGGAAACGAATGAATGGATTCACGTGCGGGGGTGCTTGATAGATGTTTCCCTCTACTCTTCTCCTGCTATCCTTTATTTCTCATGTATTTTTTTTTTTTTTCTTGTGAAATTCTCTCTTCTCATTATACTCTATAAACGGTCATTACGTTGGAATAAATTGTGCGTGCGCGCGTCTACCACGCGACCTTTCAAACGTCAGTGTCCGACTTATGTTGAAATGTTAAGAGAGTCGTTCTGTGGGAATACTATGGCTCTGCGCGTTTCCGTTGACTATTTTTTCCTTGATCCTTTCGAATGAGTAATTTTTTTTTCTATGTTTTCAACCTGCCAAAAATTTGGAAATAAATTGATCTCTAGTTTGTCCTGATTGATCCTCCGCTCGAATTTTTAAGATTATCCATTTTATTTTCTAATGGAAATATTTATTTGATGAGTGGAGTCAATGAAGCACGGTAAATATATTATATAATAAATCTATTTATTTATTTTCCATTAGAACCTTGAATTAAGCCCAATAAAGAGAGGAGATGATTAAAAATTGAATTGATTTGCCTTTTATTCACTTTGTTTGGTATAAAATTAATTTTTTTCATTAAATTGTTGGTTACAACCGTGATTTCTAATATTGCCTCATTATTGATCTTTTAAAAAGAGAATAAAAAGCTTTTTGAATTCAAAATAAATGTAAAGGATTTATGTATGTATCGGAGATTGATAGTTCTGCAATATCAAAAAAGAATCATAAATTTGCGATACGGAAATAAAGTACAAAATATTTAAAAGGAAAAAATTAATGACAACCCTTGTTTTATAACTATGACCGTAACTATTTTGGCACAAAAGGCGAACTAAAACAATTATTTTCTGCCGGATAAAAAATGTTGGGAGTGGTATGGTTCTAAGAAATGATTGCAAAATTTTATATAAATGGTAGCCAGGAAGATGCCCATGACCTGGAGGGCGAATTCCGCAGCATAGCACACTTTACCCCTTCGTCCCTTGCACTCTTGATTTCACTCCGAAGAGTTTCCTGGTGAGCGAAGAGGCAGATTGCAACTGGGCGAGAGCTAAACTTAACAGAGTCTGCGTCATAAGACTGGACACGTAGTGTCACTTCGGGTAGATACTTCATCAAGCATTGTTCAAAAACATCAGAATTAGGATTGGAACAATCGCTTTTAATGTTCTCAATCTTCCTCTCCAACCTTCTTCCAACCTATGAATCCAAAGACGTGTATTGAAGGGATTTATGCTTGCCTGATAAAGTTCATGATTGTTTTATTATTCCAATACTCACAGTCTTCAATTGATTTCCTTGCCGCCGGAAGACACGATTGGGAACGGACCTGTTTTTACATTCATCTTGAGATGTCAGATATATAGTGTGAGCTTTATTGAGCCTGGATTCTAAGGATTTCTTACAAATTTCGGCCGCTTCTGAATATGACTGTTTCTGGAGGAATGGAAGAGTGATTTATGAAATTTGAAATATAATGCACTGTACTTTGGATTGTTTTATTTTGTTTCAACTTACTCTCACGTAGTTCAGAGCCTGATCGATTAAACGTCTCGCCTCCTGTTGGTAATGATCTGCGAGTCCCTTGAATTGTCTTACCTTTCGGTCCCTCATGACACTCATAAGTGATGACACCGATGAGTTGATCTCCTGCGATTTCGATAGTAGACGATTTATCTCATCAACCGAAGTTGCTTTATTCTAAAATTATGAATTTCTGAAAATGAGTGTAAATTAAGATTTTTAATCTTCGTTAACTGAAAATATAACTTACTTGATAAATTACTACAGCCAGGACAGCGATAATACCCGCGGAATACTTCATTGTCTGGATCAACTCTGGTGCTATCCACAAGTTGATGAGTTACGCTTTTTTATCGAGTTTATTCCGTTCCGGTGTTGTATACCTGAGACAATTCATTAAATTTGATGACCTTCAGATGGAACCTGACCTTCCAATATGAATTATTATGTCAAAGATGGGTCACTTTGAAAATAACTCGATTTCCGAAATGAAAGACTTTGAAGCGTTTAAATAAAATGGAGGTTAGAATTTTCCCCTGATCATTAAATGATGAGTTGATAAAATCGACTTGAAAAAATCTAAAATGAAGTGAATCTAATTTTCCTGCATTAATGGTAAAAATAAAGACTCTTTGAGAGTTGAAATGAATCAATTTTGGTGTTCCCTCCCTCTGATAATAGAAATGAAGAAAATGAAACATAATTGAATTGATCTCAAATAATCATAATAATGATACGATTAACATTCATAATTTTAAACTCATTCCTTTTTCATTCTGGTATCTTTCAACCGATAGCACGGACCGGAAATAGTTTCGAGGCGTTTCGTGAATAAATGAAAAATTCATTGATTGTAATTTAAACTGACTTCTTTGAGTCCATGTTCTGATAAAAAAAATTGAAAGGCTGAGTTTATGTAATAAAATAATTGGACTTACAAATTGATGATGATTCTCTCGAACACACTTTCAGGATTAACAATTTTTCTAGTTTCAATTAAAAATATTGCTGCACTGAATTTAGTTGGAAATATTTGAATTTATTAAATTGATAACTTGAAAATATTGAATTTATATGAAACAACAAGAAATAACAAGTACTTGTACAATTGTTGGTTCAAACACAAATAAGTCATGAAATACTTGAAAAGAATAATGAAGCGAAAACGTCAGACTGAAAACCACCTTAAGAAGTTGGTATGAACAAATCAAAGATTTGTGACGGACTGAAGCGTCATGCTTCATGCAAGTACTTTTGTATATTCATCCTGAGGGTGTGACCTCAGGAAATTCGAAGGAAAATTCGGGGCACCAATGAGAGATGATGACCTCTGGCCCAGAATTTTCCTTTCCAAGCTCACTAGCTGTATGTTTCAAGGTTTTCTCCATCCCTTCCACATTCTGTTACTCTCAAAATATTGACGTTGTGGGCGGACTTTTCGATCCCCAACTACCAATCAGAATTTGCATCAGGAGACTCAATTCTCATTCATAATTTCAGACTTGATATTATTTATTATTTTTATTGATAATTTATCATTATTATTTATTGAAAATAAATTTATAGAGTGAAATGAATCTTTTCATAATTAAAAAATGATAATTCCAATTATTTTTATTTAAAATAATTAATTTTTTATCAGCTAGAGAGAATAATAATTATGGAATGAAATAGAATTTTTAGAATTTATTTTTCTTTGGTGCTACCTAAGTTTTACACCTACACTAGCCTTTCTCCCATTTCTCCACTACATTATTTTACATTAGTATTTATCTTCATTATCTCTCATTATATATTTGCGTTATCAACAGTATTTAACATTGTCAAACATTACTTTCACATTATCACTTTCGTTTTTCCTATCTATCTTCATAATATTTCTTTCCGATAACAATGAAAAAAAATATCTCAGACTATTGAAAATATTTCTTTTTGGTTTGCTCGCATCGACTGGATTGTTGATTTGTTTAAGTAATTAATTGTTCAATTATTGATTTTCTTTCTGTCAGGTACTTGAAATAAAATTGAGAAAGGAAATTTGCGACTTCAAGTTGTTCTAACTGGTAGCACTACTCGATATCTTCTGCCATAATAACTCCGACAAAATAACTTTGCGATAAAATAATTTGCGGAAAATTTTTGTATTTGAAATTTTGTAGGTTTATCCAGAAACATTTGTTGTTAATTTGCGTATCTTCATGTATATTATCCCAAGTTCTCGCAATATTCGTATGAATAGACTATTCAAGCTGGATTTCCCAAAAATTCCTCGAAAAGAATAGTATTCATTCATTTTAAGAATGTTTATAATGTTTACGAAAATCGAATTTTTTCATGGTCAAGAAAATTTTTTATTTTTTTTTTGCTGATGAAGGAACATGAAAAACCAACTTTTCTGATGATAAAGAAAAATTACTCGCAATACCTTTGACAAAAAAAAATAAACAAATTTTTCCTTATACACGGCTCTTATGGGATTTATTGTCAAATTGATAATTCACCCACTAAAAGATTCTAAAAATAAAAATAAAAATAAAAATAGACGTTCATGTGTAAATTGGGAGTAGTTAGTTAGTCGGGCAGTAGACGATAGACGATCCAGTAGTTGGAACCACTAGACGAAGTTCTCGCAAGAGGCATTTTTGAAGAAGAGACTTTTGACGTATGTGAAGTGTGTTGTTTTGAAGTGTGTTATTTTGAAGAGTGTAAAAAGACTATTGTAAAATAAAGACTATTGTAAATATTCAGTGTAAATATATTTTTATGATTAAAGTGCAAATAAAAAAATAGCTGTTTTATCTTTTAAAAAAATGAATCCCATATTTATTATAAACATCCTTAAATAAAAGAAAAAATTACTAGAAATAATTTTTTGACGAACGTTACAGAATATAAATTCCATCTACATGTAAACAAACATCATAATCTAAGCGAAATTGAACGATCACAGAATGCTTGATCTGGATTTTGTGAGATTGTGAATATGGCTGAGAAAGAAATGTAAGTACACTTCCATCATTATTCCAATGTCACTATCAATCAGCCATATTATCCCTATTATTTTCCAATAGAAATGTTCGTTTGACGGGTGAATTCAATGAAACTCAATGAACATATTACATTATAACTTTATTCATTTCATTTTATTTCTCTCAAAACATCTAATGAAACCAAGAACTCCACTCTTCTGGCCAGCAGAATCCTCATATTTTTTCTCTTCTTCCTCAATTTTTACCTCTCTTATTTTTATCAACTTTTTTATTTTCACCACATCGCCGTGGCTGAAACTTTAACCATCGCTGTAACTCAAGTCTGGACCACAACGCACTCTACTCTCTTTACCCATGGATTTTACCCTGGTGCACAAAGCTATCTCCCCGATCTCCGTTCCGCATCCTGCCGCTGCATCGCGCGAATAGGATAGAGAAGATCGTACGTGAGCTGCCGTGAAATCTACAATTTTTTTTGTATTTCATTTTATTCTTTCATTATAACACACTGGAAGCCTTCAGGAAGTGCAAATATACATTTTGCTTTGATTATTACTCATTGTCTTCTGTATCTCGAATTAATTTTTTTTTTCTCCAAGAAAATCGGTTTTTCGGAAAGTTCTAGGCAAGAGAATGTCGGTTCCTTTGTCATGGTGGCTGCCTCTGCCACCACACCTGTGTGTGTCTTCACCGGGTGCTTGAAGCTGGTTACCTATAAATGGAAGAATGCGACCAGGAAGTCCAAGCGGGGACAACAGCGGCTGACGCTAACATTTGAGAAAATAAATATCTGCATCTCCTATTACAATTTTCATTTTCTACTTGTGGCATGTTAACACCATCCACAGATGTGACTGTCTTGCCCACTTGCTGAATTACATGTAAAGAATATTTTACGTTGTTGTATACAGTGATTTTAATTACACTGATACTATAACGCTTGCACTCGGGCACATTACCCTGAGTGTTTAACAGCTTTCCTATTCACATGGGCGTAGAACGACTCCAGACAGCAATTTGGAGTAAGACTCATTGTTGCCTTATCGTTAATAAAATCAATTGAATTGCAGACTGATTGTTCACGGCTGTGTTCAATCATCTTACAACCGTGTAGAATCGTTTCACTCGAACTATTGTAAAATCCCTTATACTCAAAATTTCAAGTCATTAACAGGGACCATCACCCTAATTCTGAGAATTTCTGTACCTACATACAATAATTTACGATACAATTTATTTTTCTTTGAACAATACGGAACAGAAAAATAGAATTTTGGGTTCAATTTTACGATTTAATCCATGTCGTCTAGACTCAATTGTTTGCACTCAAATTCACGAAGTTTTCCAAGAAATTTTTCGGTCAGTTTTATAACTTAATCTTTCTCGTCGCCACTCACTTGTTTTTCCCGTAGACTTGAGACAATGCTTCACCGTAGTGAACTTGCCCTTTTCTGTTTATTACTCAATCCCTTGTTCCAATTCAACACATTATACCCCTCAGAAATTTGACTCGACCCTTTTGTATGGACTCATAGGCGCATAATCCAGCAGATCTTTTGTACCTGAACTCGACCTTCTTTCAAATCGGAAAATCCAATCACTCCACGAAGCCCCCTCCCCTACTTTCATAATTACGGTCAAGAAAATTTCAATCACCAAAAATTCATACTCTAGCCATCTGAAGACCCCAATTCCTCCTGATTTTGATGAAATTGATTCGACCATTTCCAAGTGAAATTGGAGCAAGTCAAAAAAAATAATGGTCTGATCATACACGGTGGAACAGCTTTTATCACTTGAAGAAAAATGGTTCGTTTATCGAGTGACACTTGCAAAGTTACACTTGCCCATACTCAACTCCAAGACAAGATGGATATACACAGGGTAACCTCAAGGGGAGTTGGAAGTATACAAGTAACCATTACAGATCGTTTCCTGTGATTTTTTTTATCGCGCGTAGGCGTCAGAAGCGGAATAAAGGAGACACGCGTGTGGCAGTGGAGAGGAGGTGAAACAGATATAGACAATATATACTCCTTCTCTCTGGTTAGTCAGAGAGAGAGAAAGAGGAGATTGGTATACGTAGTGAATAAAAGAAAAGAAAAGGAAAAAAAGGGGGAGGAATAAGAAGGAAGATATACTCAGAAGGCGATCGGTACCTGAATGTGTATGGGGCGATCCGTTACCTCAGGCGTCTCAATAGCCACCTCTCGATCGCGCGCCCAATGGGAAATAGGGGAAAGAAGGAAGAGTTCCAGATGCCCTCAATGATTTACTTCACGCCTTCCGTTAGTCACAACCTTTATCGACACACATATTCACATTGAAATGCATAAAAATGTATAAATTAATAATTAAAAATGAGCACTTATTTTTTTTCAAGTTTTCATCTTTTCAATTTTATTATATTCACCTTTTTGATGCAGAAATTACTCCAAAGCAATTGAGAGACGTATTTGGTCTAGTGGTTAGCGTGCTGGCCCCATGAACAAGGCGTCTCATGAGCGAGGGTTCGAGTCCCGGTGATGTAAAAAATTTTTCATCGTCGGAAAACGAACTCATAGCTTGTGGAGTTAGTTATAAGTTAGCTAGAGTAAAGTGCGGGTAGGGAATTAGACTGGGGTACCGCGTAGGTACTGGGATGACGGGTCGGTAAAAGACCGCTAAAGTCATACCATCTGGCACCACCCAACTACTCCAAAGCAATTGATTTCGATAAAGGAAAATCTCCACTTTGAAAAAAGAATAATTATGAATGATTTATGTATTTCAACAATATTAAATTTCATAATAAATGCCTCCTTTATACTAAAATTATTCACCGATACAGAGCAATTGCGAAAAATTTAATTGCCCATTTATGAGAAATAATTGAGTGACTCATGCTGTTTAATGGTAAATATACATTGAATTTTGTTAGATAAAAGAAATGGCCTGGTAAGACGTGGATTAATTTTTCCTCACTTGGAGGGGATAAAAATGTTGAGGTAGAGTAGTTGGATTTGAGGGTGTGCGTGCACTCGGGCAATTAGATGTTTATCTATCTTACATTCAGTCCTCGTTACAAGTCGCACTGAGGTACATACGGCCAGGCGGGGTCTCCTCTCTCGTCCTGGTCGCGCGGCACCACTAGACTGCTCTCTCGTATGAGCGAGAGCACCCGGGAAAACGTGTTTCCGCATTTAAATAATTATGCACATTACACCTTGAGATAGCTCCCCGTAACGACGCGTGATTAGAATTTTTTTTCTTTTTTTCGGGCGAAATGTATTTTTTTTCCTCATTCATTACTTAAATGGTTTTTCTTTTCTTCGTGATGGTTTTTCTTGCGGAGTCATACGAATAAATAGTTTGTATTTGTCCTTTTCATTGTACCCAGGAAATTCACGCTCACGCCTCGATGGATACATAAAACCGTTTCTGATGTGTTCAAGGATTGTATTCAGTATATTTGAATGTATTCAGTGGATTGAAATACATTTCATTGTATTCGATATTTATTTTTATTATTATCTAATGCATAGAATGATAATTTCAGTATTTTAGATTTTTTATATTATTTTATTTATTTATTTTTTTTTAATTAAAAATATTGCTGAGCATGTGAATATCATGAACAAGTATGAGATGGAAACGCTTCAATTGAAAAAAATCATTTATTTCGATACATGAAAATTGAATGTTTTCACATCTAATGAAATTTTAATGAACCGTAACTATAATGAAATATCTTGATACTTTAAGTTTTATTATCAACATGTGTTCCAAGGCAAGTTAGGAACAATAATCGAGCTATTGATCATATAACATTAGAACTATTGAAACTCGCGTGTTGCACATTCATTTATTAATTGCATTAAATTCAATGTGCATAAATATAATCAATATATGTACATATTGAAACGAGTTAAAGTCACAATTTTTTAAATTTACTATAACTTTTTGACTTTTTTTTTTCAAAATGAAAAAATACGAATTTAATATTCTTCCTCCAATTTTCGTATTCCATCATTTTTTTCAAACCGTGAATTTCATGCAAAAACCGAATAATAGGTGAATAAATCAACCAACTCTTGCCATTGTCTTCGATTTTACAGGCACACATATCAGTTTTTCATAGATGAAAGAATAAATCCTCAATGTTTTTCCTGTATGGCGATATAAATCGTAACGAAGATGTTCCGAAGAGAGTGAAAAACGATCGAGACTTGAAATTGTACCCATGTAATTTTTGGTTGTGCATTGAGATTAATTCTTTCTTCGAGAGAGACGGAGAGGAGAAGAAAAATTGAGGTGGATAAAATGGAGAAATACAGTGGGGGTGCAGAGCGCGCGCGCGACGTGGTATGCCTCCAAGGGGGTAATCTTTATAATTTCCCTATCTTCCGATGATTCGCGTAATACATGGCTGTCGCGAGCACAAAGTTATACCGCAGGGTACAAAATCTTCTTTCAACTTCTCTCAGTGGATATGAAGCCGAAGGGGAGAACTGGTTACTTTGGACATGTAGGAATGTTTAGTTTCTAACTGAAATTAGAAAAATTACTTGGAAAACCAATTGATTCATCAACAATCATTTTTATTCCTTTTTCTCATCTTTTGTCAAAGATTTTTTTTTTTCTTATATCAAAGATAGCTCGTGAAAAAAAAAAATAGAATACTAATATATGCAGTCATTGAATATTGTTACCAATGAGGGAGTATATAAAAAAAATTGTATACACTCACTGATGGTAAGTGTAGAAAATTTTTCCATGCACGAATGACCGGTAGCCACCGCTGATAATAAATATAAACGATCATTGATAAGGTAATTGCCTTGCGCCTGGTTTAGTCTCCTCAGAGAGCTCTAGGAGATCAGTAATAAAATAAAATAAAACTAGTATAAAAAATACAAAATGAAAGAAACTTGAATTTTTACATAAAACAAACGATAAAATTCTCCAGCGTAAATTATCGTTGGTAGAAAAATTTGGATTTCCCTCTCGCTGATCGAATGACCTGTAAATATAGAAAATTACCATAATTACTGGATTGAAGATAGAGCAATCGATGGATCGCGTTTGCAACACACCAAAAGAAATAAAAAGGACTAGTGACTCTTCCGAACAACACTGAACTTCTATCAACGACGTATACTTCAACCCCATTACATAAGCATAATAATTATCATCATTTGAATAAAAATTGTTACACATGCGTGCTTCAAGTGTCCAGTCTATTAATAGTCATTCTCCACTTCCATTTCGTTATTATCTTTCACTGATTTTTTATAACCTTTCCAGTATAATGGAGATAGGTAGGTAATTGTTGAGTAAATTGGAATGCAAAATTGGTGTTTAGTGAAGAGGAAAATGATATTTATGCTAATTAAATGGAGAAAAAAAATAGATAAGTATGAAAATTCTGTAGTGAATTTGCGAAATGAAGTGGAGTGGAAAATTTGTACTTGAGCGATGATTATACAAGACATGAGTGGCTTGATGAAAAAAAAAAAAAATTACAAATAAAATCGTTGGGAATGGAATTGCGGGCACAAAATATTCTGTTCAATGATCAATTTCAGTTATTTCAGCTGACAGTTTTTTGAAAAAAAATGACATCTCTCAAAATCACTCATTATAGAAATAATAAGTAATCAATTAAATGAGTTATGGAAACACGAAGAGGTTTGTCACTCCTGCATTAAATCATTATTATCTGATCAATAATTTACCTACCCAATTACTCCCACATTAATTTCATATCATTTGCATACCGAAAGAAACAAATAAACGGTTTCTTTAAATAAAAAAAAAAAGGATTCTTAATGAACACGAATCTTATTATTTATCAGTGCAACTTTTATCGGTTTCCCATTAAAATCCTTGAAAATGATTCTTATCAGCGTGATAATTCTCCCTCTAAATACTTGAAAAAATAATAGATATTTGTTTATTTAAGGAAAAAAAGGTGGGGTCCACTGTCTAATAACAAACTTACTTAATGATTATGGATTATATTATTTACAATCACAACTCTCATACCTATCGATTCAATACCCATTCGAATCACCCCAATCGGATTTACCTCACGAATATATCCAATTCCCTAACTGTAAAGAAATCATAATTTCTCACATTTTATTCTTTCTAACCTCAGTAATTTTCACTCCCTCGTGATATGCTCAATGGCCATTTGAACGCAATCAACCGAGTGATATACAACTTAACGCGTGAAAATTAAAAAAGAAGAGGAAAAAGAAAATAATTGTGAAAAATTGTTCTCATGCACGAGCAAGTTGCCAATCCGCGGTAATTCTTGCGATTGCAAATAATGCCATACCGAGGCTCCCCTCATTAATTGCCCAGTAATCTGGTATATGTTTGCAGCACGCGATTAAAGGAGCACGCGCCTAGCAAAAACGTCGAGTTGAGAGAAAAAAAAAGGAGGTGTAGAAAATTGAAGGCCTCTCCCACTACTTTCAATGGAGAAGAAAGGAATTGTTGGTGTTGGGGGGGGGGGGGTGGGGGGTGGAGATTAATTAGTTGGACAAGAGGTGGTGGAGTTGGGGACGATAAATTAGAGGGAGGAGAGGAGGTATTGGCGATCTGCAACGCCGATATGTGTTCAACGGCGACGCGTATGTTGGGAAGATGTCGTTGGTGCTTGTCGATTGGAGGGAGATTAAAGGTTTGTTAATATGACATTATTGATTCGTTGTTGAACATTTTTCTAGTGATTTGATCAAAATTGACGGAGGTAAAAACAATTATACCGTCAAAACCTCGGCATTGTGGCAGAATTCGAATCTCCAATTTTCGGATTACTCCACGGAGAGAAATTTTGAGTAAAAATTACCATTCCATTTGGTAAATGTGTTCTTCTATAAATTTTTTCATCTTTTCTAATTGGAAATTAGTAAAATTTTAAATTTTAAACAATAAAATTTGATGTATAAAAATTGAATTTTATTTTCCATTTGAGAAATATTGTCCTGATGAGAATAAATTATGTCCAAGTTGTGTTAAATTTTACTCTTCCAGTACAGTAATTTTTGTCTAGAGTTGAATGAAAATTCTAGGTTTGGTTAGTAAATTTTACTATTCGTCTGGATAAAAATCACCCTAACCGGTGGGATAGGAATTACTGTACCATCAGGGTAATTTTTATTCAGGACAGAATGGTAAAATTTACTAACCAAACCTAGAATTTTTATTGAAATCTAGACAAAAATTACTATGCTGGAAGGGTAATGGATATTATTTATTCTCATAAGGACAATATTTCTCAAACGAAAAATAAAATTTCATTCTTATATATCAAATTTTATTATTTAAAATTAAATTTTAATAAATTTTTAAATGGGATGGTAATTTTTACCAAAAATTTTTCTCCGTGTATATAGTTAAGTCCATGCGGAAGGCGAATTAATCGTAGCGCAGCGTGCGATAAACACGGCTTGCCGCATGGAGTTGACTGAAAAAATAACGAATAAATAGCGAGATTAACCAGTTGAGATATTGTACCTGTTGAATCAATGAGGCTTCGTTAGAAATAATCATCGGTTACTGATGCCCGTGCCAACAATGCCATCCAAATGATCCACCTCTCGTATTCATTATCCACCGAGTGCGCACACGCTTCCTCGTTCAAGTAATCGCGACTCCCCACTTTAATTCCCTCCTTATTTAGTGATTGATAGAGCCATACCTTTTACGTACATCCGCGCCTCCCCTCGCCTCATCCACCATGTTGTTTGGTGGATAAAAGACGAGCACTCTTCACTCACAAACTATCCCCCACTTCGTGCTTCATTACATTCTTCCATAGACCCTGCATACAGTAATAAAAGTTTCGAGGTACATGGAGTTGGAGCAACCCTCCTCTTCACCATGTTTCCCGATGGCTTGGGATGCATAAACTCACGTGATAATAATATTCTGTTTTAACAGCGGCACGCGAGTCTACCCGTAAGGCAAACTTGCCACTTTAAACTGATGCTCCTTAGGAAATACTGTGAGGTGTATTTGAGTGCATGAAAGTAAATGATTGTACAGTGTCAATAAACGTCAAAAATAAGTAATAAGACATTTTTTGAGGTTTCTCTCAATACTTATAACTAAACCACGAATTCTGTTCGATATAAGAGTTTGCATCGCCTAATCTATATCCAGAAAATTTGAAAAAACAAAAAACCATGTAAATCATTTTCTGAGGACGAATATTTGGGAAAATTGTTTGTTATGAAATTTGAACTATTCGGTAAATCATTCAAATTATTATCTCCAGTTCAGTAAAAATTTTTTTCCCATGAAAAATACTAAAAAAATTTATTTTCAAATTAACGATAATTATTGACTAATTATACTGTAAATAAAACTATTAATAACATTAAAAACCACTCAATAAATATTCCAATGCATTGATTACTTGCATTAACTTGCCAACCACTAGCATTGAATAAATACAATAAATAAATAGCCCATACCAATATCCATATTTTCGTAAAACCACGAAAACTCATTCACTTGTCTCAACAATCTCCCATCCTCTACCCATACATTCACCAACCTCACCTCTTTACCAGCAATTCTCTTTGGTTTATGGTGTATTTAGTACTCTCCCTATGGGCAATATATTTCAGCCAATCCGAGAGAGCAAGGGAGATGGAAATAAAATATTGGCTCTTAGTATCGTCTGTTTTTCCTATCATCCCCTCCTCTCAAGTCTTTTTATTCTTCATGTCGAACATACCCTTCCCTTTTTCCACCACAACGGCTAGATATAATTGCATCCTCAATATTTTTTTCATAATTACTTTTTCAGTGATTCATCTCTTTTACTCTGCATTTGACCTTCACTTTTACTCTTATTTTTATTCTACTCTTCTATGTCTGTCGACACTCTTGTACTTCTGTAATGGAAGCAGTACACTTTTGAAAAGAGTATTTATTAACAACTTGTTAACATTCTTTGGAGAATTATTGAAGAAATGGAACAACAACTGGCTGTCGAAATATATTGAATTATGGTTACAACAAAAATGGATAAAATAATCCTAATATAATGGAATTTGTTGCATTTAGTTCAAACATTTGGTGCCCATTTCTCCATGAATTCAACAATGATATAATACATGACTATTTCAAAGTTTTGTGAAATGATGGAAATTATTCTTTTTCATGCAAAATAACTTAAATAAATTTCGTTATTGTTTTAGTTCAACTGCTCAAAACTTTGACTATCACCATATACCTTAAATTAGATTGATCCTGCACTCTCCCTGCTGGAATGAAAAAAAACATGGTTAATAATCTGCCAACCATAAGAGAAACTTCATCAAGTAAATTGCATTAATATTGGACAAACAATATAAAACTTCTAAATGTTCTTTATCCACTGTAAATTGGCTCCATCCCCTCAAAATAAATGAGGGAATAAATATGAGATTTAAATGATTGGTAAGAGACTCAAAGTGCGAACGGGAAATGAATAAAATTCATTTTTTTTTTTAGACCAAGAGTAACAGAGATAACTCACTTGGGTATGCATGTATGCAAATTGCAGTGCTCGTGAAGTCGTGATATTCCGTTGAGGAAACTTTATGTATGCCGGCGATGATTTGTTCGTTAACGCGTGTAAAGATCGTTCTCTCTCATTCCCCCCCCCCCCCCCCCTCTATTTCTCTCTTTGATTTTTATTCATTTACAATTTTTCCTTCTCAAAGAGGAACCTCTTCCACGTATGGGCCACTGCATCACGTGCGCATGCGCCGGTAAATTCATTCGGATTTACCCCGCCGCGACAAGCAAGAGGACAAGTTACGACCATACGACACGCAAACTCGAGAGGTATGTATGGGGGCTTTTTCATTCTTCTTTCTCCACCTGTTTTTCTCTCTTCATGTTTAATATTTTTTTAAGTATTATTATGGACAAAAAATTATCCTCATTGAATCGCTTTTTCTTCGTTTTACTTGATGAATAAATTCAAAAAAAATTGAATCACGCATGCAGAAAAATCTTGACATTTCCTTAGAAATTTTACAAATTTTTTGGTTGAGGTCATTTGCATTTTTTCACACATGTCTTCTGCCGTGCGTGCAAGCACTCACGATTTTCTTCTCCGATGTATCTATATAATTGGTGAGAAAAATGGGTTTCTACCACGTTCACCCCCCAAGTTTCTTGGTCGTTTTAGTTTTCACGCGCAGCCGTTAATTATCGTGAAAAAGAGCAGCGGGAGTTGTGCAAACGGGCTGATTTAATCTGCCGATGCGCCATTGAGGGCCCGATTCGCTACTGCATCAGTAGGTGCAAACGAGCCACCATCATTTTCTTTTTTAGATTAACAGAGACTGTAATTAACTATGCTCCAAATTAAAATACTAGATCATTACAAGAATCTTGCAATTTA
Organism: Coelinius sp. EB29; assembly: GCA_035578325.1. NCBI lineage: Eukaryota > Metazoa > Arthropoda > Insecta > Hymenoptera > Braconidae > Coelinius > Coelinius sp. EB29. The sequence goes on from JAOZGT010000008.1 coordinate 3,651,299, forward strand.
AGGGAAGAAAACTAATAAGAAACAGGTATTTCTGTTTATTAAAACACACAAGAACTCAAATAGGAATTCTTCTTGCATGTATTCGGGAATGATGAAAAAATCTGATTGATTGCTGATTTATTTTTTATTTTTTTATACATAAACAAATAAAATATGTCTAATAATTTTACATAAAATATGAAACTGTTTCGTTATCAAAGAATCATTTTCTTTTTCATTCTCTCAAAATTATTCAAACTTCTAATTTACTCAACGTATAAAATATCCCCGTTTATCATGAAACCCTATACCATTAGCGAATACAGCATAAAATCGTCTGCTAAACAGTTGCAAATAATTAAAAAAAAAAAAAAAAAAAGCCACCATGACACAGGCACGGTGGTTGCCCGGAGGATTAACCTGACAGTCAATTAATTCCAGAATTAATTAAACGAATGGCCATGTAACCATAGGAAATTAATAATTATAATGCAGAACTCCACAAACAACCTCCAATTCACTTCTCACTTCCAGCAACTTTAAATGGCCAAGTGAGAATGGCTTTTCCACCTGGAAACGTCCTGCAAACTCCTTACATAACACACACTGAAGGTTAATTCAATGTAAATGTAAGCAATGCCTTCTTCTCACTCTATTGCCCTCGCGTTTTACCCCCCCCCCCTCCCATTTCCATCGCCCAATTTTTTTAGAATTTAAATATCACTTAGTGGTGCGAGATATTGCACACTCTGAAATTATTGTAATCCACATAAGTTATCAAAAAAAAAACGCACACAAGACTTAATAAAAATGAATAAATTGTAATGGCACAGGTTGGCATCATACGATCGCGTGGTCGCCACAGGGTTATTTCACTTCTCACTGAGATTTTCAAGTTCTATAGTATCCCTCGTTTCACTGTACTAACTTTGGCTCCTTCGAGTCACGACCAGGTTACATTTAAAGGATAAAAAGATACATTTGTGGGTATCTCAATGGTTATAGTCAATATTTACATATTTGTTTATGCTTATCACTATCCTTATTGATTTGTTTTCGGGGAGAGAAGAATGGATATGCTCTCAGGTATAATAGAGACGAGATTATTGAGATTATTTGATCCATGACCTGCCAGCTTGGATATTAAAAAAGTTGGAAATAAAATAATGCGATTTTTTCCATTAAGAACAATTGTTATGAATATTAGGAAATTATTTCAATGAATTCTTATACATTTTCACAGGAATTCTGTCCTGGAAATCCATCAAAGTTGATATTTCTCTAATCTCCTCAACGATGAAAGAAATGATTGATAAAAATCCTAGAATCCTCTATTTAATGTTTCTCCAAATAAAGTAAGTAAACAATAGAAACCAGGCAATGGTTGCCTGTATCTATACCCCTTTATGACGATTCTTTTAATGTCTACCTCGTGTATCCTCACTTTGAAAAAAAAATTCCCCCCCCCCCCCTTTTGTTTCTCCGCGTGATCGCATTGTTGTGATTCTCCACGAGTCTTTTGCCTCTATTGTTAGTGACTACCGTTCTCAGGTAATTCAATAAAATATCTCGATTCTCCGCCCTCCCTCCCTCTACCACAAAACGTTTAAGTCCACTCTCAGTTTTACCATTAATCTTGTCGAGTATTCCTCGTCATACTATCCATGAGCTATGTTTCCTGCGCCTAACGATCGTGCCAGGGAGTCCACCGGCAGCCGTGAAATGTACAAGCGTATAACAGACTATGCTAACATCAAGGTGAATGGACGATGAGACAAGGAGGATGATGATGAGCAGAAGAGGGAAGGGAGAAAAAAAAAGTGGAGAGAGAGATATTAAAAATAAACAAAAATATTCAGTCAAGCATCTCTTTCTCACGGACGCTTGCGCACTGTTTGGGTTGCGGTGCTCCTTCGACTGCTTCCGTCCACGTTCCTTCCTCTTATCTATGATTTATGCCGAATCGAAGCTCAACTCGAGATTTACGAGGGGACTCTGTATTTCCTGCAGTTGAGAAATAAATTTCTTCAAGATATCTGGGAAATTCAGGGGAATTATTTCGTCTATTGTTTTCATTTTTATGGGAGAATACAATTTTTCACAGTTAGTAATAAAATCGTGGTTAGTGTAAACAATGGGTTAAGATTGATTTCTAAATACTAGTGCTAAAGTTGAAATTGAACAAAAATGTTTATTCTTAAGATCATTGTCGACAATATCAAGAAATTGATTGACTGTTGACAATTTTCTCGATAGAGATTTAATCCAACATATAATAATACCGATTTATTCAAATGAAATTCATTGCAACAAAATTATAAATTGCTTCAGTTTTATGGAATTGCTTAAGTTACGATTAGACATTCGCAATCGATAAAGTTCAACTCGGCGTCCATGAGGTAGCCTCACCGATAACGATTACTGATAACCAACGAGCTAACGTACTATAATTTCTTTGCATTGCAGCAATATCGAGCCCACAGCGTATACGATAGGGATCATCTGCGTTCCGGATCACCCTGATACATTCCAGGCTTCCCCCCCCCCTCGACTAAATATTTTCTACTCGCGCAATAATCAATTAGTTGTAAAATTTTTCCACTGATCGAGTTATCGGTTGGAATGAGAAATATACGAGGAGATGAAAAGAAAACGGAGAGAGGTAAATCGACATTTTTCTTCAACACGATTATTTCTCATTTTCCATCCTCAATTTTTTTTTTTCAACTCTCATCTCTGGTACTCGACGACGAGTTGATTTATAGGAAAGCCCCCAGGCACCACTGACAGTCGCCCTGCTGCCTTGTTATCGTGAACGCGTCTTTGTAACTTTATTAACCTGAGCCCTCGAGTGGTGTTTGGAAAGAGTTTTCGATGAAGCACTTTGTTGGACAGATTGAGAACTTTGTAATTTCAAGTGTCAAGGGATATGTCTATGCTATAGAGTGCATGTCAAAGTCGAGGGCTACCATGTCATTCAGCTCTATATAATAATTTTTCAATTCCAATCCAGAGTTAAACCCAAGAGCTGCAAATTTCTCAATTACTTTTTAAAAGTTGAAAGTTTCATCAAATAATTTGTTGGATTATATGCCTTGTTTTACTGAGAATAATTTAATTAATATTATGAGTTCAAAAACGAATCGACGTGGAGAGTGCTGGAGACGCTAATATAAATATATACAAATGATTCATATGAAAAAGAACAGAGACGTATTTGGTCTGAGGCGTCGATATTCATTTGGTCTTTGTGACGAGCATTTAGTCTCCTGGAGAAATTCAGAGTGAACAGACGGTTCTTCCTTGTGCAATAGGGCTATTTCGTAAATTTTTTTCTTCGAAAAAAAATGATGAAACCCGAAAATTGGATGAAAAATATTAGATACGTATTTTTTTATTTTTGAAAAAAATTAAAAATTGAGAAAGCATAGCCAATTGAAATATGTCCAGAGGTGTGACGTAACAATAGTTTGTATATGGGTGACGTCACACCTCTGGACTTTTTTAATCGCCTATAGCATGTCTATTTTTCATTATTTTTCAAAATGAAGAAATACGTATCTAATATTTTTCATCCAATTTTCATATCCAACAATAAATTTTTTTCATGAAATATCCCCATTAATAAAGTAAAGATAGATTCAAAATATAAAATTAACTGTGTATAAAATTATTTATCTACCCATTTCCAATATAATTATTCCTCCACAGCTGAGATATGGTCCATGGATAAAAAATTCAGAATAACTCAACGAAGCATTTTTCCCAAGACATTGAGTCCAGAAATCGTTTCGCTTGTACAAACCCCACGTGCAAAACATAGCGTTAATAATTGCGATGAGAACAAGGGCTCTGTGAAGTGTATAAAGGAAGAGGACAGTCTCGCATTAGCGTGCTAAGCAGATGCAGATGAAACAAATGGATTTGCCAGTTGACTGGCCGTAAATTTCCAGTATCGTTGACACGATCCAAGCGTCCTCGCTCACGAATCCACGGCGACCTTCCTTGACTATACTCAATGCTTTTGCCCTCTCTTCCGTAAACTCTGAAACAAATCTTCACGTTCCATCGGCGCCACTCGTACCCTGTCGTCAGTTGTTGTCATTTTGTAATAAAAATGTTGAATTAATAGACATATCAATTCGAAATTTACTCAAATAATTGTAATGATTTTTTACTCGCACAAGGGAAAAATTTTATGTTTCTCTGGTCTAAAAATTATGTCATGGCTGCTGGAAAAAAATAATTCAAGATCTATAATGTTCACACAGAGAAGAACAGTTTTCATCATAAAATTAACCCAACATCCTTTCCACTCGATAAATCGATAAGGCATCGATGTCCAATGGAACAATATCGTTAATCCCTCCCGTAATTATAAAATAAAAAAATCGTAACGACATCGTTATAAGTCGTCCGGAAGGAAGAGAGAGTAATGGCAATGGCATGTGGATCAGAAGCCACACCTTTTCTCTCTCCTACGTACAGTTAAATACTGAATATACCCAAAGGGGTGAGGGGGTAAGAGAGGTGAAGCAAAAGAGGCGGAGGGTACATACGGTGGTAGCAATTAATAGCACGTCGGTAATGCTTGGTTGGCATGCAAGATAGTCTAGTGCCGTTTCTTTACAGTCTTTGAAATCTACGGTACGTATCTCTCTTCTCAGAGATTCTCTCTGTGCACAAGAAAACTCTAGGTAATGTACGTGATATATATTGCACCCACTGAGACCTACAACGATTAATCCGAATTCTTTGGCTAATAGATCTTCAAGAAAAGTTGAATAAACAAGAGTCATTGTATTTTTTTTTTTTCAGAACTCTTGGTTTAATTACATGAGTGGGTAGCTGTATCTCAATAATAAATGGATCAAACAGTTTTCATCTCTTATCTAGCTTTTTTTTATTGATAATACTAATTGACTAATTTCTCTGCTGTTGTTTATACAATGTTATAAATAAATTAGTATCATTCTGCTCAATTTGTTAATTTTTTTTAATGACAATTTTTCATTGTACTATAGGCATTTTATTACTTCATTTTAACTCTAATGTGGGTTCTGTGGACAACAGGGGGGCAATGTGGAAGTCTTGCAGGTGGTCAACATGGCTCAGCAATCATTGTGACGTAAATCTCCTTGCTCTCCTCAATCCACATGGGGTACAGTGTAGATGCCACCATCTCTCTCTTTATTTTCTTTATTCCCCTTTTCCCCTCTACTTATCCAACTTTTGTTTAAAAAACGTGGGCAACATGAGACTGGGCTTGTCAAAGGGAGATCTCTCCACGTAATACCGGCTATCCTATAAAATGGCCACTGAGACATAATGCCTGGTAACTGTGTCCCCTCTTTCAGTTACATCCTTCAATGTGTCTCTGTAACTTACATTCAGACGTGTACATCAGCCCATATTCTTTTTTACTATACTTAATTGCTCCCCCCCCCCCCCACCCCCCCCCCTAATTTCGTAGAATTGTGAAGGACAACTTCAAGACATGAGAAAGTGAAACTGTGAAGTTGATTAATGTGGGACGAAGTGGTACAAAAATTGATTGATTTAATTTTTTTTCAAGCGAAAATTTTTCGAAATCTATCGATAAAAATTACATTTATAAGATTGCATTTTCAGAATGAAGATTGTTTCCATAATTTTTGAATAAAACTTTTTCCAGAACAATCAATTTTTTTTTTCTCATCTTCCTATAATTCAAATAAATATGATTGAGATACAGATAATCCCAACTTTTCTCTGACTCATCAAATGAACTGAATTTCCTCATAGATCTATACCTCTCAAAAGCATTCCAAAGCCTCTCTTCCTCATCCATTTATCACCCGTATATTTTTACCTCATTTTTCACCTCTCAAACTCGATCAAGCGCTTCAATTGGCGATCCCTATCGAAACTGGCGTGCGTAACACCTCCATCCTCCATATGTAAAAAATACATTGTGCATGCTCATATCGCTGAGAAAGTGCAGCGTTATACTTCTCTTGAGTATCATATTTTTTTCATGTTCTAATCCTTTCTAGTATTTTTTTTTTCACATGAGGATGGAGAGAGACATGTCGACTTGGGTATGTGGTTATGAGGGGGGTCCATGCTGTCTTGGTTCATGAGTGACACCTCGATTGGACCTCGATGCCCAGCCATTTATCCTCAGTGTCGATCGTCTATCCAGAGTTGATGGAAGTGGAATCAGAGATTTCAATCGAGCATACCTTGTTGATTTATTTTATTCCAGTGTTTTTTTTTTTTTCTACTCGGGTAGATAAAGATGCAGAGGAGGTTGGCTTGAACGATAGTGGCTTTCTTGATGGAAGTGTAGGTGGCACGCGATAAATCAATCATTCCGTTTTTTTTTTTTTTGTTGGACTCTCTTTTCTTTTTATTTATTTATTAGGTCGTTTTGTAGCTTATCTTGTTGCTGCCTCCTGTGTGGGAGCTTTGGTAATTTACTTTAGTCGATTATACGTGGGAAAAATAGGTTTCGCACATCGTCACAACATTCAGAACACCCCCCCCCCCCCTCCTCCTCCCCCAATCAGGTAACGTAATTGTTGGAATTGATTCAATTGGACATTTAAATTTCATTTGTCAGTATTAATAGATTATTTTCATAACATGATATAAGAAAGAGGAATGTTGGGAATAATCCGTTGATCAGAAACAAATATCTGTTTAGATTCATCGGAGACCATTTTCAAGTACTCGAGTCCAGGTGTTTGAGCTGTAAAATGTAACGTGGAATTAATTAAACGGCAGGTTTATAACCTCAGCTATGGGTGAATTGGAATAATCATTGCCACTCGACGCTTATGACGCCCACATTTATGGTACATTTTGTATACATAACGTGATACTGATGCACCTACGATTCTTTCGTCATGTAAACAATACCTTGGAAAATATGTTTATGGGAAATTCCAGAATTAGCAGGAATCGGGGCAAAGTTTACCGGCTATGTTGAACATGGATACCAAAAATAATTGGACACAATAGAGTGAATATAGTTGTGAAAAATGTATAAAACTATTTCGATAAATCTTGACTAACAAAAAGCGATTTTTTTTACGTTTTTCATTGAATGAAAAATTACTAAAGAAACTGTTCTGATTTGATATTAAATGTTTTTTTTTTCAAATCATCATCTAATGAAGTATGACAACCAGGAAGTGATAAGATGATGTAATGTATAACAACGATTGTAATACATTGGTAACATATTCCTGCTCATTTTTCCCCCCTCACAAACATCTTCATTAAGAACGAAAAAATTCTCTATTTCATCGAGAAACAATAACTCTGATAAAGAAAACAGTAGTGAATAATCGATGTAGAGAAAATCGACCGAGATTGGACTTGTTAACTCAAGTGATGATGCACATTCCGATCTTCTATAACCCCCCCCCCCCCCCCCTCGGCCATCTGCCTGGCGAGCATCATCGAGATCAGCTAAATGACCACCGAGTAGCTGATTGGATTTGAGAGCCATGATATTCCTCAAAGATTTTTGTAAAAATTTGAAAAACAATAACGAAGAGATGAGAAGTTGAGGTGAATGCTCGTTTATGTACTTGATAATGTTGATATGTGATGCAATTCCCTGGAGAAGTTTGAAGAATCGCTCGTCCCTTCCAATACAGGCAATTTTGGCAGCAGTTGAATAGTTATCCGGAGAACTCAGGTTAGTCCAAATAAATGATCTGGAGTATTCATTACTTGATTCATCCTGATGGCGATCAATCGAATAGCTACATGGATGGGTAATAAACTTTAAATTAGTTCACAATGAAACCTAAGAGCTGTTTTGACTCCTGGTAGGCGTCTTGGAGATCTTTTATTGAGTTGTGAAATACCTCATCTTTGGGTGTGATTTACCCCTAATTTAGGGTGATAACATTATTCTGTCATGGACATGAATTACTTCAATCATGGTGCTAATACATGCCCAAATTAGAGATTATATTATGGTTATGGGATGAAAGTCTCCTAGCCAAACGAGAGAATTTCAGGCGTAGCATTCTCGTGCCACAATAAATAAAGCACTGGTTGTAAGATGCATTTGCCCCTCCGCCCCTGCCCTTGAGCAGCGGGGTTTTTAATAATCAACAGAACAATTAAAGCAGACGAAAAAAAAGGAGGTGATAAAATGAATGGTGAGAGAGCTTAGATAACACCAATCTCTTCCTGCTACCTTCTGCCTCGTTAACTAATGTATCTTACTGCCCAATCAGCTTTATCAGTTACATCTCTTCACCCCTTCCCCTCCCTCCGAGAATTTGGTAAATAAAAAATTCTCAGTGTAATTGACACGAGTTACAATGTTTTATTAGAAACAGCGCATTAGAGGGATCTGGTTGCATTCAAGTTGTTTGGACGAAGAGGCAAGGCAAACACACCATTGCCATCTTATGTGGCTGTGTGCCCTAACGAACAGGCCACTCGCGCTGCCCTGATACGGGATCTCCGCTCCAGTGGAATGTGTTTCGTTTGCCATCGAGCATCGCATCTCCCATTAGCATTCAAGTTGGCTGGAAAACTAAGAGGCGAAGTGGTGAGAGGGTGGGCGAGAAGAACGAAAATAGGAAAAGATTACATGCATGTGAAGAATAAAGTTCTCTCATAATTTATTGAGAAATTGATTGTTTATGAGTGTGATTGATAATTTCGCTTTACACATATTGAATAAATTGAATTTGACTAATTTCAGGTTGAAAGATAGTTCTGAATGTGCAATTTGAGAGTATTAGAAACTTTTGGAAGAAGAATTTTCAACAATAATAACTGTTATCTTTCAACAACTGTTATTATTACTGGAATTGTGAAAAATTTAAGTTTGCGTGTTAAGAGCACTAGTCGAGAGTACTTGTACTCTTCCGAGTGAAAGCATTCTGCAATAAAAAGTAGTTGCCACCTTAAATTACATGGCGAGACTGGGGTTAATGAAATTAATGAAACTATTTCCAACACTTAGGGACATAAATTGAACGCAAGGGATCATTCGACAGATCTCTCTGGTTGGAGATACTCGGTTGAAGAAAAATTGAAGAAACTTTACGCGCGGGAGGGAGAGGAAAAGGAATAAATACAGTCCAAGAAAAAGAGAGGAGAGGGCGTGGCAGATGTATTATGGATACTCGAGTACGTATTTACGGTGGTACAGAGCAATGAAAACTCGGCGAATTCCCTACTGCTGTAACATATTATCTTTTACGCTCTTCTCTATGACGTTGGACATGTATATACACTAAAGTGATATAGTGAAGTATAGGGGAAATAGTGGAGGTAATGTTAGGGTTATAAGACGATGATTTTTAGTGTGTTTTATCATTGAATCAGTGAACAGAGTTGAGGGGATTAATAGAGCATGAATAGGTTTTTTTTATCTGTTCATGAGTGGTTATAAAGGGTTTTGATTTCAATTTCACCCTCAACAGTACGATTGTTTGGACGATTTCATCTTCATTCCAATGAACATAATGAAATATCAACCATTCATTATTCACAGACGAATTATACAATAAATAAATAAAGATTTAGGAACCATTTTTTGCTTTTGATTTTAATAAATATTCCAGTCAAAATCGAAGAATTATCTATTGAATTTAAATGCATATTTCTTCTACATTCTGAGGATATTCAATTCGTTCTAAATGAACGATTCCTTTCATATAAATACTATCACTAACTCGATCAACTCATTTTCCTATCTCATCCTATCCCCTTTTGTCCCTCACCATGATTCCAAACTTTCTTCCTCATCTACTTCTTTTGCCTCTTCTTGTCCCCTGTGCAACTTCGATTCGCTTCCAATGTGGCGTATCGGGTATTCGAGCGCCTTGTGAGATGGGTCTTTCGGTCAAGCGTGACGATACTTAGGGGGCCTATCGTGAAAACACGTATATACATGCATCTCGATACCACGACCAATACAGAAAGGTCTCAGTGAGTATGAGGAAGAGAGGGAGGGAAAGCGAATCGATCGATCACCCGGATTAGCCCCGAGCTGCCGTTCCCGCTGCTGACTCGGTATCGTCACTATCTCATGTTTCTATTTTTAATCGTTCCTTCTCCCTTCAATTTTTCTTATTTGAAAAAACCCACTCCTCTTCCCCTTCTCTTTCTCTTTCACTCACTCTCTGTCCGTTTTATTGGCATTCTCAATGACCTCCCTCTCGAAACTCAACGATAAATGATAGTTGGCGGTTTGAGGATCGATGCTTCTTGTTACTAGTTAAGACGCAAATTCGATGCACAGTTCACGCCTTTATCGATTAATTTAATTCTCAAGTTTTAAACGATTAGTAGCCTGGGGGGAAAGGCTGTTTGAGAGGCTATCTGTTGACATTGAAATATTGTCGACGTGCTTTTTTATTCTGTACATATAAGGCCAATTTTAGCTGGAGCAGGACGAAATGTATGTACAAATAGTGATGGTAGAGTGGATTCTACCAGAAGGCAGTCCAACGATACTCTCGTAAACTCATGACTAACGGCGCATGGAAATTACGCGTCCAGCACGCCTTCTGCCCCACGGGGCCACGCGAGATGGGTCTACTTTGCTCCATGACGTCGCTGCAAGAATTCTCTAACGGACTATCGTTTGGATTCCATCGAGCCAGTCGAGGGAAAAAATAAGCTTCCTATTTTATATTTTGTTCTTTTTAATGAGTCGGGAAATTTTATTAAACTATCTACTTAATGAATTAGGAATTTGATTATGATTTCTTCTTTTGCCGAGGCTTGTCGGAAGTCGATTTTGATCTCTCTTTGGGACGAATAATCTCGAATTTTTCAGCTGCTGATTGTAGCCATATGGAGGAGTAGAGAAGTGGATCGATTTGGTCCACTGCATCTTTCATAATCTGCTCAAAGCCCACTTGGATATCACCCTGCGGGCTTATGTCTGTCCGGATGCCGTTCAGGGCTTTGACCAATATGCTTACTGAGGCTTTGTCTTTCATTAGGGTTGTAATGAGATTGGAAAGAATGACTTCCATTATTCCTAGGTCTAAGTTCACCTGGAAAAATAAATTTTATAAGAGAGCTTTTTTTATTTCAATTATCCACATTATATGAATCAAACTGTTGAAGGTTTTCGCAAATATATCAATACGATTCCAACTTGAAACGGTTCCCTGTACTTATCCAAGTAACTGATATCAACGTGAGCAATTGCGTTTAGTAACTTGATAATATACATAATTTCTAGCATGATTCATGAGTCATGATCAGTAAAAAATGCCGATTTTTATAATGAAATGACATAATTTCAATATTTAAATATCATATGGCTAATGGAACAAATTGATGATAAATGATTATTCAACTAACGACAGACATGACAAATAGCCATGATTAGTATAAATGGATACAATACACGAAAGACTAGCACATATCAAATATCTCTATACTCTGACCAAATCTGATGTAGTCGAGCGGAAAAACTGGATAAGTTAATTTGTATTATCTTGTTTTCCGCTCCACTACATAACCAGCTGTTACTAAAACACTCATGAGTAAAAAGCCAAAAGGGAAGAACAGAAAGAGTTCAGGGTGAAGATACTGCTTTTTATTATCGTAAGATTAGGGCCTCATGCGCGCTGACGCGCGCGACGACCTTCCAGTAAGCGCTGTAGCGCACAATTATACATTTTCTGCATAATCATACACTTTCTATCATTTCTTAACATTTCGAATAAGAAAGTTTGTTATATTTTTATACTTGCTGCCCGGCTACTCAGAACTCGCGAAAAAAATGGGAAAATAGTTGAATTAGAAAAAATGTCAAAATCGGCCATTTTGACTGGAGAATGGCTCACCCCTGAAACCGGCCAATCAAAAATTTTGTCTTTTCGATTCTTTCTCGTTTGATATCTAAACACTAGCTGCCCGGCTACTCAGAACTCGCGAAAAAAATTGGAAAATAGTTGCATTAGAAAAAATGTCAAAATCGGCCATTTTGACTGGAGAATGGCTCACCCCTGAAACCGGCCCATCAAAAATTTTGTCTTTTCGATTCTTTCTCGTTTGATATCTAAACACTAGCTGCCCGGCTACTCAGAACTCGCGAAAAAAATTGGAAAATAGTTGAATTAGAAAAAATGTCAAAATCGGCCATTTTGACTGGAGAATGGCTCACCCCTGAAACCGGCCCATCAAAAATTTCGTCTTTTCGATTCTTTCTCGTTTGATATCTAAACACTAGCTGCCCGGCTACTCAGAACTCGCGAAAAAAATTGGAAAATAGTTGAATTAGAAAAAATGTCAAAATTGGCCATTTTAACTGGAGAATGGCTCACCCCTGGAACCGGCCAATCAAAAATTTTGTCTTTTCGATTCTTTCTCGTTTGATATCTAAACACTAGCTGCCCGGCTACTCAGAACTCGCGAAAAAAATTGGAAAATAGTTGAATTAGAAAAAATGTCAAAATCGGCCATTTTGACTGGAGAATGGCTCACCCCTGAAACCGGCCCATCAAAAATTTTGTCTTTTCGATTCTTTCTCGTTTGATATCTTCATAATCGGTGCCCGGCTACTCAGAACTCGCGAGAAAAATTGAAAAAGAGTTGAATTAGAGAAAATGTCAAAATTGGCCATTTTGACTGGAGAATGGCTCACCCCTGGAACCGGCCAATCAAAAATTTTGTCTTTTCGATTCTTTCTCGTTTGATATCTAAACACTAGCTGCCCGGCTACTCAGAACTCGCGAAAAAAATTGGAAAATAGTTGAATTAGAAAAAATGTCAAAATCGGCCATTTTGACTGAAGAATGGCTCACCCCTGAAACCGGCCCATCAAAAATTTTGTCTTTTCGATTCTTTCTCGTTTGATATCTTCATAATCGGTGCCCGGCTACTCAGAACTCGCGAGAAAAATTGAAAAAGAGTTGAATTAGAGAAAATGTCAAAATTGGCCATTTTGACTGGAGAATGGCTCACCCCTGAAACCGGCCCATCAAAAATTTTGTCTTTTCGATTCTTTCTCGTTTGATATCTAAACACTAGCTGCCCGGCTACTCAGAACTCGCGAAAAAAATTGGAAAATAGTTGCATTAGAAAAAATGTCAAAATCGGCCATTTTGACTGGAGAATGGCTCACCCCTGAAACCGGCCCATCAAAAATTTTGTCTTTTCGATTCTTTCTCGTTTGATATCTAAACACTAGCTGCCCGGCTACTCAGAACTCGCGAAAAAAATTGGAAAATAGTTGAATTAGAAAAAATGTCAAAATCGGCCATTTTGACTGAAGAATGGCTCACCCCTGAAACCGGCCCATCAAAAATTTTGTCTTTTCGATTCTTTCTCGTTTGATATCTTCATAATCGGTGCCCGGCTACTCAGAACTCGCGAGAAAAATTGAAAAAGAGTTGAATTAGAGAAAATGTCAAAATTGGCCATTTTGACTGGAGAATGGCTCACCCCTGAAACCGGCCCATCAAAAATTTTGTCTTTTCGATTCTTTCTCGTTTGATATCTAAACACTAGCTGCCCGGCTACTCAGAACTCTCGAAAAAAATTGGAAAATAGTTGCATTAGAAAAAATGTCAAAATCGGCCATTTTGACTGGAGAATGGCTCACCCCTGAAACCGGCCCATCAAAAATTTTGTCTTTTCGATTCTTTCTCGTTTGATATCTAAACACTAGCTGCCCGGCTACTCAGAACTCGCGAAAAAAATTGGAAAATAGTTGAATTAGAAAAAATGTCAAAATCGGCCATTTTGACTGAAGAATGGCTCACCCCTGAAACCGGCCCATCAAAAATTTTGTCTTTTCGATTCTTTCTCGTTTGATATCTTCATAATCGGTGCCCGGCTACTCAGAACTCGCGAGAAAAATTGAAAAAGAGTTGAATTAGAGAAAATGTCAAAATTGGCCATTTTGACTGGAGAATGGCTCACCCCTGGAACCGGCCCATCAAAAATTTTGTCTTTTCAATTCTTTCTCGTTTGATATCTAAACAATAGCTACCCGGCTACTCAGAACACGCGAAAAAAATTGGAAAATAGTTGAATTAGAAAAAATGTAAAAATCGGCCATTTTGACTGGAGAATGGCTCACCCCTCAAACCGGCCCATCAAAAATTTTGTCTTTTCGATTCTTTCTCGTTTGATATCTTCATAATCGGTGCCCGGCTACTCAGAACTCGCGAGAAGAATTGAAAAAGAGTTGAATTAGAGAAAATGTCAAAATTGGCCATTTTGACTGGAGAATGGCTCACCCCTGGAACCGGCCCATCAAAAATTTCGTCTTTTCGATTCTTTCTCGTTTGATATCTAAACACTAGCTGCCCGGCTACTCAGAACTCGCGAAAAAAATTGGAAAATAGTTGAATTAGAAAAAATGTCAAAATTTGCCATTTTGACTGGAGAATGGCTCACCCCTGGAACCGGTCCATCAAAAATTTTGTCTTTTCGATTCTTTCTCGTTTGATATCTAAACACTAGCTGCCCGGCTACTCAGAACTCGCGAAAAAAATTGGAAAATAGTTGAATTAGAAAAAATGTAAAAATCGGCCATTTTGACTGGAGAATGGCTCACCCCTCAAACCGGCCCATCAAAAATTTTGTCTTTTCGATTCTTTCTCGTTTGATATCTTCATAATCGGTGCCCGGCTACTCAGAACTCGCGAGAAAAATTGAAAAAGAGTTGAATTAGAGAAAATGTCAAAATTTGCCATTTTGACTGGAGAATGGCTCACCCCTGGAACCGGTCCATCAAAAATTTTGTCTTTTCGATTCTTTCTCGTTTGATATCTAAACACTAGCTGCCCGGCTACTCAGAACTCGCGAAAAAAATTGGAAAATAGTTGAATTAGAAAAAATGTAAAAATCGGCCATTTTGACTGGAGAATGGCTCACCCCTCAAACCGGCCCATCAAAAATTTTGTCTTTTCGATTCTTTCTCGTTTGATATCTTCATAATCGGTGCCCGGCTACTCAGAACTCGCGAGAAAAATTGAAAAAGAGTTGAATTAGAGAAAATGTCAAAATTTGCCATTTTGACTGGAGAATGGCTCACCCCTGGAACCGGCCCATCAAAAATTTTGTCTTTTCGATTCTTTCTCGTTTGATATCTAAACAATAGCTACCCGGCTACTCAGAACACGCGAAAAAAATTGGAAAATAGTTGAATTAGAAAAAATGTCAAAATCGGCCATTTTGACTGGAGAATGGCTCACCCCTGAAACCGGCCCATCAAAAATTTTGTCTTTTCGATTCTTTCTCGTTTGATATCTTCATAATCGGTGCCCGGCTACTCAGAACTCGCGAGAAAAATTGAAAAAGAGTTGAATTAGAGAAAATGTCAAAATTGGCCATTTTGACTGGAGAATGGCTCACCCCTGGAACCGGCCCATCAAAAATTTTGTCTTTTCGATTCTTTCTCGTTTGATATCTAAACAATAGCTACCCGGCTACTCAGAACACGCGAAAAAAATTGGAAAATAGTTGAATTAGAAAAAATGTAAAAATCGGCCATTTTGACTGGAGAATGGCTCACCCCTGAAACCGGCCCATCAAAAATTTTGTCTTTTCGATTCTTTCTCGTTTGATATCTTCATAATCGGTGCCCGGCTACTCAGAACTCGCGAGAAAAATTGAAAAAGAGTTGAATTAGAGAAAATGTCAAAATTTGCCATTTTGACTGGAGAATGGCTCACCCCTGGAACCGGCCCATCAAAAATTTTGTCTTTTCGATTCTTTCTCGTTTGATATCTAAACAATAGCTACCCGGCTACTCAGAACACGCGAAAAAAATTGGAAAATAGTTGAATTAGAAAAAATGTCAAAATCGGCCATTTTGACTGGAGAATGGCTCACCCCTGAAACCGGCCCATCAAAAATTTTGTCTTTTCGATTCTTTCTCGTTTGATATCTTCATAATCGGTGCCCGGCTACTCAGAACTCGCGAGAAAAATTGAAAAAGAGTTGAATTAGAGAAAATGTCAAAATTGGCCATTTTGACTGGAGAATGGCTCACCCCTGGAACCGGCCCATCAAAAATTTTGTCTTTTCGATTCTTTCTCGTTTGATATCTAAACAATAGCTACCCGGCTACTCAGAACACGCGAAAAAAATTGGAAAATAGTTGAATTAGAAAAAATGTAAAAATCGGCCATTTTGACTGGAGAATGGCTCACCCCTGAAACCGGCCCATCAAAAATTTTGTCTTTTCGATTCTTTCTCGTTTGATATCTTCATAATCGGTGCCCGGCTACTCAGAACTCGCGAAAAAAATTGGAAAATAGTTGAATTAGAAAAAATGTAAAAATCGGCCATTTTGACTGGAGAATGGCTCACCCCTCAAACCGGCCCATCAAAAATTTTGTCTTTTCGATTCTTTCTCGTTTGATATCTTCATAATCGGTGCCCGGCTACTCAGAACTCGCGAGAAAAATTGAAAAAGAGTTGAATTAGAGAAAATGTCAAAATTTGCCATTTTGACTGGAGAATGGCTCACCCCTGGAACCGGCCCATCAAAAATTTTGTCTTTTCGATTCTTTCTCGTTTGATATCTAAACAATAGCTACCCGGCTACTCAGAACACGCGAAAAAAATTGGAAAATAGTTGAATTAGAAAAAATGTCAAAATCGGCCATTTTGACTGGAGAATGGCTCACCCCTGAAACCGGCCCATCAAAAATTTTGTCTTTTCGATTCTTTCTCGTTTGATATCTTCATAATCGGTGCCCGGCTACTCAGAACTCGCGAGAAAAATTGAAAAAGAGTTGAATTAGAGAAAATGTCAAAATTGGCCATTTTGACTGGAGAATGGCTCACCCCTGGAACCGGCCCATCAAAAATTTTGTCTTTTCGATTCTTTCTCGTTTGATATCTTCATAATCGGTGCCCGGCTACTCAGAACTCGCGAGAAAAATTGAAAAAGAGTTGAATTAGAGAAAATGTCAAAATTGGCCATTTTGACTGGAGAATGGCTCACCCCTGGAACCGGCCCATCAAAAATTTTGTCTTTTCGATTCTTTCTCGTTTGATATCTAAACAATAGCTACCCGGCTACTCAGAACACGCGAAAAAAATTGGAAAATAGTTGAATTAGAAAAAATGTAAAAATCGGCCATTTTGACTGGAGAATGGCTCACCCCTGAAACCGGCCCATCAAAAATTTTGTCTTTTCGATTCTTTCTCGTTTGATATCTTCATAATCGGTGCCCGGCTACTCAGAACTCGCGAAAAAAATTGGAAAATAGTTGAATTAGAAAAAATGTAAAAATCGGCCATTTTGACTGGAGAATGGCTCACCCCTCAAACCGGCCCATCAAAAATTTTGTCTTTTCGATTCTTTCTCGTTTGATATCTTCATAATCGGTGCCCGGCTACTCAGAACTCGCGAGAAAAATTGAAAAAGAGTTGAATTAGAGAAAATGTCAAAATTTGCCATTTTGACTGGAGAATGGCTCACCCCTGGAACCGGCCCATCAAAAATTTTGTCTTTTCGATTCTTTCTCGTTTGATATCTAAACAATAGCTACCCGGCTACTCAGAACACGCGAAAAAAATTGGAAAATAGTTGAATTAGAAAAAATGTCAAAATCGGCCATTTTGACTGGAGAATGGCTCACCCCTGAAACCGGCCCATCAAAAATTTTGTCTTTTCGATTCTTTCTCGTTTGATATCTTCATAATCGGTGCCCGGCTACTCAGAACTCGCGAGAAAAATTGAAAAAGAGTTGAATTAGAGAAAATGTCAAAATTGGCCATTTTGACTGGAGAATGGCTCACCCCTGGAACCGGCCCATCAAAAATTTTGTCTTTTCGATTCTTTCTCGTTTGATATCTAAACAATAGCTACCCGGCTACTCAGAACACGCGAAAAAAATTGGAAAATAGTTGAATTAGAAAAAATGTAAAAATCGGCCATTTTGACTGGAGAATGGCTCACCCCTGAAACCGGCCCATCAAAAATTTTGTCTTTTCGATTCTTTCTCGTTTGATATCTTCATAATCGGTGCCCGGCTACTCAGAACTCGCGAGAAAAATTGAAAAAGAGTTGAATTAGAGAAAATGTCAAAATTTGCCATTTTGACTGGAGAATGGCTCACCCCTGGAACCGGCCCATCAAAAATTTTGTCTTTTCGATTCTTTCTCGTTTGATATCTAAACAATAGCTACCCGGCTACTCAGAACACGCGAAAAAAATTGGAAAATAGTTGAATTAGAAAAAATGTCAAAATCGGCCATTTTGACTGGAGAATGGCTCACCCCTGAAACCGGCCCATCAAAAATTTTGTCTTTTCGATTCTTTCTCGTTTGATATCTTCATAATCGGTGCCCGGCTACTCAGAACTCGCGAGAAAAATTGAAAAAGAGTTGAATTAGAGAAAATGTCAAAATTGGCCATTTTGACTGGAGAATGGCTCACCCCTGGAACCGGCCCATCAAAAATTTTGTCTTTTCGATTCTTTCTCGTTTGATATCTAAACAATAGCTACCCGGCTACTCAGAACACGCGAAAAAAATTGGAAAATAGTTGAATTAGAAAAAATGTAAAAATCGGCCATTTTGACTGGAGAATGGCTCACCCCTGAAACCGGCCCATCAAAAATTTTGTCTTTTCGATTCTTTCTCGTTTGATATCTTCATAATCGGTGCCCGGCTACTCAGAACTCGCGAAAAAAATTGGAAAATAGTTGAATTAGAAAAAATGTAAAAATCGGCCATTTTGACTGGAGAATGGCTCACCCCTCAAACCGGCCCATCAAAAATTTTGTCTTTTCGATTCTTTCTCGTTTGATATCTTCATAATCGGTGCCCGGCTACTCAGAACTCGCGAGAAAAATTGAAAAAGAGTTGAATTAGAGAAAATGTCAAAATTGGCCATTTTGACTGGAGAATGGCTCACCCCTGGAACCGGCCCATCAAAAATTTTGTCTTTTCGATTCTTTCTCGTGTAATATTTCATAATTGGCGTCCGAGCTACACACAACTCGTGAGAAAAGCTAAAAAATGGGGAAAACGTAAAGAAAATCACGGTTATAACTACACATGAATGACCAAAAAAAAAAAAAAAAAACTACACATGAACTGCGCGCAATTCAATACAAATGAAACGATAACATTCTTGCAGTCATGAAAATCATTAATTGATCCATCAACCAATCGGAACATGAATAAAAAGTCAACAATCAAGACAATGTTTCATTGTTAATCAACACTCGAATCAACATTATGATGAAGGATGTGTTTGGGCAGTGGGATCGAGCACTCTCAAAGTGATTCCATTACAGTCATTTGAAATATCATTATAGGGAGTATTCAATCATTCATATATTGTCATCTGGGTCAGCAATTTTTTATGATCAAAACTGTCGAATCTTGTACCAATTTCCGAACCGAAACATCGATCAAGTTCAACCAACTGTATACTTTGAAAAATATCAATTACCTTATCACTAATTGAGCTGTTGAAAGTGTTGATTCTCTTATGCAGTTTGAAAGCCACCAGTAATTTTGAAATCGCTTGAACCCTCGAAAAATCCCCATAAACATTGATAAAATAATTATCATAATCAAACTCAGCACTGATTGGATTTTCACTCGCCTCGAATCTGAACCAAATCTGTGACTCCCTCTTCCTCTTCCTATCGAGATCACTTCTTATCACCTTGATTCCCGGGAACATACCCGGAGTATTATAAATCATGAGTCTCAGCGTATTCTTAAATCGTTTGTGTATCGATCCCGATCCAACATCCACGTGAAAGGGATTGAAGCCAGCCTGACACATCTTTTGTCGTACATTGCGCACCTGTAGAATGACAAAGTACACATGTCAATGGAGTTTAACAACTGGATAGATTGAAATTACCAGATAGTGTGAGGGTTTTTGTCTGAGTGAACTTATGCCATTGTCATCCAGCATCTGAATCACTCGTCTATCTGGCTTTGAATCATTCCTCCCTGTTTCTTTAGCGGTGCAGTGATAGATTTTACGTGTCACATCCTCAAACTCATTAATCTCATACTGATCGTAATCCTCAAGCTGATCCTGATTCAGTGAACTCGTTGTTTTAGTTGTATCAATGTAGTCATCGGTCTCGTTGTCTCCCCAGTTACCTTCAACAAAATGAAAACAATTTTAATTCAAATCAAATAACGTTAACAGAGCGATAAATCCTAAATGTTTCTCTGTGTTTGAAACTTTAGGGGGAGGGTGGGAGTATTGTGTTTGTGGTATAACATTTTGTGAGGGAGAAAGAGGGATCAGTGGATGCAACTGTGGACAACAAAGAAGAAGAAGCCCATTGTCTTGTCGTTGAATCTGGCGGGGCCAACTGTTGCTACCGAGGCGTTCTTAACAAGCGCGTAGAGGGAGCTATTAAGGTAGTTGTAAACTAGCGATCTCAAACGCCAGGCCAACGTCTTGGGAGGCTCTGATTTGGCTTAGACAATAAGACAGTTTTATCAATGTACGAGTGAGTGACGTTGGAAGAAGGATCAATTGGGAATAAAGGATTTTGTTGAGCTGGGGGGAGGGGGGGGGGGGGAGTAATCAAGCGAAATGCACTTCATTATCCAATTTCTGATGGGAGAGTTACATGCATTAAAGGGTAAATGACCAAGACAATCAATTTTGGAAATTAATGGGATAAAATGGATTTCCTGATTTTTTCATGTGAGACTATTTTATTGTCTGACCCATCCTGCCCGTTATATCATTATTGTAAGCATGTGTATAATGATGTGCAAAAAAAAAAAGAGGAGGTTATATCATTTCCTTACTCCCCATGGAATTATGAATGACTCTTCAGTATTTAAATTGATGGAGGAAGGTAGAAAAGCGGTAAAAATGGGACGAGGGTAAGAAGCAATGTTGAAGAAAAGGATTGTGGAACGCGTGGTTCGTGCCGGAATGTAACTCTGTACGGAGATACATCCGTCACGGGGGGGAACACGAGGCGCGTGTATGCCGTGGCATTTTGCATTGGGGAATCGAGAATCCTGATCGAATAGCCTAGAACATTGCACTCGTACTAGTCTGTCTGCCACGCGAACTCGTGGATGAGCTTTCACGTTTAACTGGAAAAATAACAATCAATTGAATTTTGAATTTATTATTCTTCCTCATAGGACAACAATTCTCTTGAAGAATCTCCACATTCAGTGGAAACCAATGGGACCAACAGTAGTTGGTAACAGTCGACTTCCTCCACTCTCTTAAGAATTTTCCTACCCAAGGATAATTCTCAACGTATCTCGGCATCTGATGATCAACAATATCTTCAAAAAACCACAATTGCTGATACGACTGTATCACAGCCTTCATTAACACCACCTGCGCCATCTCAACATCAAAATTCCTAACATCCTCCTCCATCATCCCCACCATCTCCCGTAATAAGCCAACCTTCTCCACAAATTTGTCCAAACAACCAACTACACTCTCACTGCTTAACAGGCGCGAAATCTTTTCATTCCTTTCATCAAAACGCCTCCGTAATTCATCCATGCACTTGACACTGGCAGCCCTGACCTCATGAACCTGACTCATTGCCTCGTAAACTGGTCTGTTACTCGATTGCAAGGATTGCCTTGAGGCGTTTTGCTGACCTCTCAGTACACTCTTGACGACGTGGAGCAGATGAAGCGGCAGATACTTGCCACCGATAAACTCTGTCTCAAGGGTCAAGCCATTCGACTGGAGTACACTCTCTACTACGAGAATGTTACCCAGGATACGTTGGAGGCAGTGATTAGAGAAGTCGTCTGGCCAACGTAACCAGTCCGCGGGAAATTCGCAGATAGCCGTGTGATGCTCGGTGGCTCATTCAGAATGATCTTTAGCCTTTCTTTCTTGTCGTGAACTTGCGACTCCATGAAGGCATTTATTTTGGTTCTTGCAAAGTCGAAGGTATGGAATTTTCTCCAACGGTCGAGGATTCCTGGGTCGAGGTACTGCTTGATGATGAAGCGAGATGGATTGTACTTCTTGTAGCCTGTGATGACCTTCTCTATATAGTGCAAGAGGATGGGAAACTTTTGGAACCAGAAAATCTGCAAATCTGTGTTCGGAATCATCAGGAGATTCTCCATACAGTCGGGAGGAGATTCATTGCCTGCTAGATCGTAGCAGTCAAAAGTGTATTCAAAACAGGAGATGATCATTGGCTTCATTATGTTCAAGGATTCTTCAGAGAGAGCTTCAGGGTTGGTGACTCTATGGTCTTTACTGAGATTAGAATTTCGTTCCTTACGGAAGGATCTTATTGCTGGCAAAGAAGATCAAAGGTTTTGCCAATTAATCGTTCTTTTTTCGATGATGGAGGTCGAAAACACGAGCCAGAGGGAATGGCAAATCCATCAAAGATTCTCGCTTCCAGGTTTTCACTAGACTCAAACGATGATGATAATTCATTCTCGAAAGCCACAAGTGAGATCGCAAGGATGAAATAAAAGTAGGAAACGATGCTCCATCCTGAATTGTTAATAGTCTTAGACTCAAGAATAAAAACATTCTGCGCTCCCAACCACGTCTTTATCTTTTTTTACGATCGATCGTAAAAAAAAATCCAATTTATTTCGCATCAACTGGAACGAACGATGAAACCGATAAAAAGGATTAAAAATATCAAAATAAATAAAATATTGAAATATTGGTACTTACCAGCTACCATAAGGCTAACTACGAAGAACGTGAAAATCGGGCTCATAATCCTATAAAAAAAAAAACAGAAGTGATTAAATTCATGATTATTTCAGCAGTCAGGTATTATTATAGTACGATGGAGTTGGTCATGGGGGATGGGATAATCGATGGGTCCAATCGAGAGGCTGGACCTCAAATGTCGAATGACTGTCGAACCTCGCGGCCGCCACTTCGAGAATCATGGGAGAAGGAGAACAAAAATCGTGAGGAGGTCTCCAGGTACTTCCCGCTTTTTCTCAGGATGACTGAAAAATTATTGACCGCTTCTGAATGGATGAAAAAGAACATCTCTCCTATAAACTCTAGAATTCTAATTCAAAATATTTTTTTTTCAATAAGTTTATCGAGGGAAATTCATCCTTCAACCATCAGAACAATTATTAGGAAAGAATTGCGGGCCTGAAAAAAATATTTTCAATTTTTCGGCGGGACTATACTCTTCAATTGAGCTACAGATTCCTTCTTCATCGACACAGTTGACGACCGAGTGCATGAAACTCCCACCTGTGGCGGTAGCTATCAGTTTATGCTAATCCATACTCCTTTACCGACCTGTCGATCGATGGAAGAGTGGCTCTTTCTTTCTCTTTCAAATCAACTAACTAAAAAATAATAAAATTGAATCAAGAATAAATCACCCCAGGCAATACTATACCGAACCCGTTTTTCTTTTTCACATGTTACAACCATCAACGTTCATAATTCTCCCCGATCTGTAATTCAGCAATAGTTACTCGCGTGTCCACATCCATTAATGGATTCCATACGAATCAGTACAAGTCCCTCGAGATGAGTTGCCGTACAACGACATAATTAGTCGCCAATCAAGTGCTTTTTCTCCAGCACAAACGACGAAAACTTGGAGGGATAGGAAATTAGTACGGTATTTCCCTTAGATAGTATATCATAATGACTCGGTATCTGCTGTTCCCACAGTTTTCGTGGCGTTTTTTTTTTTTTTTACACTTTCAATTTCATCGTAGCATGTTATATATTTATGAAGTTGAATGTTTTTCGTCAATTATTTTTTTTAAATCGATGTAACATTCAACGAAAAGTGAAAAATCGAATTGATAAATTACGCCACATGACTGCTGAATTGAAAATAATATTTTCTCAATAACATTGTTATTCCCTCCCATCTTAAACATAATTTCACATTCTCATTGTCCTCATGACCTTAAAATCAGTTGCATGTTTTTACTCAATGATTCACCTCATTGGAAATTCCATCTTCATTTTCTTCTCATCCTTCTTGGCTTTTCTGATAGATAACCAAGTGTTATAGAACAAGCCATAAATTGTTTGAGACAGTCACGTGTTTTAGACTGTTCCAGGTGAAACTATCCAAGAGGAAGACACGAGTTGAACATTATTTAACGAGGCAATCAAGACTTCCCATCCATGCACAGCATTACCTTTCTTGCTGCACTGTACAGGTTCTTCTGTTCTCGCTTTATTTTTCACAAAGATATTCCCCCTTGGCCGTCTGGTTTCGACAGACAAGCCCGAGACACCTCACTCTCCTCACTCTCGGATTACCCAACCGCAGCCGGGGCTATCCTGACGCAAGTATATATAGTCCAATCGGTCCATACACCTTCGGGTGCCTTCTTTAGTGGTGAATGTTTGTACTCCAAATGAGAATCACTACAGTGGAAAATTATATTTAATTAGAATTATCAAACTTGAATTGCTCTGGCATTAATTTTATTGAGTTTCTCGATGGAAAACAAAAAAAGAAAGGAAAAAGCAACGGATGTCAGAGATTTTGCTTGATGCATTTCGTTGGTTTTTGTGGTTTAAATAGATCGGAGAAAGCCGATTGTGGCTCGGGAATCGAACGTGACATGCGGGTGTGCGATTACACGCTTAGAGCAACTGATTTCATGCACTCAATTTTTTTAAACTACTTTTTTTCAATTAAGAGATATTGATGTCCTCTATACATTTTTTTTTCAACATTCTTCTCGCAATTGTAGTTTCTTTTCGGATTTCCTTACCGATGAATCCGACGATTTATAATTGAGAAAAAATTCTGGAACTTTATTGTCCAATTAGTCTCAATTTCACCGAAAATATCAATAAAATTCCGAGTACTTCTTAGGATATTATTGATATTAGGAGATAATCCATTGTGTCCCATCAGTTACAAAGATATAAAAGTAAAAATTTTTGAGAAAAGTTGAAAAAAAAAAAATTCAATTTTCTTTACTAAATACGATTTACAATGAACGAATAAATGTGATCTACTTTGATTTCAAGAACTGTCGTCATCAATCATTAAAAAATACTTCAAAAGATATTGAATAATCACATTTATTGGTCATTACGAGTATCCTCAATGAATTATAAGAAAAGAGATTTTTTCGAGTTGCCAATTTGATGAGAAGATAATGGGTTCGTCTAACTTTCGAACAATATCCATTTTCCATTAATATATAAATTTATTCCACTCTATTTCCATAAAATTTAATTTTTTGGCACTGCATTTTCATCTCAGATTCTCAAAATTACACCACGAAAATTGGTCGGAATGAAGACTACACTATTTTTTTTTGTTTTATGGTAAAACTTTCTGAACACGCGATGCATCTCGGATTTCAAGTCGTAGGTGATTATTATAATCAAAATGAATTTCACCAGAAACGCCGGTATCCTGGTTATGGAGTGGGGATAAAGAGGCCCTGGGAAGCATGAATAAAGAGAGTTCACGCGTGATAAATATCGTCGAATAATACTGAATTTATAATAGAATTAATTCTACAACAAATACAGAGTCAACACCAATATAAGGTCTTTGTTCTACCAAAGTGACGTGATATTTCTCAATCAGGGGATGCATTACTGGGCACTTGACGTATCTCAAATCTTTCTCGATTCTATATTCACCTTCACTCTCTTTTAACAATAAACTTCTCTCTCAATAATTATTCACATTTGTTCCATCACTCAGAAGAATAATACAATGAGGATGAAAATTAAAATTAAAGACAGGCAAAAATTTTTTTTTCGAAATTGACGAGGATTATTACAGCGAGAAAGTTGTGAGAGGATTTTGTACTTGTAATTTGTACGGATGAAGCAATTACAGTATCAACTGGAGGTTAAAAAAATGCAATTTACATAAAAATAAATTAAGGATGTGGTTCGATGGGAATGAGGTTGAGGAAGGACAGAGGGACTTTCAGATGTCTTCAAACGAAATACCGTTACTTATCAAAAAAATTTCACATAAAGTTTCAAGTGTAAAAACTATAAGAAATTTCCAGTGATTTTTGCCACCCGGAAAATTATTGATTCACATTGAATATTCAATATCTCAATCATGAGCGAGTTTACGGTAAAATGTCAAAGGACATTTTTTGTTGTGTATCTTTACATCTATAAAAAAGATTATCTAATAATTACTTCTAAAATGACTCACTAACGAGATAATTACATAATTATGATTGCATTCCTAAACCCGAATGGAAACACTAATATTGTAAATGAATGTATGATTAATATATAATTAATGATGAATAGAATGTGCAACGATTTATAACAGTGTTGACTTTACCGTTACGTCCACTCGAAGGACGTCAGAAAATAAATACGAGGGAGAATTAAAATGAGAAGTAAATAAAACAAGTAAATTCAGCTCTTAGAGAGAGAGCAACTAGAAATTCACTGATGATCGATGAATCCAGTCGCTTCACTCTGTTTGTATACACTCCCATGTACTGTCTGAAGCTGCATAATGAATCGACAACGTCTTATCCGAGTTATCAGAGTACCTGAGTGTCTGAAGTTGTACTTCTACGAAGAAAAAAAAAAAAAAAAGTATATACACAAACAGAAATAAAAGAAATAAGTAAACACGGAGAGAAAACGAGAGAAAGGACGAAGAAGTGAGTTCTGTTACTGAAGAAATGAGAAAAATGAGGAAAAATGAATAAAAATAAAATGTGTGAGAGAGAGGGCGCGGCTTCTCTCCCTGTGGACTCTCAACGATTGCAAAAGCGATACGTATATATCGTCGGGACACCTGGATTATTCACTTGGTTCGACAATATCATCATTGGATTGCATCAAGGATTCTATAAATATCGCGAGTTCCTCTGATCCTCTCAAGAGAGGGGAGAAGAGATATAGTTGAGAAGAATAAGTATTTTGGAATGAGAGGCGGAGAGGATGAACTTTTAATATGGGAAATTGGAATTTGAAAAATAATGAAATGACAGAAAAAAGGAGGAGTGAGAGAAGGGCACGTCGAATGCCGCCACAAACTGCATTGAATTTCATACCTATATGTATAGTCATGCTCGAGCGGTGCTAGGCTTATTGGTAACTACTAACTACCACCTTCCAGCGTGTTCCAATCGACATTAATCAGAATTTATACCCGTTCGATGCAAATTGCGCGCGAATATACGTAGGTGCAACGACCATAACGACGCCCAGTGTATAGATTTAATTATATACGTGTCGTTCCGAGGGCCAATGACATTTTCAATGTTTTTCATAAATTTTAAAGTGATCTAAGTGGTGGATAAATGTCTCAACATAGTAAAGAAGAAAAATTTTCCGATAAATTTTAATCATCAATTTAAACATTTTATGATTCACTCAGAAATGAGTTAAAAATACATAACAAAGCAAATTTTCGAAGGTATTACAAAAAATAATAATTTTTATGCATACATGGAAGAAAGTTTCGCTTTACGCACTAGTTACACAATATATATACCATTATTAACGGAATTACGTAACGATTAAATGTTCTGCACCAAAAATAATCCATAATTACATCAGTTTACTCATCAAAATGACTCGTCCCCAGACTTTATCGTCCCCAATTCTCTCCGGCGCTCAAAGAATCTGTCATCTTTGCAAAAAACGACTAACACATTCATTCTTATTCATTTACATATCATTATAAAAGTAAACACATGATCGATAAGGAATTCCCGCAACAGAGAATAACATAATCGTTTTGTGAAAGTGTATAAACTTATTTTCATTTCGAAAGAGAGGAAAAATGATGACTGAGACGAAATAAACTAACAAAAATATAATGATCAAGTGCACGACCTTGAGAATCCGACACACATACGTAGTGGGAATTCCAGGAAATATCGGTATTATATATCTCTTTATTTCTTAGAAAAATGACGAGTACATATCTCTAGTGTAGTAATTATTTTCTCGGGAGTTCCCTCGTACACTTCACCATGACGCGTGACGATGTCGATAATGAAACCATCATCATCCTGTTGACAAGCAAACATTATTTATCGTCATCATAATGACACAATGGCGTATGACCTTGAGGTTATTTTTTTCACAAAATTATATTCATAATAAATAAACAAACTCTTCGAGCCAAGAATCAAGTGTTTTTGTTTTGTTGCAGTTCTTGTGACGAATTTGAATTCTACGTACTGAAACATCCTGGAGACCTCCCACTCTTGCGCTGAGAGCCCTATATGGAACAGAGAGAGTAGAATCTCTCAAGTTGCCTTCCTCAATTGAAATCATACGGAGTACGAATCATAGGGAGACTCTACTGTATACGTAATTGCAAAATTGAATAACTAGAAATCCATAAATCTACACTTGTGGTCAATACAGAAGTACAAATGCTACTTAAAGAATAATGGAATTGAAGAGAAATAATTTTTTCAATGGATCCTATCATTCAGAATCTCTTTTAAATCTTCAGTTAAATAACTACGTTGAAGAATCAGTAGTACTTCCCCTACTTAGCCTTTTGTATGCCACAAGTGTCAATTAAAAAACTTGGCAATCAGTCCATCGTTGAATAACAAGCTTCAACAAAAGGAAAACGACTGAGACGAATAAGAAAAACAACACCAGCAATAATATGCAATAATTTTAATTCAAATGATGACAATTTTTATCAACAATCAAATGATTGAACACCTGATTATCTTATCATTCTGTGGATAAGAAGAATCGACTCGTGTAAACGTATACATTGAGTTTTCATGGACGAGCAAAATGTTCACACACAAACGGAGCCGCTGGGGAACACAAGGTTGCATAATATCATGTATGGTACCTATAACTCAATGCGATAGTGCCTGAGTATATGCCCCAAGTCCTCTCCCCCCTCCTCACGCCCTCCTCTCTGTGCCGGAAAATATGAACCGGCTTAATAATCATTCGGCTCTAGCCGAGCGCACGGGAGAGTGTTATTTCACGCTTCGAGTGATTTCAAACTGCGCGACAGACCTTTGGGATGTTTTTTTTTAGCATTTTAAATTTTGCATATGTTATCTGTAGGTTGGGGGACATGAGGAACCGGATGGAAACCTGTTAGGAATGGGTTGCAATTTTTTTTTTTCCATTTTTGTGGGTCGAGTTGAATAGATACGAGAATTTGGAAATGATTAGTTTGCAAAGATTTCTAGAATTTGTGAATTTTGAGAAATTGTCAATTGATTCATAGGCTGCACAACCAGTACGTTGTCTATGTAGGAGAGTATAAAGATGAACAATTGTTATAGTCAATATAGTTCAGACTGAATTCTTGTTCTCGCACTTAGTCCACGAGATTGTGGTTCAGAGTGCCTCGGCGATAGAATCGTTTCCGACCCATTCTCCGCTTTCACATTTATCCAGGCCATCGAGAAATATCGATGGACGATCTAACGAGGCATTTCCCTTTAGGAAACGCCGCCGCTGGGCTCTCCTGCCTTGGCTCCTTCTTTTCTTGTACTCCAGCGTTCATGTCCAGCCGTTAGTGACTCCAGACAACACTGAGAAGTGGAGAGGTGTGTGACGCAACTGATTCACTCTCTTACTCTTTTTCATTACATTTTTTTTTGACTCATTTCTGGTCAACCATTCAGTCTGTTCCTTCTATCAGTTTCATTAGCATTTCAGTCGTTTATCAAATTCATATAATGTGCATTAATTTTCATTCAATCGCTTTCTAATAGCAACAGTTTTATCAAGCCAAGATCTTTTTAATTTCACTCCGAGAATTATCAATAACGCTTTTTTTTCACAATTTGTTATCTAAAGTAGAGAAATGTTGACAGGTTGAAGCAAGTCTAGTTGCCCTGCACGCAGTGGCATTTAGGAAATGCAAATTCATTCTCCAGCGGCGTTTGACATTTCGATAGGAGTTAAGCTCGCACGTGGTTTTTCGTCACAATTCTTACTTTTTTTTTGTGGTCTCCCTATCACGCACGATATAATTATATAAAAAATTGATACCAGGGTTCTTATATTTCTTGGTACCTGTCGTTGACACATTTGCGTTACAAATTATGGAGTGGAAATATGAGAGAGAGGGAGGGAGTTTTGAATTTACTTCATTTTAATCCTCTGTTACCAGAAATTCTCTCTGGGTCCTTTTCTGAGAGAAAGAAAAATTCTCTGAAGAGAATCAAAAAAGGAGTTTATGGATTATCTTTGAATGCTCCGTTAGGATGATTCTTTCTGTAATATCAATGGAATTTATTTATCACAAATATTTCCATTTTGTAATGAATATTTTTTGTTTTCCTCGTGGAGTCAATAGCGAGTAAAAATCAAATAATGCATTGAAGTATTTCAAATTTTGAAAAAATTCTCGTTGCAATAGTTGATCACAAATGTATTTAATATTTCCATTATTTTTGGATCTTCATTGAGTAATTTTTTTCTGTTAATTTCTTCTTTTGAAATTTTTTCCTTGGGTAGCCGAGAAACTAATTGGAGCTCAATGAGTTATCTAATAGAGGTCGTCGGACGTTCTCTTCTCATTGTGTCAACCTCCTCGTATCTGTTTTTGTTCTTGAAATATTCATAAAAAGGTGGGAAGTAATTGAATTCACTCGTGAACATTCGAATGATAGATTCATTCCAAATAGTTTAAAATGCAACCTCTGTGTCCAGTCTTCCATTGACAAAGTTTTTAATAAAAAACAAAAATGAAGAATAAAGAGAGAGAAAGAAAAATCTTGAAAGAATAATTTCATCTTCTTACCCTTAAATTAAATCAAATATTTGCAAATCCCTGTGACCTTGAGAATTTCATTGGAGCATGTAGCAAGAGCATAAAATAACGTCAAGAAAGAAAGTAAAAAGTATCGTGATGATGTAATTTTTAATGATTATTGTAAATTAGCGAAATGAGGTCGTGAAATTTTGTCGATGATAAAAATTTGGATACAACCGGTATAAATTAGTTTTGAGAAGTAAAGGAATTTGACGGGGACCCTATGGGTAATTTGCTGACGATGTAAATTAATACTCGTAACTTACCACTTGTATTTGACATTTTAAAGCTGTAAATGAATGACGGTCGTTATAGTGAAGGTGAACTAATAGAAAATACAAATGGACTGGTTATCAACTGTACGATAAAGTATTCACTCAGGAGGGACATTTGACCAATAGAAAACTTTGTAGAGTGCCCTCTGACATTGGCAGTCAGTCAAGTTGAATAGACGAGCAACAGATAATTCACCTATTCCCATCAGAATCAAGAATTTCTTCAACTCAATCAAAAAAAAAAAAAGATAAAATTTG
The DNA here is from genome assembly GCA_035578325.1 of Coelinius sp. EB29. Taxonomy (NCBI): domain Eukaryota; kingdom Metazoa; phylum Arthropoda; class Insecta; order Hymenoptera; family Braconidae; genus Coelinius; species Coelinius sp. EB29. The sequence continues at coordinate 3,682,479 of JAOZGT010000008.1, forward strand.
TTTTGTTTTAATGTTCAAAACAATGCTGAAAATGTGAAGGGGACTTTTTCTCGGTGTCGCGGGAGACAAGAGAAACACTTTGAGTATATTGAGGCCTAGCGACCTTCGTTGAAGGTGCGAGGAAGCGGGCGCGTGGGCAAAAAAGGTCAGTAGCCGACAAGTCAGAATACCATTCTCGCATCTTGCAGGACTCAGCCCAGATTCTTTACATAGACTGGTGCCCACGTAACTCATGCAAAATGAAAGTTTTTTGAAGTAAAAAAAAAAATGATGGATTTTTTTTTTAATGAACAATGCATTAATAATTCAGCAGTGACGTGAATAGCACAACCATACGATATCAAAAAATTGGTAGAATAATATGGAAAATTCAATAATAATTATGATGAATGGATAAATTTCAGCCATCTATGAAATACCAACAATGATAATGAGTAATTATGCTAATTTCCTCAAACCTCAATCTCAGTTTCACAATTTCTGATAAATCTAATGATATAATTACTCAACTGCTATTCATTTGAAATTATTCCTCATTAGAATTTACTTCACGCACCTGAAGAAAAAAAGAGACATGACTCAAACTGTTGTAGCAGGTTTCACCTGAAAGGATAAAAGGAATCAAGCAAATTAATTCAAGTGTAATTGAGTGGGATTGGATAACAACGTTTCGATTATGTATTTGCAATTAAGTATTCGTCTCGCACGACCTTCGATTCTATGTAGGTATGTAGGCAATAGAAATTTCATTTCTACGAATCGATGAGTCACAATTGAATGAAGAGGTACGCAAATTTTCTCCAATTCCTTGAGTGTAAATTGAAAGAGAAAGACATTTGAAGAGATTTTTCTTGTCATTTGATCAATTCATCATGTTTGTAATGGAGCAGAGAGATTTAAATCCAATGTCACCCTAAGGTTACCGGAACGACTGGATACATAATTAAAATTCGATGCTTTAGAATGAGTGAAGAATATTTGAGCACTTAGAAGTGAAAAATGCGAAGAATAGACTTTTTCAGAAAAAAAATTCTAGTTCATCTTCTATCGACCCGATTCCGGAAATTCCAATTGCGTTTGAAAGTCGACACTCCATACTGAAAGAACACGTCATGAGCTGATGAGTCACTCCGGTGTACCCGTGAAGGGTTAAAAAAACATTTCTTCAGATAGTTTTCCCTTTTCATTGCGGAATATAGTTGTAATTATTCGAATTTAATTTTTATTCTGAATTAATTGAAATAGTAATGGTAATTGTTTACCACCTTTTACTAAAATTTAGAATGATAGACATTTCAGAACTTCGGGAAAAAAACTCATTTTCCACCTCGAAACTCATGAATAAACGTTCTATATCATCTAAAGTACAAACTATGAATGTGTATCAACCCGATAACAGAAAATCAATAAATCATCAAGTCGACCTAAAAAAAACATTGTCACTGAGTATAAAAAAAAATTGTTCGACTTTCGTTTAACTTTCCCCTTGCATTAACAATACCCGATATTGTCCCAAGAATTTTTTTTCAGTATCGATCAATCGTATCTCGCTGGGGGCACTTTGAAAAAGGTGAAAGTATTACTCTCGATTTGCTATGACGTCAGTGAACTGGAAATGACGATAATCGGAATGAAAAAAATATCTGAAAAATTGCAATGGATGAAAATAATTTTTAAATAAAAATGATGGAATGAAAGATGAATTTTTTATTATTGATGATTTACTTTATCTGGAATGATATATTTTATGAAATACCATGATGGTTGCCTTTTGCCATTCAATTTTGGTAATTTAATCTTACATGCATATGTAAAATGTTATGACGATTGATATTTTCGCCACTTCTGAATTTTTTGATGTTAGTAATGAGGGAAATCACAGACTCAGAGAGTCATTCAAAAAAGTTAATTGTTGTGATGTTTCGTAACGTTTTTGTTGGTGATTTGTAGTGTCATTTCGTGATGAAGACAATGAAACTAAGTTGAGCTCAATCGATGAGGTAAAAGTAGGTTAATATAAAAATTACAAAATCATTAGAGAATTGAATCTTTATTACTTGGGAGTCTTTCTTTCTGTAATTAATGTTGCCAACGGAGATAAATATAATGAGCTCGTGTTTCGTTCGGTTATGGCGAAGTGGAAACTGATGAAACAGTGAATTCCAATTCTCAAACCCATTGGAAAAATGAAAAAATAAAAACTATTTTGTTGATGGTGGATTCTCGGTAGTGAGTGAGGATGGGAGAAATTTTATTGAGTGACGTCTTCAATCAAATTTAATCCTCAAACTAATTTTTAATGATGTCAAGATTAGCCGATCGGGTCATTTTCAAATTCAAATTATAAAATTGATAAGACCGACTATGTTGAAAAAAATTTGCGATTATGTAGCAATGATACTCTGCGTATTCTGAGTAACGTTAATTTAATTTCACGCGATTCTGCATAGGTATCAGTATATTACGATATGAAACAGAATATAAACCTAAAGTCAATCCGTCGGAGCTTTAATTAAAGCCGAGACGATATCATGGAATGTTTTACAAATAAGACGATCGAATTAATTTTTTATCACTACAACTGCAGCGAGAAAGAATTATTTCAGTTGAAACAAAATGATTAGATAATTATTTACAATTTTTATTTGAGTGCAAAACGGTGGAATTTCGATTATAAAGAAGGAAAACATGAACAGTGCAGTCGAGAGAGAAGACAATCGAGATCTCGATCCGGTCGATCGACTCCAGTTATAGATAAGAACTAACTCGGTGTGGAGAGAGGTTTCCAATAAAGAGAAAAAGTGATGGAAATAGAAAAAATGAAGGAAAAAAGGGGTAATGTGGGGGGAATCAAAGTGCCTCTGGATCTATGATTATAGTCGATCAGAGGAGCGATTCATTGAGCCTCGAAGTATGCCTTCACTTAACCCCAGATCACGCTCCATCGTTTTCCTTCAAAGTTCTAGTCAATGACTCTTTCCCAACTTTAAATACATTTTTTAATAATTCTTGATTAATCCCATTTAAACATTTCATTTTCATTTTGAGGGTTTATTTCATGTATTTTAACTGAATATAATGAAAACAAATTTTTTAAGCATTATAACTTTTTTTCGTTATTTTAGAAAACTCCATCTCTTTCAGATCCAGAAATAAGTTGAATCATCTGATTTAACCTTTCACTACTACTGAGAAATTTCATTTTTCCAAATCGAAAATTGAATCAACTGCAAGATTGGTCCAATATGAATGGCATTTTCCTTTACAATAAAATCCAATACAATTTCCAATCCTCAGAAAAGAGTTTGCAGATGCTATGGGCTTGTAACTCACTGGAGACCCGATTTATGACACCAAAAAAAAAGACCACTTGATACAATAATATTAGAGACTAATAAAGATCGAAATTAAATTGGATAATATGTTGATTAAAATCGAAATAACCAGAGATATATTATTTTTGTTCATAAATTATCCTTAAAACAGATTGATAAAAAGCCTGGCAGGCTGATTTGAGAGTAAATGAGAGCAGACGATAATTTTTAGAAATATTATTTCATTAAAAAACAAAAAATCTGTTTCACCTCTTCATTTCTGTGTTTACATTTCAATTGCGTGGTTAATCGTATAAGCAGGTTGTACATTATTTTGTAAAGTAATTCTTCCGTCATTTAAAATGGGTTCACCAACAAACTGAAAGACCTTGCCGGATGACACTTGCGTCAATAACCATCAGTATCCAGTTGTTCGTTTGCACACGTGTGTCCCGCATTTTTAATACATTGAAATTTTTTAGATGCCGTTCGTAGACCAGTTTCATACCCAAAATTATCATAAAAAAACAGATTCTAACCAGATCAATATTTTTATCATGATCCAAGTATGTTTGCACTTCAAAAAAAGTGAAAAAAATTGATTAATAGTTCCTAATATTTCCTAGGTCCCGAACAGATGAAAAATAGTGGGTTTTTGCCTATAGTATCGAGGTAGTTCTGCTAATGTATTAGCAATTAATTTGCCTCTGTTTTATGGTGTCAAAAACATCTATCAATTATATTCATGAATTGAATATGGATTACGAATCGGAGATAACTCCCTAATTCCCTCTATTCTATCCTAATTGTTCCCATAGATCCTTTTAATTCCATGTTTGAACCGAATATTTTGAAGGATCATGGTCACATTTTTCGGCCAACTAATTCATACTTGTAATCACCCTAACACAAAAAATTCAATAATTAAATATTGGAAATTATGGGATCAGGGAAAAGAAAAATAACTTTGACACCAAACACAAAGATTGAGTTGGAGTTGAGCATTTATTTTAAGTGGTCCTTTCTTCACGCTTTTCGGGCAAAGACTGACCTTTGACAAATAGAGACCTCACGTCCTCAAGTACCATGCGTTTCTTTTCTACGTATTAGGTGACGTCAACTGTAGCATAAACAACTGCATACAGACCATACACAACCACTATTCTATACTAAGATATATATACAGTTTAGAGAGACTATATTCCTTAAGACGTAAATTATTATTTTGCTCATTTCAATATTAAATTTTGAAGATTACAATGTTTCAACTCGGATGCAAAAGTTAGGAATAAGAGTATTGAACCAAAGAAAAATCTCTTGCGAAATAAAACTCTCAATTTTGGAGATGCAAAAAAATATTGTATTCAATTCTGCAATAAATTAAAGCCTCATCAATAAAAAAAAAAAAAATTTGAATTCACTCAGTGACGTAATTTTGAAATGTAAACCAAATAAATTCTCTCCGAATTAAAACAACATTTCTCACCCACTCGAAGAATTTAAAAACATGCTCTGTATTTTTTTTTTTTGTGTAAAAATAAATTAAAGTAATGCAAACAAGAGCACAAGTGTGTGTATATATACGTAAAAATCATCTCAGTCTCTGTGGACTCACATGAGGACTGCTGTGGGCTGAGAAATGTGTACAGGTGAAAGGAGAAAGGAAAACAGACAACCAAAAAATACATACCTCAAGAGAGACGTTAACAGAGATATTAAATTTTTCCATATTTCTTTATTTCTTCCTCTTTTTTTCAGATTGATCGAGTGACCAAAGAGACATTTGTATTATTGCGAGTGTGTAAATATAGAGGCAATAATATTAACCCTTGAGAGGTGAACAGATAATGAAAGTGATTGATGATTAATATTATTGACCCAATGAGTATATAAAGTACATTAACATAATTATAAAAGTAATGAAGAAAAAATTGACAATATTTTGTTTTTTGTTTTCAACAAAAATAATTTCATGAAAATTGCTTTCTACATTTTTTTTTACAAGGAATATAAATTTGGGATAAAATTGCATAAATAGAGAAAGTGTAGAATCTATTGAGATGAATTATTACGAAATTGAAAAAAAAAAAAAAACTTAATTCAATACAAAAGATTAAATTCAACAATTCACAAGAGAGAAGTTTTGAAGTTGGTATAGAGACCCGGATGCCGATCCGTATAACTCTGTAATCATTGGAGTCGAGTTTCACCGTTAATGACGGTTTGCCCGCAAGGAGTTTATCCTAGAAGCAGGCCAGACTATTCATCCTCACTGACAAGAGTAAAAAACGTTTGCATTAAAAACATGCGGGGACGAGAGAGAGAGAGAGAGAGAGACGTTACGTCTCTCGCGAAAGAGTGCAGAGACTTTTGCTATTTATGAGCAGTTTACACATGTGCCTTTTTATGCGCCACAGTAACCGACATAAATCCTTCATTTTGTCCCCCTGAAGTACATGAAAAAATAATTCCATAATTAAATGTAATGAGAGGATAACTGGATTCACGTCCACCATTGTGATCCCCTGGAATATGACGGGAATCAACTCGACACAACTCATTTTGTTCCAATAATAACGAAGACATTGAGGAAAAACATTTTGAAATGAAAAAAAAATTATCAAAAATTTCTCATCTACTTTTAATTAAATGAAAATTGTCATGAGGAATTTTTCAATTGATTGGAATTTTCAGTTGATTGATCAAACACAAGTGAAATTCAAATGTATTCAGACATAGTTTCCACGGTCTCTGTCGCGTGATCTCGGCTTTGCCAACGCACTTTCTACCTTCCATTTTGCCCGAGTGTTGCATTCCAGCCACGATCTAAAGGAGTGACCGGACAAGGTCGCGATCGTCTAGAGACATGAGGAGTTTGTGTTGTACCAACTTGGTTCAACATTCGCCAAACGCTAGAGCCATTCCTATACTATCCCTGCATAGAAAGTATAGTTCTTGATTTTAATTCGCCTCATTCCATCATGTATGAAGTACAAAAAACTTGGCAATTGCTTACTTTTCGTCTTCACTTTAATGATGAGAAGAGGAATTTATTATTTAAATTTTTAATGTCGAATATTTGAGCAGCTGAAGTAGAAGCTATTGCAGACATTTCTGAGTGCCTCGATCTGACTTATAAATAGAGACGACTCGTTCTATTTCTTTCTCTCTCGCTCTCTCTCTCTCTCTACTCTGCTGGAATTCAAGTTGACCAGTTTTCTCGGATCAACCTGTGGGACTCTTCCTCTCCTAAAGTGAAAATTACCAGTGTTTATTTTTCTAGGTCGCACCAAGACTGAATCAAGTTTTATATTCTTTGACTTTAATTAACATGAATTACAATTTTTTATAAAATACCTGCATACCCATTTCAATTGGGAATTGTTAAATTTTCACATTACAATTAATTTTCTCATCGACAATCTCTGAATTTCTCGGAAAAAAGAACGTTCTCCCAAATATTACATTTGTGATAAGAAATTTCAAAGAATTCTCCTCCATTTATGATATTCAATTGGGAATTATCATGATTAAAAATAAAATTCTACCTCACTAAGTCATTAGTTGTATGGAATTAATAAACTAATGACCCGGTCCTTCACCCGCTGTGAATTTCAAATAATTCCCTCCACGTTTCGATTATTTGATTGTTTCATTCTCTTGCGTATGCGTTCCTTCGCGCGGTATGCAACACGCTTGGAATGAAAAATTCACCACTGAAGATTTTTCGGTATAATAAACGAGTCCAATGACCCCAGTTGGGGCTCAACGATGCGTACAGAACCTGAAGAGCAAGGTGAAATGTCTCCCTTTACCTTCCCCTGTCCACCAGAAAAGGATAAACCGAGATAAGAAGAATTGGCAAAAAAAAATAAAAAAAATAGAAAGGAGAATTTAATTGGACGTGTCCTCCAGTTATTCTTAATTCTTTCTGCCCAACAAATTCACTGAGAATTCCGGAAACGATGCGCTTTCGCCCGGAGGGAAAGCCAACACACTCCGTGCTGTAATTTTTAACGAGTCTCCTTCTTAAAAATAACAAAATAAATATATAAAAAATGAGAAAATCAGGGAATCAGTTGGCGAAATGTGGAACAAAACGGTTCTCTACCATCACTCAGTTTTCTGATGAATTATAAGATTATTCTTATGACTCAAATATTCCTTATCATTATTTTTTTCTCAATAATTTCTAATTTTTTTCGCAAAATGGAAGAAAAAAAAAGTGCAAATGATTTGCGAGATGTCTAAAGAATAAATTCTGAATGTGAAAATTGAGTGTTCAATAACGCAAAAATTAATTGTGTAAAATTGATCATCATGCTGTGTTTTTCACCTGATATCTTGTTGTATTCGAGATGGCGTCAGTCATTTCAACATTGGATAGTGAGAAGTATTTCAGGATGTGTCTCACTGACGTTAAAAATTTTATAGCCGGATAATTTTGCAATTTTTCTCGTTTCAATGGAAAGCGAAAGATGAAAGCGCTCGATGAAGGATGAAGGATGAAAATAAAAGTGGCTTCCGCGTTCAAGTTAGCGTGAAAAGACCGCATCTAAATCGCCAACTGGCGCATCGAGCTGAATCCAAACGCCACTTTCTCCACATTCAAGTTTGCCCCTAAGCCACCAAACTCTTCCTCTCCTCCAGTTTATCCTCTATATTATTTTTTTTATCATGTTTCATATTTTCCCTCAATTTTTATTCTCAATATGCAAGAGTAATGAGGTCCTCATTATCGAACAAAAATCTGCCGCCCAAAGACGAAAAAAAAAAACATTTGCAAACTATATTAATTTTCTCCAATTTACTACCTCAAAATAAACTGACACAATCGATATTTTTCATTTATATTCATTGTAAAACTTTGAAAAGAGAAAATTTGAATTTTAAAAGTCAGTAAAATGCCACGGAAACTCCAATTCACCCCTTAATAGTTCTCAAAATATCGAAACAATAAATTTTAGATTTGAAAATAAAATGAATAATATCATCATCTTGTTTTTTTTTTTCACCTTCTAACTAGCAGCGGAAATTCTAATTTCCAATTGCACTCAGTAAAAAATGTTCAATTACAAATGCAAAAAAAAGAGAAGGACTGAATTCCAATATTCTTTCACCTCACAACAAAGGAAATAAAATGAGAGGAAAAAAAATGTTGAATAAAATGTAAACAGCTGAAGTGTTACGGACGAGGGTGGAGCAAAGTACGTTACGCAAGGCCGAGTAGTCACCTTGGCCAGGTCGAGTCGTTTTCCCTCTTTTCCTCGGTCGATTTTTTATCTCCATTCTTTCGCTCTCCATCTCCCTCCGACTTCCTTCACTTGGTGCGGATAGCGGAACTAGTGGCTTTACAGTTATCCACTGCACCAAGAATATACCCAGTGCTCTGGACCTAAATGAGCATTTCGATCATTTCTTCTTGCTTATCTTTGACTTTTCTCAGCAGACTCGAGACTTTTATCTAATCGCAATTATGAGTAGAGGCTTCAATATTTCTCTTTGTGATTAAATTTCCCATCGATCTATCCCCGAGGTGAGTGAGAGGAGAGAAAATACTCTTCCAATCTCGGTGGAATCTAATCAAGAACCCGTTATCCACAGATAAGTTATTCATTAAAACCGCTATTCCCGGCAATACAAACAGATCAATGGCTGATCATTAATATTCAAGTTGAAGTGTCCAACTTGACGTGGAAGACTGCTTCATTATTTATTATCAGAGTGATATGATTATCTTCTGATAATTTTTTCCATATTGGAATTAAGAGAAAAGAAAAAATGAATTGTAGCTGGCAAGATCAAAATATACCCATGCTCCCAATAGATTGGAAACTCTTTTCTAAACCTCATAAAATTGATTGTTGTAATTCATGATTTTTCATGTGCATAAAGTTCAGAAATTGTGAGAGAGAAGAGTTTCATAAGTTTTTTTACATTAAAAAAATATTTGTTTCATTGACCATTACAGTCATATCTTGTAAAAATCTTGACAATATTGCTCATGGGCTGTTTATCATAGTTGAGATTGAAGCCGTTTCAGATACCCCAATTCTCCTCACGGGCAATCAATTCAGCAGTTTTTTTATCTCTAAACATAACCCTATGAGAGCCAGTGCTGAATGAAACCAATTTTTTGCATTCAATTTTCCGTAAATTAGTTCCGGTTGGTTTATTCAAACTCTCATTAAAAATCATAATATATTTTTTTCTCTACAATTGAAAAAAAAAAGAATTTTGTAGACCTTCTATCGATTTATCCATGACATCCTTAAGCGAATTCGATGGGAGAAAAATACAGTCCACCATTGCCAATATTCTCGGTTCAAATTCACTGGTGTAGTATGTAAAAAGGGAATGGAAAATATAAGGAATGAATACATTAACTCGAAAATAAGTATCTCATTTACTCATTTTACCCAATTAGAAATTAATGCCCGGTCGTAATTTTAAACTCGGGAGAATCCGGATGTCTTTCATGTGGAGGTGAACAACAGTATAATCTCAATGATCTCTCATGTACTCAAGACCACTCACCGTGTACCAGATTGCGTCCTTGCCAGACGCAAAACGTGTACCTCAAGGGATTACAAATGCTACCCATATTCCCCAATGCATCAGCCACTGTGAATTATATTTGTGAATGTATTCAGATGGTTTTCTCATCTCCATTGGAGTTGAGAATTTTGTACCAATGATTTGAAACAAACTCGAAACACATTTATCGAATTCGATAAGCGTGACAACTGGATCCGTTCTCGTCCATAAATCGAGCAAGTCTCACTCTCGATGCAAGAAAGAGGAGATTTCGAAATGGCAAAAATATACCGTGAGAGAGCCGGCTTTTACCAATTGAGAGGCCCGGTGTTATACCAAGTTTACACCAACACCATTCAGGGGCTTTTGTCCGTGACGCATTTTGGTTTTGTGAGATTGATTTTTTACAATTCAATATCAATTTTTAATTCCATACATCCAATATTGATTCTGAGATGAAAGGCAGGAACACATTATATTTTTCAGATATCCCTCAGATAGATTTCATTCCGATAATGAGTGACTCTATTTTAAGATTGATTTAATTCTAAATGAGGACAATCTCTATAGAAATTTTATTCTACAATCATTCATTATCAAAATGATTGCACATTCCATAATATTAAAAAAAATGACTTGTTTTTTAATAGAGTATATCACTCTATTACTAAAATTTAATGATCATTCTGAAATATTCCATTAAATTATTCCCAAACTATCAACTTGACCCAATTGCATGAACAATTGTGATGTATATGCCCTCGCTCCATTAATTTTCGAAGGACTATTGACGCACTAAATTCAACTTTACGATGGATGGAAAATAAATCAAACAAAGGAAGAAAAAAGCCATGAAACAAGTCCCTGGCGTGTGTCAAGATCGATGTATAAATTGACGATTTGCTTTTTCGACGAAGGTAGAACCGGTTCTTAAATTCACTAATATTTATCACTGTGTTGAAACACCAATGCACAAATATACGAGTGATGTTGAGATACAGATGATGATGGGAGGTAGGGGAACGTCTTTTCAAACATTCACATGTTTTCACGTGAGTCACCGGGTCAGTATATTATCTAGCGGTAGTAAACCAACTGGCAAATACATCACCAAACGTAAACAGAGGCGCGTGGAATCCCCCAGGCAGTTAAACACTTAATCATTTCTATTATCTCATGCGTACTATAATTTTTTTGGTGTTTGTCAGTTGCATTCACTTCTACTTTTGAATAGAATTGGGCGATAAGAGGTGTTATCTTGTGAGTTTATATTATTTGATAATGTTGAAAATATTGGGCTATCGGACGAGAAAAAAAAATAGAGTAAAGATAAGAAATAATAAAAATAGAGTTCTTGTGGATTCTATGAATTTTAAAATTATATGTCAGTTGAGTGATGAATATCATCGATTACGAAGCTGATGGAGAGGAAAACACTTCAGGATACTGATTAAATTATTTTAGACATTCCAATAAGTTGAGCCCTCTCGTCCATAGTCCAATACAACAAATTGTCCCCGGCTCCACTTCCTTGTGGAGGCATCAAACCCGGATTACACATCGGTTCAGATTTAGAGGATGTTTTGACACGAGAATATAACACGTGGACTTTTTTGAATAAATCCATCTTAATCGTTATATCCAATGCGATAGAGATTTCGATAATATATCATGAATTATTCTCTTCAAGGATTTCCCTAGTAGCGAACGATGCAATTCTTATAAATCTGATCTCATCACATCTTCTAGATAATTTTTCAAATGGTCTGATAATTTTTGAAATATTACGTTTTTGATTGAATTTTTTAATTTTCGTAAATTCTTGAATTTATTTCTGGTAATTTTTTCATTTCCAGAGCCTTAGAAGATGTAAAGAGACTGACCCGAGCGAGGATTCTGGAGCTCTTCTAATTACTTGAATAAAACTCGGTGGCGAAGGGGGGGGGGTTAGATAGTTCTTTGCATGAAATGTATCGGGTCAAAAATCCTGCTCCTAATAAACATCAAGAATCGCCTTATTTAGTTTACACGTGACCTTGGAATTAAAGAATGTAATGCGAAAAAAGTAAATTGTTCTCTGTAGGGCCAGTAGGAGAATATTGCAAGAGTTTCGGATTCTATATTGAATTATTTCTTCACCTGGATTTTTCCTCTAGAAACTTGGAACAATTTTTTATCCGATGCACAGAAACCGCCCCTGCCTCAGGCGCAATTTCACTTGGTCTCGATTCGGGTCGAATGGAAGCATAAGATGAGAAAGAAAAAAAATCGAGAACGTTTTAATGATCTGGCGTTCACCGAAAATCTCAAGGCAAAATATACGCGAATCTTGTCTTGTTTCGTAATATTGCAATCATCTCTTATCTGAGGGGTTTTCTATCATTTATTTTTTCCCTTCAATTTATGGTAAATAAACCGTTAGAATTAATTCTCAGTTGGGATTTATTCTGCTCCATTCCACTTCTTTCTTCACGACATTTGACATTTCCATGGCCTTTCATACAGTTTCTAGTCATTTTTACACTATCCATATTTATATTGGTATAATTCAGAGAGTAAATGAGTATTGGGATTAATAAAATGAATGAAATGTTTATTTTTGCTTTAAAAAATGCTTTCATGAATTGATATAACAAGTTTGCAATGAATTGAATTGATCATTAATTAAAGAAAATTGTAACTTTTAATTTTTCCATGAGTTAGTATAATAGGAAAATATTCTCGTACATATTTGGTTCCCAAATTTCAAATTTTTATTTCTATTAAAAAATCAGATACAAAAAATACAATTAATAAAGCTATTTAACTATTCCAATGTTGTCAAAAATTTATACCATTTGTTTCAAGCTAAAATCTCCCCCGGCGTTGTTCAAAGACCTATAAAAAAATTGCTCAGACAGTTTCTCAACTTGACATTTTCTACTTAAACAAATTAAACTTCACAAACTAGATAAACTCTAATAGATAAGAAATCCACTTTTAATGATCCATTAAAAAAATCATAATATCCATATGTGCATCGGAGCGTGTAAAAATATTGCTCTTTTGTGAATCGGTGTGCGAGCGAAATATATAATTTCTCATTAAAGAGACAGTAAGAAAAACTGTAGTATGAAAAAAAAAAAAAAAAAAAAAAATGTCAACCTGTCTAGCGCGAAATAATAATTTCTATCTCATTAACATATCAAACGGGACAGTTTATGCTGTATGAAAAGAAGGAAATGTAGGGTGAAAATTAACGGTAGCTCCGAGCCATCAAATGAGACGTCAACAAAATGAATAAAAAAAATTTGTCCTAAAATTATTCTCGGTGATTTGAACCAATTGGTAGATTGGATCAAAACGTTCCACTTATCCTCCCCCTCCCCCCCTCCACGCAAAATGTAGCCCGATGAATTCTTATTCGATAGTTTTCAAAACCGGTCAGATTGCTTGAGGGTGAGACACTTGAGTGTACAAGAGTTGGATAAAGTGGCCAAAGAAATAGCCCACAGAGTCTCTTGTTCATGTTACATACATGAACTCTGGTAAATCTAATCCCGTTTAACTGTGATATCGGCAGGATATATTTATCATGCGGTTTAGTTTTCAATATTCCTGTGCAATTTTCTGTATGTGTGTAACACTTGAGTAAACCTGTCGATGAATCGTATATTGCAGGTTTTAGAGTGGCGATAACAAATGAAATTATATGCATCCAATTAAGAATAAATATGAGTAAATGAAAATAGGTTGAAGTTGTATAAATTATTACAGTTGGTATAGCCTATAAATTGTGTCAACTATCTTGAATTTCAACTTTGTTATGGTTTTTTACAAATTTTATCAATTTTATTTATATTATTTATTGATTGTTTTTACTGCCATTTGTATTGGACACTCACAAGGTGAACATTTATGGTGAAAAATATTCATATAATCATTGATCTATCAATCACTTGATCATTTAACTCAGATAATCCTAATTGAAAATACTTCTCCAAGTAGCAGAAGAGCATTCTAAGATTTTTCAAGTCATTACTGCTCAAAAATACTGATAGGCTGGATTTCAATTGAGAGCAAGGGTCATTAAAAAAAAAAAATAATAATTTTATGCAACGAAATGACAGAAGAAAGGATAATAAATGAATCATTCAATGACTAGCAATTAATAATAATTCAATAATAATAATAACAATGATAGATTAAGAAAGAGATATTTTTATCTAACGAATAAACTACAGTTCATTTATGCAAATGAAATTTCGCTCAGAGGCTGTGCACAACATAATGCTGCAATGGGTAGTCAAGGAGGGTCACGCACGTAGCCAACTCTTTTCGATTGCCATACAGCGAATGTATCTGACGTGGAAGGAGAGAGAACCGGAACACGAACGGCCTTGCCGAGGAGAGAACCACAGCACTGGTTCACCACACCCTGCTTATCCCACCCATTAAAATCCTGTCATTTTTTTAACTCGAGTCTGTTTTTTTTTTTTCTTCCAATCTTTCTTTTTAACTTCCCGATCGGAGATCTATGGGAAGTTATTGCAATGACCTCGAGAATAATTTTATGGAAATTTGGCATGATGAGTGTGTAACCAAAATTTTGATCAACTGTATATCTCTAGACTAAACACTCCGAATTTATTTGTTTTTTTTCTACAATCAATGAATCTTTTTCAATTCTTTTTTTTTCTTCTCTAATGACAAATTTTCATATTTTCATTCTCCAATTTATTTCGTTAATAGTAGTATTCTATTTCTGCGCTACATGTTAAAAAAAAAAAAAAAAACAAGTAAGACAGAAGACACACTGGTTAGTTGAATAATTCACGTCACGGGATAACTTAGGGGGATATAATTGCCCACTCTGCTCATGTGTATATTTACTGTCACTGGCACGAAGCGTCACTACACCGATTATAGTCCAACATCAACAGCTACAGCCGATAATCATTGGGCTTTTAATTACCATCGATTCAACTACCGGAAGGTATCATCCAACCGTGACCAGGATTTTTTTTTTTTTCATTTTTAAAAATTATTTTTCATTTTTAAACAAGCTCTCCATAATTTTCACTCGATAATTGATCGTAATTTTCTACCATCAATCATGATCATCTATTCCGTAATATGGGTTTTATTTGGTTATATCATAATTTTCAGCAATATTCCTTTTCAAAATTTTCTGAGATTTCTTTCAAGTAGTTTTAATTGTGGATTCTGGTTTTGTCGTCTAGTCGTCTCTTTCCACCCCCCCCCCCCTCTCGCCGGTTACCCCTCAGGCGAGAAATGTCCTTTTCCTTGTATTGGTAGGAGATCGGTCTACAGATTTAATTCATTGGCATGAAACTTTCTAATCGCCATGGCGTTATCGATCATCGTCTGGGCTTATATTAATTTCTTTTCAGTATTTGTGAATTATTATTATTATTATTATATTTTTGTTTTTCATAAGAAGATGATGGCATTATTTTGAAACTGAATATAATTTTGAAATCACATGGACCAAATAATCAATGAAAATTACAGTGCCCTTGAATAAAGTATGATGAATGATTTTTTCAAGATTGATATTCTGTTCTCACTTTTTTCATTTATTGGTCCCCTGTTTTTGTTGATCGTGAGAGTCATTGCACCTGTTTCACATCTTGACTTCCAGCACTATTTCTCCAAGGCATATGTCGTAACGATTATGGAAATTTTGATCAACTGCCTATCCTCATGAACTGATCAAATACTGGTTGAAAAAAGTATAGAAAAAATATCTTGAGTTGAAAATATCGGATATTTTGGCTTTTCTTTATAATCATTTGTGCTCAGACAGATCGAAATATGAGATTTTATATGGGGGGAGCTACACTGGATTTTAAACGGAGAGGAACTGGGGGCCATTCACCCCGAGAGCTGATGATCCTCCGAGAAACTGGTCTTCATTCAAAACATTCTTTCCTTTTATTTCTGATCATCTTTTTTTATTCATTTTGACCTTCAAAAAAATTATATAAGATGATGATTTTTTGTTCATAATGGCACTCAAAACTGTATTTTTATTCATTCGTATTATTTTTAGACCTATTGGAATTTTTTCTTCATCTCTTGTCATTCCTTCATATCATCTTTCCGAATCCACCAAAATTTTTAAGGGCTTAAAATTCCCCACTGCGAATACTCTACTCTTGCAAAATAAAATTATTGAATAATCCTGTGATGATTCATCATCTCGAATTCGTCTTACCTGATTCAATAAGAAAAAAAATTGATTAAAAAAACTTTCATAAAAGATCCACGTTAAAAATTATAAGGAGGTCAAACATGAGATAAAACCCTCATTTTTGTTTATAGCACTGAACCACCCTGTGATTAACAGGTATTCATTACCTCTTCGATAATGCGCCAGAGAAAATGACACGCCCTGGCCATTCCGCCTGAATTACATTACATACTATCGGCTCAGAATCAATTTTAATTTTATATAATTATATTTTGAACTGAACTTTCCTTTAGCATCGTATCAGCTTCATCCGAATGAGCTTTACGACGTCTAATTCTCTCAATCAAATAATTCGGATAATTATATTCAGTATTATTTCATCGTAACGTTTCTTTTGCGATAAAAAATATACGATAAGAATTATATGTGAAAATATATTTTTTAAAGAAATTTGTAATGAATTTACAACTTTCTATCGCGATATCAATCTTTGATAATGGAAGACCAAAGCAGACGGAGGACCATTATCTCTCCTTCATCTTCATTTTTTTTACACTTACAGTGTAATAAAATACTTGAGTAAGCCCTGTGAAAGGGAATAGTTGTGGTCTACCTCTCAAAAAAATTTTGAAAGCTTACTCTCACTCTTTTATATTTGACACAACCATCAAATTAATGTTAGCTAGCTTTAATGATTTAAAATTCAAATTTTGCTCCTGAAGAAATCATTTTGATAATCCAAGAGAGCAACATTCACTTTTGCTTCAATCATTACACAAACCAAAATGTGTTTGGGTTGAATGACTTTAAAAGACCTTTTGCGTTATACAGGGATAGGGGAAAAATTATAACAACTATTTGAAAAAACATTCCTCGAGTATAAACAAAAATTCATTAAGTATTCTTCTTTGGATTGAAGAATGCAGAAAAACATTGCACTTATGTAATCAGTTATGAAGTAATGCAAACAAAATGATAATCATGAACACGGGTAATAGGAATTAAATTTGTAAAGGTCAAGAGGATGATGATTGAAAATCAATTGAGGTGAATTAATGGAGTTTAGTGACAGCAGTGTAATTATTGGTTTTAAATTCACATATTAATTAACTGGTATAACCAATGATTATTCCAACATTTGAGTGAGTTTTTCCTCTGTGACGAGGAGTAATGGCTCAATGGATAAAGCATTAGTCCAATAATTTGGAGATGATGGGTTCAAATCTCAGCCGAGCATTGTCCCAATTTTTCTGGAACTTGCATAATGTAAAATAAATCTTCTTTCAACGAGAGCTATCAATTTGGATATGAAACTCCTTTTTTTTTCGTGTGATTGATGCCTTCTCGAAAAAAATGAGCATGTTCAATAATAGAAATAATAGAAACATTGAGAGCTAAAGTAAATATGAATGGTAACAATATGGTCAATAATCTTGATATCTCAGGCTATCTGAAACGACTTGCTGGACGTAAACATCGTAAAAAAGAATCATCATATTCTCTTATGAAATACAGATCTCTGTTAATACTATAGAAATTGAAACATTGGCCAAAACAAATTTGCTATTA
Organism: Coelinius sp. EB29; assembly: GCA_035578325.1. Classification (NCBI taxonomy): domain Eukaryota; kingdom Metazoa; phylum Arthropoda; class Insecta; order Hymenoptera; family Braconidae; genus Coelinius; species Coelinius sp. EB29. The sequence continues at coordinate 3,700,095 of JAOZGT010000008.1, forward strand.
TTGATGATGAAAGATGAACGATTCCATCAATAGAATAAAACCTATTCATCGTCTCCGTCATATCCGCCAGGTGTTCACCACTCATAAACTTTGTTACCACGTTCTTATCAAAGTACCCCCTCTTTTGGATTTAGTCTCGACATTGAGCTAACGAATGAGTGAGTGAGAAAAAAAAAGAGAGAGAGCAAAATAATTCTCCCCGGTATGTCTACCCTTTCACCGCCATGGATAACCGACGAAGAGGTATCACAGGAGGGCCTCTTTTTATTTGGTACAAGGCAAGTATAGTTGAGTTCCTTTATAGCGGTATATACAATTCTCATTCTCCTGGTTTCAATCGAGAGAGTTTGATGACCTTAACGATGCCACCAATTCACGAGATGTATCAAAGAGTTGGATGGATCGGCTCTTGGACGAGCCGATTATTATCGTAACGAATACATTTCCAGTATTTAAAATATCATCGGGAATTTTGTTTTAAAAATGAAATGATAGTCCTTGAGTACCATGACCTTTTTGAAAATTGTGGGGTTATGACATTCGCAAGAAAGAATTTATTGAGACTATTAACAACAGGTAAAGTAAGTATGATTAAAATTGAAATGTTTATCCAATAAATCAAATTTTATATCATGGGAAAATATGATGATTTTTAAAAATTTTCATAATGCTCGAGAAGTCTTTAATTCACTAATCTATTACGAAATGGTAAATATTAATTTTTCTACACTGAGTAATGATCTCAGGTATTTATTTTCCTTTGTATTCGGGTGATTTCTTTGTTCTTGGAAAGTGATTGAAGAGGTCTTTGTCATTTGATGATAAGAAATACGATTTTCCAATTACTTAAAAATAAACATTCGCTGAGAAAAAAAAAAAGAAGAAACATTAGAAAACAATATCATACAAATTATGAATTTTATGAGAACTTGATATTAAAAAATGATTATAATTTATCAAAGTGAATCACTACAAAGCATAGTTATGATGATTCGATACATGTAATCTTTCCGAATATTCATTAACTATTTAATTACCATTTTGATCAACCTTGCATTATGATTCATTTAAAATAATTATGTAATAAATTGTTTCGATGGAAATAGATAACCATACGTACATTTTCCTCATCGGAAAATTATGAAAAAAACATATCAGAAACGGAAAATGATAATCGTTTCATTCATACTAAAAATGATAACAGTTGTGTTTAAAAAATTCATGAAAGTTGTGAATTTATTCATGAATCAATTCATCAAGAAGAATAGTATGTCAACGAGTAATGAAAGAAAAAAAAGAAATAGATTTGCTATTTATAACAAAGAAAAAAAAATTATTCCATCTAAAATAAGAAAAAAGATAAAGTTCCAAAAATAACGATATGTCCCCGATTTTTTGCTATTCTCGATCATTACAAATCAATTAAAATCTAATCATAATAATTCATCATATATGAGAGAATTATACAATAAAGTGTTCGAAGAACACTCGATAACAATAAATCACTCATAACAATCGGTAATTAATAACATCATTTAATTAAAAACCTACAAACATTGTCTATTGATGTAAAACTAAAATAATTCATTTCCCTTTAGATCTCTCACGTCTGGTATTACCATAATTACTGGATATTAGCACATACGTAATAAACACAAAGGATTCGTCATTGGGATGTCAATTATATGGTAAACACAAGGTGTCTTCCTAATACCTAAAAGAGAGGTGGAGGCGACAAGTGTAAGTAATAGTTGTCGCGCGTAAAATAACACAAATGAGAGAGGAAACGAGGTAGGAAGAGGTAAAAAAAAAAGGGGGCCTTGACCGGTACGATGCGTGACCATCGTCGTGACTGGACAGTACACAGCCACTGATTCAGACCGTGAGGAATGTCTGCTAAGCCAGTGAGCAGCGCTACGTCCTCTTTGTACCGTTCATCGTACGGTCAATCGTGTATATAAACACCCTGCCTCGGTACAAATAGTTTAAAGTAATTGTTTTCGTTTAAACATTCACTGAATGAATTGATTCATTATTAGATCTCAATGGAGAAGTTTATGTGACTTTCATTAAATTTATCTCGTGTTGTTTATTATGATGAAGAAGAGATGATATTGAAATAATGTTTAAAAGAATCTTTTAATTTATGGCTACCGTCAACGTCTCTTTCTGACCCTATTTTACTTACCTCAACTGTTCAATTATTTTTTTAATTATGAATGGAAGTATTTTGTACAGTCCACTGGAGAGTAAAATCGGAAAATTACAATTGCAATTTCCATTTACTATTTTCTGACTTAAAAAAAAAATCCTAGTGTCCGAATTGCATCGATGTATTTTCAGAATCATTGATTGTGAATAGCAACACTTTCCTTCTCGTTTTTCATCCTGAAAATAATGTCAGGTATATCGATTGACCTTTCTTGTCTGTCGCAAAGTCAGTTTGAAGGGTGTCAATTACTGGTACATGGGGTTATAAAATTGCTATGATGTCCGATAGGATTATAAATTGACTATTATAGATTTCATATAATTTATTTAATTGCTTCTGAGTGATTGAAAAAAAAATAACACTGTGGAATTGAGAATCGAAATGAACGAGAATAATAAGTTTTAAATAATTGGAAAATTGTTACAATATCCTTGAATAAATAACCAAAGATTATCCCATATTTTGCATTAACGCATCTTTTACAATTGTAAATTATGAAACAGGAAGTAATGTAGTGTTTTAAAGATTAGTAGTTGGATTTGACATGTTTTACATTTAGAATTTATCAATATTTAACAGCAAAAAATTATAATCAGAGATAAAATGATGGGAACATGATTCCAAATGTAGTTTATTTGTATCACAACACCTCACCGGTCACGAGAAAATGATTAGATCATCCGGTGACATTTCCGGTTTTCAATAAAATCAGGATAAACATATTTGACTATAATCATAGTATTTCTGTGTCAGTGATTTTATTCTAGGGGTTTTATATACATTCTTTTCAGGTTAATCCAAGGACTTTTGAGATAAAAAGTGCTTTCACTTTGTCACAATTAGAATGCATAAAAAGATGAGAGAAAAAAAATTCATTTTTTCCTCCAAACAGACACCTGTGGAGTTCACTGGGTTGACTCTCACATGGGAATTAAACTTTCTAGTTTTATGATGACATGTGGATGGTGGTTTTATGGAGAATTATGAATTATGGGAGTGGATCAGTGAACCAAGCATATTGAACCAAATTAAAGATGAAAAATCAATCAATCAATTAGAGAAAAGAAATTGAATAATTTTTTTTATTTTCATAGAATCAAACAATACAAATTAAGAATATCTTTAACCAAAAAAATAATTCAGAAGATTAAATTTTTATTATTTCAAGTTGTGTTTGAATTATTTCTCCCATCGTTCAATCACAAAAAAATGAGTCCTTTTTTTCCTACTTGTGAGAGGAGAGAAACTCGTATATAGGAATAAATCATTGTACCATTGGTAGAGAAAATTCGAAACGGTTCGATGTCTCCCTGCAGGGACACCTGTGCGTTATCCCTAATCGCATTAGCCAGAAGAAAAACGAGCAAAGCAGTGGGGTAACATAACACTGTGATCTGAAACTCAGCACGATCTCATACTTCTTTTATTCCCATTTTCATAATAAAATTCACCGTTATGTCTTGATGAAAGTTGAGAAAAATTATTTTTTATTGATAACGCATAATGAACAATTAATGAAAGCCATTTTCTTATTCTTAGATAAAATTAAATTGAGAGGTATAGAAAAAAAATTTCGAATGTATTTGTCCAATGTCAATGAACTCTCAAACTTTCCCTTTCCTCGCTCTGAAGCGTTCGTGTACTAGTCGAGGATCTAATAGTTCTCTCTTTTCCTCTTCATTATTCTCCTTCTCTTTTCACTTGGAATTTAAACTTCACTAAATATGACTCAATAGGTATTTCTCCTAAATTCTTATCAAACAATATTTCTCTTGCTCATAAAATGTTATTTATTTTAATTCTGATTGATTGATTTTTTTGAAATTTGATTCATTCATTAAAAAAAAAAAAAAACGACTGAATAATTCATGATCTGCTTTTTTTGAGCGAATATTCAATCCATTTTTTAAATTATCAATTATTCAATTTAATTAATATTCAATTATTAATCATTCAGTTAAATCCATCAGAGTGAATGTATCAATGTTTCTATTATGAAAAATTTGAATTGAGTAATAAAAGCGAATAAAAGTATTGGTGTTTGGGTTAAGAACACGCGATTAAAAGAAAATAAGCGAAATCCTTTGCTCCATAACGCCATTAGTTTTTTAAGCAACCGTACATTATCCACCATGCGTTTGTATGCGCCACCGTACTTTCTTCGCTGCCAAGTCACTCCCTGGAATGTAGTCGCGTTCACGCACTAATTATTTTTGATAAAAAATACAAGATAGGAGCCGCGGGGTGAAGGGAGGAGGAGCAACTATGCATACATTAATTAATAAACTGTGCAAATGTAATGAAGGAAAATGATAGTGAAGCACAGAGCCCAATGAAGTTCAATATGATGAAAAAAAATCACCAATGTATGTAGGGCATACACGTCACTCAGAATTTCTTTACTCCACTTCCTCGAGGCAATGATTTAATACATGAATAAATTAAATTTGAAAAAATTGTGAACTATCTATTTTTTTCCCCCAATCGCTCCTTCAAATTCAATAATTAAAATGATTTATTACTACACATTATTCGCAAATCATGTCTCACTCAATCAAAATGAAGGATGAACTTTTATGAACAAATTGTTCATAAAAATGGATATTAGTTGTCACACTTTTGAGTATCTCCATTTTTCATAGAATAACCTTCAATAATTCATTTATATGAGACTCATAAATCACAGAATATTCACTACTTCCAAACTGCATAATTCGAGACTATCCAAGCGGAATTGGTTGATTCTCAATCAGCAAATTTTCTTGTTAAATGGCGTAAATAGAATTTTTAAAAATTCATAAATAATATAAAGTTTCAGAATATTATTCTGTAATAGCTCTTTTTAATTGAGAATATTCTAATTATTGTATGAATAAATGATTAAATATTATTTAAACACCCGACTACCCACCTTTTTCATGGAATTGATTCTAAAGCAAATTATATGTGATTAATAAATAAATGAAATGAGTCGTTTCTGAAGTGAAAAATATATTGCTTATTGATTAATCAATTGCTCATAGAGAAGAACTTTTTTAGGAGAATCGTTTTAAACTTCCCGAGTTAGGGAAGTTATTGTAATGCCCTTGAAAATGAAAAATGGATTCTTCATCATCTTATAGTCTATTTTTTTGCAGTTTCTATTTAAAAAAGTCACGCAATTTGATAAGGAGAGCTAACCAGTTTTGCGGCAGTTATATACATCCCAGGTGGGAAGCGCCAAAACTTGACAACCGGTCCAATTAAGCTTGCAGCAGTTCAGATTTCCAGGCCTAGATTGGCCCTTGCTTGTACCAATGGTACTACCAGGGTAAGTCCAAGGCTAGCACTCAAGACCCTCAGGTACCAAGTCCATCCCGGTCTATGCCCAGAGCTGGTACCCTAACCTATCCAAGACTGGCATCCAAGCCTTGATGAAAGCCAAATTCACAAAACTGGTACCAAAAACTCGATAATGGGCCCATTTTTATGCCACATTGGAGCCTGGTAGCAAGTCTTGTTTTTCTAATATTTTTCAGAGGCGTCTATGAAAATGAAGCAAATGAACGAGGAGAAAAAAAAAATTTTGTCTTGTTTTCCTAAAAAAATTGGAGAGCAACTGTACTTATCTTTTCCAAAATCTTGTTAGCTCTAAGTTGAATGAATTTTTCTTCATTGAAAAATACACTTTCCATACATCTCGAAATTTCGCACCATTCTCTGAGGACTGGAAAATATTTGAAGAATTTATTAAAATCAGGAAAAACCACAGAAACTATTTAATCACAATTTCTCCCCGCAAATTGAATCATAAAATATTTATTATTCCACTTTACCTCCGAATCTCCATAAATAAAATTCCATGATATCAATAAAATGTATACTTCCAATATTTTTACAATTGAATGATTGAAGGAATTATTACGTTCCACTCTGAAAAAAAAAAGAAAATATCAAATCCAAGATTCCTAACATCGAAAACAAATGTGGAGAAAGACTTGCAACAATGGAACTCAAGGGTTGAGAAAAACGATATCTCACGTAATTGGAATTGCAAATAAAATGTTCTCTCTTGTGTTGGAAGGTGTAAGAGCTTGCGCAATATCGAATGCCAATTTGTAACCACTGGCGTTAAATTTCCGGAAAAAAACTTAAACTCCAAACTTTCGCATTCCAGAAGTGGACTTCTTATTTAAAGTAATGTTAAATTGTATATTTGAGAGAGGTAAATAAGAATGAAGTGGAATTGTTTGTTTTTTACTCATGTCTGTATTGACATTTTTTTGAACTCAAGGTCTCTCGGCATTAAATTTCAGATTGAGTGAGAGAAGAAAAAATAATACTGGAAAATTATTTTCATCACTCACCCATTCATTCAATGTTTCTCCTGATTGAGTGAATTCTGTGGAAAAATCTCACATTATACCCCCACCAATCTCAGGTCTTAAAAATTTAGAAAGAAAAAGAAAACAAATTGGATTGTATAGAAGGAAGAAATGAAAGGAAAGAATTCACGAAATGATTATTCTAAAAAACGTATTCGTAGCGGTTTTACTTGCAACTTACTGTAATTCGAGAATATCAACCGGACAAATTGTCGACCCAATTTTAGTCTGCATTGAAATTTAACTCTTGGAAAAAAAACAGGTGAAAGAATAAATAATTTAATGAAAAATGAAGCATGGAATTTGATTGAGGTAATGATTTTTTTCGTCATATTCAATTTGAACGAGTTTATTATTTTATTTGACATGTGAATATCGATAACTTTGTATTCGACCCGAGAGAAATGAAATTAAAACTCGAAATAAGTGGTTCGACACCCACACACCCAAACAGCTAAATGGCCACATTGAATGATCGAATAAAACTTTTTCTTATCAAATTAATCATGAAGAAGGTCGAATGCGCGGAGTTTATCTGAGTGTACACAAATCAAGCACTCGAGCAAACGCACTCAGAAAAAGGAACCGGAATTTTTAATTAAAAATTGATAATTACGGAGTGAAAAAATTGAAGGATTTTTTTTTTTCATTTAATCCATTCGTTTTTTTTTTATTGAAAAATCCTGTGGATTCTAATTTTTTCGTTCATATTCAACTTTATAGAAAATTATTGTTCAGTGAGTAATGGATTTTCCCTGGATGAAATGACATTTTGCTTACAATTTTAAATTCCAACATGAAAAAAGGAAAAATGGGTTACAGAATCTATTGAATTTCCACGTAATTCAGAACGGATAAACCTGGGTACAATGAGAAGACACTAACGAAGTCAAAGTGAACCCCCTCCTGTGTTTTCAATTCACTACGGTGAATCACCCTTAGGTAATAGAGTGAAAATAATAATTGATTGACATCAATGAAACTGGGTAAAGAAGCAATTTGTCTGGGCACTGGAAAATCGATCCAATCCAACTATGGAGAGATTAAATGATGATGATGTATAGTTGGGGAAAAACGTGATCAATCAATTCCGATATCTGCGCAAATATTAATTGACACAATAATAAAACCAAATCAATAAATAAGTAAAAAGAAAACTCTCATCCTGAAATCCACCAATGGGAAAGTGAAGTAAATAATACACAAAAAAAAAGAGGAAATATAATATTTCTCAGAATTTAATTATTATCTCCCTCGTTTAATGCTTAATAGATAAAACTAATAAATATATAAATCGTGAATCAGCATTTTACCTAACAGAAATAAAAGAATGACAGTTTACTTTTCAACACCGTTTTATTTACGTGCGCGTAGTTTAGAGGTTGTAGGTACAGTGAATCTCGTGCGTAAAGTTTCTTTTTTGTCACTCACTCCAGCTGCGACTCGTTTTAGAAAAATTAAGGAAATTATTAATAAATTATCAATTCATCAATTAATTATGCAATGCAAATGATCAGTCTTGGCTGATCTAGGGAAAAAGGAACGCCAAGACTGATCATTTATCGATAATTTCTTTGACGTCAATTAACTAATAGATATAATTTGGCAGCATGCAATTCTTGAAATGATTTCATTTATTTTTTTAAAACGAATTGGAAGCCGCACTTGGGATTAATTTTTTAGAAGAAAATTTATTTTCTTTTTTTCTCAGCATTTCACTGCTTTCTGTGTTACAAGTTATTCCATCAACACATAATTCTTATTTTTGCAGCTCTTTTTCAAGCATCGCTGTAGCGCCACTCTCGTCAGGTTCATTCGGCACCGCTGCCAACGTGACAGCTTGAATCTCAACTGAAAGAAATTCAGCCGAAAAAAATGGAAAAAAAAGCACACATGAAATAGTTTGCTCCAGGCATATTTCGTTCATTTTAGCATAAAAAATGGAACAAAAATTGCAATGGAAAGCTTGTAGTAATTTATATTATATTATAAAAGTAATGCCCAAAATGTGCTGCAGTGTACCATTTTTATAGAAGAAAAAATAATAATAATTTCGGGGGTCATAAATGGGGAATTTGGCTAACGTATATATATAGTTGCACCCGCACTTGGCGACCGGGCCGCAACCTCGGCCCATAAAAAAAGTTTCACTTTACGCACTAGTTACACAATGTACTACAATAGACTCTTGTTATAGTCACCCTTGGTATAGTCGAATTTTTCCTCGAATCGATTTTTTCAGAAATTAACACTTTCCCCATTTCACATTCTGTTTCCTATCTTCTTGAGATTTCCAGAAATTCGTGTCAGGGTGGGGGTAGAGAAATATATTCAAATTTTACGAATTCACCACCCCTATTTCCCCATGCGTTCGACGATAACGTGAGTCTACTATAGTATCGTCATTCTCACTTTTTAATTAAACTCGAGCGATATTCAAAAACTCCCCCCTCTCCCCCCTTCCCCTTTAAAAAAAAATTGTCATTCAGCAAATACCTACGTGACATTGAGTCCAAGATCAATGGAACTCTAAAGTTTACGTCAACTAAATGAGTAAAGAGGTTCCCTCCACAGGTGTACTGAAGAAAAGAGAAAAGAAAAACAGCACAACCACCAATGATACAAGCGTCAAACGTGTAAATGCTCAAACGTGTTAACGTCATTGGACAGTAGTTTTGCTTACACAGTATCGAAGGCGCTTTGAAAAACAGGTTTCCAGGGAGAATGGTGTGTTTTATTTTGGTGGGGGAGTCCCCAAGCCCGATGCCACCGAGTGGCCAACACTGTGCGGTGAGTCTCGGGAAACTGAGGGGAATACCGGCGACAAGTAGACGTTTACAGTTATAGTCAGTCCGGATCGGGCGTTCGTTCAGCCGGGATCACGCTCGGTGGCAACACGCTCCGTTCCACCATCATCTGTCGGTATTTAGTTATTCTATTTATCATTTTCAACAATTGGAAAAGATATTGAAGTAAGTTTTTCAAAATTATTTTCGTGTCTTTCGATGGAAGAAAAGTTTTGTTTCACTTGTGAAAAATAAGAATCGTTTTTTTTTTATGAGTTTCTACATTTTGTGATAACGGAGTTACTGAGTGACATAAAAAGTATGCCATTGTGGATTAATATGTTATTGTTGATTTTCTTGAAATATAAAGGACTTCGATCAACCATTGAATTCATTTCCATTGATATTTACGACGAATTCCTGTGGAATTCCAAGAGTCCGGTTAACGGTACCAGGATATTCAGTCTTCCTACGCCGAGACATTTAAGGGACATTGGAATTTTCATATAATGTCCACGTGTTTGGTTTTTAATCATTGAATTGTTGCAATGATCTATGAGTAATCCTAGAAAATTGTCATACTCATGTCCATTATAATTTTTACTGTCTGAAAGATTATATATTTTCTCATCCCAATTTACTGAGAATAAGACAATTGAAAGAAAGATAAATCCACTTTCTTCTTCAGAAAAGAAACTTCTCCTATCATTTTCCCCTCTTTTAAAAGGAGGGGGAAAAAAAAGAAGAAATTGATGGAATTTTTCATTATTCAATCTTTTCGAGATATGCCATTTTCTCTTTTTTATTATTTTCTTTGAAAAGTAAAGAAAACAAGGAATTCCGGATTGCGGCTCTGAAGCCGTGAGACTTTTTTCTCCCTTATGGAATAACGTCTCTGGGTTATTCGCACGTCCCGAGGAATTCCCCCGGTGCGTTTTCACAGTGACGTGAACGCTGTAGAGCTCGACCTCTTTCACTTTAAATTTCCCTTGAGAAAGAAACAAAATAATAAAATACCATAGATAAAATCGCAATATTTTTTCACCTAGTCTAGTCGTTTGAGTGTAAAGAAATAAATGAAATTAAATTGAAATAAAAAACAGAAATATTTTCTTCACTCCTACGAGGTATTTACACGAAAATAGAATATCTAAAGTCGTTAGTTTTGACACGTATACCACTCACACCTTTACTCCTTCCACAACAGTTTATTTGTGTATATCTTGGAGTATACTAACTCCATAGGAAATACGATACATTTATTTTGTTGCATGTGAGTTTAATTTCATTAGTTATTTTTTATTTACCAAGTTATTTTTATCATTTATTGGGTGAAAGATACGGATCAGGTGTTGTCATTGGTATTTTTTTTTTCATGTTTCGTTCATCATAAATTGAACACTTGTGGATTTCTAATGAAAATCAAATGGTCTACGATTGCTCAAATGTTAAACTGAAGGAATATTTTTTTCCATAATTTCTAAGAGCAGAAGATATTCATTTTTGGAGTAAAGTCATACACGACAGGTGACAAGTTCATGATAAATTATTTTCCATTTATCGAATTCTGTGAAAAACATTTCTGTTGATGTGTTCCTTTGAACTCCTCCTCCTCGAAGATATTTAACAAAGATTACATCCTATTCGTTACCTATTTTTAACGAATTATCATTCATTACGAGTTTTGAGAATTGTTCAACAGTTCTTTGAAATATTCATATAATTCTTTAACTTCTATTCCAGGTGCCTCTGAAATTACAATATTCATCACAAAAAATCTCTGAACATGGGAGATTTTCAAAAGTGTTGCTAAGTGAAGGTGAAATGCGGAGGATTAAACGAAGGAGAGGTGACGAACGCTTCAATGGATTAATCCAGTCTCTCGTGTGTTAAAATGAAATTGTGACTGAAGTAACAAAATTTGAGACGTAAGAATTTTATCAGAAAAGAGAAGAAAATAATTAAAAATTCGAAGAAATAATTAAAACCAGGAAGAGAAAAAAAAAATCAAAGTGTAGTGAATATCAACGAGTTCTTGTGAGTTCCTTGTGCATCAGAAATAAATAAACTCAACAGTTTTTTCTCTCGACTTTGATAATCAGAAAATTAATTCTGAGAAGGAAATAGACAAGTAAGAGATAAATTTCATTTTTCAACATTATTTTTGTTTTCCCTCGTTTTTTCTTTTCTTATTTAACATTTTTTTCCCATCTATTTTTATTCTGGAAGACACTGTTTAGCATAATCAAGTTTACGGAGAACCGTCGTCTGGTTATTTGCATTTTCGCGGGTTAAAAGGGAGTTGAGGTGGTTTAGTCGTGTCGTGGAAGACGATGATAATGACGTTAAAGTTGGTATGCTTCGGTATCTACGGTCATGAATAGATATGCCACTGTGTACGTGAAGTCTCAAGACGATAAATCACATGGAAGGTTATCGCTGTCAATTTCTTCATTTTTTTTATATATCCAGAATGATTTTTTTTCTACAATCATTAATAAAGATTTTTAGCAAGTTTCTTCAATTTTTAATTTTTATCCTTTGAAAAAACAACAATTTGTATAGAACAAGACCTTCCTGATAGGTATATATATATATATTTTTTTCTGTGGCAGATAAAAAAAAAACATAACAGACTACAACAGTAAATTTTTCTCGAATTTTGACATCGGTAAAACTAATACTTTACCTTATCACTCCCATTTATACTCCAAAGCATGAAAACACCTGACAGCAGTTTCATACTTTCAGTATATTTTTTTTTATTGCTTGTGGTGCACTTGAAGATTGTGTCAGTAAATATATAAAAATACGAAAATTTATATTTCTTTCCTGGTTTCTAAAATATATATCATCCCGTTAATTTTGTTTACCTGTCAACTCAATTTATATTAATTGCAAATTGATTTGTGTCTCGTTGATCGTGATAAATAAGTGACAAGAACATCGGTACGTTTGATGGATAGGGGGGGAGTAATGGTCGATACATTGTCGTATTTGAAATTATCGAGTTCTATTATCTATACTAATCGTGTTTATACACATTGATCAGAATAAGAGAGTCGATTCTGAATCATGGAATTATAATTTCAACCCAATTTATTACTCCAAAATGATAAATTGGAAAAAACTAAATAATCTGCTCCAAAATGATTTTTTTTTTCTAGATCCGATAGAAATTAGTTTTTTTTCTGCTATTCAATTTTAATTAATCGTAAACGGAAACTGTGAAATTCATTCTAGAAATAGGAAATTTTTTTTTTCCCAAATTCTGTTGAATGTAAAAATAGACTTTTTCACTTCCAAATAATTCTACATAGGAATTAGAATACCTGTGGTTTAAAATAATACCATTGACAACTTCCTCATATTTCCAAATTAACATCAAACATATCAGAACAAAAGGAAATCCCCTCTATTCACCCAATGCCTTATCTCTAGTATTATCCGGCCATGTGGTTGTCTACATGCGTTAATATTTTCGCAACAAGGAAAATACGCTGACACGGTGAACTCCCCGCGTGCCAATGTAGAAATCTGTCATTGACTCTTTGTCAGTCAATCCATAAAATTCTTTCAACAATATCAATGAATAAGGAGATGATAATTCATTGTGTTTTTAGGTCGATTATCGTTTTCCTCGTAAGTGGTTGGAGGAGATAATGCGAAGCCTGGAGAGATCATCAGGTAGCGATCAGGACTGTGGGGATCAGGAAATGTACATCGATCTCGATGACGCTTCGGTCGATTCAATCACTGGAAAAAGAGGGCGACATCATGTTGCCGAGGTAAATATATCAATTGTTTACATCGGAATATAGATAAAACAAATACGAGAAAATAATGAGAAAGATTGAAATAGTTAGCTTTTTCATAACGCAGTGACATCTGTTCAATCACTCCACTATAATGAATTAATGAAGTGATTATCTCAGGAAGGAGTGACTATAAGAAATGTCAAGAGAACTGTATGAAGAAGAAAAATGTCTCTTGGTATTACTTCATAAAATTACTCATTTCTTAATTATTAGATGACAACTGTGATTAACGAGGCAAAGTTGTTAAAAGTTAGACTGTGAATCTAAAATTCTTTCGTAGAATTGTTGATGCCTCAATAATCAAATGGAAAAATCATTAAATTATTGAATAATCATCAAAATGTCAATGAAAAATTCCTCATTATATTTTTTGCCAAAAGTGTCCACTTCTCAATGGATAATCAAGACTGCAAATTTGAAGAAAAATTTATAATTGTTTATCTCAGTAATTAGTGATGTTGGGTAAAAATGTCAAAACGATCTCTTGATGATTTCTTCCAACATAACTCATAACCGACATAATTCAATAATTGATGAGCTGAGTTGTATGGAAATTAAACTTGTTATACCACTTCATCTACTGGAAATTGATGTTAAGATATTCAACTGACAGAAGAATTATTACAATGATCAGGTGGGTGAGGAAAGTGACAGCAGTGGAAGTGAACGTAGTCCAAAGCAAGCGAAACGCCGAAGTCGTGGTGGTCCACCAACAACACGAAGACGAAAAAGTGGAATTTCAGCGAGAGAAAGAAACCTGAGGAGACTAGAGAGTAACGAACGAGAACGAATGAGAATGCACTCCTTAAATGACGCATTCGAGGTAAAAACTCCCCCCCTAGCCTTATCAAACCCCAAACCAATTACAAAACTATTTTGAAATTACCCAGCAGAAAAAAAAGTAAGAAAATAAAATACGAAAAAAATTGGGACGAATTGTTTAAACCGTCCTTGACAATTTTCTCCTCTTTCTCTCACTTCTTACCCTCGGGGCTTCTATTGTCTGAATAAAATACAAGAAGAAGTGACGGGAGAGACCCAGGCACACCTGACATGGATAATTACCTCCCGGGGTTAACGTGCTAACTACAACATTCTATCTATTTCACTCTATTCTCTATTGTCGATGATCTCTTAAAATAGTTGACCGATCACGCTTTTTATATCGACAACACGATGAGCATCTTCATCATGAAATAATTAATCAGCACCCAATAGAAATGGAAAGTAAAAGGAAATTAATTGTTGAACAATTAAATTGTTTTAATTTTTTTTTCTCAAATTTTTCATTAACAAAGAAGAGTAAAAATTTGAAATTTTTCTTGTGAGAAATCTACAACGATATCTTATTATCAATATTAACAAAAAATGAGATAACCCATAAATTAATTATTGTCAGTGTCCCAAGTAGATAACATCATTTGGACTAATAATAACACCATTTGTCTGTTTATAACAGATTAGGTTGGATGACTTCATTCAAAATATTTCTAATTGTTTGATTCTAGTTAATTCTACGCTTGAGGAAATCATATAAAAGAAAAACAATTACTGAATAAATCATAATTCAACTCAGAAATAACAACAATTGAAACAAAAATGTTTACTACAATACAGAATAATAAATTAATTGATCGTTTAATTTACAGCAATTGAGAGAAGTAATACCCCACGTGAAGATGGAAAGGAAGCTGAGTAAAATCGAAACACTTACGCTTGCCAAGAATTACATAATGGCGCTTACAAACGTCATATGCGAGATGCGAGGGGAGGAACAACCATACACGTGAGTTGAATATCTAATCAAAAAATACATTAGCACCTTTCAATCTCTGCCGGTTATTAAAATCCCACCTTTTTTTTTTATCCTCAATTTAAAATACGTTGATTTTACTCAACGTTAATTTCTCCACTCTAATCATGTATGTTTCCCTCATTCTGTTGTTTTAGTTGATTTTCTTTTTTTAATGGTACCGTTATTTCGACATGTACAACTAAGCGGGTGCAGGTGGCCAGTGCGAATGCCAATCACGTAGGCTAGGAGCATCCAAAGGTGTTTAAATAAAAGTGTTTCAAGAGTTGGGATTAAAATCAAAGTCGTGAACAATAAGATATATATGAAAAAAAATGATAATAATTGGATCATTCTATAAAGATTTTAGAAATCGATGAGTTTGAGAGAATTTATCAGACCTTTCTTATCGTCGTTGAAATTTCCCACAATTAAATAAAGGTCTCTCGATGAGCTAGTCTAAATACATTCGTTACTCAGATATTTACAGATAAAATTGTTGAATGTGGAGAGATAATGATATTGACATTATTCCTGGAATATCTCAGTGCGTTGAGGAAATATTTTTTTTTTTTCGTATACCATAGGAAACTTTCTACGAAAATCTCTTCTGTAGAATTTATGTTATCCTCCTCATCATTGGCATAGTTGTAAATTGATCTACATACTCTTCAACTCATCTTCACTCTTCACTACTTAATTAAAGTTATCGTTCTGAATTGCAGAGAAACACTGAAAATCTGGAAAATAATTATGAAGTGCATTCTTTGATGAAGATCCTCGATATAAATGGCGAGTTACACATATTTGTGATTAAAAATTTATGGAAAAATGCGTTTCCTATCTTGAAAACATGATTTACCACAATTCAGAAAGTCTCTTGAAATGTTCCCAGAAAAAATAATTATTTCAATCGTCTGAAAACCTATTGAGTATATAAGAAATCCGTCATATCTAAAAATGATTCCAATTAACCATCGAATGCTATTATAAAAACTCAGCTATACGCGACTAAATTCGTTTTAATGCTTGATAAATTCTGATATCGATTTATCGACGAACAACACCGATAGAGTTCGAAAACAAGTTTCAATCATTCAGACGATATAATGAAACTCATTTCGTTAAAAAAATGAATGTACTTATCACTACGTTATCACTGCCTCCCCTGCCTCATAATAATTCTCCCCCTACTCCCCCCCCTCCCCCCTTCTCCCACATCACTCTGTTTGGAGATAAAATGACATGACTTTCTGGGATTATTCAAATCCATATCTCATTTAATTTACCCAGATTTGTCGATGGCGAGTGTGGCTCAAGCAGTGGTGACAGCACGGGTCAGCACGAATTAAGCGGTGGTGAACAAGCTGAAGAAGCATCACCAGAGTCTCACCATGAAACAAATAACAACAGTCTGCTACATGAGGATCTCGAGCGCAGGATACCTTAGTTATATATTTAATTTGTTTATTTGTTTTTTTTTTTTTTAACAAAAAGAGAGAAAAATGATGAGAAAAAAAATGAGAGAGAAGCGATAAATTGAACGATTCTGAACTTGATTAAATGTACTCTTGTTAGAAAATAAATACAAAGGTGGGTTGGGGGGGGGGGGGGGAAGGGGAGGAACATGAAGAATGCCGTTATGTGACACACAGAATCCGACGAATTTTATCGAGGACACACGACGCAATTAAGGACCGCGCCTTGAGACTCTTAACGATCACTTTTACCTTGTGATTCTGGTGAGAGATTAACGAGTGTGATCCCCTGCGTGAGAAACTGCGTAATTGTTTCATGATGATTATTACCACTGCTTTTTGTAAAGACAATTCTGTGATGAAGTTGAGGGAGAAATAAGTGAATGTAATCGGATTTTTCATCGTTTTTCATTGCTTGTTTTACGTTGTTTTTCTTTTTTTTTTTTTTTTTGCAAGTAATCATACTTGTTGATCTTTATTTCTTTCACTTGAATTTCTCTCTTTAGTTTCATCGGAGTAATTATGAGGGAACCAATATGGCGAGACAAATTGGCATTCGAGGATAGTCTAGCACCGAACGCGCAACTGTGATAGAATAATTTTCCGTATTAGAATTTTCCGTTGATTTCAATTCAGGAGCAAAGTGATGAAATTGTTTGAGTTTATGTGACTCGAGTGATTGATTCATTATTGAATTATCCCGGAAGAGAGAGATATTAGTGGAAAGTGTCGAAAGAGTTTTTTCGTAGATGAGTAAATTTCCAACAAAAAAGCTTCTTAATATTTTTTTTGTTATATGTACTGTTAGTTTTCAAGATATAATCACGTTTTTGATGTTCAAGTTATGATCTGTTGACAATCGGATGATTTATTTCGTTAATTATTGAAATATCTCGCTAATTAGAGATTTCAAGAGAAATTATCAAATTACATTTTTTTTTGGAAATTTATTTGTTTAGAAAAAAAAATTTTTCAACATTTTTTTCATAGAATTTTTAATTTTAAAGATAATGACATGATAAAAAAATTAATTTGACTCGACTCATTTTACCACTTGATTCTTAAATTATTCGCCACTTATTCGTGTGAATCTCGCCTTTGTGTTTCTGTTGGGAATTTATTAGATAGAATTAAAATGAAAAATTTCATGATCTACGTGGGAAAGTTATGTCGTGCCTTGATGTTAAACGTCTGATACGTATGTGTTTAATGTGTTAAATGTTGTTCTGGGATGTCATTGATGATCTTAGGCAGCTAATTGTTATTAAAAAAAAAATCAGTCTGGAATCGTTTTTTTTTCTTCTTATTCAGTACGAAACTCGACTACGCCTCGTACTGAATAATCCAAATAAGCATTTAAAGATTAATAGCATTGATACAACAGAGCTGAGGTTGAACTGCTCCATTCAATTTTTTTCATTTGAGTGGATTAAGGTGTTTTTATTTCTGTGGAAATTCGATATTGTTCAGTTGATATTAGGAGGAAGCTATGCCTGAGTCTGAATTTTATTTTCTCTTTATAATTTTATTGTATCTTTCTTTGTTTTTTCTTCTTAAATGGTCTAAGACATTCCAAAGGATCGTGGACTGCGTCTCACGGGTTTTTTCTTTTTTTTTTTTTGTAAAGATGGTTGTGATTTTAGTTAGAAATGATAGAAAAATTTGAATTGATAAGTGAAGATTGATTTTTATTTTTTAATCTATGATCGAGTGAGACGCAAACGTCCTCATTTCCGTCCTTAAATATGAAAGTTTGAAGAATCATTTATTCATGTTCATTACAGTCTTAAGAAAATTTTATGGTTCTTATTAATGTGCTTCCAACTTGTGAAAATGTCATTGTTTCAATAGTTAAGAGAAATTCATCGTCATTAAGTTGTGCTGAATAATTATACGGAGAGAAAAAATTTTATTGAGAAGAATTATTGTATCAAAGAATCTATTAAGTTAACTGAATATTTTTCATAATGAAAAATTCATATTTTTCCGTTAAAGAAAAAGTTTTATCATTATTCATACGTTTTCTCAATGTATATTTAATTGACGCAATAGAATTTGAATGATTTCATAGTGATGAAGGAATAGAAGAAAATGAGTTTTGTAATTCTGTTGGGAGTAATTTGCAAATATCTTACAGACTAGGGAGCTTATAGAAAAATGTCAAAGACCTTTTTGTAGATCGTGAGAGTGCAGATGAAGAAGGTCTTATCATAAATTCGTCAAAATCCCTTCGTTTCTAAGATATTTGCAATAATGTTGAGAGGTTACTTTTCCTGACAGATCATTTCAAGCATAAAAATGAGGAAAATATGGGAAGACATTTTTCTGCGATTTTGTTCTGATATGATTACTCTTGATTATTCTCACTTCACTATTAGAATGAGTTAATAGGAAAGAAAAAATGAGGTAGAGAATCATTCAAATGAGCTGTACATGTACTTCAAGAGATGAGAATTCACCCTTTATATTATGCATATACACGAAAATCATCTATTACACAGATTTTATTATATTAAGTTTTATAAGTGACCATATTATATTATTAATCAATTTTCCCATCGATGGATTTAACTCTGATTTCACTATGTTGGAAAATTGATAACTGCATATATGTACAGGGGAGTGGCACGTTTATTTTGATTGTCATTCTGAATACATCAAAAAAATTCCTCTTTCGAAGAAAAAAATATCTTCATGCTTATCCCCTGGTATATATACTTCGTATATTTATGATGAAATAGGTAAAAAGAGTGATAAATGAGCGCGTGTTAAAATGAAAATTGTATATATTTTTTGAAAAAATTATAATATAAAATGAGAAATTATAATATATATCGTTTCACACGCCTGAAACATGAGTTTACATCTTTATCCTCCTCCTGTAAATCCGAATGATTGGAAAATATCGGAAGTAATAGAAGGAATATGGAATAATCCCCATTTTTTCCTATCATAGCTTAAAATTCGAAATTTTGAATTCGTCGATTTTGTTATTTATTTATTCGTTGATTTGGAAAGATTAAATATGATTACTCACCCCTTGCCTCTTCCTGATGAAATACTAAACGATAAACCACCAGATCAATGTTTCACTCTCGAAGGTCAACTGAAAAAAATAATTTCAAAAAAATGTTTATTTAGATTCTTGAGTAATTTAGTCTCCTCAATTATGATGAAAATAAACAATTTCATTTTTTTTTTTTTCATTATCCAACATGAATAATATTACACGTCATTTCTTACTCACGATAATCAATCCTGAACAATAAACCCATAATTCTCACCGTCATTTTTATTGTCTGTACTTAAAAATCCATCAGGCGACTAAATAGTTAAATCACCCATAGGATTAAATAAATAAATACCTATAGTTACAAACTCATTAGCCATGTCCCCAAAAATATTCTTCTCATAATATCAATTATACTCCATTTCCACGGAAATCGAGTCATATTCTCCCACCATTTACAGAGTATAACCTCCAGTCGATAAAATAGAATCATCAACCATCATTACCAACCCCCCTCCACCCCGTGGAAAATCCGTCGAGCGAAACCCAACTCAAACCTTGCCATTATCTCTGTGATCTCCCGGCTTATGTCCTTCACCCACGTGCACCGCTACGTGTTATTCAACACGTAGGCCTCAACATCAGAGTGTAAATAATATTCCATAGAGCAATAAAACATCGAAAATCATCATAAAATACGTGAGTACATCAACTCAAACTTTATTTCAACTTATCAATTCTCCTCTCCCTTCTCCAAAAATATACATTAACCTTGAATATTACTTCATTTTTCATTCATAAAGGAACACAACAGGATATAAACAATGTCGATCACTCGTGATGAACGAAAGAGGCCATTGGAACGAGCAACAGACTCGTACCTTATCCAAACAAAGAGATTATTCAAGACCTCAAGGACAATCGATGATTCTGAGAAGATAATTGAATTTTTGGAGCTAAAACGAGAGTTATGCCTAGTGAATAACCAGCTGACTTACCTCAGGGACGATATCTGGACGTATTTAGGTAATCTGAGAGTTCTCAACCTCTCCGATAACTTTTTGCACAGTCTTCCAAGTGTATTATCCCTCCTGATTCACCTTGAGGAGCTCAATATGGCCAACAATCACTTATCAAAAACTCCAGAAGTCATTCTCACACTCTCATCCCTCAAAAAATTATCTCTAAGTGGGAATTCATTGACTGAACTCCTTGGGCTTGAGGTTTTGGAGCATTTAGAAGAGTTAAACGTCTCGAAGAACAATTTAGTGAATCTCCCAACATCTTTCACTTCTCTTACTCGGTTAAAACGTTTGGACCTGTCGTTCAATCACTTCAAGGCACTTCCAACTTGTGTTCAACAAGGTTTAAGTGATCTGGAGTATCTAGACGTCTCTGGTAACATCAGATTGAGCCTAAATACTCCAGTGAAGAGTCATAAACTCAAGTGGCTACTGGCTACAAACATTCCCTTCTGTCCTGCCTTCCCAAAATGGGTTTTGTCCGGACAATTCTCAGTATTTGAAGAAATAAACTTTAGTAAAACCAAGTTCGAAAGGTTTGTGGTGCCTTTTGCCAAGCAGAAGACGATGATTAAGGAGCTAAATCTGCAGAATTGTTCCTTGTCTTGTTTTCATCTGGAGAAAGTTCTGGTTAATATTATTAGATTGAGGATTTTGAAGATTGGGAATGATGATTGCAGGAGTCTCTTAAAACTATCCAATGAGTATAATCAGTGGCCCTTGAGCCATGTGAGGAATCCTGAGGAACTGGAGGAACTGGAGATGAGAAATATTGCTTTGTCTTTCCTGTCAAAGAGTATTAGCAAGTTTAAGGGTCTGAAGAAGATTGATTTGAAGGGAAATGATATTTCCTGGCTGCCCAAGGAGTTTTGTGAATTGGAAAAACTGGAGAGTTTGATCGTTGATAAGAATTCTCTGGGAGGATTGCCATGTGATATTGGAAGGTTGAAGGGGCTAAAGGAACTGAGGGCCTCTGAGAATGATCTAGCGAGTCTACCTGCAAGTTTTGTGAAGCTGAAGAGTTTGGAGTTGCTGGATCTTTATGATAATAGTTTTACTGAGATTCCAGTGAAGCTGGAGCAATGTAAAGCACTCAAGGGATTTGATTTGGAGAGAAATTATGTTAATACTGATGGCGTTATGGTGAGAAATACAGTTTTTAATTCATGGTCGAGTTACAATTTAGTTAAAGAATGAAAGAATGAGTTGCGTTAAGAAGAAATAAGTATAGACTTATTCTTGTGGAGAATTCTCCTCTCAGCAACGAAAAAAGATCTTTTGGCTTTTTTTCCTCAATATAGCTCATTTTTTAACTAAATACGTAATCAGCGAGATGTATGAATGACACGAGTGCACGGTATGAACGAGAATTATTTTGTTTCAGGTGAACAATATCTCTTGTGAAGTGTTGAGGGAAAACTTGAGAGATGAACTTCAGAAATACAGATTCAATGGACCCAAAGAAGAAGCCTCTGTTAGTTCACCAGGCAGTTGTAACTCTGGATATCAATCGGAGCGGTCTTACGATGCAACGATGTGAGTTAAATTGGATTTCAAAATTTTTCATTCCATTAATATGCTCGATAAGACAATAAATTCTATCGATTCTGTAGGGAACTTATAACAGAGCAAGAAACGAATTGTTTTCCAAATATTTCTGAAACTAGTAGGTTTATCACAAAAACTTGAAATATTTGTTTGTACTTTGAAAAGTTATGTACAAAAAAGGTCTCTCAATGAATTCCTCTAAACGTCTTTGTTTCAGAGATATTGGCTAAATAATTTGCAAATTTCATTTGATACATAATTTTTTCTCTCTTTCAAAGACTTTCTTTCTTCTGTTAATTCCATTTATCATGTGTCTAGGGAATTGTCCAATAAGTTGGCTCTCATGGAGAACTGGGACGAGTCAGAAGACTCCAGTGATGAGTTTGACCCCAACAACCCCCAGCCACCAAGAGTCAAATCATCATTCATATATCCAAGTCATCAGAAGCCTCAGTTTTGCCCCAACGACATTCATCCTCTATCGATGAGGGAACGTATTCTTTTAGCGAGAGCCAGGGGAGACTATACGCCATTAACACTGCCTGTAGAGGGGCAATTTGATGATGCATAATGTAAAAATAATTAGTTATGTCAACATAATGACCTCAGAAGTGAAGTAGTGAAACCTAATAAGTCGATTACAACTTCCCAGATTCAACACTCGTATTTCTACTACTAATTATATGTAAATCCAGGCTCCAGACGAGACTCCTTAAGCTCTCTGCTGAATTGACTGCCGAATTAGTTTTCAGGGATGTAGGTATAATATAGCTATCTCATTTAAGTTGTTTAGATTCTTAAGTCGTGTTTCGCTGTTGTATTAATAATTGAATCAAGTTGATAAAGTAATCCCAATTAATGTGAATTTATAACTGAGTTAGTGAAAAGTTGAAGGATATCCCTTACTTCGGTAAAATTTAACAGCAATACAATATCGCAGACATTGCCTCGGATTTAAATATAATTAGTAATAGTAAGTTGATTTCGCTCAATATCAAATATCACTTGACATCTTTCCCCCAATCATTCGTCTTCAACACAAATTTAAAGTTTATAATAATTCCAACTTGAATTCATTAGGTTTTGTATTATGAGTAAGTTTCGTACTTTTTCAGTTAAAAAAAACTAGAATCGGTCGCCTAAATAATTCCTATGAAAATGTTAAGGAGACGTTAAACCAAAGAGAGAAAAACGAATTTAAAAATGAAAAGTCATTTATTCAGAGCTAATTACTAAATTCTCCCTTTTGTGTTATAATGCATTTTAGAACTAGTTTTTTCACTTAATTTTTTCCATCTTTTTCATCATCAAAAATACAAGAATTCATTTCCTTTTCTTCGATAATTTTTTCTTGAATTTGAATTCATTATTCATTAAAAAAAAATCATAATTGAAAGTTTCAATGATAGATATCAATACTCGTTCTTTGAAATTTGATAGCATATTTTTTTCTAATAAAAGAATTATTTTTCTTGAAATTTCATGTCAAATTATGGATCCAATAGTGGATAAGTAGTGGAAAATTATTTTCAATTATATTTCATTTTTAAAAGATTTTTTTCTGAGTAAGAGAATCCATATAATTCAGAGGTTTAGTAGTTGAGCTGGGTACTCAATAACAATGTGGGAGATGATTCGGAGGGATGTGTAGATAATATTGCCATAGAATAGATGATATACTGTGATTTTATATGATATATAAATGTCGATTTTTTTAGTCACGTATTCAATGAATCAATTGAAAATGTAATGTAATATTATCTGATAATTTGACATTATCGTACCTCGAATACTACAGTTGTATAAAACCAGTATTAATTGACATCAGTAATGCACTCATTACACTCCACTTGTTTCCTTACCAATCACTGAAGGCAAGGAACCACTCTCAACTTGTATTGCTCATTCTTGACCTGTATCGCTCGGAAGTTGATTGTAAGACCGTTAATTCATCAACAAATTCCGTATCAAGTGATTAAGCCACTGAGTGTTCACAATGATTCATTGTTACTCCGATTATTGGAAAATAAAATTATCAGAAGATCTCATTTGTTGGGAATTTTATCATCTCCGCAAAAGGTGTGTTGACATTTCCGCCTAAATCTTTTGTCCAAGGTCTTTTAACATTTTATCTAAATTTATGAGATGTCCCTCACTCCTTCGCCCAACATGCAACAAATTGAAATTTATAAATTAATTATTCATTTTCTGAATTTTGGTGAAGAGGTTTGACTCAAGCTCCCAATCACTAGAATCAAGAGGCTCAATCTTTATTCACTTGAACTGATTATGCAATTATTGATACATATTTCAATGAACTTGTAATTTTAACATATTTGTGTATCCTTTTTTCTCCCAATAATAATTTTCTATCTATTACTTCGACTACGATCTTGCCTTTTCCAAACAATTATTACATTACTTGGTGGATTTAAGAGCGTTTAGCTGCTCTGATAGCTCCACTGAGTCGTGTAAAATCTTTCCAAACGCCAGGAGAAACTCCCCTTTTGATTGTATCACTCCTGGCATCTATTTTTTCAAGTTTCTCCAGCAAAAGTGGCACCATCATTCCCGTGAATGCTTTTCTCAAACTGTTCTGGTCCAAAGTATAGAAATTCCGAGCTTGGATCCATCCAGCCATGTAGAGTTGATCCATAAATTGACGAATTCTTGCGATTTCTCGCTCCATAATGCTTGGGAAGTTGGCAAGGATTTCTTTCGCTGTACTGTTGCTAAAGTCGGATTCAATTGGTTCAATCATCGGTGGCAAATCAGGTAAAGATGGAGGTCCTATAGTTACATCCACTGGCATTTCGTCAATAACATCTTGCATCAATTTGTTGAAATTCTTCAGGTTATCCTCGACATTTACTGAGGGAGTGGTCGTGAGTTTCTCCGTAAGGTCAGTCAATTTAGCTGCTACATCTTGAATTCCATGATAAATCTGAAAGAGAGATAACAATGTGTAACATCAGTCGTGACTTTTCCGTTTCTTTCATCCGATTGCTCAAGACTTTGACTGGTTAGAACTTTAGCAGGCCCATCGAGCGATCATCATCGAAGATTGCTTCCCAATTCAATCCTCGATGATGATTCTCAATGTCTAGATCTCCGTTCAATGGTTTCTGGGTGAGTTGAAAATTTCAATTGTTACAAACTAAACTTGAATCCGGTTCCATCGACGGGTCCCTCGTCCAACTGAGCATTAGACAACTTTTGGTTTATGACGGGATACATAAAAACGTGAAAAAAATTGCGGACCCAATCTGTTTTGCCCTGTATATTTACCAGCAATGCCATTGCTCACATTCTTAGCTTAAAAATGCTCCTTGCACCACAGTTTTTAGCCAATTTCAACTTTTTTTTCATATTCATTATACTCCAACGAACAAACCCAAGTAATCGTTCTACTTTATGTGTATGAGATGATGAAAGAATGATTTCTTTAGTTTTAGATTTTTCTCCCTCTCATTAGCAAACACTGAAATTCGTTATTTATTTTCGTTACCCCACGTTGTAATCATATGTATTCGAAATATTATGACAGGAAAGAATATTCGTAGAACCAATTTCAGTATTTGCTAATGAGAGAAAAAAAAGTTGAAGAATAAAAAAACGTTAGAGATGACAGTTTAGGTAGGTGTACGGGGTAAAACGGATCAGGTTCTATTCTTTTATACATTCCTCCATATACCAAAGATCATGCAATGGTTCTCAAGGCCGAGATCGTTCTCAAAATTCTCGAGATCGTCAATGAACAAAATTAGCGAAATGCTCGGTAAATAAGAAATCTCAGACGTGAGTACTCAAGGTGAAAGGTCCTTCGAAGACCTTCTTCACATGTCATCAGATTATTCATCTCAACAACTTTTATTACCGAGATAATTGTACAATCGAGGAGAAGAGTTGAACACTGTCATCATTGTCGCAATACTTTGCTGAGATCTGTTCCGACGGAGGGAACAGAATAGATTGGAAATTTTTCTGAGTATTTGAGAAATCTCCTTATACCTGTCTATGATATGATTCAGTATTTCTTGTCATAGCAGATACCGTAAGGTGTATGAATTCGTTGGTAAAATTTTTTGAATCCACCCCGGAGACGAATTGCTCAGGCGCTTTGTGTCTCGAAACTCCAGTGACAAATTCGAGATTAACCCATGGCAGATCAACCCCCTGAACTGCAAAATTAACCAAGAGAAATATAGAGTATGAAAAATCTGTACTAATGTGATTGACTAGAAAATAGTGTAGATGAATAGTTATCGAATTCACTGTACCAAAGGTTATCGCGAGGAGGATACCAAACGTCACAACAGTTAGCTTCATCATTCTGTCACTACTGACTCTAGTTTTTCATATGGTAACTTATATACGGAGAGGATTTGTCTATGGATGCTGTTATCGTGTTTTCTTATCTCTTTCGAGCTATTCATATTCGTGATTATACAATACACATCAAAAAACTTGGAGCTATTTTCGACGGCCATTTTTGTGTTTTTCACTCAACATTCTTGTAAATACACTAACTTTCGAAAAAATCGAGATGTCAACTTGAAATTTGGCATGAAGGTATCCCTTATAATTATAATATTTGGTATATAATATCAGCTCAATTGAACAGTTAGTTCCGGAGATACACAATTTTATATGTAAATCTATTTCATGCAATATCTCGGAAACGACTCTATTTCTTTTTCTATTGGTTATCCAATAATGACTTCAGGGTCGATGAATCATTTTATAATTTTTTTTTTTAAGTTACCCATTAACTATTGCAATGTTGCAATTTTATCTTAAACAAACTTCCCAATCCCGTCATCAGTCATATCGACCGTACTTTTGCATGACCCGTAACCACAATTTGTATGCATTTTCATCATCCCTATCTCACCATCAATCCTCCTCCCCCCCCCCCCCCCACCAGTTTCGATTTAAAGCTTAAGTCCAAGCTCGAATTTTATTATGACTATCAATCCACCCCAACTCCGATTCAAAGCTCAGCATTGGCATTTTTTCAGCCTCGTATAAATTATTGTGCGCAGATTATTCAAATCTAAACTGCTTGTTACACACCCCCACATCAATTCTTTCTAGTCATTTTGCTGTATATTTAGTTTGAACGTGCAAAGGAATTCATTTGTCTAAGTTTCCCTCATATGTTAGCACTTTCGTAAAAAAAAAAAATGAAGATATTTATCATTTTTATTTGCATCTCTCTAAGCAGTGGAAATGTCTACTGTCAATTAATCAGACCTAATTTTATTTATGAGAATGTTATTAAAGGGGTGCATGATCACTATGATACTACGTGTATTATATTACTTCATGCTACTCAAGATCCGATTGAAGGTCAAGGTTTGTGCACAATTATAAATTAAATATCTTAAGTAAAAATTACTTTTTTATTCCAATAATTTGCTTGACAGGAATTAGAGAAAGTGGAAATCTACAGAATCTTCAAGGATTCTTCAGCAGAGCCTATATCCGCACAGCAATAATGTCAATATCTACATTCGTAGAGCAAGTAAGGAGTCAGTTAATATTTTCCTTATTAATAGCTGTTAGTAGCATGCATTAACTCATCAATATTTCTCTCAAGATTGGTGACAGCTACTACAATATCAACAGACCGTTGCTTGTCCTGTTAAATGACGACGATGACGTTAGGCAACAATTTGCACTTGTAAATACGATTTTTTTTTCGATATTCAGTTTGAGAAATCTATTCAAACGAGGGAAAAATATTTGATTCATAATTAATCAAATATTGTTCATTTTATGAATGAACTTTTCCCTGCATTTAAATGAATTTTTCTCTTTGATAATCTACGAAAATAGAAATTTTGAATGATTAATTTATTCACAGAGAATCGCACCTTGGATTGATATGGCCTATCCAACCTGGCTGATTTTTCTCAGAGAAGAAACTTCGATTGAGTGGTTTTTTGAGGATATTTATGTTCAATTTGATTGTCAAATGATGGTCACCAAGCCGGATAGTAATTTATCAAGTCCAGGGGAAATTATTACCGAAGTTTATCAGATTAATAGGGGAGACCAACTCAGAAGTAGTTTGCTCGGCACATGGAATCAAGAGATGGGAATTAAGTTATCAGAATTGAGTCTTTATCAACGGAGGAATGATCTTCAAGGACATACCCTTCGTGTTACGTCCTTAGAAGTAATTTTTTTTTGTTATTAATTGAGATAATTTGAAAAATATAATGATTCCTTTTAATTAATTGTGTTTTCAAAATATGTCTAAGAAATCTCTTATCTCTTATTAATCAATTATCATTTTTATTGATTAGGATCCACCTCAGTCTATGTTAATCCATGATCATAATGGAACTGTTACTGGACTCGGAGGATTTTTCGGTGGATTAATGGATTTGCTCCGAGAGAATTTGAATTTCACGTAAGTCACTCTTTATAGTCTTTTTGTTCCTCTCCTCTTTCGACTTTCGACCGGGAAGTTTTTTGTGTGGGCCAAACGAGTCGAAACCCACCGTGGGAGCGAGCCAACAAGTGACCAACAACACACTATTAATTAATTAACATTTTTCCAGATCCCTTTACCAAGAAACAAATAAATGGGGAATTGTAAATGAGAATGGATCATGGAGTGGTGCTATTGGTCAACTCATTGACAATAAAACCGATATTGTTGCAGCTCAGGTCATTATGACTCCGCGCAGAGGGAGGGTTATGAAATTTACAATTCCCGTTTACGCAACCAAGTAATTTTTTTTTATCTCTCTCAATATTTACAAAATCTTATAACTGGATATTATGAATTATTCCTAAAGGCTTCGGGCATACATCAAGAGGCCAGCACCATCAGCATTCAATTGGAGTGCATATTTCGCACCTTTTGAACAAAAAGTGTGGATTGCGATTGTTGTAACTATTACCATCACAACTATCACGATGTTTCTACTAAACGTTGCAATTTCCCGGTTTGCTAGTCATTGGAAGGACAATGAAGACATTCCAACCAGTGTTCCCGACATTCTTTTTGCAGTTTTTGGAGTTTTTTGCAATCAAGGTCAATCCTACAATTTCTACAGTTTTTCGTTTTGAATCAAAAAAATTAATTTGATTATTCAAATTGATCAATGAAATTGAGTTCAATTGCAGGAATGGCACCTTCGATTCTGGATCCAATCAGAATAATTCATTTTATGATACACCTAACAGCAGTTATCATTATAACAGCTTATTCTGCAGATATGATAAGTGCATTAACAGTTCCAACATTTGTTATGCCTTTTACAACACTGGAAGGACTCTTGCAGGATGGTACATACAGAGTTGGAGCTGTTAAAGACTCTGCTGATTACTTTTTATCTCAGGTGAAAGTTATTAATCAATTCGTCAAAATTTTTTAGCTAATTCTTTTTTTCTGAGAACAGAAAATTTTTCATAAAGATGTTTTTTGTAGATTTTTTTTTTTAAAGTTTATTTATGCAAATCTATCTTCAACAGTTTTCAAAAGATAAAATCCATAGAGCAGTTTTCAAACAATTCATGCTAAAAGAGAAGAAATTGCCGAATAATTACCTAGATGGATTACACCTCCTGTGTGAGGAGGACAATTACGCGTTCGTGACCCGAGATGTTGCAGTGTCACAACTTCAGTCTCAAACTCGATGTACTCTAGTGCCTCTTGACTCAATAACATACAGGTCAATAGCCTTTGGCCTGGGGCCGAGGAGTCCCTATCGAGGGATTTTAAATAGCCGGTAAAAAATAATAATCTCTGCCTTAAAAACTGGTTAATAATCCTTTGATTATTCCAGTCTTTCTAAGTTGAGGGACAGTGGAGTCATGCAGAAATTATTATACCCCAACTTGACGATGACTGGGAACAATGTGAGTACAAAAATTGGGAATATCTTTTGAAAAAAAACGAAATTGTCACTCATGTTTTTATTTTTTGCGAAGGTGGACAAAAGTTTAGAGTCCGTAGATATAAAAGATACCCTCCCCTTACTAGTACTACTCCTTGCTGGTGTATTCATGAGTTTGATGATCCTCAGTATCGAAAAACTCCTGGAGAGAAATGAAAAAATAATAAAAAAAGAGAAGAAAATAGTGAAAAAATTCTTGAAAAATATAAAACTTCCGTCGACTCAGGAAAACCATCTATATCCATTCTACGATTGAGATTGGGCAGCGAGGCGTAGACATTCTACAAGTAAACCAAAAGAATGGGAATTATTGTGTGAAAATTTTTATTAGTAGACTAGTAAACTTCAATACATAATTACCTGAAGTGGTTCTAGACCAATTTTATAGATGTCACTTTACTGCACAAAAAAGGTCTTTACCAACATTTCGATATCTCCCTCAAATTATTATTCTTATTAGTTATTGATTGATTATAGGATTAATGTAGAAATGATTAAAAGTAATAAAAGAAAATATGAATCAACAAATATTTGTACCATATTGTATATTTATTAAATACATATAATTGAATTACGTAAAACTAAGTCATTGATGCGTTTTGTATTATAAAAAAAACTAATTCCATTAAATATAATAGGTATATCAATAAGTAGGAATAAATATGAATTCAATTTTCTACTTTAGTGCACTCTCAGTCCCATTTTATTGGATTGTAGGGTGTATAGGGTAGCTTGAGTCCTTTGTTACGGATGAGCATAGCGTTGATGTATTCCAGGAAGATTTCGGTCACTGGACTAATAGCACCCATCATCTGACCAACAAAGACCCCTTCTCGTGCTGTCTGACTTCAAAGCTGATGGATCTTGATCTGTAACAATCGGAGGAAAATAATTATTTTAAAAAATTCCATCAATCGATAATAATTTTTTTTAATTACGTCGATGAGATCGTGTTTTTCTTTTACCCAAGATCTTCGGCGATAAACTTGGCAAATACTATTGCATGAGTGTACATTTTCCACTGGAAAATATGGAAAATTTTGTTGAGAAAGAAAATTAACAACTTGGTTAAATAAATTCTAGTAAAAATGGATATCTTCATCTTTTCACACTCATATTACGGATCTATTGGTTATCTAATGATGTCTTCAGGGTCGAAAAATCGTTTTATGAATGTTTTTTTTAAAAGTTACTCATTAACTATTGCAATGTTGCAATTTTGTCATTCTTAAACAAACTTCCCAATCACGTCATTTGTCATATCGACCGTACTTTTGCATGATCCGTAACCACAATTTGTATGCATTTTCATCATCCCTATCTCACCATCAACCCCCCCCCCCCCAGTTTCGATTTAAAGCTTAAGGTCAAGCT
Organism: Coelinius sp. EB29; assembly: GCA_035578325.1. Classification (NCBI taxonomy): domain Eukaryota; kingdom Metazoa; phylum Arthropoda; class Insecta; order Hymenoptera; family Braconidae; genus Coelinius; species Coelinius sp. EB29. The sequence goes on from JAOZGT010000008.1 coordinate 3,731,415, forward strand.
CGACTTTTATTGCGACTCAATTCATCCCCAACTTCGATTCAAAGCTCAGCATTAACATTTTTTCGGATTCACCGAAATCATTTTATTACCTGGATGAGGTCGTGTTTTTCTTTTCTCCAAGATCTTCGGCGATAAACTTGGCAAATACTATTGCATGAGTGTACATTTCCTATTGAAAAATATGGAAAATTTTAGATTTGAGGCTTTCGCGGCCAAGGTTATTGGAAAATTCATTGGCTTCCGGATGGATGCCGCGTTGGTTTTCAGCATTGTGCCGACGTTTCGCAAACATTGCAGTCTGCATCTTCAGGGCTAAGAGCTCCGATTCTGAGCTCCTGTGTGACGGGGTAGTCCTTTTATGGCTCCTCATGATGGTGGGGGTAGAGGAGTGTGGTGGGGGAAGTCAGCCAATCAAATGTCTTCAGCTGATCAATTAAAGACATTTGATTGGCTGACTTCCCCCACCACACTCCTCTACCCCCACCATCATGAGGAGCCGTAAAAGGACTACCCCGTCACACAGGAGCTCAGAATCGGAGCTCTTAGCCCTGAAGATGCAGACTGCAAAGTTTGCGAAACGTCGGCACAATGCTGAAAACCAACGCAGCATCCATCCGGAAGCTATGGAAAATTTTGTTGAGAAAGAAAATTAACAGCTTGATTACAGAAATTCTAGTAAAAATGCATATTTCTATTTTTCTATTGGTTATCCAATGATGTCTTCAGGGTCGAAGAATCGTTGTATAATTTTTTGTTCTAAGTTACCCATTAAATATTGCAATGTTGCAATTTTATCATTTCTAAACAAACTTCCCAATCACGTCATTAGTCATATCGAGCGTACTTTTGCATGACCCGTAACCACAATTTGTATATGCATTTTCATCATTGCTATCTTGCCATTAATCCCCGCCCCCCCCCCTCCTCGCAGTTCCGATACAAAGCTTAAGTTCAAGCTCGAATTTCATCATGACTATCAATTCATCCCCAACTTCGATTCAAAGCTCAGCATTGACATTTTTTCAGACTTGTATAAAATATTGTGCGCAAATTATTCAAATCTAAACTGCTTGCTACACACTCCCACATCAATTCTCTTTGCTCATTTTGCTGTACATTGTGTTTAAACGTCCAAAAGAATTTATTTGTCTCAGTTTCCCCTGAAGGATACGACTTGTGCTGGAAAACTCGTTGTTCATTGACATTAACAATTGGTCATCGATATTAAAAAATTTGGCCAAGTTAATTTGGATTTTTCTCATTTCCGGGATGCAATTCCGGATTTTTTTTCTTTCATTCAGACATTATTTCATGGAGTATGGGAGAACTTGTGGCGTTGTCATGTGCATTATTATTTGTCTTCTCTGAAAGAACAAGTAGATAATTATTTGTTGCATGACGGACGATTTGTGGAGGACGGGTATTGGTGGATAGCATGTAAAGGCCATTGTAATTAAAATCCACTCAATTATTTCTGGGGCAAGTGCGCCAATACCTGAGGATATCGTGGGGGAAATATGCTATCATTTCACAAATTGTTTTTACCCTTTTTTCCTCAACATTGAACTCGCATGACACACCTGAAGAATTCTTATCGATATGTAAATGAGGAATATGTGGTTGTTAATTTTGCTCGCGATAGGGTTGGACGATGTAGTTTCAAAGATACTTCTATTTTTCTAGTAACTTCCGTATTATCACTTGCAATTATTTTTATCAGCAGCCATTTTCGATTTTATCATTAGACATTTGTTGATGATTGTTCCCATTTTTTTTTTGCAAGATTGGATTTCTATTTTTCTTCTATTATTCATATAGAAAATTCATGAGTCATTGATTGATGTTAGGATCAATGTTGGAAAGATTGAAAGGAATAAAAGAAAATATAAATCAACGGATAGTGGTACCACATTGCATATTCATTGAATACATGAATAATAAAGATAATATAATTGAATGACGTAAACCTGAGTCATCGATGCATTTTGTATTATAAAAAAAAAACTAATTCTATTGAATATAATAGGTTTAATAATAGGTATATCAATAAGTAGAAATAAATAAGAATTCAATTTTCTACTTTAGTGCACTCCCAGTTCCATTTCATTGGACCGTAGAGGGTACAGGGTAGCTCGAGTCCTTGTTATAGATGAGCATAGCGTTGATGTATTCTACGCGTCATGTTGAAGGCACTCTTCATGGAAAAGTGACTTTGAGAAATTGCGGTGTGCTTGTCAACAGCATATTGAAACGTACCCCTTTGGGGTATAAGCATTTATAAATTGCTGTTAACAATTACCTCACTTGCATATAAGTCTTATCATCTGGATGAGCTCGTGCTTTTCTTCTACCCAAGACCTTCGGCGATAAACTTGGCAAATACTATTGCATGAGTGTACATTTCCCACTGGAAAATATGGAAAATTTTGTCGAGAAAGAAAATTTACAACTCGATAAGAGAAATTCAAGTAAAAATGGATGTTTTCATTTTTTCACACTCATATTACAGATCTATTGGTCATCCATTGATGTCTTCAGGGTCGAAGAATCGTTTCATGGATTTTTTTTTTTTTTTTATAAATTACTCATTTTTTCTGAGAACTCTGCAAATTTTCAAACTCGCAATTTTATCATTCTTAAACAAACTCCCCAATCACGTTATTTGTCATATCGATCGTCCATTTGCATGACCCGTATCCACAATTTGTATGCACTTTTATCACCCTTATCTCATCAATACCTCCCCCCCCCCAGTTTCGATTTGGAGCTTAATTCAAGCTCGAGTTTTATTATGACTATCAATTCATCCCCAACTTCGATTCAAAGCTCAGCATTGACATTTTTTCAGCCTCGTATACATTATTGTGCGCAGATTATTCAAATCTAAACTGCTTGCTACACACCCCTACAGCAATTCTCTCTGGTCATTTTGTTGTATATTTAGATTGAACGTGGAAAAGAATTTATTTGTCTCAGTTTCCCTCGTATCAGCACTTTCGTGAGAAAAAAAATGAGGATTTTTATCATTTTTCTTTGCATTTTTTTAAACAGTGGAAATTTCTACTGTCAATTAATCAGACCTAATTTTATTTATGAGAATGTTATTAAAGGGGTACATGATCACTATAATAATACGTGTATTATATTGCTTCATGTTACTGAAAATCCGATTGAAGGTCAAGGTTTGTGTCCAATTATAAATTAAATATTTCAAGCAAAAATTAATTTTTCATTCCAATAAATTGATTGATAGGAATACGAGAAAGTCAAAATCTACTGAATCTTCAACTATTCTTCAGCAGAGCCTATATCCCCACAACAATCACGTCAATAGATACATTCGTAGATCAAGTAAGGAGTCAGTTAATATTTTCTTTATCAATAGCTGTTGATAGCATGCATTAACTCATCAATATGTCTCTCAAGATTGGTGATAGCTACTTGACTATGGTACGACCGTTGTTTGTCCTGTTAAATGACGACGATGACCTTAGGCAACAATTTGTTCGTGTAAATACGATTTTTTTTTTCGATATTCAGTTGAAGAAATTTATTCAAACGAGGGAAAAATATTTATGATTCATAATTGATCAAATAGTGTTCATTTTATGAATGAACTTTTCCCTGCATTTAAATGAATTTTTCTCTTTGATAATCTGCGAAAATAGAAATTTTGAATGGTTAATTTATTTACAGGAAATTGCACCGGCACTTCTTAACTATCACACCTGGCTGATTTTTCTCAGAGAAGAAACTCCGATTCAGAGTTTTTTTGAGGATATTTATGTTAAATTTGATTCCTCAATGATGGTCAGTCAGCCGGATGGTAATATATCGAGTCCAGGGGAAATTATTACCGAAGTTTATAAGATTAATAGGGGAGATCAACTCAGAAGTAGTTTACTCGGCACCTGGAATCAAGAGATGGGAATTAAGTTATCACAATTGAGTCTTTATCAACGCAGGAATGATCTCCAAGGGCGTACCCTCCGTGTTACCTGCTTAAAAGTAATTTTTATTGTTATTAATTGAGATAAATTAAAAAAAAAATTCATTGTTTTTTTTTTAATTTTGTTTCTAAAAAAATTTTGGAGATTAATTATCATTTTTATTGATTAGCGTGGAGCTGAATCTACGATAATTCGTAATCATAATAGAACTATGATTGGACTCGGAGGATATACCGGTGAATTAATGGATATTCTCCAAGAGAGTATGAATTTCACGTAAGTTCTTTTCCTCTTTCGACTTTCGACCGGGAAGTTTTTTGTATGGCCCGAACGGGTCAAACCCACCATGGGAGCGACCAACAACGCACAACTAGTTAATTCACATTTTTCCAGAATCCTCTACCAAGAAGCATATGCATTTGTAGAAACGCATGAGAATGGATCACAGAGTGGTGCTCTTAAAGACATTTATTCCGGTAGAACTGACATTATTGCAAATGTGATCCCAATGACATCAGCACGTTTAACTTGGAGCAGTTATTCAACTCAGTTGCACTCAGCGAAGTAATTTTTTTTTATCTGTCTCAATATTTACAAAAGCTTATGACTGTATATTATGAATTATTCCTAAAGGATTCGGGTATACATCAAGAGGCCAGGACCACCAACATCAAATTGGAATGCATACTTCATACCCTTCGAACCAAACGTGTGGATTGCAATTGTTGTAACGATTGTCATCATAACTATTACGATGTTTCTAGTGAACTCTGCAATTTCCCTGTTTGCTAGTCATTGGAAGGACAATGAAGAGATTTCAACTAATGTTCCCGACATTTTTTTTAGAGTTTTTGGAGTTTTTTGCAGTCAAGGTCAATCCTACGATTTCCAATTTTTCATTCTGAATCAAAAAATTCAGTTTAATTATTCGAACTGATCAATGAAATTGAGTTCAATTGCAGGAATGGTAGCTTCGATTCTGGATCCAATCAGAATAATTCATTTTGTGATACACTTAACAGCAGTTATTATTATAACAGCTTATTCTGCAGATATGATAAGTGCATTAACAGTTCCAACATTTGTTATGCCTTTTACAACACTGGAAGGACTCTTGCAAGATGGTACATACAGATTTGGAGTTGAAAAATACAATGTTTTGTACCAACTTTTTAGGGTAAAAATTATTAATCAATTTGTCTAAATTATTGACTAATGTTTTTTTTCTTAAAAGTTTATTTATGCAAAACCATCTTCAACAGAACTCAACAAACAAAATCGATAGAGCAATATTCAATAAATTTCTGCTAAAAGAGGAAAACTTGGTGGAGGAGGAGCAATCTGGATTCAAGCGCGTGTGTGACGAGGACAAGTACGCGTTCATGGACGACGAAATGATGGCATTGTCTGCTGAGTCTTCTTTTGGATGTCCTCTAGTGCCTCTTAACGACATAATAGAGATACCGGCGGCCTTTATACTGACGCGGTACAGTCCCTATCTAGGGATTATAAACAGCCAGTAAGAAATATTAACCTCAACCCCAAAAACTGTTGAATAATCCTTTGATTTTTCCAGTCTTTTGAAGTTGAGGGACAGTGGAATCCTACAGAGAATATCAAACACCCACTTTGCGAAGACTGGAGACAATGTGAGTACAAAACTTAGGAATACCTTAAAAAAAATTCATTTTCACTCATGTATTTTTTTTTTGCAAAGGTGGATGAAGGTTTAGAATCCGTAGGAATAAAAAATATCCTCCCCTTACTAGTACTACTCGCTGCTGGTGTATTCATGAGTTTGATGATCCTTGGTATCGAAAAGCTCTTGAAGAGAAATGAAAAAATAATAAAAAAGGAGAAGAAAATAGTAAAAAAATTCTTGAAAAATATAAAACCCCCGTTGACTCAAAAAAATCATCTATATCCATTCTACAATTGAGATTGGGCAGCGAGGCGTAGACATTCTACAGGTCGACCAAAAAAATGGGAATTATTGTGTGAAAATTTTTATTAGTAGACTAGTAAACTTCAATATATAATTACCTGAGGTGATTCTAGACCAATTTTATAGATGTTACTTTTCTGCACAAAAGAGGTCTTTACCGAAATTTCGATATCTCCCTCACATTATTATTCTTATTAGATTAGTGATTGATTATAGGATTAATGTAGAAATGATTGAAAGGAATAAAAGAAAATATAAATCAACAAATATTTGTACCATATTGCATATTTATTAAATACATGAATAATCAAGATAATATAATTGAATTACGTCAAACTGAGTCATTGATGCGTTTTGTATTATAAAAACAACTAATTCTATTGAATATAATAGGTATATCAATAAGTCGAAGTAAATATGAATATTAATTTTCTACTTTAGTGCACTCCCAGTCCCATTTCATTGGATCGTAGAGTGTACAGGGTAGCTTGAGTCCCTTGTTACGGATGAGCACAGCGTTAGTATATTCCAGGATGATTCTGGTCACTGGACCAAAAACACCCATCATCCGACCAACAAGATTACTACTCATGCTGTCTGACTCCACAGCTGATGGATCTCGATCCGTAAAAATCCGAGGAAAATGATTATTTAAGGAATTCACGCCTTGCGACAGCAAATTGAAAGCCCCCCCCCCCCTTGGGGTATAAGCATTTTTTAATTTCTGTTAACAATTACCCCACTTGCATATAAATCCTGTCACCTGGATGAGGTCGTGTTTTTCTTTTCCCCAAGATCTTCGGCGAGAAACTTGGCAAATACTATTGCATGAGTGTACATTTCCCACTGGAAAATATGGAAAATTTTGTTGAGAAAGAAAATTTACAACTTGATTAGAGAAATTCTAGTAAAAATGCATATTTTCATTTTTTACCCCCGACGGCCGCGCGTTTGACTGAAAACAGGTGCATGTTTTTGTGCGTTATTCCAGCCATAGTTTCTCTATAAATATGCTGTTAATTATGTTTTTAGGCTTAAAATGAAGATAATCGCTCAAGGATCATTCTTGTCACCCTTTTGTAACTATCGATAATTTTTATTTTTCAATAACTGGAAAATAAAAATGATTTTTTAGAAATAACTAGATAGGTTGGAATATCCCTAGGGGCGAAAGATAAACATGCGTTGGTAGTATGCATTTGGACGGTTTTCATTAAAAAAAAAAAATCAACTCACTTCATTCTCGTCGGAAAAGATGTTTTTTCTATTTTTAATTTAATTATCCAGATTACCAATGATTTACGAGGTTTCGACCGCACATAACCGCAAATGAAAATAAAGAAAAATTTGCATATGATTCATATGACTGGCGCCACCTGCTCCACTTTTCAACGGATCATATCGGCTGTCACTGAACGTGGTAGGTGACATTACCGACGGGTTCGCTTTATGAAAATTTACGCGTGCAAAATTTAGCATTCGAATATTTGCAGTCGGAGACATTGTTGGATAATGGAATAAATAATCGAGTTCGCAATTGAAAAACAAGGGAATGAAAATTCCAAATGTGATAACTGAATATTAAAGATTGAACTTCCCCCTTGAGATAAACTAGTATATAAAAACTGTTGAACGTTTAAAAAAATCGAAAATGAAATAACTGATGGAAAAAATTGCAAATTGAAAACCACCGATCAATAGATTATTTTAAAAAGATGATTGGGAGAAAATATAAATAATGGAATTAAAAATTCTAAAAATAAGGAATAAATATTGATGAAAATTTCAAATCAAAGACTGCCTTAAAATTGATATTCTACTTAAGATTCAAACTACTACAGGGTACTTGATAAACCTATAAAAAGACAGAAATAAAATGATTAAATGACAAAAAAATAAAAAATTAATAATTCCCGACGTTGGAATTGTAAAAAGAACAATAATTGAATATTGGAAAAGGAAAAAATAAAAAATCATGAAATAAAAAGAATAAAAAGCAGACAGCAGTCGGGGGGCACGTAAAGTCATGAAAACCGTGGTGTCCCCCCGACTACTGTCTGCTTTTCATTCTTTTTATTTCATGATTTTTCATTTTTTCCTTTTCCAATATTCAATATTCAATTATTGTTCTTTTTACAATTCCAACGTCGGGGGTTTTTAATTTTTAATTTTTTTGTCTATTAATCATTTTATTCACACTCATATTACGGATTTATTGGTCATCCATTGATGTCTTCCGTCTCGAAGAATCGTTTTATAATTTTTTTTTTTTTTAAAGTTACTCATTAACTATTGCAATGTTGCAATTTTATCATCCATAAACAAACTTCTCAACCATGTCATTTGTCATATCGAGCGTACTTTTGCATGACTCGTATCCACAATTTGTATGTATTTTCATAATCCCTATGTCACCATCAATCCTCCCCTCCTCCCCAGTTTCGATTTAACGCTTAAGTTCAAGCTCGAGTTTTATTATGACTATCAATTCACCTCCAACTCCGATTCAAAACTCAACATTGACATTTTTTCAGACTCTTATAAATTATTGTGCGCAGATTATTCAAATCCAAACTGCTTGCTACACACCCCCACATCAATTCTCTCTGATCATTGTGTTGTATATTTATTTTAAACGTGCAAAAGAATTTATTTGTCTCAGTTTCCGTCGTATCAGCACTTTCGTGAGAAACAAAATGAGGATTTTTATCATTTTGATTTGCATCTTTTTAAACAGTGGAAATTTCTACTGTCAATTAATCAGACCTAATGTTATTTATGAGAATGTTATTAAGGAAGTGTATGATCATTATAATAATACGGGTATTACATTGCTTCATGCCACTCAAAATCCCATTGAAGGTCAAGGTATGTCTCCAATTATAAATTAAATATTTCAAGCAAAAATTAATTTTTCATTCCAATAAATTGATTGATAGGATTACGAGAAAGTAGAAATCTACTGAATCTTCAAGTACTCTTAAGCAGAGCCTATATCCCCACAGCAATAACATCAATGTCTACATTCTATAAGCAAGTAGAGGTTCAGGTAATATTTTCCTTATCAATAGCTGTTGGTAGCATGCATTAACTCATCAATATGTCTCTCTAGATAATGGATGACTTCTTTTACAAGACCCATATGACACGACCGTTGCTTGTCCTGTTAAATGACGACGATGACCTTAGGCAACAATTCGCACGTGTAAGTACGAGTTTTTTTTCGATATTCAGTTGGAGAAATGTATTCGAACGAGGGAAAACTATTTATGATTCATAATTGATCAAATATTGTTCATTCTAAGAATGACTTCTTCCTTGCATTTCAATGAATTTTTCTCTTTGGTAATCTACGAAAATAGAAATTTTGAATGATTAATTTATTTACAGGGATTAAGGGGATACGCACCGATGAATCTTAAGTATCACACCTGGCTGATTTTTTTCAGAGAAGAAACTTCGATTGAGTGGTATTTTCAAAATATTTATGTTCCATTTGATTGCATAATGATGGTCAGTCAGCCGGATGGTAATTTATCGAGTCCAGGGGAAATTATTACCGAAGTTTATCAGATTGATGAGAAAGACAAACTCAGAAGTAGTTTACTCGGCACCTGGAATCAAGAAATGGGGATTAAATTATCAAAATTGAGTCTTTATCAACGGAGGAATGATTTTCAAGGACGTACCCTTCGTGTTCTGTCCTTAGAAGTAATTTTTTTTTGTTATTAATTAAAATAATTACCAAAAAAGATTAATTGTTTTTTTTCTTTATTAATTTTGTTTCCAAAAAATTTTTGGACATTAATTATCATTTTTATTTATTAGGATCCACCTCAGTCTACGTTAACCCATGATCATAACGGAGCTCTGACTGGACTCGGAGGATTTTTCGGTGAATTAATGGATATACTCCAAGAGCGTATGAATTGCACGTAAGTTCTTTTTCTCTCTCGACTTTCGACCGGCAAGTTTTTTGTGTGGTCCAAACGGGTTGAACCCACCATGGGAGCGAGCTAGCAAGCAACCAACGACGCGCAACTATTTAATTAACATTTTTCTAGATTCTTTTACGAAGAAACAAATGAATGGGAAGGTAAACGTGTGAATGGAACATGGCAAGGTGTTACTGGTCGAATCCTTACACACGGAACTGACATTATTGCAGCTGCGATCATCATGACTGAAGAAAAATCGTATTATATGTATTTTACAACTCCCATTTACTCAACCAAGTAATTTGTTTTTTTGATCTGTCTCAATATTTACAAACGCTTATGACTGGGTATTATGAATTATTCCTGAAGGCTTCGGATATACATCAAGAGGCCAGCACCATTAGATTTCAATTGGGGTGCATACTTCACACCCTTGGGACCAAAAGTGTGGATTGCGATTGTTGTAACTATTGCTATCACAACTATCACGATGTTTCTAGTGAACTCTGCAATTTCCCTCTTTGCTACTCATTGGAAGAACAATGAAGACACTCCAACCAGTGCTCTAGACATTTTTTTTGCAGTTTTTGGAGTTTTTTGCGGTCAAGGTCAATCCTATAATTTCCACAGTTTTTCGTTCTGAATCAAAAAATTCAATTCAATTATTCAACGTGATCCATATAATTGAGTTTAATTGCAGGAATGGCGCCGTCGATTCTGGATCCAATAAGAATAACTCATTTTGCGATACACCTGACAGGAGTTATAATTCTAGCAGCTTATTCTGCTGCATTGATAAGTGCCTTAGCAGTTCGAGAATATGTTCTGCCTTTTACTACAATGGAAGGACTTTTGCAGGATGGTACATACAGACTTGTAGCTGTTGTAGGCAATTCTGCAGGTTTATTTCTTGATGTGAATATTATTCATCAGTTTGTCGAAATTATTAGCTAATTCTTTTTTTCTTAGAACAGAAAAATTTTCAGAAAAACCTTTTTTGTAGATTTTTTTCTCTTAAAAGTTTATTTATGCAAAACTATCTTCAACAGCAATCACCAGACGAAATCCTTAGAGCAATAGACAAGATTCGGGAGAAAGACCACAAAAAGACGCCAAATAATGACCTAGATGGATTACACCGTGCGTGTAGCGAGGACAAGTATGCGTTCATGACCCGAGATGATGCAGTGTCACTACTTCAGTCTCAGGTTGGATGTACTCTACTGCCTCTTGACTCACTAATGCAGGTGCAAATAGCCTTTGGACTGCTGAATCACAGTCCTTATCGAGAGATTATAAACAGCCAGTAAGAAATATTAATCTCTGCCTCAAAAACTGGTCAATAATCCTGTGTATTTTCTAGTCTTTTTAAGTTGAGAGATAGTGGAGTCATAGAGAAATTGTTAAACTCCTACTCGACGATGCCTAGGGACAATGTGAGTACAAAAATTATGAATATCTTTTAAAAAAACGAAATTTTCACTCATGTATTTTTTTTTGCAAAGGTGGAGCAAGGTTTAGAGCCCGTAGAAATGAAAAATATCCTCCCCCTATTAGTACTACTCCTTGCTGGTATATTCATGAGTATGATGATCCTCGGTATCGAAAAGTTCTTGAAGAGAAATGAAAAAATAATAAAAAAGGAGAAGAAAATAGTAAAAAAATTCTTGAAAAATATAAAACCCCCGTTGACTCAAAAAAATCATCTATATCCATTCTACAATTGAGATTGGGCAGCGAGGCGTTGACATTCTATAGGTAAACTAAAAAAATGGGAATTATTGTGTGAAAATTTTCATTAGTAGACTAGTAACTTCAATACATAATTACCTGAGGTGATTCTAGACCAATTTTATAGATGTTACTTTTCTGCACATAAAAGGTCTTTACCGAAATTTCGATATCTCCCTCACATTATTATTCTTATTAGATTAGTGATTGATCATAGGATTAATGTAGAAATGATTGAAAGGAATAAAAGAAAATATAAATCAACAAATATTTGTACCATATTGCATATTTATTAAATACATGAATAATCAAGATAATATAATTGAATTACGTAAAACTGAGTCATTGATGAGTTTTGTATTACAAAAACCACTAATTCTATTGAATATAATAGGTATATGAATAAGTAGAAGTAAATATGAATTTTAATTTTCTACTTTAGTGTGTTACGGTTTTAAATGAATTATTCATTTGATTTGGTTGACCTGAAGGGGACCTCAGAGTCGATCGGACCGTAACTAGTTACAACAGGAAGAAAATAGAAAGAGTAAGTAAAAGATTCTCTTCAATAGGAGGGATTTGATTGCGTGGGATTAGGTACTAAAGTCCGAAAATGGTGATACAACGCTAGAGTCGAAAGAGAAAGGTTGCGCAAGAAGAAAAGATGAGTAATACTTCTTTAAAATGAGATTAATTTATTCCACAGACTAAATCAAATTACACAGAGTTCAAGATAAAACTGCAAGGAAAAAGGAAAAAGATGTTTACAGGAAGATAAAAACATGTTTGGTTGATTTCTTAAAACTACTTACAGTGGTTGAACGAAGGGAGGGAGGAAAAATCACCCTTGCAAAATGAGCCTGGTCTTGGTTGAACCCTCGGATGTTGTAGTGTAGGTTTTGACAGCTGGATCTGGTGGTGATGAGATGTCAGGAGGGCGAGAATTTGGAGGTGTCAGCAGATTACAAGCTTAGGGCTGGTAGGTGATCTCATAGAAGTTTTACTCATCCTGGGGCTTGCATTGGGGCCAAAGTTCAATGGCTCTTAGGATGCGCAATTCACACTGGATTGCAATTTCGAAAGACATTAGATGGTTGCATCTCGTCGCGATCTTTTGTAAGAATCCATCACGTTTGAGTCTCAGTTTTTCAAATGTTAGTCTCGTTATTATCTCGTCTCGTCTCGTGCACATAAAAAACACGAAAAGTGGAGAACCAGGCAAAACATAAATCCTCACAGAATCGTGACGAGATGCGACGACCCAATGTCTTTCGAGATTGCGACAATTCCAAAACTTCCAATGGTTTTTCAAACCCTGATGATCTCAAGAAATTCTCATCTAGTCTTGACGGCATCACTACTGACATTTGTCTTTTTTATCGATGCACCAGATCCCGCACTTCCCTATCTATAACATTAAACTGGTCTTAGAGCACCGCAACGGGTGGGTACCGAACAGAGAGGGAATGAAACGAGAGAATTCTACTCCAGTATCACGCGGCGACGCGCGGTGTGCGGGAGAGAGGAAGTGCGGGTATCGTACGGCGCGATATTGAAAGATGAATTTAGTAGCACCCGGATTGTGAGTCGGTCAAGATCTCGCCAGTACAATTTCTAAGGTTTAGAGCACTCTGAATGATTGAGTTCCATATGATTCAAGTTCTTTTGACATTCACATTTGATCCTTAGTTCTTTCTAAATGAAGTGAATGAATATAAAGATCATTCCTGTCCATTTTAGAAACTAAATGAGGATATTGTGTGGATTAAAGTGGAAGATCTATGCGAGATAAATAAGGTAACTTTTCATATTATGTTTGGTAAAGGGAAACACGTAAGCTTGAATACGAATGATATGAATTATCGAATTATTTTTAATTTTGGAATTGCATAACTTAATTAATACAATTGAATTGAGAATCGTTTAGAAAATGAACAGGAGATTCTCTTTTGTTTGTGAGTTTTAAATAGTATATTTATCATAACATGACGATTCTTCTCTCATCAAATGAGTCGAAATGTGTCATAATTTAGAATGGAGAAAAATAATATTCTTTGATATTATATGATGCAATTAGGAGACTAGTGAACTCTTGATACAGACATTGACAATTAGAAAATATATGATTAAAGTTCATCAGTCATTCCCCTACAGAATGTAAACAACTGATAATAAAAAAGATCCATGGTGGAAGCTTATCATTTGATAATTTTATCGAAATTGCAGAATCCAAGGCCCAGGGAATAACGTTTGAGGAAATAACAATCAGTTTGACAAAATATGGGAACGTTTCGGAGCAAATTATGGGGCCAGTCGAGTGCAGATGATATCGTTGATCCTGCTACAGGATTGACTGGACGTGAGAAGAAACTTGTACAGAGTACATGGGCTATTGTGAGTAGGGATCCAGTAGCTTCCGGTGTTGCCATAATGTCCATGTGAGTGATTTATTTATTTTCCTTCCAATCTCGTATATTTCAAAACTCTATTTACCTTAATACACTGGTTCAAAACGAGTTTGCATAAAATCTAGAAAATATTTATAAATAAACCATGTGTCTAGAAAAAAATATCATTCAATATTACTTGAAGAGAATTCGTTGAACTATCAAATAGGTGTTTTAACATTTTTCTCCATACCTACTTGTGTTCTAGATATTGGCAAAGTAGTGGAGGACATAAGTTCAAAAATAATGATTTTTCAGATGATTTTGCAAATACCCCAAAGGCTACTTAATTTAGAACATAAATAAAAAACCTCGTTTGTAGAAACTTTGATGAACTACAGAAAGGTCTTTTTGAAAATTCTCCCCAGTTCACTTATTTCAGAGACATTGATGCAATAAAAAAACTTTCCACGAAATTTTATCTTTCCACTTATCGCAACGTCTGCTAAAGACTAAAAATTGATCATTCCCATTCCCCTGATTAATTCTACAAATGTTAGATCAATATCGTCCTTCCAATTCAATTTTTTGCTCTTTCCATTTCAAATAAAAATTGTTCTTCATTATCATTTTTATCAATCAAATCCCTTCAAGGATGAACATTAAGAATGTTTCCTTTCATTTCAAATTCATGTTCCAGAATTGGAAATATTTCTGACATGTGATCTGATGTTTAATATTCCACCTTTCCCACCCTATTTATATCCAACTAGTGGTGATGGACGAAACCCGAAAATGCCAACTATCTCAGTCACTCTATCGATTCTCGATTAATCGTCATAGCCAGAGTGCAATTATAAAGCCCACCCAACCCCCTTCCAACCTCTACCCCTGAGCTAAAGCATACCCGCTAACCGACGTTATGTTGTGTGTAGCCCAGTGGCCCCGAGAGCCAGGGCTAATAGCTTCACGTACACCGGTAACACAATGAAAAACCGATCGATGCTTTCTATCTCACCACTTTTACCAATATCGTTGTTACAGCACGAGGAATTGAAAGAACAAAAGGAGAAATAAAAGAGGATGAGGGCAAAAGTGGGGGATTATTTCTTGTTAAGTCTATGAAGGATGGAATAAAGTGGTAAAGGAAGGAGTCGAGGAGGCAAGAAGAGGAAAAATCCTTCTTAAAATTCAAAGACCGTGTGACACTTGTCTTTATGCATCCTAGTCCTCTTCTTCTCTGTTAAATATGCATGCCGTTGCTTCATCGTAGGTGACTGCTCTCTCTGGTACTCGTCTTTCCGCTCCCTGGTCACTCTATCTTTCTTTATTAAATTTTCTTGATTGGATTAATGATGTTGCTGTTATTCAAATTTTGGAGGAGCTTGTATTATTGGAATAGTCTGGATCTCGGAGCAATGCCTCCCACGGGCTACAGAAAACAGAAACATAGACCAGATACTTCACTTTCTTGGTATATAGTCATCAAAAGAAACGTGTCTTTTCATTCTCATTATTATTTTCCTCCTACTCCATAGTTAGAGAGTCTGGACCTATCTATAGGCAGCAACTAACTCGATGGAATTAAACGGTATTCAATGTACTTCCCTCTCAGATTGTCCAGTTTATGTTATGCATAGACCTATAATTTGCATCGGACCGGAGATCCTAGAGTAGTTTAACTGATTCATATTGTTATGGAATGATGGAACTCATCACTTCGAATTGTAACTCACTTGTTGCAATGCATGTATTTACATAAATAGCATTGTCCTCTGTCATGTGGGATATATACGAGCCAACCCATCTTCCCCAATAACGGAATAATAATAATCATCCACTTGTTATTTCGTTGCGCATATGAAATTCATATACTTGAAAAGGATTTCCCCATGATAAAGTATCAGAATATTTAGAATGGGTATTAACAACGTTTTCCATTTATCCTTAGGAGAGCACAATTAAGCAACTCAAATGAGTATTAGTTACTCATGATGGTAAGAGCATCAGCCCTTCAAACTGAAGGTTGTCGGTTCAAATTTCCACGGGACGGCATTGTTTCACTTGTGTTCTTGTTACTCGTCATTTAGTTTCGATACATATCGTATCGGAAGCCCAATTTGGATAGCTCTAATTTCCCAGTTTTTACTGTTCGAGCATCCGTCTCCGAGGAGTCTCGTAAGAGACGATCATACTTAGTCAGGTAGAGGGGGGAGGAAAGGGGACAAATTATGGAATCTAGGAAAAAAAAGCCCAGAAAAAAACGACCCGAAAAAAAAGACCAGAAAAAAAAGACCCGGAAAAAAAGATCACGGAAAAGAGGACCCATCAATTTGGGGACCTTGTAACACATTTTGGGTGTGTGGAATTATTTTGGCGTGGGATGTTTTTTCCGTGGGCTCTGTTTTCCGTGGTCTTTTATTTCGGGTCTTTTATTTTCCTGGGCTCATTTTACCGCTAACCACAAATGAATATTGCGTTAGCTCTTTTGTATTTCTCTCATTATATCTCTAATTCATTTTCTTAAAACTAATTCATATTCCCACTCGTTTCGAATTACTGAACCCTATCTAATTGTGCAAACAACCAAACGTTTGTTTATCAACATTCTATCTCTAGTTTGGTTATTTGTCGAGAAAATCTAATTGCCGGGCAGAAAGCCTGAGGCGATTGCCACGAGCAAGTTTTCTTGTAGCAAAATACGTCCCTAAAATGAATGAATATACTCTTGATTTAATTTGACAGTATTCTTTTTATTTTAGGTTCTTCGAACGTCACCCCGAGTACCAGGATGTATTTCCTTCGTTTAAAAATATACCTAGAGAGGAACTTCCGGCGAATAAGAAATTCCAAGCACATTGTGCCAGTATTATTACGGCATTGAATTCTGTGATTGACGCGTTGAATGATGAAGGATTACTCGAAGCAACACTTGTGACGATTGGAGAACGACACAGGAGACGTGGCCAGACGACGGAACAATTTCTTGTAAGTTGGAATGTTTTTTCGATTTGATATATTTAGAAAACTATTGACAAGTTATTGAGACATGCAAACAATGGCGATCGTTCTCTCACGAATGGAATGGTTTAATTTCATCAACATGCAACTAGCAAACATCTTTTCGAACAATTATTCTCGTCAGAAAAGTTCCATAACCATGTTCAGAATTTTTCAATGAATGATTTGCAAATCCCATGCGTAACATATACACCCCGCAGCCTCTCTTCAGCACGTGCAGCCAGGGGACGAATATCTTATTGTTAGCTCATAGATGTATTTTGCACCGCGCGTGCTCTATTACGAAAGCATGACGAAGTTAAATTTACCTTGCGAGGTTCCATATTCTTCAGATAAACAATCATTGATATATCGAGAACAATAGTGAGTGGAAAATCATTCCATCTCCAATGAAGCTTCGAATATTTTTCACACATATGCGTCGATAACTTTCAAATCTTTTTTAAGATATTTTAGTTTAAAGTGAGGCATCAGGGTCAGTTTGTTGCAATACATAAGACCAAGCTGTTGAGTCGATTCTCGTCTATATAAATTTGAAGAAAATAGTTGAAATTCTTAATTATAATGCATTTGCGGGTGGAAATGTCATTCATTCGGCAATTAAAAGTTGAGCTCGCAAATTTCTAGGAAAAAGGGGTGGTGGGTCATTAAATTCGTTCAGCTGGCTTCTCGCAACCTTCAGCATTGATGCTAAAGAGGCGTGATTATTCCAACATATGTACGGTTCAAAGACAATCGACTCAATAATTCTTTTGTTGGATTCAAATCATACGAAATTTTTCACCATTGACAATGATTCTATTGTTCGTGATTTATTAATGAGAAATAAATGAAGAAATACTGTTCTCATTTTATCTATTGCGTATGAGGATTGATACTTTATTGGGAAATCGCTTCCATCAATTGAGTATGTTTAGTTTTCATCGAGTCAATTCATTACCTATGGATTTATTTTGCAAGCATCTTTGTAGAATTAATTGACCGTGATAAAAATACCTGTGATGAATTTTCATAGTGATGAAATATACTATAATGAATTGACATATCAATGAAATAAACTATGATGAATGGTTCAAGAATGGAATGGGATAATGAATTGTACCGTAATATTCAGAGGTGATACCCAATCCAAGGGTCTTCATGTTCCTTATATTTTATTCTAGCTCAATTGAGTGCAGCTCAGAGGGTTGTTAGATGTCCAAATGTAATGTTTGATTCTTCGTTCATTGAACTGTTTGATGCAAACTGCTTAATGTTGCTCAAAATGCTGTCGAATTTAAATTACATAACGATTTTTTGAATTAAAAGTTTTTCGTCGATTTCATCCTATCAATCATAAAAATCCACTTTTCCTTGTTCCAGAATCTTAAACAAGTAGTTCTGGATATTCTTCGTCAGTCTCTGGGTACAAAATTTACGGAGGAAACTGAAGAAGCGTGGAAGAAAACCCTGGACGCTGCCTATACCCATATTTTTAAAGGACTCCAAGAGTCCACCTAATTTTCGACGTTCAAAACTGTTTCATAACCAGGCAAAGAGGAAAAATTACCTTTTTGGAAGAGAGGAATGGAAGTGTATGGATGACTCTGTGTCATACTTGGACCTGTTTTGAGATGTAACAGTACATGACGACAAGAAGTAACTTGGTCGCTATCACGAGCCACCAATTCTTCACGACTATTTTCATCACTAATCCAATGATTTGTTTTCAATTAACTCCAGTAATTTAACTTTGACCTAAAACGACAGTTCTTTTTCTATCATACAAACATCTTAAAAATGGCTGATTCCAGGAGGAAATGTCAAAGGATCTTTTTTATAGTGAAAAAATTTTCGAGAAAAAATACCTTTTGACATTTTCTTCTCAAACACATAATTACTAGAATAATTTCTCAATCAACTTTTCTAAAAATTTGAATTCAAACTAAAAAATTAGCTTCTTTAATTATACTATACTCTCATTTCCTCGCTCATTTCATAAGGAAATGTTGAAAGAACTCTTCCATAATTGAGAAAATTGCAAACGAAAAAGATTTTTAGACATTCTGTGCCAGAACCAATAATTACCGAAATAGTTCCATCAATATTTTTTCTCTGAAGAATGAGAAGAATTTGAAAAATTGGTAAACAAGCCGATAAAAACAGAGAATCACTGGATGAAAGTCTCTAGAAGGTCAACAGTCCCATCAAAATAAAATCGGATGTATTGACGTTCAGCGAGACGGATAAGCCAAATGGGATTTAATGAAAATTGCCCAATTAGACGACACTGACGACAGTCAGTCAACGATTTCGCTCGTTATTTGGTCTTCACTAAGTATATCAGTAGCATTCAGTATAATTTTACGATCTTCCTCTGCGGATCATAAGTGACCTCGAACGTGATTGAATTTTTATGAGTCGACCTCGAACGTAACTTAATTTTTCAGACGAAATCACATTCTAATTCTGAACAGAAGCATTCACTTCCTCTCGATGCACAATCAATAATTTTCCTCACGATTGAATTAAATTTTCCCGGTACTGAGTGTTCATCTTTCTGAATGCAAGAGAGTTTCTCTGTCGCGAGCGACAATCTATCTGGTGAAGAAATACATTAAAATGTTACATTATACATATATTGAATATTATATATTTTATGCTCTGACCGGAAAAAAAATGTACAATTGAATAAGAGTCAGATGTTGAAGATTTTAATCCGATTATTACTAATTAAATATTGTCAAATAAATTTTTTTAGTTAAATCTATGTTATATTCATATTTATTCTCCTCTTCGGTTGTTATTTGTCTCCAGGAATATAGAGATGCACTTAAATTTGAGGAGAATTCTTCCTCGGAAACGACTTAATCGTAAAAGTCATATTGGAGTCGATCTGAAGTATTTGCAGACGCGACTCGGCAAATAAGGATAGATCAATATTTAGGTACTTGAATGCTTCAGAATTCTTTGCGAAAAAACGATGAATATTTCAGGTGATTTTTCTCCAAGAAAACTCACCTCTCCTTGGAATCCACTTGTAAAAATAAATTCGACAAAAAACTTTTTTACCCAATTTTAGAAATATCGATTTGATGGTAAATAAATGAATGGGACCAAGCTGGCCATAAAATGAAACAAAAAGCTCTCTCATTTTGCCTCCATAGTTGTTGATCACTCGCGAGTAACACTGATAAAGAAAAAAGGAAAAAAGGGCCATATTTTGTTTATTACTTATTACACTTTTCAATTACAATTGGATTTTCATATAAAATTTTAATCTATGTCATTATTTAATAATCTTTCTTCCTCTTCATATGAATTATTGCGACTCTTCCTTTCCTTATGAACGAAAAAATTCTTTACTCTATGAAAAATCAATGCTAAAAAAACAAACACGAGACACCCCAGAAGTCCCACCAGTACAACCATTAAAATCGTATCAACCTGAGTCCAAGGATCCTCCTCCTCAGTCTCACCAATGGGCTCTAAAGTAATCGGATATCTTTATCAAAATAAATTGAATAAACTTCTTGGAGTACTTCAGCAAACTCAACTGGGTTTCAGTTTCCTGTGCACCGAGCTCACCGAAGGGTTTCTTGAGAGACTTTTCAATATCAGTACCTAGTTCTTTGAATACAGTCTTACCCAACCAATTAGCCAAGTCATGACGGTTTATTTGTCGTAGACGATGCTCAAGGTCTTCGTGAGTTCCACCCATTCCTTCTGATGGAGAATTATTCCAGTGGAGAAGCTGACGTAGACAGGGAATATCTTCATCAATTTTTCTCTCTAGGTATGAAATTGAATACAATATTTCGGTAGAATGAATCGAGAAGAATTATATAATTCAATATTTTTCATTTCATTATGTCGTCTCCATCATTTAATATAGCAGGAGCCAAATAATTATCAGATTATTTCAATAATGAGTGATGATAGTAGAAAATGTTGAAATACCTTGTTCGTTAAAAATTTGATAAAGCACTGTAAAAAGGTCTTCTGATATTCCAGATTGAAATAGCTCATTGCCGAGGTAATCGCCTGACTAAAAATACAATAGTGAAGGGGTAAAACGAGATAAGTCTGCTCAACTTCGTGGTGAGTTTTTAAAAAAATATCTCCGAATCCACGGAAGATAACACCATTTTCATGAAGACATTTTTCGTAGATCTTATTTGGTGATATTTTCCCCAAAAGTCATCTCCAACTCAAATGCAATTCTGGTCTACCACTCCACTACTAGTTTTTATCAAGCCATTCTCGCATTTTTCAAGCATAATAATTCTTCATATTTTACAAATATTGTCAACTTTTTGTCATCAATTTATCATATGAGTTATTTGTGTAAAAAAAAGTTTGATTTTCATCATCAAGTTTCTTGCTTACCTGCACCAGCAATATTTTCAGGAAGCTCATAAGTCTTATAATGAAGAGCTGCAACTAATTTACGACACTCAAAAGGCTCCAAATGTGCAGCTAAATACTCCAGCTCCGAAAGATTAATGTCGATAGTACAAAAAACGTATGTTAATATCCCTAGTATATTTACAATTTTAAATAACATATTTATCTCCATCCAAAGTTGAAAGATTGAGACAAATGGTTGACTTAAATCATCATTAATCATTCAACAATAAAATTTACTCAATCATTCATTCTTCCTGTCTCTCTGAATGATTGAAAATCAATTGAAAATCATTGATGAGGTGAAGTCAGGTGAGATTCATCACTTTCTTCATTTTTTTCTCTTCACTTCTTCCCCCTCTTCTTCTTCTTCTTCTTGCAGCAAGCGTAACATCCGGTGGGAGGTGTATCCACTGTGCTCTCCGCGCGTGGTGTGCTATTTTGTGTCGCTACGTGAGCATAATCGTGGGATAATGATCGTGCTCGTGGGATTGTGAAGGATCGAGGCTTCTGCTGCAGTAGTTTTACTTTTGTCTGACGTCTACCCACCTCTGGGTCGATACTCAGATATTTACTGTACAGAGAAAAATTCACATGCTCATTAAAAAACATTGGGAAACTATTTTTGTACGGAAAAGGAAGAGAGATTAAAGAGATTTATTTTATTTGAATTGATTTAGTTTTTTTTTATGCATAATTTTTTTCCCACCTACTTCAATTTCTGCTTCGGTTTAATCATATTGATACACCCAACAATTCGACTCCTGAGGTACAGTGTACAGTAACAAGTGATGATTACTGTGCAAATAATAATTATACCTGCGACAGGCAATGAAATCATAAATTTATGATTTTTCAATTTTTCTTTTAATCTTTCAATTCTCTTCCTATCCAACTTTCCATCCCAGATGTCTTCATCTCCAATTGTTGATGTCCCGATATTTTCTGAAGTCGCAGAGTCTCTGTCTGTGGGATTGAAACTGAAGGGAATATCTAAGAGTTTTGAAATTCATGAGGAAAGAGGAAATTTAGATGTACCGTTCAAAGGGAGAGTTCTCAAGGATTTCCGGTACGTCTTGGTCTTCTGCTTCCCCTTCTTTGTCTTCTCGGAGAACTAGCGAACGCTCGCGAAGGGGAGGGAGATCCAGGAGGTCCCTAAGACGAGACTCGAGTGAGGATTTCGGAGTTTGTCTCATTTTTACAGCAGAAATCTGTATGTTTTTTTTTTTCAATTGAATGAAAATGGATGAGAAAGTTTAAAAATGATTATTCTGTGGGAACTTACTTGTCCAATCATCAGCAGATATATTGCAGAGGTATAAAGCATGAAAACAATTTGTAAAATAGGTTAAAATATAAAATCCATGAGCTGAAGTTAATACTTTTGAATTATCAACAAATTCGTTCCTCAATTGTTGGTGAAATTGACATATAACCATGTCAAATGCTGGGGTTTTGTACGGTTTATTTTTACGATGACATTTACTTGGTTTTATATTATTTTCTTATTTTTTATACAGGTAATCCCTTCTAAGTAGAACAGCAAATTTAATCCATTCAATAATTTCATTTCTTTCCATTTTTTTGATTAATAAATTTTCAGGGAATATGGGAGATTTCTTGTTCAGCGAATTTCAATACACTAGAGTTAGATCATTTATCAAAAAAACTTCATCCAGCAGAATGCATGAAACTTTTAGAGGCAATGTACTCGGGGACATCTTCATCGTCACTGAAAGATGAGAAAGAGAGTTCCGAGTTTCAGAATACATCGGAGCATTGTAGGATTAAATTAGAAGAGTGGAATCGAACTTTTCCAGGTTAGTGAGATAATTATAAAAATATTTTTCTGTCTGCTATCGACTTTTTTCTCCACAATTCTTTAACATTTCTCTCTCTGTTATCCCATTTAAGCAGTGAAAATAGGACTACAGTGTAAGTCAGACACAACATTTTTTAGGAGGAAATGTTAAAAGCCCTTTTCTGCAACTAACAAATTTCTCTGCAAAAAATGGACATTGCTATTTTTTCATAAAATTGATGGTTATCAGAATAATTCCCATTGCTATCGAAACATTTCATACCAAATATTATTAAAAAATTTAGAGAAAAATTATTTGAAATATTTTCTGTGTTAAATACCATTCTTCAGAAAAAGTGTCGCATAAATGCTAAGATATGTTGCTTCAAATGGATTAACAGTTTTCCTACTAATTCTATCCAATTCTTTCCTTCAGAAAAGGAGAATGGACTCGCGAGAACAAATCTCGAAGCAGTCCTTCGAACTCTCGGTCGACCTGACCTAGCAAATTACATTAAACGGAGTAGAAGACTCGTGGATATTCTAAACAATGTGATTCACCCTCAAAATTCTCCGGAGAAATCAAAATATCAGCATAGACGAGATATCTTGGCAGGCTCAGATAAAAAGAAGAACAGGAAACATAAGAAAAGTTTAATCCCTCCTAGTGTGGCTCATGCCGCAGTGAAAGCTCGTTTGTCTCCTATGGGAGCCTCCAGAAGTAGTCATTATCATCAGGAACTGAAAAAGACGTTCGTGGCTCCGACAAATAAGAAAGAACAGCCCAAAGAGGTTCGTCTTCAAGATTTTGGGTCTATTAAGTCAGAAGCTGTAGGAGGTCCATCAGGGTGAGGAAATTGTTTCAACTATAATTATATTTTTATTTAAAAATATAGATTTTGTGAATATTGAAGAGAGGATTTTGTAATCAACAAAATTCTCTCAAAAATAATAATCATAATTATTTTTCAGAATCCAAAAATTAGATTATCATCACACATTTGAAGACTCTTCTCCAATCCGTTGGATAGCTTTTGGAATTTTTATACTCTTAATTGTCACCACAATTTTAGTCACAGCATTAATAGCAATGTACAAAAATCGAGGTTGTCTCCTCTGGGACTCTGGAAAGGCTAAAAACACCTGTGACGATCGTTGTCCCTTGACTGATCATTTTCAAAGATCATCAGACGTTGAACATGGCTGGACAACAAGCAGCACCGACTACATGGGCATGAGGTGGCGGAGAGGGTCATCAGTACCTTCATCTCGCTCTCCCTCGTTGATTTGCATGAGGGACAAGAAAAAACGAACGCGCAGGGTTAAACGGCAGCGGGATAAACAACAGCAGACAACTCAATTAGAAAAGAAGAAACGTAAGAGTAAGGAAGTTAAGGGGAAGAAAAAGAAGAGAGAGAGTAAGGAAACTGGAAGAAATGAACTTAGTCTTCGGGAGAGAATTGTCAATATTTTGAGAAAGGATAAGCCGGATTGCAAGTGCTGTAAATGCTCATTCGGTAAAGGTAAACTTGTTGATAAAGTTAGAAATAGAAGGTGAGAATAGGTGGAGATAAATTTAATTGGAGGACATTTCTATTTTGCAAATTGTGTTAGATATTCATTCTTCATTTACTGGGTGATTAGCTTAAAAATAAGCGGCTCTGAGAAAAATTTTATTGTACTTAAGTATATGAACTAATTGGTAATTATTGCAGATCACGAAGGGAACCATCAAATATGTTCAGACGACCACTGCAAAGAACGTAGAATCGTCAACCTGACAAACCTCTGCTCCTCTCCCCGCCAGAAAACCGCCAAAAAAGCAAAGAAATCGTCAAAATCAAAGGAACGAAAGAAATCTAAAGAGCGCAAAGAGTCAAAAGATCGTCAGAGAAGTTCTCTAGAAAGTTCTCCACGAGAAAGGAGAGATTCGCGATTCCGAGAAGCATTAGCTAGGATGAGAGAGAAATCCCCTAGATGGTCTCTAGATCATCATGACCACATTGAGCCTTGTACGAGGCTCACATGTGATGCGAGAAGGTCACCACGAGATAGAAATTCAGTTGACTTTGATGAAACTTATCAGAGTGATCACCAGAAACTGAAGAAGTGAAGAGTGAACAGAGAAAAAAAACTTCAATTTCTTCAATGGAAATGTTTCATCATGATTGCGATGACAATGAATTTTGTTTTCTGTTTAGATTCCGATCATTCCCCCATGCGTTATGACATTCTAACGTTCGATTTTTTTCAAGTTCAAAAATGATATCATCCGATATTCAAAAAACTCCATTTATTGTCAGCGCAATAGTTTATGATGAAGTAATGAACAGAAAGGTCGAGTCCCACCATAAATATTACTGAGGTCTCCTAAATATAGTGTCAACATTTCCCAATTTTGATAACGCTGTATTCATCACTTTGAAATAGTGGCGATTGTCCTCCTGTGGTCCTCAGTATTCTATCCAATATCAACGTGGAAGATTTGGCAACCCTTTGTCACAGAGGAGGCTGTTTGGGAATACCAATTACTTTTTATGTGCATTGGTAATTCTTGAAAATTCCAGCACCGAAAGCTAAATTTCATAAGAATACACTTTTCATTTTTCTAGAGAGGCCAGACCTGGATGTTTGCCTATACACAAAGATGTTGGAGTGGTACGGATTGAAAATTGGAATTGAAAAATATTGAAACTATTGGAAATATTAGTGATATACTTGAAGCGTTCATCATAATTATAATTTCTTGATTATAATCATGATGAACGCTCTTAAAATTTTGTATCGTAATACTTTTCATTCAATTTTTATGATGATTGTTGCAGTGGAATCCGGAAAAATTCCAGAAGTTGCATTTGAAGAAAATCTACTTAATAAAAAAATAGTAAATCATTTTCATCTTTGAATTATTTTATTTGCACATACACAATCTCAAAAAAATTGATTATTGAAAAATATGCAAACATTGTGAAATCCAGCATCAGGGAATTACTATCTGGCAGAAATTGTACCAGATAGTATCTGCTGACCACCTGAAGGATTCCACGCACCCAGATGAATCAATCCCAGAGATGAGAAGTTTCCTCGTTCCCAGAAGGAAATGAGATTGAACCCAGAGCTGGTTATTCTCTTTAATAAAATCGATTTCAATTTATTTATTATATCTATATAAAGGTCATTGAATATTGTGAAAATGATTACTTAAACTATTCGATTATTTATTAGTTAATTAATAACAATTGCGGGGGTCATTAGACGTTATTCAAATGATTTTTGGACTATATTCATATCCGGAGGGGGGGGGGGGGGGGGGGGGGTCAGACTCAATTTGACCCTTTGGGATTGCGTCCCGTCCCAGAGCACATCCCAGAGGTAATCCCAGAGGGTTGAATTGAGTCAGTACCCCCCCCCCCCCTCCCTTCGGGTATGAATATAGTCCAAAAATCATTTAGACAACGTCTAATGACCCCCGCAATTGTTATTAATTAATTAACAAATAATTGAATAGTTTAAGTGATCATTTTCACAATATTCAATGACCTCTATATAGATATATAAATAATAAATAAATTGAAATCGATTTTATTATAGAGAATAACCAGCTCTGGGTTCAATCTCATTCCCCTCTGGGAACGAGGAAACTTCTCGTAATGGAAATATCTATGGGATGCTCTGGGACTGATCCATCAGGGCATGAGTATTAAACATCGTCAACAACTCCACCTTCGATCACACGTTTACAGAAGCACCCAACTTCTTGCTCAAACCTTTCAACACTCTATTTTCAAGAGGCCACATTGGATTATCTGATATATCAAGTTCCTGCAAATTCCCTGAATTCTTGAATGCATTCTTTTTGATACTTGCTATTGTATTCCTATTCAGTCTGAGGTAATGTATTGTCGGAAGGTCACCAAATCGATTCTCATCAATAGTTGTCAATAGATCGTTCCCTATATCAAGATCTGTCGATCGCAGAAACTTTGTTATTTTCCAGATCGAGAGGTAGTACTCTCACATTTACAAAAGTTCCTTCTTCAATAGTTGCGATTTCATTATCAGATATCTATACAAAATATCATAACTCCCTTTCCAAATCCGAAAATCTCGCTGAAAATCATTCTCTATATATTTGTTTAATTCCATTGTCATGAAGATGGATGAACTTCAGCACTTCGGACCTCCGAAGCATCCAGAATTAATATTGGTTATGCGGTTGAAATCTAACAGGAGAGTCAACAAATTTTCTCGATCTTTGAACGTTCCTGGATTGAATCCACTCAACTGATTATACGATAAGTCAGTGGTATGTTTTTCAAGCCTCGGAAAGTATTCGCCAGCAGATAGGTCACATTATTTTTTTAACGATCACTTGTCAATAGCGTATTGAAACGTTCCCCCTTGGGGTATAAGCATTTTTTAATTTCTGTTGACAATTACTCCACTTGCATATAAATCCTATCACCTGGATGAGGTCGTGTTTTTCTTTTCCCCAAGATCTTCGGCGATAAACTTGGCAAATACTATTGCATGAGTGGACATTTCCCACTGGAAAATATAGAAAATTTTGTTGAGAAGAAAAAATTAACAATTTGCTTAAGAAAATTCTAGGAAAAATGGATATTTTCATTTTTCACACTCATATTACGGATTTATTGGTCATCCATTGATGTCTTCAGGGTCGAAGAATCGATTTATATAATTATTTGTTTATATGTTACTCATTCCCTGTGAGAACTCTACAAATTTTCAAACTCGCAATATTTTATCATTCTTAAACAAACTCCCCAATCACGTTATTTGCCATATCGATCGTACATGTGCATGACCCGTATCCACAATTTGTATGCATTTTTATCACCCTTATCTCATCATCACCTCCCCCCCCCCCAGTTTCGATTTGAAGCTTATATAAGTTCAAGCTCAAGTTTTATTATGACTATCAATTCATCCCCAACTCCGATTCAAAGCTCAGCATTGACATTTTTTCAGACTCGTATAAATTATTGTGCGCAGTTTATTCAAATTCAAATTGCTTGCTATACACCTCCACATCAATTCTCTCTGGTCATTTTGTTGTATATTTAGATTAAACGTGGAAAAGAATTTATTTGTCTCAGTTTCCCTCGTATCAGCACTTTCGTGAGAAACAAAATGAGGATTTTTATCATTTTTATTTGCATCTTTTTAATCAGCGGAAATTTCTACTGTCAATTAATCAGACCTAATTTTATTTATGAGAATGTTATTAAGGAAGTGCATGATCGTTATAATAATACGTGTATTATATTGCTTCATGCTACTGAAAATCCGATTGAAGGTCAAGGTGTGCGTCCAATTATAAATTAAATATCTCAAGTAAAAATTAATTTTTTATTTCAATAAATTGATTGATAGGATTACGAGAAAGTGAAAATCTACTGAATCTTCAACTATTCTTCAGCAGAGCCTATATCCGCACATCAATAATGTCAATATCTACATTCGTAGAGCAAGTAAGGACTCAGTTAATATTTTCCTTATTAATAGCTGTTAGTAGCATGCATTAACTCATCAATATGTCTCTCAAGATTGGTAGCAGCTACTTCCATATCAAACGACCGTTGTTTGTCCTGTTAAATGACGACGATGACCTTAGGCAACAATTAGCACTTGTAAATACGATTTTTTTTTCTATATTCAGTTTGAGAAATCTATTCAAACGAGGGAAAAATATTTATGATTCATAATTGATCAAATATTGTTCATTTTATGAATGAACTTTTCCCTGCATTTGAATGAATTTCTCTCTTTGATAATCTACGAAAATAGAAATTTTTAATGATAAATAATTTATTTACAGAAAATGCTACCGTATATTGATGATATGGCCTATCCAACGTGGCTGATTTTTCTCAGAGAAGAAACTTCGATTGAGTGGTTTTTTGAGGATATTTATGTCCAATTTGATTGCAAAATGATGGTTACCAAGCCGGATGGTAATTTATCGAGTCCAGGAGAAATTATTACCGAGGTTTATCAGATTGATAGGGAAGACGAACTCAGAACTGGTTTACTCGGTACCTGGAGTCAAGAAATGGGGATTAAATTATCACAATTGGGTCTATATCAACGAAGAAATGATCTTCAAGGACATCTTTTTCGTGTTTTGTCCATAGAAGTAATTTTTTTTTTTAGTAAACGAGATAATAAAAAAAAATTGTTTTTTTAAATCAATTGTATTTCCAAAAATGTTTTGAGAGATTAACTATCATTTTTATGAATTAGGATCCACCTCAGTCTATGATAATCCATGATCATAATGGAAACGTGACAGGACTCAGAGGATTCTTTGGTGGATTAATGGATTTCCTCCAAGAGAGTATGAATTGCACGTAAGTTCTTTTCCTCCTTCGACTTTTGACCGGGAAGTTTTTTGTTCGGCCCAAACGGGTCAAACTCACCGTGGGAGCGAGCCATTTTACCCCTCTTTTGACTTGCCTTCTCATTCGCTCTTCTCTTTCTGTTTCTGCTCTTTCTTCTCTCGAATTTTCCTCAATTGCCTAGCAGTTTTCCTTCTAAAATATTCCTGACTCGCTGCTGATCTCTCCTCAAAGATATTGGTCTTCGTACTATCACTTTTTAAACTTGATAGAAATTCCTCAAAACATTTTTCTACTTTTGAATTTTATAATCAAGTCAGGAATGAATTTATTCCATTTTTTAAAAATTTACCCTTAATTCTTAATTAACATTTTTCCAGAATCCTTTACCAAGAAACAAATGAATGGGGATATTTACGTGATAATGGATCATATACTGGTGCTATTGGTGCACTCATTGACAATACATCTGACATTGTTGCAGCTGAACTCGTCATAACTCATAACAGAGTGGATCATATAAGATTTACACTTCCTGTTTTCTCAACCAAGTAATTTTTTTTTTATCCATCTCTATATTTACGAAAGCTTGTGACTAGATATTATGAATTATTCCAAAAGGATTCGGGCATATATTAAGAGGCCAGAAACATTAGCATTCAATTGGGGTGCATACTTCGTACCCTTGGGACCAAAAGTATGGATTACAATTGTTGTAATGATTGCCATCACAACTATCACGATGTTCCTCGTAAACTCTGCAATTTCCCGATTTGCTAGTCATTGGAAGGATAATAAAAACACTCCAACCAGTTTTCCCGATATTTTTTTTGCAGTTTTTGGAGTTTTCTGCACTCAAGGTCAATCTCACAATGTTACAATTTCCACAGTTTTTCATTCTGAATCAAAAAATTTCGTTTAATTATTCAACTTGATCAATATAATTGACTTTAATTGCAGGAATGGCACCTTCGATTCTGGATCCAATAAGAATAACTCATTTTGTCATACACCTACTAGGAGTTATTATTCTAGCAGCTTATTCTGCAGATTTAATAAGTGTATTAACAGTTCAAACATTTGTTCTGCCTTTTACTACACTGGAAGGACTCTTACAGGATGGTACATACAGATTTGGAGTTGTTAGAGACTCTGCTGATTACTCTTTTGTTCGGGTACAAATCGTTAATCAATTTGTCGAAATTATTAGCTGATTTTTTTTTTTTTTAGAACAGAAAAATTGTCATAAAGACCCTTCTTGCAGATTTTGTATTTCTTGAAAGTTCATTTATTCCAAAAAAAGTTTATTTATGCGAAACTATCTTCAACAGAACTCATCAGACGAAATGCTTGGAGTACTATTCAACAAATTCGTGATGAAAGAGAAGGAGTTGCCAAATAATTACCTAGAAGGATTACGCCTCGTGTGTAACGAGGACAAGTATGCGTTCATGGCCCTAGATATTGCAGTGGAACAACTTCAGTCTCAGGTTGGATGTACTCTAGTGCCCCTTGATTCAATATCACAGAAGTCAATAGCCTTTGGACTGAGGCCAGGGAGTCCCTATCGAGGGATTTTAAACAGCCAGTAAGAAATATTAATCTCCGCTTAAAAAACTGATCAATAATCCTTTGATTTTTCCAGTCTTTCTATGTTGAAAGACAGCGGAGTCATGCAAAAATTGTTAAATTCCCACTTGAAGATGACTGGGGACAATGTGAGTACAAAGATTAGAAGTATCAAAAAAAAACAATATTTTCACTCATGTTTTTTTTTTTTGCAAAGGTGGGCAAACGTTTTCATTCCGTAGAAATGAAAAATATCCTCCCCTTACTAACACTACTCCTTGCCGGCGTAATCATGAGTTTGATGATCCTCAGTATCGAAAAGCTCTTGAAGAAAAATGAAAAAATAATAAAAAAGAAGAAGAAAATAGTGAAAAAATTTTTGAAAAATATAAAAATCACGTCGATTAAAAAAAAAATATCTACAACCATTCTACAATTGAGATTGTGCAGTGAGGCATAGACATTCTACAGGTAGACCAAAGAAATGTGAATTATTGTGTGAAATTTTTTATTATTAGACTAGTAATCTTTAATACATAATTACCTGAGGTGGTTCTAGATCAATTTTATAGATATCACTTTGCTCCACACAAAAGGTATTTACAGAAATTTTGATATCTCCCTCAGATTAACATTTTCATTAGTTGGTGCTTAATGATAGGATTAACGTAAAAAAGATTGGAACGAATAAAAAAAATATAAATCAACAAATATTCGTACCATATTACATGTTTATTGAATACATGAATAGTCACAATAATATAATTGAATTACGTAAAACTGAGTCATTGATGCATTTTGTATTATTAAAACAAACTAATTCTATTGAATATAATAGGTATACGTATCTCCCTATCGTTGTGATGAAACAGCTTTTCACAGCGTTGCACCTGAGTAAACTCCAAGAGTATTGTTCACCGTCAAGTTTATACGATTGAATATGTTCGTCTAAATAAACATTATAGAACAATTTAACAATGAAAACACAGTCGTCGTTAGTTAATGGAACACATAACACACACTTGTATCAATATCTATATTTTTCAACTGTTTTTACCACTCATCTGTCCACTGTGACTCCACTAATTTTGTCGTTTGTCATATTAAATGACGCAATGAGACGCAATAGGTGTGGGAGACCTGGGTTCGAATCCTAGCTGGGACTATCGGGATTTTTTCTTTCTAAATTCTAATTCTCGTTAACAGTATATTTCTAACCTAGGGATGTAAAATAAAGGATCCGTAGCTGCGTGCAAAAAGTTAGAGACTTCCTAGCGGGAATTGAGGTTTAAATATTCCACTCATTTACCAGGAAAAATCAAACAGGGAAGACGACAAATAACAAATCGATTCCACTCGTTCTTCGGAAGGAATCAACTAAACGGCACAAAATCTGCTTAACATAGATTTTTCTGGAAAAATTGGATTTCTCATTGATTTTTTGGGAAGAGAACTTGATGTATAACAATTATCCCACAATATATGACCGTTATATTTAATTCATTTTCGACCATGACAACCTCATACCCTTGCGATTCCACTCAAATTTATGTTTGCAAAACTCGAACTAGATCAGAATTTTCCTTGTTCCTGCACTCCATTTCGCCTTGGAATATCACCTCACTCTGTATATTCTCCTTTCGGCAGAGAATTTAAAACTCGAAATGATTATTCCCGTGATTTAATTGTCTTCAATTGATTTTAAACGTCTGCAAAGTGATCTCTGAAATGGTTTTCAAGATGAGTTGGAATGGTGAAGAAGACCTGAGTTCAGTAGGGGTGGTAAATTGATTTCGCTTGATTTTGAGGTAATTTGAAATTGATTTCATCATCTAGTGACGCCATGATTTTAGGAGTGAGTAGCTCCTGGGCCGAGGTATGAGGGGAACAACACACATGTTATATCATCTGAGTGAATATCACTATCTGAATTTTGGTCTGAAAAACACCTTGCTATTTCTGACACAACATCGGTGATAGATAACAATGAGTGAAAAACGGGTGGCTTAAATAGCCGCGTCAAAGCCGATTTGACTTCATAAAGTACGAAAACATGAATCAGACAGGCGTATTTCTTTTCGTTCTCCTGCTCATAGTCTCCGGTAAGAATCTTTTCCATACTACACCTTAAATTAACATTGTAATGAAATTTAGCAATTTTTAATCAAGTCTTTTTCCCCATTTTACCGAACAGCGAGAGGTCAACCATCGAGAACTACTCCCGAGGACGTCAAAAGTACGATTGGAAACTGGCAGCATGATCTTCTTCAAGCCTATAAGGAATACGTAAGATTTTTGAAATTTCCCATATTTGAATGAGCATGACAATATAGAAAAGACTGGGGAAAAGATTATCTTTGAAAATTTTTCATGCGCGCCCAATGCTTTCATCTCATTCTGAAATAAAAAGTATTTGGGAGTAATGTGAAATTCATTAAATTCTGCTTAGATCCAAATTCAAAATTATGAATAATCAAGATGAGTTCATTCCGCCCTGCTCTCTATTTGATTAAATGATTCTATATTTTCCATAAATTTTCTAGCAAGATAAGGACAACGCTAACATGAAAAAAGTGCTTCAATCAATCACCACGAGCATCTTGAATGATTCCTCGGATGACCTTAAGCGAAACCTGGAGAATGTCAACAATTTATGCAGAAAGCTGCTGACTTTCATACAGGAGAGTGCCTCCAAAGACGATCTGCCGGTTCTCAATCCTCCTCCTATATTTCATCTTAGAACTAATGAAATGAACTTTGAACGTGAGCTGGACCTTCTTTTTGTACAATTTAAAAACAATTTTGATCATTGGTACTTTACTCAATTCCAAAAGATAAGGAAATCATATCACTTGATTAGGAAGTATGTGAATCGCATATATGTTGCGTTACTTCCTTTTTTTCTCGAAAAACTCAACAAGATAAACAGTAAGGGTTTCTCCAAAACGACAAAACTGGCTTTACCAGACACTTTGAAGGAATTCCAAAAAGTCTTGGCCGATATTCAGTTAGCCCACGAACGTTATTTCTCCCAGGCTGGTTTGAAGAGCAACTAAAAATGACGGCAGTGAGACAAACAGATCTATTTTTTTTTCTGCCACACCATCGATATACAGTCGACACAATGTAATGTCAACTTTTTATTGAAAGATTATTATACTTGGAGAATAAAACTACGCATATGAAATTAAATGTTTGTTGTAATGACCTTGTAATCGAAAGAAAAATTGGATGAGTTATTTTCAACTGCATGGGATAGGGAAATTATTGTAACCACCCCGAAAATCAATAAAATAAAATAAAAAAAGTTAATTTTGAAAGTCATCATATTAATTAACGGAAACTTTATTCAATGTATCAGCATATTGGAACTCAGGACTGTTTTCGTACTCGCACATATCCAGGGCAATGACGCAGCTTTCCCTGACGACTCTTTTAGGGTCTTTGAGGTATTCATTGAGAATCTTTTCGCAGGTGGGATGAGCAATTGACCCCAGAGCCTCTGCACACTCGTGTCTGACCATTTCGTTCTCCTCTGGGTCTTCCAGAGATGCTTGAAGGAAGGGGACAGAGATTTCTTCCTGGAGTTGACCGAGAACGAAGGCGACTTCGTGTCTGAATAAGGCACTTCCTGCTTTGAGTCCTAAAATCATTATTTTCTTATTAAAAATTTAATTCATCGAAACATTCAGTAGAAAAGTGGTAAAAACATTTGTACCAAAATGGAGTATCTGATCAATTGTCAAATTATTCCAATGATTAATGATTTTAGGAGGAATTATGAGACTTTTGTGGAAAATTTTATTCGCTACAAAAAATGACTTGAAAATTTTTTATCTGCACTTATTAATTGTAGACATGTTTGCAAAATAGAGCTCATAAAAAAATCTCAACTTTCATTTCCTCCTAAGTCTTCTGAACACAGGAAATATTTTGAAAACTATCAATTTTAGCAGGAAATATCAGTTTCAAAATGAGTCCCTCTACATTTCTTGTTTTTTCATCCTTGCTTTTATTGCTCATTGATCAATTTACCTTCTCCCAGGGCTAACACACTTTCTGGAGTCCTCAAGTTCCTAAGAGAGAACATTGCTCTGTATCTTTCGAAAAGAGAAGCCTCTTCATTCAATAAAATTTTCCTCAATTCGTCGACGTCTGTGATTGTACAAGGGGGAGCTGGATCCACTGAAGCATATGGATTCTCTGATAGACTCTGTGACCTATTTTTTTCGTTCTTCAACCAGTTTATCCTGTTTAAAGCCAATTGACAAGTCTCTGCCACTTCGATGACAGGATCTTTGCTGTATTCTTCGAGAATTGGAATTACTTCAGCATCTCCAATGGCTCCCAGGGCTTCTCCTATTGATCAAATGTAATTAATTAATTATTTCTGTGGTCAATAATTTTGCAATTTCAACACTCCAGATGAAGGATCCCAATTGGATAAGGGACAATTCCAAATTCTCAAACAAGTGGTAGAAAAATAGAAATAAATTCTCACCCGCTTCATGACGAACCATCGGCTCCTGCTTAATGTCCTTTAGCACATCAGTTAATACTGGAATCGCCCTGGAGTCCTGCATTTGTCCCAAGCAATAGGCTAATTCATGCTTCAACAATGCAGAAGGATCACTGAACGCCTTCTTTATCCACTCAATTGCCTTCTCTCCTCCAATATTTTTCAACGTAAATAAAGCCCTAAATCTCTCCTTCAATGGTCTCTTCTCATCATTCAACACCTTTCCAATAGCTTCAATCTTTTTACTCTCTATATTTGCCATTTTTGGGTGCTTTGCAATATGTTTAGAAACATACACTGTTGGAAAACAAATGTTCTGAGAGGTTACAATGATTATAATCCTGGTAGATCGGGTTTTTCAGGCTCAATAACACTTGCACAACGATTATGGTATACTTTTTAAAGAGTGAGTAATGGAGTTAATTGTATTTTTTCATGATTTTACCAAGAATTATAAAAGTAAAAAAATTGGTATAAATGTCAAACAGCCGGAGAATTTGAAGGTTATTCGTGAAGAATAGAGGGGGTTCTACACTGTATGTATTTAGCAGCGGTGGAAGAAAACTAAAGGAAAGGTGGGAAATGGCTCAGAGCAGACTTGAGAGGATTGGGACAATCTATACAAGGTATTTATACATTTTTCGTTAACTTCATGATATCATAATTGATAACTATTCCGCTCGAATCGTTACAAAAACAACTTTATTGGCTCAAAATAATTTTTAGAGGTTAGAATCTCTCATTAGGGATTTTTATGATTTTTTGAGGAGAATTAATAACTCTCGAGATTTCACATGAAGAATTGAGGGAAATTTAAAGGCTTAGAGATTAGAATATCAGGAAATTTATAGTTGACATTTGCTTTTCAGGGTTTCGTCACTGATGAAAGGTGGAGCAATGAAACCTGAAGACAGACCCCTGTGGTACGATCTCTATGAGGCTTTTCCACCCAGAGTGGAGCCCAGGTTTGACAGAGCTGCTCCTAATATTCCAATTCGAGAGATTTTCTATAAGGAAGATGCTGTTAGAGCGTAAGAACATTCACTCATACAGATACGATCATTTTTTTCTTATTTAACTTTTTTGCCCTTTTCTGAATTCCAAAAAATATTTCTGAGTCAACTTCTGCTGTAAACTTGAATTATCTGGACTTTGAGATGATTCTTGTATTGTTTCTAGGTGATTTATCGTTAATACAAGCCGAAAATTTTCTGAAATTTAGAATTTTACATACAGAATGCATACAGAACTGTATTGGAGCGCAAATAAGCGTAATTTTTCTCGATTCAAAGTTCAATAATGAATCTGTAAATGTTCGAGAATCTTCGAAATAGGAAAGGAATCCACCTCTTACCAAAATTTTTTTCTTTAAACTTGAAACTTCCTTCTTCGAATTGATTCAAATTTGTTTTGAATTGAACAAAATACGCCTCTAGTAATCCTTAATTAATTGAATGAATTAATTGAAATTATGCGCATTCAATTGTGAAATTCTGATTGTTTTTCTATAGGAAATTCCAGAAGGAGCACAACAGATTCACAATGAATTTACTGGTACAAGATACCGCATCTCAAACCCAGAAATTTCTCAAAATTTACAATGAATTAGAGAAAAGTGGAATGGTAGAACCAGAGGTTTATGAAAAAGCAGTTGAAAAGTGGACAGAGCAGAATGTGGAGGCTAAATCTGCCAGATCGAGTCAGGAGAGCGAAGCCAGAATTGATAAGAGTTATGATATCGTAGAGAAACCCAAGACAAAAATCACTGATATCTTTAAAGGATAGAATAATAAATAATTCGTTGGTCGCAAGAAGTAGTCTTCATTCTTTCTCATTCCAAACTCATTCATCTAGTTTGAAACTGCTGTTTTATATTTGGTCAAATTCCGTACGCAATATAACATTTTTACTTTTATTATTATTCCTTCATTATCGAAGATTGAGTGGCAATTAATTTCCGTGAAATTATTTCCGGTCAGTCTATTTAAACCATTGGGAAATTCCCGCCGACGTGACAATACCGAATCAGACCGATGACCGAGTCCTTCTCCGCACACTTCTCCGTTCATTGTTGTTGTTTCGTATTGACAATTCAATCAGAATTTTTGTTTATGATAAATAGAGATTATTTGAAATTAACTCTCAATCACAATTATTAATTATTCAGTCAATAAACATGACAGCAGCACCTGATTTCACAGTAGAATCAGCAAAAGGTAATAACCTCACAATCTATTCCTCACAACATACAAGAAATTAATTTTTCAAAGGACCTTCTCTGTATCTCTCTTTTCGCTATTGAGGGAAAGAGGAATTTCAAGAAAAATTTACTTTCATCACTTCAATACTAAATTATTCCACTCAATTTCTCCAATCTTCTGCAATAAAATGACAAAAAATATAGATAGAACAGAATAATTGACATTGATATCTCATTTCAGCTGCATTGAATGATATTTTAACAGCTCTAAGTGCTCCAGAAAATGTACAAAAAATCACAGAGGCAAAGGAAAATTCGGGCAATGAAATGCTCAAGATGATGCAGTATGTGTTTCCCATGGTGATGCAAATTCAGACGGATATTATCAAGAATTACGGATTCCCCGAAGGGCGAGAGGGTCCTGTCCAGTTTCTCCAGTCCATCAGGACGTTCGAGAAAGAGGACGCTGAAATTGCGAGGTTGCACAATCAAGTGAGGACGTATTTTCTACCACCAGTCGCCAGTAGTCCTTCCGGGGAGGCCTCGCTCTAATCGACTGATTTGTCACTACATATTCTAATTAATCAATTTAGCAGAAATTTCAAGGGAAATTGTTATGAGAAATGGCCATCCATGTCATCTATTCACGATTAAATAATAGGACAATAATGAATTTTTAAATCCTTTATTTTCATATACAAAACTCAGTCCAGTAACTTCAGTAAATGAATTCCGTAGTAAAGTGGTAAAGAGCCGGAGATCATTCTGCCAATATTTTTGGGAGATAGGGAATTGAAAGAATTTACCAGAAGACCTTTTTGTTTGGAAATTTTGTTGACTACAAAAAAAGTCTCTTGACATTTTTTGCAAAACCCACTAGTTTCAGAGATATTTGAGGAATAGTGAGAATGCAATTTTTCCACTCACTGCTCTTAACTATTTTGCTACAGAATTAAAATCTATCAATTTATTTATTTGTTTCCTGAACAATCATTAGCCGATGTTAGTGCGACACACAGACGATAGTATCTTGTCACAATTTCACATGATTTTGATAATATTTTGAAGCATTTTTACGTGACAAAAGTTAAATTAATTATGATGAGACTAATCTTAAGTTTAATTCTGTAATATTTCAATTTTCTACATGAAAAAATAGAATATTGTTTAATAAATTATCATCCGCCTGAATTACAATTTTTCCTTTACATAATCATGAAGATCATCAAAGCTCAATTTTACTTTAAATCTATGAATTATTATTTCACTCTTTGTGACAATGAAAAATTAATCATGATAATTGTGAATTAATCAGGTCCATTGGTGCAGAAAAAAATGAAGAAAAAAGTGTTGAGGGAACTTAAAAATTTGTACATTTATTAGCATAATTATTATCAATGATAAAGTATATAATATAATCTACTAAAATATATAATAAGAAATTCTCTTTTTACTTAAATTCATGATTAATTCCAGCCGTCTATCTCAGAATTCGTGAATAACGAAAATCAAATAATATATCGATTAATATTTCACACTTATATAGATCTATTAAAAAAAATAAAAATATGAAGAAACTGAGGAAGAATAGTCGGACAATTTTTTTTCTTCACGATGAAATTATGCAACGTAAATATATAATTATCATTATCGGAGCAATATTAGGTAATATTAGGCATAAAAAATGCGCAGAGTACCAATTGTTTTGATAATTCTCTTTCTTGAGCACTTTTTTTTAACAAAGTGAGGTTCAACAATGCAGCAGAAAAATATTTTTTAAAAAATTAAAATTATTCTGAAAATCATAAGTGAAAGATTTACAATTGTATCTTTATAATTTTCACTTCATCAAACTGCTAATGCCCCCAAAGAAAATAGTAAGAAAGAACGAAAAGTTGAATAATTAATATTTTGTATGTGACACAGAATGTACAATTCTCAATAATACCATTTTTTTCATCTCTTTAATCAATAATAATAATAATGATAATAGTAATAATAATAATAATAATAATAATAAACTGGTGTTAGTCAAAGTAAATTGATTGTAGTTCACGTAATCATTCACAGACTGCAACAAATTTCTCCATTGATTCTTATTTTTTCTTCAACTCCATGATTAAAATTGTCTTCAATTCTTTTTTCTCTCTAATTCGAAATTTCAACCGCCCAATATTTTTCTCCATTTAGCGTTAATGATCCGTAATCACAGGAGGAAATAAATAATAAATACAAGTGCCTCACGAGACACTGAGGGAGCTATGTTGTTTTCTAGTCATAAAAAGTTTCTACTTTTCTGTTTACATAAACGTCACGTCGTTGAATCAATTGTTGCAACAGTAAACTAGTGAAAGACATTTTAGACTTGAATTTGATTCTCTTTGACTTAACTTTGAAACAATGTTTTTGTTAGATCGGCACGATAAAGTGGTGGCGAATTTTAATAATTTTGAAAATATCTCAAGAATAAATGATTTCAGTAGAAAATGTCAAAGGACATTTTCTCCCGTGCCTCAATTTTTTCACAAAAGAGGTCTCTTAAAAAATTTCTCCAAACCTCTTGCTTTCGAAGCTATTCGCAAAATAATTTGACTCAACATTTGGTCACCTGATTGAATTTGAATTTTAAAAAATATAATTACAATTACAGAAAATGATTACCCGATAAATTAATTAAATTTTTAGTTTTTCCCTTTGCAAATGGTCAAATAAAAAATCAGAAATTTCAAATTCTTGGAATGTGATTCTACTCGAATAAATAATTTTTTAAAATCAATAACACGTGCAAATTGAATTATAGATTAACAAAGTTATCATTTTTTTTTTGTATTTTCATTACTCTAAGCAAAGAAAAACACTGGTACATTTAGTTTTTCTCGTTTTCCTCATGTTTATTTAAAAAATATACTATTTTCCTCGAATAAAGAGCTATCGTAAGAAATAGATAAACGAGAGGCTCAACCGAATCACCAAGCTGTGACAGGAATAGCATCAATCATTCATATCCAATGTAAACAAACGTGACATTCGTTGACTCAAGAAAAAGTCTTCGATTCTCCAATTCTATAATTTTGCAGTGAAATGATAAAACATAACATAAATAAGAAAAAAACAATTTTGCGCATTTTAACAGATATTAAATTATTTCGACAAGAGATGATTTCAACAGAAAATGTCAAATTGAATTTTTCATTGAAGATTTTTCCAGCTACGAAGAGGATGTCCTGTCAATAGCTTTTGAAATAGATAGGAAATTAATGAAAACGTGAATCTTGACTTATTACGTTTGATCACTTCACTGCAGAATTCTCAATTGTTTTACAATTTTATCTTTATCATTATCATCATCTACTCTACGGCTTTGTTACTCTAATCCAATTGAATTAGTGTTTACCCTAAGAATAAAAACTTATCTTACAGGGTTACTTGTAAAACATTTGATACGCTTATTATTTTCATCCTTCTTTCCGTGTTTCTCTTTTTTCAGTTTTTTTAGTTTTCTTTTATTGATTTAGAAATGATGGTTGCAATGCTTTTCTTGAATTTACTTTGTTATCATGAAATTGTTCATCTGTTGTTTATTCGTTTGTTTCAATTCGCAGACTACGAAAGGAATGGATTAGCTGCTGCTGAAGCTGCTCCATTGCCTGTCCATGGATCTTGTCGAATTTGATTGATGGAGGGACGAGGGGGTGGTGTCACTGTTGCAAATGGATTCGCTGAAAATGGTACAGCAGCTAAAAACAATAAAATTTAATTATTCATAGAGTACAATGTAACCAATCAGTAGAGAAGTGGTCAAACGAATCGAGTATGGAATCTCTGATTGTTAATTTGGTGATTATTTCAAGAATGAGCGATTCTA
Source organism: Coelinius sp. EB29 (assembly GCA_035578325.1). Lineage (NCBI taxonomy): Eukaryota > Metazoa > Arthropoda > Insecta > Hymenoptera > Braconidae > Coelinius > Coelinius sp. EB29. The sequence continues at coordinate 3,773,089 of JAOZGT010000008.1, forward strand.
GCAAAAAATTTCAAATGTGTAAATTGTTTCACGAGAATATTTTTAAAATTGATATTTTAAAATGAGATAATTAAACAATTAAAGAGATGTTGTGAATCGTTTTACCATTTTCTTTACTGAAATTCGAACATGAATGAATATTTTACAAAACGATTAATAACATAGTTTATTAGTGATAATTACAGTTACGTCACGAGTGACGTTGTGAACCTTAAAATGAAAATATCAAGCAAAAGCTCGTGCATTGAATTTTGAAATCAAGTAAAATTTATTTCAATTTACTTTGGTTTTTTTCCTAATTTCACTTGATCACAAAATAAGCTCATGAAAATGATATTTAAAAAATTCATATGATCCATTTGATCGATAAATATACACGATGCTTTGATAAAAATCGCCCTTTGAATACGATAACACTGGGTAACAGAATACATCCATGCATGCATGACAAACATGCTTGGTAATCAAACTCGATTCTCATTAAATACTCACGATGATTATTTCCATTGAAATGCTGTTTTACGAAAAATATATATGAAATAGATTATACGTGGGAACGATTATTAATGAATATGGCAAGCAGTGAGCAGTAAATTTCAAGTGCAGTTATTTGATTGGCTGTTTGGAAAATTCCAGTTAGTTGTTATTAATAGTAATCGATAACGAGAAGGTGAAATAAATCAATAAATTCGAATTGTAAATTTACAGTGAAATGAGAAAGAGGAGATTAGTCAGATTATTTCATGTTTATCATTAGGATTAGAAGAAAATCTCAAGAGACCTTTTTCGTAGAGAATTTTGTCAACTACAAGAATAGTTTCCTGGAGATATTTGCAAATTAGTCTTCATTAAACTATGATTTTCCACGTGCACACGGTTATTCAGAAAGCTTTTTTACGAATATCATCAAATGCAAGAGTTTTAGAGAAAAATGTTGAAAGACCTTTTTTATGGAGAATTGCATGCCCTTCAAAAAAGATCATTTAACATTTTTCTCTCAATCCACTCGTTTCAGAGATATCCGCAAAGTAGTCTGTAGGAAATTCTTTAACTCTCCTCCTTTTTCCATTTAATTTCATAATACAATCATAAATTTTATGATGAATCGTGGGAACTTACCTGCTGGTGCAGGTGCAGCAGTTTTCATCATCGAAGTGCTCACGAGGTTGTCGAGATTCACAAGAGCTGAATTCTCACCCAAAAATGACTGTGGTGTTTTTTTTACAGCTCCCGTGCTCGCTGGCAAGTTTTCACTCAATCCACCAAAGTCAAATGGATCTGGTGATAATGTTCCTCCTAAAAATTACATAGAAAAAAAAGGAATTCAACAATTTTCCTATGTATTTTTAATTAATTCTCTGAATCTTCAGTTGCAAGATGAAGTTGAAATCACGGGAATAAATTGTGGCCGGCAATATGAAAAGGGCCCCCTTTGTCAATTTGGGGTGAATAAAAATGTGAGAAATGACGATGCTGTCGAAGATAAAAAAAAAAATAATTTAACATTGACTTAGAAGGAGGTCCTTAACAAAAAATGCAAATATCTTGAAAACTAGAATCGATAAAGTGGGTCCTTTTCATACGGACGGCCACAATTAAAAAACGGATTATTCACCATTGTTCATCGGTTGAGGACTAGTCTCAAGTTTATTTCGATTACTGATTATGTCAAACTCATCAAGATCACCCGATGGACTGACATTATTGCTTCCCTGTGCATTGAAATTTTTAAAACTAGACCCGTTCATGTTTCCGGTGAATCCAGAGGTACTTGTTGATGAAATTGTTGTGGATGGAGGGAGGGCCCATGGGTCCACAGTACGAGGAGGTGAGGCTACAGTGGCAGGCGAAGGAGCTGGGGCTCGCCAAGGATCCACTGCTGCAGCTGCGAAATCATTATCTACTTTAAATTAGCCCGCTCGAAATATACTAAAAATTCGATTGATTAAATTTTATTTTTTTCTTATTTTTCCTGAAATTATACATGCAGTGAAAAAATGAAATGAAAACAGCTAATCCAATTTTTTTATCACGTTAAGAGACAATTTTCTAAATTGTTTTAAGAAGAGGTCTAAACAAAAATATCAAAAAACACTTTTTAATATTAAAAAACCTTTTATACAACTGAGAAAATTTCCAACAAAAAAAGTTTTTAAATATTTTTCTCTAGAATCATTCATTAGCGAAATAATTTCATGGATGAGGAAAATGATATTAATTAACGAGATATTGCTCATTTTCCAATAAAAAAAAATCTTACTCGGACGTTGAGGAGGTGCAGGAGCCCATGGGTCTGCAGGTTGCACCGCTGCGCTTGTTGTGGGAGCACTCCAAGGATCAGAATTAGTCTGTAAAAACAACTGTATTGTCTAATCTGCACGATTGCGATGATTGAGCTATCTAGGGAACTCATCTCTTCAAGAAATGATAATATTAAACAGGCACATGCTCGTGCAAACGTACCTCGCGGTCATAATAGCGAGATAGATCCAGCGACTGGCATGCAGGTGCGATAGAAAATTAAAGTTATCATGCAATGTGGGATTTTGTAGAGTTTCTTTCAAATGTTAATGAGGAGTGATAATGGGTTTACCTGAGGTCGAGGAGGTGGTGGAGCGATTGGCACACCCCACGGGTCCAGTGTGAGCTGAGGTGCTCCTCCACTTGCCTCACCAAGATTGACATCAAGAAGGTCAAGCATGTGGCTTGCTTTTTCGGACGGCGGCGCTCTGAAGACGAAAATAATAAGAACTCAGAAATTAATTCATCAATTCAGTTCAATCGGGACTAGGAAATGTACTTTCCAAGTATAAATACTGAATATTGGTTTTTTTTTTCACAATAATTACTCACTTGAAGTCTTGTTGACTCTGGCTCAACGCAAGCTGCAATCTCACGTCGTCACTGCGTCTCCTCTGCTCTTCCTGCTCTGCCTCTTCCCTTGACATTGCCAATGCCAATTGAAGCTGCAATTCCTCCTCACCAACGGTCAGCGGCCGAGCTTTTTCTAGTTCGGCTGATCGTTATTGTATACATTGTGCAATAGAAATAAGTAGCTAATTAAAAAAAAAACCAAAACAAACCCAACACTGCCTCTCACGCGACTCGAATCTATTTATGATAATCATTACTGAGAAGATATTAACTCATTGATGCATGCTTTAAATTATATTGATCAACGAAACTAGATAATACAACCAAGAATAATGAAAATAATATGGGAAAGCTGAAAATGGTAATAAAGTGATAGATGCTTACGTTTAGGGTCAGAATTTCCTCTGTAAGGCTCCCAATCTGGTGAACACATCTGCAATATTATTTTAAAAAAACGTTAATCATTTCAAAAAATTTATTACGTTTGAAAAATATCAAAAATAGCGATGAAAATTCAGAGAAAGAAGAAAATAAATTTGTTTTTACACTTCGTCCAAACTAATTTTAAAAAAATGAATTGCAAGTATCACTTACATCACCCAACGATGACATAGTATCCATTCCATCACTCCCAAAACCACTGACAGACTGTGCAAATCTCTCCTTAGCTTTGAGTGCTCTGGCACGTTCATTCCGTAGTCTCTCATCGTCTTTCAATAAGGCCACTAATTGTTTAGCTTTCTCCCTCACATTGATTCCCTGATCCTTGGGGCCTTCCATATGTTGAAAATCTTTAAGCGTTTGAATGGCAAAAATATTCTCTTTACACTGCTGTGCAACTTTTTCAGATCCTGTTTTAATTAAATAATCGAGTAAAACCAGGGCTTTGTAGACATGTCGCCAATTTTTTCCATGATCATTGAGACGTTTCCACAGCATTTGCATTATTTCGGTAAAGGCCACTACGTTATACGTTAGATCGGCAATTTCTGCCATTATAGTACTGCTTGGGCCCCATGGATCGTTGCTCGTAGCCTTTCGGACTAATTTCTATAATGAAAAACAAATATTTCAGTATTTATCAGTGAATACTCTATAATATTTTACAAATATTTCCAAAATTCTCCAAAATCTCTTCCCTCCAAAGATATTGACGAAACAATCAGCACTTCACTATCAAATCAATGTTTCTCACCTGAGCATTGCTATAATTGTGAGCAAGATTTAATATATCACGTCTAATTCCCGCCAGGTTCACCTGCATGACATCCTGTCCTTGTCGTCGCATCTGTAAATACAACAATGAAGATTATTAATCGATTTAAATAATCATCATTAGTTTCTTGTTACGGACCTTTATGAATTTTACTAAAAATTTATCTTCACAAAATCAGTATTGCTGAAACTGAGAGAGAAAAAAATAGAATTACAATGCCCATTATCAGGTAAACACGATATTATCTTATCAGACAGAATAACTTCAATGAGGCTAATTGAGAGGAGATGATGAGCAATTATTATTAGAGAGAAGAATTAATTAATTAGTTGAAATTAATACAATTTTCAATCAGATCATAGGATCTGATGCCTATCGAGTTCATACAGAGAAAAATTCATGGTCAGTGATTCTCTTGTCAATCAATGTCAGCTATACAGGTCATTGTTACGAGAAATAAAAAAAACCTTGAATAAAAATGTTAATAGTATTGAGTTTAATGTCTAAGAAATGATAGAAATATATGGAGAAACTTGAGGATTTGTCTATCTATTAGGAGAGTCTCACAATGTAGTGTATGGCTTCCTTGTAGAGATTTAATTGCATTACATACAACTGACCATGAACCTATTGATTGCCACTCCTTTCCTCGAAATCCTTCAATTTTTATCATCAATAATATTGATCAAGAATTCAAGAGAATATGAATCATTAATTTACGGTGTGTTTTTTTCCATTTTTAAGTAATTTGAGAAATATTATAACGTGAGGGTCTGGGGTGTCATCATTTCAAACTGATTATTCGCAACTTTCAGGTAGGAAAGAAAAACATTTTTAAGAAATAATTGATGATTAAAATTGTATTGTGTTGTATACATTACATTTCTATTTCTCTATCTTTTATAAGAAAAATTGATGATTGATCTGAGAGATTCTCCAATCCAATCAGTCCCAGTTAAAATTTCAGAAAAAGTTGATCACGTGAGAATCTTCATTATCTCAACTATCTAAACATTCCTATCTTCATTTCACCTCGACAAAACTATTGAAAAAAACTTGGAACAATATTCACTGAACTGTTTCAACTCTCCATAACAATTTCTTACAACGAAACGAATATGCTGTGTTCATTCCCAAAAGATAAATCCATTAAACAACAGTATAACACGAATAAACGACCTTTGCCTCCTTCACTGTCTCGAAGACATCTCCAGCTACAGAAATAAATAAACTTTAGGATTTGCACCCTAACAAAAATAAAATCACAGCCATTGTTCCTTAATTCCAGATTAAACCTCTGACAGCTCACAATCCTGACGAAGAGAAAACGTTCGTAAAGACAATTCACTGATATCGTATCCACATACTTGTCATACGTCAATTGTACTCGTCATGATGTTATACCCTCAAGGCATCTGAGGTATTTTTCACCAATTTTTTTTTCCATTCCTTGGACATTCTCGGAGAACATAGCGGAAGTATATTAAATAACATAAATTAGGGGAACGGTAAATGGAGTATGTAGTGATTATCATCACCCACTTGCTCCAAAAAAAAAAAAAAAAAAAAAAAAAATTAGGAAAATGTTGAGAACGTGAATAAATAGACTCAAGGTGAAATCCAAGTGCATTGGACTCTGAATTATTCTTCACTCATCTTATTCTTCGTATTTCAGTCTCAAGTGTATCTATCCCATGAGTAAAAATGAACGGTAGTTGTTCAACTGGAACTCACCTTTGGGCTTATTTGAAACAATTAATTTAATTAACTCTGGATTTGGGAAATTGTAATCAGGTGTTGATGCTCTTGAGGTCCTTTTTGTTGGGGATATTAACACGAGTATAAAAATTTTAATGAATGTTTTTGTATAAAATAACACGGTACGACTATGACAAGCCCATTCACTGTTTCACGGATTCACTTGTATGGCCACTGTAGAGAGAAAGAGAGAGACACAGCGCACAGGGAAAGAAATTTAATGATACTACAGGGACAAGATGGCGCTAGAATAAAGTCCATTCGCTGAATAATCTGAATAAATCTCTATTATTCGATGAAATTTCTCCCAATTTGAGAAGTAAGACCAATGAGCTTCGAAATTTTCTCTTAGATCCCACACTCCATCGGTTACGAATTTTCTCATTCATATTTGAATTTTCTAGCTTATTAATTGAAGATAAAAATTCATTACGCGATTTCTTCTTTATCCACTGTTCAAAATCCAGGAAACTCAACCCATCCAAAAAGCTCAATTATAATGTCTCAATTTTCCACACTTTTTTCTATTTAATTTATAATTTTACAAAGATATTCATGATGAAAAATTCAAGTTTTCTTGGTAATTAATTTATTGGAGCATTTGATTTCCACGCACGCCATTGCGCGGTAGTGTTTTGGTCCTGAATAAAAATGGCTGATCTCGATGTATTGGCGAAAAAATATTCGTAAATTTATATTGAATGAATAATTCCACCAGTGATTGTAAATACTTGGATCATTAGTCTCTGAATAATCAATTCATCATTATTAATAACAATAATTATTCACCAGTGTTTGAAGAGTGATTGTTCATTGAAGAAAATAAACATTTTAGTGGGAAGATAATTCCCCTCGGCGTGACGGACACACAGACACACACGTATGAAAAAACATTGAGCCCCTAGAAGTGCAAAAAATACGACAAATTTTGTAAATCGAAGATCATTCTCTTGTTAAAATTTTATTGACGAATAGTGTTTGGTGATTATTGAAAATAATCGAGGAATTGTTAAATCGATCCAGGTGAAGTCACTGGATTCTTCGGCATCTCCCACATCGCTAGGTTATAATTCATGAACTTGGGGGTCTCACAAATGTTAATAATGAGACAACAATTGCGGTTGATGTTTGAACAATCTGCTAGAAGTGTTGGTCGCGGATTTTAGAGTTTCCAGTTATTGTTGGAGATATGGCTAATGCTGAGTTTGACACGGAGCTCTTTGAGAAGAAGCTCCATACCCTCAAAGACTCACAGGAGTCAATACAGAGTTTGTCTTCGTGGTGTTTGGGGAGACGAGAGCATCATAAGAAAATTGTTGCAACGTGGTTGCAAGTGCTGAAGAAGGGTGAGATAGTGAAATAATTTTCCATCATTTATTTAAGGAAAAATCTGTGAGTTGATGAGTTTGGGAGGAAATTTCAAGGAACCTTTTTTAATGGGAGTTTTGTAAATTATAGAAGGAGTATTTTAATATTTTTTTAATAAACCTCTTCCACTTAAATTATCTCGTTCAACTCTTTCCTTCAGAACGATTTGTTTTGTCAACAGTTCTGAAACTAGTAGGTTTAGAGAAAAATATTCAGAAACCTTTTTTGTAACCCACAAAATTGTCGATAAAACAATTACTTTTTAAATCTAAATCTCTTCCTGTAAACAATGTCAAGGAAATAGTAAATAAAGTCTGGACTTTAGAGAAGATTGATTCGACGATATCTCTCAAAAATGTAGGTTTTGATTAAAATATCAAGAGATTTTTTTCTGTAGCTAAAAAAATTCTCTGTATAAGAGGTCTTTTGATATTTTTTTAGTCTAAACGTTCTTGTAGAACAACTCTGAATTGCTCTCATTACCTAATTTTTCAAAATCTTTCAAACTGGTAGGTTCAGAAGAAAACATGGAAATACCGCTTTGTAGTCTATAAAATTCTCCAAGAAAAAATGGTTTTGACATTTTCCTCTAAACCTCTCCAACGAAGAAGAGATCCTGCCAATAATCAGCCCATCTATTTATGCTCCCCATCATCACCAAATTTCTCAATTTTCAGTAAAAGTTGAGCACAGATTGACCCTCTTCTACCTCGCCAACGATGTGATCCAATACTCCAAACGAAAAAACTACGAGTTTGTCGAATCGTGGGGCACAACGCTCCAGCGAGCCACGACAATGGTTCGTGACGAAAAAGTAAAACACCGAATACTCCGAATCTTCAAAATATGGGAGCAACGTCAAGTCTACGACGAGGAGTTCCTTACAGACCTCTCCGGTCTCATTTCAGCCGCTCCTAAGAAGAAAACCGAGCCCCAACCCATCAACGTCCCCGAGGAATTCCAAGCTGCCCTCCTCATCTCCACGATGAGATCGTGCGCAACTCTTGAAGCTGCCACTGATGCTCGTCTGAAAGACCTTCGTGACAGTAACATTGATATAGACAACGCTGAAGAACTCTGTGCCTCCCTAAAAGACAGAAGAAGAGTCGAAGATGCTGAAAAAGAAGTTGACACAGCTGTAAAGAGCATCGAGAATTATGTGCAAGCTCTGGATGCTGAAATTCGAGAGAGAACACAAGTACTGGAGCTACTTGAACAAGCTGATCAGTTCTACGAGACTCAAAGGGGTGAAGTGAAGATTGTAACAAACGCTTATCGTAATTTCGGCAGCAGAGTGAAGAACCTGAAGAAAAAGTTGGACGAACTCTTACCAACTTTGATGTCTCCCATCCCATCTCCAGACATAAATGCACCTTCACCAAGTCCTGACAGTGACATTGAACTCCCTGGGGATGATCAGAATGTAAGTTCAGTACTGGAAGTGGTACCACCTTCGATGTATGGATCATATAGTCAGGATTATGAGCCCATACCAGCTCCAGCACCTGATTCATCACAGGGAAACAGTTCCAATGACTTTACGAGTAATTTTTCCTCATTTATTGGGGGAAATGTGGACTTTGATATGAGGAGTATCTTCAGTGAGAGATCACCTGGGGGAAATCAAATTTATAATGAGGCAATGCCTATTGAAGTGATCAATATGAGACCGTCTAAGGTGGCTGCTGGCGAGGATTTCTCTTCGGGGAGTTTTTTGAAAGTTCCTGAGGCCAATAGAGCAACAAGTTCTGGGGGAATTCCTGGGTTGGGACTCGATGTTCCTGAACCAAGGACTGAGTCACCTCAGAGGCCAGATTATGCGCATCTGGAGAGGCAGATGGGAACGACAACGCCGAGAATGGTTGGAGCACAGGGAGCGAGTATTGGGGGACTAGGGAACCATCAGACTGGGCACAGTACACCCTTGGCACATGGTGTGGGGTACTCGGGAGAAGGGGGATTCGAGGGAACTGGAAGCTCAGTCAATCCTCTTCCTCCTCCACCACTCCCTCCACCGATATTTCTTGAGGAAGAGGGATGCTATAATAAATTGCCACCTAAATTTCCTACCTGGACGTCTGTGAATGAGGGAACTAAGGAAGGAGCTAAATGGGAGAGAGGTAAGGTTTTGAAGAGTTTTATTAGTTTTTGGAATTTTTTCAACATAATCACGCAATCAGGTGATAAATTGATCAAATTGTATATATTGAGATACATTGAACATTAAATTACGTATAAATTTTAATTTCATTTCTCAGGAAAAAATTCATGGTCAAGTGATAATGGTGAAAACGAGCGTTGGGAATCCCCAAGTGAACCCACCTGGTCGAATGGCATGAGGGGTAAACCTACCCTCTCAGAAACTCCAGAATCACCTCCAATATACGAAAAATCGAGTTTTAGGGATCCTATTCAGTACAACGATCCACAGACACAGGAACCCATCCTCAGCAGCGCTACTGACGTCGACCACAGGGTCATACCAATTCCAATGCCCCCCGATAGCCATCTCCCTCATCGACTGATGAAAGGAGCTGATGTCGATCATCGAAATCTCATCAGTTTAACTGGCAGTCCAGCTAATAATTCAGCTAATTCCAATGAATCACAACAAGTGGGTGGTGACAATTTGTGGAGCAGTACTGATCAAGATTACAGGTTAGTGAAAATAATTTGTAATCAACAGAATCATGGAATAAAGAATGAAAGAGACAACTTTTTAATGATTCTCAATTGCAAATTAACAAATTTTAAAATATTCTGATAGAAAAATGAATTTGAAAAAACTAGAAATAATGACAAAAAGAAATTGAAGGGAAGATAAACGTGAAACTGAAAAGAAAAATATTCATCCATTATGGGAAAGAACAATTCAAATAAATCCTGAAATAGGTCATTACAAAAATATAAAACCAAAGAGATTTTTTTATCTTCGAAATAAGTAAATAAAATGACATAAAACTGAATTTTTTGGAGGAAAAAACAATCAAAGAGAATTGAATTCAATGTGAAACTTTCGAAATTTGAGAAAACTGTAATTTTCTATTCATTTAAAAATACGAGGAAATAATTCACAGAAAAATACAAATTTTAAAATTCGAAGCCGCAAGAGAAATTTCCCCTCTATAAATTGAAGAAAATTTTTTTATGAAAATAAAGAAATCAATTCTAATTTCCTTCCAGGCGGCAAATTCAACCCGGTGACATAGTCGAATCCGTGGACATGGAGATGTCAGACGAGGAGACAGACTCAAAGCAAAAAAATCGAATTCTGGTGGACGTTCGTACTCAAGACCGTGACATGAGGCCAGGTCCTCCCCACCACATCGACATGGACATGCGAGTGATTCCCTTACCCTCACCCATTCCTCGTAACCACCCACCGGAACTCCACAATATGCATCCAGGTCCGCCACTCCCCCCTCTTCCCCCATACCGCCAAAACCACCCAGACTTCCCTCCGAACAATCCAAATCATCCCAATTTCCGTGGTAATCCAAACCTCCTACCTCCAAATTTCCTACCTCCCGATTTTCCCCCCGATTTCCATCAAAATCGACCAGAGATGTACGATTTTCAGGATAATCAACGTCCAGACTTCCATGAAGAGCGCAGATATCCCCCAGATCACCTTCAGCATCACCAACAGCATCACAACAGAGACTCTCCAATGTTTCCTCGAGGTCGAGGTCGTCAATTCCCTAGGGGACGTCGAGATAGATTCCCAGATGGTCCACAAAATCGTCGCCACAGGCCACAGGATCAACTGGAGGCCCTACCAGAGCCTCACCAACCTGGAGGAGGATCTCTTCTTCACCCCCCTGAGACTGTAGTTATTCTAGATGACAATGGGATGCCAATAATGCCAGATATGAGTCAAGAAGTTTCTCGTCTTCCTGAAGAGGCGATTATTGAAAATTCTGAATGTCCAGGTCCCCGATCAGCTCGATCTACCCCGCCTAAAGATTTAGAATCCTCTCATAATGATATTGGAGGTGATAAAGAGCCTGAACCTCCTGGAGACTGTGAGGAGATAACGAGTGAAGAAAGATCACAGGAGGGTTCTTTAACTCGTGCTGACGAGCCTCCCAGAAATCTTTCAGAGCATCTCGAGGCTCTAATGAACTCTGGAAAGACTGCTGGAGTTAATGATCTCAAGAGACAAGCATTGAATGGGTCTCTGGAGCAGCTGGACGAGGATCCAATGTCTCCATCGAGAAAGAGGTCTTTTGTGACTAATAATGCACCACCAGAACTCCATCCTGTTATCGTTTATGATTACGAGGGACAACATGGCAGTCCTAGTTTCAGGGGAAGGCTTCCCGCACCAGTTTCTCCAGCCTCTGCAAACCCTTTTGCTCCCTGGAGGGGCTCTGGACATCAGCAAAGGGGTCGAGGAGGGTTCAGGGGATCGCCCAGAGCACCCTGGATGGACAGAGGACCTAGAGGACCACCAAATAATTTTTCACCGAGGGGAAATAAACGGGGAAGTCCTTTCAGGGGAAATAATGGAAATAGTGGTTTTAGGGGGAGGGGACGAGCTGGTAACTGGTAGAGTTGAGGTGGCAGTGAAGTGGTGACAAGAAATAAATTCATTTTTCATGAAAATCACTGGTTTTCGAGACGAATCAATGATTGAAAAAAATTGTCGAAACAGAATTATGTCGGTTTAGCGATCTGCCACTCAATTAATTTTTTCATATGTTGATAAATATGAAATTATTCTGATAATGAGAAGGTTCAGGAAAAAATGTCTGAAGAGGTTTTTGGGTCGGAATTTTATGAGCTGCAAAGATCTTTTGAGTTTTTATATTAAAATTGATTATTCTTGAGATAAATGGGAAATTGAGAGAAACTTGAATTGCAAATTTTTATTATATTTCACCACTTCACTACAAAATTAATTGAGATGGTGGATGACTGGAGTGTGAGGGAGCAGGGCTCTTCATAGTAGATTAAGACTTGTAAATAATTATAATTAGTTGAGGAATTCGAGTTGCAAGAACTTTGTCATTTTATGATTCAATTTAAATGTAAGATATATCGAAAATTCTTCAGTTTCATCCATTCGAAATTGTGTGATTGCAGACTGTTTTGGTATTCAATATTCATTTTTAGTTTCTGTAAATTATTATCAAACTTTCTCAAAATTTGGAGTAACCGTTTTACCTCTTCACTCGAGAAATATCTTGAGTTTCCAAACAATTTTGATTTTGTATTAAGAAAGAGAAGAAAAAATGTTTTGTTTGAATTCTAAAACATTCACAGAAACATAAAAATAATATTGAAAAAATTGTTTCACAGGATCAAAAATACAGTAGGGCGACCAATTAGATACAGAGGAAATTTTATGAGAAAACTATTCCTTCATAAAAACATTTTCCCTTCACTCCCAGTGATTGAGGCTGACGTTTGATACGTGAGAAAATCTGCAATATATGTTTAGAAAATAATTAATAATTGATGAAAAAAAAAAAATTGACATCACTTGGAAATATTATTTCCCACGAGGGGATTATCGTTTTTTTTTTTTTTTTTTGGAAGCATTAATGAGGCGAGGAGGGGAGGGGAGGAGAAGTGATAAATAAATGGGGAAAAAGGAACATGGTTGGGAATTTCATTCTTCCTTCTTCAGGAATGAAACATACACCATTAACATCGTTGACACGCAAATGTCGTTCTGTTCTGTTTGCATCTTCATTTTCATCAACATTTGCATTTTCTTATCATTTTTTTTTTCTTTTTATTATTCCTTCGTTCTTAATTTCATAAATTTATTTATGAAAACAGCGGTATGTCGAATTGGAAAAGATGATTGTGTTAATAAAATGTAAAAATATTTCCTCTCCAATTACGTGCACTTCCCCTTATTCCGATGAAGAAATATTTTGAATAAAAAGGTTTTTCTTTCTGAGAGAGACAACTTTGATTCGAGAGAGTTGAGTCTGATAATTCTATTCATGAAGATTATTTTGTAAATATCTCGGGAACTAGTGGATTCAGAGAGGAATGCCAGAGGACCTTTTTTGTAGTTGAGAGGATTCACGTCAAAAAGGGCCTTTAATATTTTCTCTCAAAATCAATATTTACCGAGATAATTCAAGTAACGAAGTGATAAAGACTAGTGAGAGCCAGTGGGTTTAGTGGGAATTGTTGGAAGACCTTTTTTACAATTAATCAAATTTTCTACAAGAAAGGTCTCTTGCTATTTTTTACAAAATCTATCAACTTTGGAAAAATTCGTAGGATATTCGTAGAATCATATCCAAATCCTTTCACCCCCTCCCCCCCCCCCCTTTATCATTCCACTAAAATTAAACTTAATCTGAATTCAAATAATCACTCTCTAGCCATCTCAATCAATCAAAATTCTCTCTCTCGACTTTTCAATTACAACTCCAAGCATACCGGATGATAGCAACCCCTTGGCAAGTCCCTCACAACATGAGTTTGTCAATAAAAATGTGCTTCCCTCCCCCTTTGCTCTCGTTAAAGTGTTTACTAGAGTGTAAACTATATATATTAGTATCGAGTCCCAAGGATGCGATTTAAACTGGCTGTGATAAATTTTACTAAAAAAATTACTATTTCATTTTGCGAGTTTCCTCGACTTTTTGAGAAAACAATTAAAAATTGGGGTATGAGAGGAAACTTTTAATTTCGTTATTTTAATAACTAAAAAATGGGAAAGAAAGTTGAGGACATTTTTTTTAATCCTTGAAGGATTGTTTGGATTGCATTCACGAGAATCGAGTGGGTTTTGCTGTTGCAGAGATGTGGCGGAGGGGGGGGGGGGCTGTGGGGCAGTCAAATTAAGGCAACATCCCCAGCATTATCGAATTCTCAATTAACGAGGCTTCTGTACAACGCAGAATATAGAGTGATGAATTAATTCAGTCAACTCAAACGTTAACGATAGTTCCATAATACCATCGTATATGTGTTTTTTTTTTCTAGTCAAAATGGCAATACCTGCTCGTCCCTCGTGAATATCCAGCAGACACCTTCAATTTAACGCTACAATGCGCTCTATATGGATAAAAATATTGAGAAAAAAAAACGTTTTTCTGATAAACGAGTACAAAATACTTGTTATTTATGCATGTATCTCGGTAACGAGAGAGTTTAAGAGAAAATGTGGAAACAAATTTTTTTTGTAGAGAATTTCTTGTTTCACCAAAAAGGTCTTTTACTATTTTTTTCATGAACCAATCAGTTTTCGAGATATTAGCAAAATAATCTAAGCCTGAATCTTGTTTTTTTTTTTTTCTTTTCAACCATAATGCACTTGTATTGATTATTTTGTAGATATCTTCGGAAAGAAGAGCTTAAAAGGAAAATGTTGGAAGAGTTTTTTGTACAGAATTTTATGAATCGCATAAAAAGTCTTTACATATTTTCTTATAAAACCATTCGTTACAGAGATAATTCGGGATTTAACAAGTGAGTTGTTTCCACCGGGTTAAACGTTGCGCAAGCGCTTTTCTCCATTTTATTTTTCTGCATTTTTTTAATCTTCAAGACGAAGTTCAAAGTTTGTTGGAAGTGTGATGATATATGCGTGATAATTAGCGCACAAATTAAACTAATTTTAAGTGGAAATGTGTAATGTACTGCATACTATGTATGCGATATAATGAAAATGTTTTTTGTACATTTGATTAATAAAATTGTATCTTGAGGATGATCATTATTTTTTATGTTTTTTTCCAAATTCTTGGAATTTAACAACATCACGAAGGGTTAAACATCTCTCTGTCATTTGTTCTCTCATCCAAGGGGACGAGTAAATAATAGGTTGCGTGAGCGTCGTTCGATTTTTTTCTTTCAACATATAGCTCGTTCACTTCATCGTCAACCCCTTTTGTGAAAATTGCATGAGAGGAAAATTTATAAGGTTGAAAGCGTGAGACGTTGCCTAGTTACCAGCCAGCTGGACACAGGTCACTACAACGCGCATGATTCCCTTTCTATTACAACTTTTGTCATTAAATTGATGAGTAATTGATTATTAATTAGATAAAAATTGGGATTTTTATGAATTTATAAAGAAAAAAAAAAAAAACTAGGGGAGTTGTTGTTTTGAAAAATTAATTTTAAGAGAGAATTGCTTTCAAGAATGTGCATGAATATTTAAAGAATTTTCTTTGAGTGGTTTTTAATGAGCTTCCAAAGCATTGTCGTGTCTATAGTGTATGTAAACTAATATGTCGTTTCTATAAAAATATTTTCATCATTACGTAAATGGATGAACTCTGCGGGAGAGACTCGGAAAATTCAACAGCGTAATTTGCAAGAGAGAGAGGGAGATTAATGACATTATGGAGCTATATCCAGTAATCAAAAAGAAGGATTAATTATACATAGAAATAGATTGTCAGATAATCGGATGAATTTCTTGGATAGTTCCAGCATGAATTCATTTGTATTTAAAAAAACATGTGATTTTTTTTTTTATTCATCTCATTAAGGAAGAATTTAAAGATGAACTTTTGAGAAAAAAAAAATTGGATAAATCCCATGAATTTATGCAACAGAAAAATTTTCTATCTTCGGTAATTATAAACTTTTTATTGGAATTTGCTCCAACGATTTAGAAAAACTTTTCATACAAAATTAATCGTTTTACCAGATAAGAAGGATTTCGTTCAATTATGCTTTTTTAATTAAAATGATTTATTAGTGAATCAAATTACAATACAATTGTCTTTTTATTATTTCTATTTTATTTGCTACATGTAGAGCCTCGCTAATAATACAATACGTAGATAAGAAAAGAGAAAACAAAAAAATAGGAGATGACTACAATAGAAACAATACTTCACACATTGGTGCCCTCAATAAAATTCACAAAATCAATAAAATTTCATCTCTCAAAAAATAATACCGTTATTTGATCCCCAAAAATTCCTATAAATGAAATTCTGAGACACACTAATCTCTTAAGAAATTAGAAAAAAACATTTTCCCAGTTTATCACCCCTTAATCACTCTCTCATTATCCTTAAACCCCTCACGAATGAAACGTTCACGATTGTAATATAAAATATTACACGATTGTCAAATTTGACATTTCTGTTAGTTACATGAATAGCACGAGAATGATAGATTCCAAGAGGAAACACAGGATTTTTTTAAGTAGGTAAAAAATTTGAAATAAATAAAGATTAACAATAGTTACAAAAGAGTGACAAGAATGATCTCTGAGTGATTATCTTCATTTTGAGCCTAAAAACATAATTAATAGCATATTTATAGAGAAGTTATGGCTGTTTAAACGAACAAAAACATACACCTGTTTTCAGTCAAACGTATATACCCCTTTGGCGCGGCCGTCGGGGGTAAAAATGGCCTTTGACATTTCTTCCTAAACCTTTCATTCACAAGATAATTAATTTAACAACCTTAACCACCGAATTCACTCGCCAAAAATTCTTTGATAAACAATGAAATCCCATTAAATTTCTCAAAAGAAGTTGCTCTCCCATCTTCCAACAATCTCACCCCCTCCAAGCCACTAAATGGTGTCATACGCCTGTCCGATTCGCTTTTCTCTTTAGGACTCAGGAAGCCACGGAAAAAGGATGAATCATGCTGTGCCTACATGAAATATCCTTTTTATAAAAAAAATGAGGGGAAAAAAGAGAGACGCCACGTGAAATTTTCTCTAATACGTTGACTCTGTATAGTCGGATTGGCCTCTACTGGGTCGATAGAGGCCTCCTCCCGCGCTCTTCTCTAGTTTCCCCTCTCGCACATTATATCCCACTACCTTCTCGTCCAATCCAGCCCTACAGTGAGCATGCCACGGTAAGGAGTAAACCTCCAGTCTGTCAGTGGCCTTTCGAGTACCACTGGTGGAGTAATTTGTTGATAAATAATATTATTTTGTTTATTCATCATCCTAAGACCTAATTTATTAATCGAATTAGTGCATTGATTATTGATTAGTTTATTTGTGTGGTTAATTAAATGTTTGATGAAAGAGTTAATGGAGAAATAATTGAAAAATTATTGGATTCAATTGGAGCAATAAGAAAATCAGGGAAAAAGCAAAAAAAAAAAATGTGAGTTTTTATCTTATTTATGATACGGCTGTGGGTGTAGAGAGTGGACATGCTATTTATTAGATTCAAAGTGCAATTTTCAGCTTGTGAATTTCAATTTTAAGTTTTCGGGGATGAAAAACACGCTTTTCTGGAGATAATTCGTGGTACTAATGGGATTTATTATGAGGTTGAATAGTTTTTCCCAACTGTATTTATTAGCCGATATTGGAGAATTCTTGAGGTGAATAAAAATGTCATTGGGATATTTTTAGAGCAGGGGATGTGTAAAATTGTATCAATATAGAGTGTAAATGCAATAAATGCCTGTACATTGATTATAAGTATGCAGCGTGTGAATAAATGTGTTTGAAAGCACGGGTTCGTTCCACTTTTGAAGCTTGTGGGCGATGCTTGATGAATTATTAAACAAGTTTGTACTTGTCATGGAGATGAAGAAAAAATTGAGTATATGAGGGAAGTTCCAGTGGTCGCGGGAATGTTCTTTACGAGATAAGAAAACTGCAGCTTTGATAAGTTGTTGGACAACTTTAGTTTAGATAGAGTTTAGGGAAAGTTTAGTTATTTCCCAATGACAAAGAGTTGTTTCAGATGGAATTCTTAGTGTCACGTAACTGATGTTCACGGGTTCAAATTATCAGTTTCGATTTTTAGATGCTAGTAAAATTTTTATAATTTTTTTTTATTACTCTCACTTTTTATCATGAATAAGGTCATATTTTTCTCAATTTGACTATATCCATTAGAAATATATTTTATCAAATTCACGTTCTACCCATAGAATTTAAATAATCCTTATCGTTAATTGGCCTTTTGAAATGTTTCCTACGTCATTAGATCGTAACATTTGATGAGAGAATGTTTACAAATCTACACTGAGATTCCCTAGAAGTTCAGTTATTTGTCAACACTTTTCGAAGCCAGAGGAGAAATTAAATGTGAAATAAAATCTTTGATGTATAGCATGACGGATATCCATTAGATCCCCTATCATTCTCTCTTTCCATACCCTCAATTTCCTTTTTTTTTAAAAAAATTTTTTTTCATTCTATTTTAATGAGAATAATGATAGCAAATGTCTCATTCAGAACCTCTATTTTTCGTCGCAATTTCGTCAATTTCCCTTTCTAAATCCTCAATTCATCCTGGTTAAAAAAAAAAAAGAAATCAAAGAAAAGTTATATTAGAATGAAAAAATAGAGGCAAATTTGAAAATTTATCATTCCAACTTCTCCCTCATCTTTTTCATCTGTCACTCACGAGAGTGATAAATTTTTCAGTCCAAGTTTTGATATTTTTTGTGCTGAAAAATAATAGAGAATGTGAAAATGACTCAATTATATTATTATTATGTTATTCCAAAAATTTACGTACCTGGCGCTCGTTACATGCATAACTAATATTCAAATGGCTCTAGCCCCATAATTGGACTTGGTCAATAATTAATTGCAATTTCTGTATATCGCGTGACATAAAGTTGTTCATAACGCATGTTTCTGGCACCGGACGAGTTATACTAATGGCTGGATGACTTGAGAGTGTCACTGTCATGATGAAGTCATATTTGCAGAGATGGAGTTAATTATTTTGTACATTTCCTTAATTATCGAAACGATCAATTATCCCCTTAATTCTTATGATCGCATTTGACAAATTAAAATTTATTCCAAACGGATAATTGCAAAATACGTTTGAAGTTTCTCTCTACTCCAATCAGATTCTCAGAGGTTCGTCATGAGAAACTTTTTTTCCCCCTTACTCGATGATTTTGTGATAATTATGAGAGATTGAAAACAAATTGTCTTGTAAAATCTCTGAAACAAGGAAAAAAATTTGGAAAAAAATTTTTTGGAATTTTCTACAAAAAAAGTCTTCTGATATTTCACTCCAAGTCTAATAGTATTTGAGATATTCGCAAAGTAATCTTCAGTATTTATTTCTCTGAGTGCTAAAACTGCCTGAATAACTGGAGAGTGTGATAGTGATGTTGATGATGATGTACGTGAGTAGATTATGAGTCAACACACGGGTTCAAGGCTTGTAGGGAGAGGTCAGGGGCCAAAAATATACGGGTCACCCTCATTCCCAATAAAGCCACTCTACTCTTCTCTCGTTCCTTGTTATTGTGTATTGGAAACTCGCGTCAGGTGTCATTTATCGATTCGTACATTCTGCTCTGTCTCATTGTTCAAAAATTCCTTTGATACATTTAGATAGTCGAGTTTTGGATGGATTTCTGTGATGATTAAGAGATTAGATTGAATATCATTAGAATGTGTCATTAGATCCTGGAAATATTAAAGGTCTCTTGATGTATGTGGAAAGTTTCCTGGTCATCGTTAATGATGTGGTTGATTGTTATGGGATCAAACCGCTCATCATTCTCTCGATAATCACGTTGACTCGTTTTACAACTTTATTATTGAATTTCAGTTGGCAATAGAATAATTTGAATCGATTTTATTATAATTGAGTTTCCTATCGCAATCGATTAATTGATTATTCATTATTCTCTCTCCTTTCAGAATGAAGTTTAAAGATACTACGTCCCGAAAATTGGATTAATACACAGTCGATGATTCACGGGATTATAGACCAACACTTGTTGAAATCATGCAACTCGTACGAGATAATATTTTGTACTTCAAGAAACGCTTGAAGACAAGGGGAAATTTACCTTCGAGACAAAATGAGCAAGAGTGTAGAATTGTTATCTGGTACCGAGGACGGTGAAGCACAAGGTAAGAATTTTTTTCATGTGATAATATTATCATTTTATGGCCATAAATAATGGATGAAGGTGACACTACAAATTTTCAATTTTCATATCAAATCCAAACATGATTCTTTCATTTTATGATAAGTGGCAGTGATAAATAAAATGGAAAACAAAACAATCATCATGAATCACTGGAAAAAGACAAAAAGAAAACGGAAGAAAAGAGATGAATAAGTCAATTTAGCTGTGAAGTATAAAGGTTTACGGAAATTTATCACAAGATATGTTTTGCGCAGAATTTTTGCAACTACGAAAAGAGTCTTCAGATGGATTCCTCTAAGCCTCTTCTTTTCAAATAAATTTGCAAAATGATTAACATCCTTCTCTGTTACCCACATAGGATTTTTCACAGAAAATATTCTTTGATAAAATCCTCTAAACTTCCTTCTTTCAAGGAATTTCCTCAAAGAATACCCATATATTTGGATTCCTTTAGTCCTCACAACTCAACTTCCAATTCAATTTCCAGTAATTTCCATTGAGCGGGTTATTGCATCAATTAAAATTGTGTCGACTGCCATATGGTTATGCGCAATAACGCAATAAAAAGTCCATTTGCTTAATTCGAAAATCTTCCCCTTGACAATGCTCGTACTCGTTCAATAATTCAATGAATTTTCCTAATTAAACTAGAATTCAAACATCAGAGAAAAATCCTAACAAAGAAGATCTTTCGAAATTCTATCCTAAACTCACTCATTATTGAGATAATTCAATATTTAATGGAACAAAAAAATAATTATTATCCTTGACCACTTTATCACTGTAATAATCTTTTAAAAATCTCCAGATCAATCGTCCAAAGCAGACAAATCCCGGCTGAATCTCAACGGCAAGAGACAGTTATCGAGAAGTGCAACTGAACTGAGAGCAAACGATGAGGATCCAACGAATCGGCCCTCATCCAGCACTGAGCACCGTCGCTCCCATCATCAGCCACATCCTCATCATCGACAGGTTGCTTCAGTTGCCCAGAGAACACAAACTTTCTTTGCTACATTGAAGAGCCGCTGGGTGAGGGGACGAAGCAAAGAGAGGAGAAAAACTAAGGAGTCTAATTCTCAGGATTCACCTCATCGAAGCGGAGGAGTTGAATCTGACTATGCGGCGGATTACTCTTCTGAGCATAGTAGAAGTTCTTCGGCGACTCACAGTCCTGCCAGAGTTCTTCATCATCCAGGTATTCTATTTTTAACAATAGGAGAATGGATGATGAGATCGAGCAACAAAAGAATGAAGATGAAGATTTAATATGGTTCAATAGTGGAATTGTGGAAAGAGTTGGAACAGTCTTTATAGAATATCTCGGGATTTGAGGGAGATGGTGGAAATTCTATTGAGACCTTTGTTGTAGAGAATCGTGGGTGATAAAGAATGGTTTCTGGTATAATTTGGCCATCTTCTTGATATTTGGAGATATTCATAGAAAACAGACGGTAGAGTTGAGTTTTCCTTTTGCCATTTTCCATTACTCCTTATCAAACACGAGTTTATGAAAGATGGATAAAAATTGAAAGAAATTACCAACAATCTCTTGAAATGTACAACATGATTTAATTTCCTTTTTAAAAAAATTTAGGATCCCCCTTAGCACGGAGTAGTAAAGACAAATCCGTGGAAGATAGTCCGGGAAGATGCAGTGATGTCTCATCAAAAAGTAGTCATCCCCGATCTCGTGAAGGAGATATTGAAGATGACGCTGGTCCCTCTACTGCTCCCGATGCCGGGATAAGCCTTCAAGATGAGACTCTACGTCGTCGTGAGCTTGCACTGAGACAGCATGCCTTCTTTCAGCTGCGTCTGCACATACGTAGAGGGGCAAATCTTGTTGCGATGGATCGATGCGGTAACCTTTTCTCTCAATGAAATATACAGCAATCAGCAACTATAAATGTCAATTGCCCTATATATCATCTTTATCTCATCTCATCCTCTATTTACTCTTTAAGGCGCAAGTGATCCATACGTGAAGATCAAGTGCTCCGGTCGTTTGCTACATAAATCTAGGACTGTTCATCGTGAGCTCAATCCTGTCTGGGATGAGAGTGTTACTCTGCCCATTGAGGACCCATTTCAACCGCTTAATTTCAAGGTAACTCGAGTTATTCATTCTTTATGATATTTTGAATCTAGATTCCCTTTCTTCTTGTTGTTGCTTCAATGTCACATGAATTATTTCCTTCTTCCGGAAAGTTTTCAGAAAGATTAGCTTTTTTTGATTATCCAATCCCATCCATTTCTCTTCGTCTCGAGAGATAAAAGGTCTTTGTTATTGGTGGATAGGCAATAATGGAGAGGGAAACAAAAGATGAGCTCAGATTGAAAGATTAGTTTGGAAATACTAGGAAGGGCGAGATTCAGAGAAATGTATTGAAAGATCTTCTTTGTAAAGAATTTCGTAGGCTAAGTGCATTTTTTTTTAATTTTTTGATGATTGTTAACTCATCTCCTGTTTCTGGCAATTCGGCAATCTTCAGAAAAATTTCCAACTTGTGCAGGCTTTCTGACCTCTCAGAACTATTCCTCCGAAAGCTGTAAAATTCCGTCAAGTGATTTCATTTCTATCTTTTAATGATGTCTAGAAAGATTAATATATTTGATGGTTGTCAGGCACGTATTAAATTTTACGATATCATAAAAACAAAATTCCCACACTATTTTTCACTTTTTCTCGTCCGGGAGTTGGCATCCACCTTTTTCCAAACTCGAAAAAGGGAGAATCACTACGGAAAAATATTTCGATTGGATAGTTTTGACCACTTTACGATGAATTTCCAACTTTGAATCCGTTGAATTAAAAAGGAAGATTTAATCTCGGTTCAAGATTTATATTGAACTGGAACCAGCTAACGAGGTATTGTATGCACAATATGAATATCCATATTTTTCCAAATCTTTCTTCCTCGACACATTATTTTTTTACAAATAAAAAGTATTTGATTCTTCAATTCAGTGATGAAATTTTCAACTCAAACAATCGATCAATTTTCCACCCCCTGAGTATCCTTCCGAAAAGAATTATCTCTAGACATCAAAGAAACAAATTCTCCTTGAGATATCATAGGATAGAGTCTCGACATTTCTCTTCAAATTTACCAAGTCCATAAAAAATCACAAGATGATTTAAGAAAAACTTCGGAAGCGTCTTCTTTCCTCATGAAGTGTCGCTTCAAAAAATTGGACAGAAAATCACTCAATTTAACAATTGACTGAAAAATTAATGTCCCCCTTTCCTCCATCAGGAGCAATATCCCTTGATGGTTTAACTAAGAATCTCTCTTTCTAAAGGTCTTTGATTATGACTGGGGACTTCAAGATGACTTCATGGGCGCAGCACTATTGGAGCTAACTCAACTGGAATTAGGACAAGCTCAAGATATAACCCTCGAGCTGAAGGATCCAGCGCGACCACGTCAGCATTTGGGTGAGATATTCCTGACTGCGACACTCTGGCCACGCAACCAACAAGAGAAAGAACAGGTTGGGATGTTTTTTTTTGCCCTTTTTATTCCTCTCCATTAGCACAGAACTCCATCCAAATTATTTGTGATGTTCGAAGACACTCCTTCCTTTATTTCCATTTGTCAGTGGCAATAGGTATCACCAACTTTTATCCATCGTAATTGTATTTGTGTTTTCAAACCTCATGAATACATCCGAATTGTGTCAATTAAAGGTGATATTAGCACAGTCATTCATGGAGCTAAATTCACTCTTCTATTGTTATCTAAATTTCTGAATGTATTTGTAGATGGAAAAAAAACATTCTGTTTCGATTACTGGGCTCTAGTAAAACCATATAACCTTGGACCCTGTTCTTTTGTATCATTTGAAGGATATATGATAGCAATCGAGATGATCTTAGCCCAGTAGTGATAAAATTCGTGAAGAAATAGGCCACTTCAGGAGTAAATAAATGTAGATTATCGATTGACATAAAATTTTGTGATGAACATTTTGTGATAATTTAACAAAGAAGGTATTCTGACCTTTTTTTGAAAATTCATTATTACCATTCAGGTTGATATTCAGCAATAGATCGTATCTCCTTTTCATTTACCTTCTGAATAGCTCGTTCATAATAATTAGAATAAAAAAATACAAATAATCAACATAAAAGGAGTCCAAAAAAAATCATCATTAATCTTGATGAACTTCAGAATCATCACTTCCAATCTTTGTTTAAAGGTCAATCCATAATCGAAAAACCTTCATCTAGATTCTCATCAGCTGATCACTCCGATAATTCCCTGAAATTCACCTGGAATATCTGAAATAACTCTACAAAAAGATGACAAAAAATTCATCTACATATTTGTTGTTAACTTCCGTGTAAACCGAGACTCATTGCGTCAACTCGAATGAATGAATACGACATTCCGTCTCTTTATTACACAAACGGAGGTAGGGGCAAGTCTCATGCTCCAGCTGTGTTCTTTCGACTCTGTATACGCAGTGTTGAGGCTCTAGCCAGCTCGAATGGATGTTTTTGCCCATCTGCCAAAACCTTTACTACGCGCCGAACCCAAACCGTTCCCCTACCACTGATTAACGTGAAACGGCTTTGGATAACAATTTCTCTCTCACTCCCTTTCCGTTTATACCGGCATCGTGTTATCGAAATGGAGCGGCACTCACTAGTCGAGTGACCTCGAGAGACGTAAAACAGACGTTTCACCGAATGTATATGGGTCGAAAGAAAAGGGAATTGTGGCAATATTGAGTAAAGAGCGAATAAGAACAAAAAATGGAAATGAAACGAAAATAAAAGTGTTGGAGAAAAATTCCTTGCCTTTGCTGAAAACAACAGACTCGTGGGGATAATAGAGGAGTGGAGGAAGTGGATTATCAACTGGATTTGTTTGTCAAGTTATCGTGGAGACTTGGTTGTGGGTTACGAGCTATATCGAGTCAGTGTAACACGTTTTGAAGACAATAAAAATGTCAATTTTGATAAAGAAAATTAATGTGCGGGAATTTCATAAAATTTTTTAAAGATATTACGCACATGTATCGAGTTGGGAGTCTCTCTGAGTTTTTAGACTGAAAGTTTTTTTCATGTTTAGAGAATATTTTGAAAATTTTTATTTTTAAAAATCGAAATAAAATATTTGGGTTTTTCCTTTCACGTAATTAACGGAGTATGACGTTGAGACTTGTTCTGAGGTGTCACAAAGAATATTTTTTTTCTTGAAGATCTGAAATGATTTCCGGTATGTCTAGTTTGAAAAACTAAATGGGCTTCTGCTCTTATTGAAAAAAATTAAGACAAGATTCGTGTAAATTTTCGGGTATTTGAGAGTGAAATAGAGCACGTGGAATTGAATATTATTCTGGAGGGTGGGGAGAGAGTTTTTTTTTTAACGCTTACGAAACTTTTTTCAGTGCCCCGCGCTATAATTCAACTCTTTTGCGATTTTTTTGAACGTTTTGGAGTAAATTCGGTAAATTTCCAGAAAAACTATTTTGACCTTTTCGTTGGTTTGATAATTAATTGATTTTCTGAGGAGAGTCTAAACAGAATACAAGTGTTATTTGTTTTATCAATCGATCGACCATTGATCTTCTGCGCGTAAAAGAATAAATAATTATAAAGAGAGTTGTAGAGTTCAAACAATGTGGAAGTACTTTTACGGGAAGTAATCATTATCTGGAGAAAAATATCAGCAGAATGAACATGAGAAGTTGATAATTGTTGACAAGGAAATGTTTTTGTTTTTCAATAATCAAGAAACGTTCTAGAATTCCAAAACTGAGAGTTCTTCCTCATTTTGAAACTGGAAAACGTCACTAAACAATTATTTAACCGTTTCTGAACGTAGGTAAACAGTCATAAAGGAAGAGGTCGAGTTCAAAGAAATTAAATTTCACTGGAGGGAAAAATCCTTCGACTTTTGAATAATAAAAACAGTCGTAAAATCTGCAAAATAATTATTAGAATTTTCTTATCTAATTTTGGAATGTCAAATGTTGAAATTATTCACAAAAAGTTCAACAAACTCGAGATCTGAGCTAACAATGAGTTTTGCTTGTATCAGACAAAGAAGAAAAATTTCTTTCTTTTAAATACTTTTGTGTCTCACTGAACAATTATTTCTCTTTAAACAGAGTTCAAATTGATGAAGAGACTGAAATACTCAAACAATGTATTACTTTCTGTTTCACATTCTTCATTTGTAAATCTTGAAAATGTCAATGGCAATTAATGTGCCAAATAAATTACGCTCTTTGGATTTTTGATCTCTGCCCAAGTTTGAGAATAAATTTGACACAATTGTTTATTCGGCAATATTCTCAGGAACAGGTAGTTTTTGGAGGAAACTTGAAGGAATTTCTTCTTGGAAATTTTCATTTTCTCCCAGAATCACTCGTTCCTGAGTATTACAAAACTCCCAGAATTAAATTTATAATTATTATTGTATAAAATAATAGAACAATGTCCAAAAAATTAGAGAGACTCTTGCCAAATTCTCAAGAGAAAAAATGCGATACTATACCACTTTCATTCATCACTGAACAATTATTCTCTCTCATCACTTAAAATTAATCATGAATCGTCTAGAAGAGCTCATACAGTCATCTGTTGACAGTAGTGACACAGAGACAGACAGTATCATCATAGGCAAGTCTCACCAGAGTGAAGGTGACATGAGTGACTCAGCAGCCCTCTCCCCCGGTCCGCAAGACACATTCAATTACTCTCACGTGAAATACGAGAAGCATGGAGATGATCAGAAAGACGAGGACTCCAAGGTGCTCCTAGTTGAGTCTACCAAAGAGAGGATATCAAAGCCATCACAAACGAAAAATTCTACGAGAAGGGGCTATGCTACCTCTCGTGGGAAACACCGCGGGGGCAAGTCTATGAGCTCATTCAGAAATTCTCTGGAGCGGAGAGTTGAAGGTGTTGAGAGAATTTTGGAAGACAGAGTTGATAATTTCTTGGAGGAGAATTCAGATAAATATCCTTGTCTTCAAAAAATTGAAAATTGGATTGCTGACAGGAAGTGCAAGAATTCTAGAAAAAAAAGGAATTTTGAAAGGAGTTTTAGTATTACTTCTGCTAGTGATGATGGGAGTAACGGGCAAAATAATCAGGACAAGAAATGCGAGGATGGAGATAAATGTGATGGACGTGATGGAGAAGATTCTTCGCAGTCTCCAACGATGGAGTCTCCGGACTCTGCTGAAGAATATGGGAAGACATCACGCTCTTCAACACCAGTGAATGAACAGACTGAGGGGAAATGTGTCACTAAAGATCATCCAAATTTTATTGATAGAGTCAGGGAAAAAGTCGACGATGTCTTTAGGGTACTGATACAGAGATGTTGATAATTTTTGATGTGGTAAAGTGGTAAAATGATTCGAGTGAAGGATGAAATTTTTAGTTTTAAAATGATGAAATCTGATGAGTTAGCTCAACTCCAGAGCGATCAATTTATTGATACTAAACTTTGAGTTCTTGAGAGGGTGCGAGATTTCTCCAAAGATATTTTGGAACTCCAGATATTTTAAAACAATTTATCTGTCCTGAAGGGAAAGTGAATTATCTTGTTTCATTACTTTTTTCATGATTTATTTCGGGAATAAGTGGTGAGGCGGAAGAGTCAAAAGAACTTTTTTGTAACTGAGGCAGTCATCTATGAAAGAAAAATGAGACGTGGAACATCGTTATGATTTTTATCGAAACTTGAATCATTTTCCCACTTTCTCATAGTTTGAAATAAGTCATTCCCTTTGAACCACATTATTTAGAGAATTATATTTTAAGTCATAAGATATTGCTATGACGTTATATTTTTTAGCCAATATTTTAGAGAAGAAGAGGTCAATTGAAATTTATAAGGACTAAAAAACTGTCTCTTGGTAAATTTTCTTAAACCTCTCTATTCCCAAGATATTCGCAAAAATCACACATTATTTTTTTTTATCAGTTCATTTTCTAACTTTACTACAGAGTGAGAGGCCAATTTTTTCTATAGAAAATAATGATGAATAATTCTATAAAAAAATGTTGAGGTGAAATCATAAGTGCCACTCAATTACACGCGATACATTCCAGGAATCAATTCCATTACGTGAGGTCGACAAAAAAATTAGTGATAGTTATAACATGATATGAGTCATGGGAGACCAACTGATATATTGTCGTTTGTTGTTATTCGCTAATGTTTCTATTTTTTCTTTTACCTCCAGTATTTCCAACGTACAAACAGACTGGCGGATGTTAATCGAAGGTTAAAGTCGCAGATATGGAGTTCGGTGGTGACCATCGTCCTTGTGGAGGCAAAAAATCTTATTCCTATGGATATCGATGGGTTATCCGATCCTTACGTCAAATTCAGGTAACCAAAAATTAGATTCAATTCATTCAAAATGAATAAAACAGACTTGTTGGAATAATTGAGTCCCGGGGGACCGCTCTTATTCATGCAGCTGGAGAAAGTTGAAAAGGAATTTTGTTTTTCCATTGTCCAAAAAAATTTCGTCAACTTTATTCCTCATTTTTTAAAAACTGAAGAAAATAGTTTGTAAAATAACTCATTTCTGGAGTGAATGTTCAATTGTTACAAATGTTGAGCTCGACTTATTACAGTTCAACTACTCAATCAATAAAATTTCTACGATTGATGAAAAAACGATTTTGTAGGCTTGGAACCGAGAAGTACAAATCCAAAGTAATAAACAAGACCCTCAACCCAGTCTGGCTTGAACAATTCGATCTGCACCTCTACGAAGACCCCTATCTTGGCCAGGAGCTCGAAGTCATCGTCTGGGATCGAGACAAGAGTCATCAGGACGAGATAATGGGTCGCACAACAATCAACTTGGCTGGTTTAGAGCGAGAAACTACCCACCGTATCTTACGTGATCTAGAGGATGGTGCTGGCAACATCTTCCTGCTGCTGACTATCAGCGGCACCACTGCCAGTGAAACAATAAGTGACCTTGCCGCACAAGAAGATAACCCAAAAGACAGAGAACGCCTCTTCTCAAAATACTCTCTCTGGAATACTCTCCAGCGCCCTCGGGACGTTGGCCACCTCACAGTCAAAGTTTACAGAGCTCAGGGACTAGCAGCAGCAGATCTAGGAGGCAAAAGCGATCCATTCTGCGTTCTCGAGCTTGTAAATTCTCGCCTACAGACTCAAACAGAGTACAAGACTCTTGCCCCAAATTGGCAGAAGATATTCACTTTTAACGTAAAAGATATAAATTCGGTATTAGAGATCACAGTTTATGATGAAGACAGAGATCACAAGGTAGAGTTCTTAGGAAAGATTGCAATTCCTCTTCTGAGCATAAGAAATGGTGAAAAACGTTGGTATGCTTTGAAGGACAAGAAGCTTCGTGGTAGAGCAAAGGGCAATTCTCCCCAGATCCTCCTAGAGATGACTGTCGTCTGGAATTACTTCAGAGCATGTGCAAGAACACTAAATCCAAAAGAACAAAAGTACATGGAACCAGAAGTGAAGTTCAAGAGACAATTATTTTTGAGAAATGTTATGAGATTAAAAGCTGTCATCATGTTCTTTATTGACTTGGGAAAATATATTCAGAGCTGCTTCGAGTGGGAAAGTAAGACGAGGAGTATTGTAGCATTGGTTCTCTTCATCCTTGGGTGCTATTACTTTGAACCTTGGATGATTCCTGCTGCAGCTCTTCTGATTATGCTCAAATATTATCTAGTTTCTATGCTTACAGCAGAATCGAAATCTCATTCATATCATTCTGTGGCGAGTTATCAGGACATTGATGTCAATTCTGACGAGTGTCCACCAACTCCCGGTGATGATGATGAGGACGAGGATGATAAGGATAAAGAGGAGAAGAAGAGCCTCAAAGAGAGGCTCCAAGCTATTCAGGAGGTCACGCAGACTGTACAGAATTCAATTGGGTACATTGCGAGTTTGTGTGAAAAAGTCAAAAATTTGTTCAATTTCACTGTTCCTTATTTGAGCTATCTGGCAATGGTGCTCGCTGTTCTCGGGGCTATTGTCTTGTACTGTATACCTGTGAGGTATTTGATATTGATCTGGGGGATCAACAAGTTCTTTAGGAAAATCCTGCGGCCGCACTCGGTACCTAATAATGAGTTACTGGATCTCATATCGAGGGTGCCTGATGATGAGGATCTGCTGAGTTACAGGTTGGTTGATTTGGTTAAGAAGGAATTAGTGTAGATCCTAACGTGAGGTGCAAATGAATTTTAATGGGAATTTGAGAGTTAAAATACATATTTTTTCCATCCCCAGGGAATTGAAGCCCATACCAACGGCTGACTGTGAACGAGGTGGTACATCATCGTCTCCAAGTACGAGTGCCGCTGGCAAACGTGAACAGCGAAAAAAGCACAAAGGAGCGTAGCGAAATGTCCCGCGGCCAGATGTCGCGGGCAGGCGTACGTCGAGTATCCTCAAAACGGTGCTGATGCGGGGAAAGCTGCTTGCTCAGCAGCACTGCCGCAAGGGCTCCACGGAACTCCTCCAAGACATCAATCCATCAAGACATCAAGACTGATAATACTGAATGATTGATTGGAATGACATGGACAAAAAAAAAACCCAGAACTTTAACAATCAATTAAAAACGGTTCAGAATTGTTTCGTGGATCTTTGCACCAAAAAAAGAATGTTGAAAATTCTTATAAACAATTATTTCTAGTCTGTAGTCCAGGATAGATACCGAATCACCTGTGATGGAACGTCAGAAGCAATTTAACAATTTAGGTCGTTTAGATGCCGTAGCAATCGAGCGAATTGTCTTTAATTTGTTTTGTTAAGGAGTGGATAAGGATAGATGAAGAAAGAAAATTCAGTAGAGAAATTGTGAAATGATTTTATCATCGATTTTTCATTGATCTCACAATGGAATTCATGTGAAAATGGTTTCATCACTTCACTACTGAAAATTTCTCAGAGTAAGATGAACCGCAAATATTTTTTTCCTCGGTTTAATCTTCAAATTTTTTTACACGATAGATTAGAAAATAATTATGAAGGAAAATTGTTTTCATCTCTGAGTAATTATAGCGTAATATAATGTCGAAATGGTGAAATTAAGATGACGTTTTCTTCTCAATTTGTCACATTGATGAATGAAAACGTCGAGCATATTGCGTCCATCGATGTCATTAGATTTAAAAGAGAAAAAAACATAAATAATTAATGAAAATGAACAAGAAAAGTAGAAACCTGCATTTAGCTGGTCATGTGATTATTCAATTGGTGAATTACAAATGAAAATTATAGACAATGTGAATTTCAACAAAAAAAAAAATGACTAAATAGATTATATATGGATATAACTTAGCACGAGGGACTGGCTGAAGCGAAGGAAAAAACAATTTTATATGCAATTGATAAAATCGACTCTAATTCTTCCTCACAACGTTTATCAATTAATTAAAAAATCATTGTTAATGTAAATGTTTTAAATTTAACGAATTTTTACGTCATTATCGTTAAACTGATGCTTTTAATCACCAATCGCTTCTTTCTCCAACGATTTAATGAAACGAATTAGGTGCTTCGTACTACAATCGCGTTAAGTATCGACCTCGATTCTATTTCTATTTTTAAAATGGAAACAATGAAAAATACAATCACATCAGGAACACGTACACATCTAACACATACCTCTAGACCTGCTTAGAATTTTTTGATTTTTTTTTTTCTCTTTAGTTTGATTGAAAAATTTGAGTAGTAAAACGTAATGAATCAAACAGGAAAAAAAATTTGATAATATTATTAATTAATTTATTCCATGTCTGAATATTTAGAGAAGAGAAGGAGAAGTCTTTTGTACTAGAAAATGTTCTTTTAATACGATTTTCACAGTGATTATTTGAAAATTATTGATAGTTATGGTGAATTTATTCATCATCGAGAGTGAAAATTTATTTTTCCATTTGATTGGAAACTATTGGAGCAAAGAGGACTCCTGTGTTTTCCCTGTCTACGCAATAATTGAGTGAAACGCTATATTTCTTCCATTATTTCCCCTGTAAATCTAATTTTTTATAAAAGTTATAAAATGTAAAAAGTATTTGCTTATCTTCTTATTCCACTTCATTGCCTAAATATTCAAACAAATATTCAGCATTATTGTCTTTTTTCTACGTAATTTTCTACTCTTCCAAATATTTTTGTACCTTTCAACGATCAATATTGTCATGATAATTGAAACGAAAAGTATAGATTTTTTTTAGGAAAAATATCAATGACCTATTCAATAAATTCACTGAGTTCTTCCTAACCAAAACATGATCAAAGACATCAACACAAAGAAATCACGATTAACGCGAAAGAGGAAGAAAGATTTAATATAAAATGTAAAAATAAAAAAAAATTATTATATATTTTTTATCACCATGTATGAACGTATTTTCATGATAGAAATGATTTGCGCATAAAATGGGAACATGCTGTGTTTATTAAAAGAAAAATTGTAATAAAGCACAGAGGAGAAAGGAGTTTATCTATTAATAAAAAATCAAATCGCGATCGGTCGGTCCGATTTTTTTTTTCTCGCACTACGCTTTCATCTTTTTCTCAAAATATATTAGTATTACAAAAATATTAAATGACTCGAAAGATTTGATTAATTAGATAGAAAAAAATGAAAAACAAAGGGAAAGGAAGAGTAAAAAAAATGATTCGAATGCTATTTTAAGATTAATATGCTTTGATCCGGATCGGTGAAAGCACTAAATCAATATTAAATCGTTACGAAATAGACTGACAAGGCATTTTCACTCTTCCGGAGGAATATTCAGAGTTAATTATTCATTTCATTAAGGATTTAAATGAGCAATCGCGTTAAAGTTTGCGTACTTAAGACCCGAACAGAGTCGTTGTTAAAATTTCGAGATAAAAATAAAGATTGATAATATAATAATTGATTTTGTTTTTTTTTTCATCCTGAAATTTCCGCTAAAATTAATTGAGGAGTATTTGAAACCAAAATAGAGTCATTGGAATTCCCTGATGAAAATAAATAAATTCATTTGATATTATTTCTGACATTGATCAAGGAGTCGTCATTCAAATTGAAAAATATTGATTGGAATGTGGAGGTGATTAGGAAGGAAAGAATGACGTCAATGTGCAGTATTTTTTGAACCATCACTTTATTATTGGAAAGTTGAGGAAGCTGGTGATTCCACAAGGCGAATGATGACCCATTTTGGTTCATCGCTCCCTGAGATGTACTCATGAGCAAGTCTTTGATGAATAAAGTGTCTAGTGTTTCAAAAATATTTTCTCATTGGATTTTCCCAGAGGGAATTGATTTTTAATTTTTTCCTTTTATTAAGGAAATTGGAATGTGATTCATTATATCGATGAAAATGAAATAGAAAATTTGCTCGGTTATTCAGGTTGTGTATTCTTCAAAAATACACTGAAAATATTGATTTTGGCGAGAGATTAATCACAATAAAATTGCACCATCTCTTCATTCCATTCAATTAAATAAAATAATTCTCACGAGAATTAACTCAGCAAATTTACGAAAAATCTTTAAAAAAATTGGGATGTAAGAAATTTGCATTCCATATAATTTTTAGAAACCGAATTAATTAAAATATCTCCTCAAGTACAAGACAATTTGCTTACTCCATTTGGTCGAATTAAACTGTTTGCCACAGAATTAATTACACCATAATTTTTTGAAATTCAAAATATAAGGAATTTTAATTACAATCTTCTCAAACAAAACATGCTCTTTAATTAATTAAATTCTCTCCATAACAGGTATATCATTCCACAAGAATGATTGTTCCCAGACAAACAATTAGAGGAGTATTTTTCGAAATTATAAAATATTTTTCTCCATTAGTTAAATTATTCTCTAAACAACTGCGTAATCTTTTCATCTCATCCAATATAAATGAAGTAACTTTTTTAATTAGCAGGAA
Source organism: Coelinius sp. EB29 (assembly GCA_035578325.1). Lineage (NCBI taxonomy): Eukaryota > Metazoa > Arthropoda > Insecta > Hymenoptera > Braconidae > Coelinius > Coelinius sp. EB29. The sequence goes on from JAOZGT010000008.1 coordinate 3,807,075, forward strand.
TCCAAACATTTTCTGGAAGAAATCTACAAAAAAGGTCTTTATAAAAAAATTGTCCATCACTCGAACCAGAAGAAAATATAAAAAGTTGTCTCAAATCAATGAAATCTTGCTTGGAAACGCCTGCATAATCTCTTTGCTCCAAATAATCGAAAAAAATGCATAAAGTTACTTCTTGCCTAATTGAAATTCCACTCTAGCAGAATTCCAGTGAAAGTGAAGAAGTCCTTCCTCACTGCATGAGATAATTATGTCTTCAGCACACGTATAACAACGCACAACACACTTCCCTCTGTCAAATAATCCTTGATAATACTCCAACTCCATTCTCTTCATTTAATCCCTGCGAAAGAAATCTCAAACAACAAAATACCATCTCATTGTTTCCCACATAATGAATAATAATTCAAGTTTATTCATCAGATTAAATTTCTGAATAATGAGCACGTGATTGCAGCATTTATCCCATAGAAACAGCAACAAGAAAGAGGAGAAAGAGAAATGAAAACCATCAAGAGGTATCAAAGCGAAATGTAGCCCATCGTCCTAGACCTTGTTCGAGGGTGAAAGTAAGGCCGTGTCAATCGTCGCTGTCTCTCCTCCTATTTCTCTCTTTTTTCAATGTTTGGGCACACTGAAAATTACTCCTCATAAGCGGACGAGACGATTCAATGTAAAAGGCTCTCCGCAGGAATTAAATTAGTTATATTCGTCACAAGCGTCAGTCTCTTGAAAGTTTCACTTGCTCCAAGATCCGGTTGATCCAGTTTTCATTTATCATTTTTTTTTTTTTTCCTAGAAACAAAATTCTTGGAGTTTTTCTACTGACAAATGTCAGGATATTAGACTACTTGGGGCTGAGGAAATTTGCCTTTCAGGTGGATGAACTTTCTTCATTATAATTTTCATGAATAATTCAGAGATTTTTGGATTAGGTCATTTTATCGAGTTTATAAAATTTATGGATAAATTTCTTGAATATATCTCCTGGTTGATTCCGAAGTTTAATATTCATTTCTCTGCTCTTGATGAAGGAATTAATCTCTTTTTTTCTTTTTTGCAGGTAAATGCTCTTTCATGACAGGTATTTTGATCGAGCTATTAGCTTGAAGCGTCGATTGAGTTATTAAATTAGGTGATTGTCGTGGAATGTTGGATGATTTGATGGAGATTGAATTATGATTGATGCAATAGGTAATAGGGAGCAGGAGATCAGTCCAATACTCATTTCCGAGTGAACGGGTTTGAAGAAATTCATTGAGGATTTTTTCTTTCTCATAAAAATTTTAAATATACTTGCAAAGAAATTTTTTTAAAAATATTACCATTCTATTATAAAAATTCAAACATGCGGTGACCTCATTTCTCTCATCTAGTCGATTCTTGATAAAATTCTGAATGTTAATGAATTTATTCCACATTTGAAGAAATTTAATTGTTCTCGGAGTAGAAAATGTATTATTATCGATAAATTGTTAATGGAGGATGAATCGAAATTATAAATGAAATGTAATTCTGAAATTATCACGTTTATAAATCGTCGAGTATTCAACTTGTTATACCATATCAGATTGTACACCAATTTAGTGTATTCTATTTATGTCATTCCTGAATAATTCATCTGGGTTGGTGGATTAATATCACCATAAAAATGGAAATAAAAGGGAATAAATTTCCCTGTCAGTGAAAAAGAAAAAAATTCTTTGAATTCTTATAATTAAACGATTTTAAAAGAGTGTTAATTATATGATAATTGCGAAATTTCCAGTAGGAAACAAGTTTATGGAAAGGATGTTTGGAAAATGCTTACATTCCCCTGAGATATTAATCAATTAATATCATCGATTTTCACTCTTTAATTTTTCAATAATTCCATTTAGCTAAAAATTATCAACACTGAAGAAAAAATTTGAAATTCGAGAATTTAAAAATTGAGATAAAAATCTCTTGAGCTAGATACATATTTTTAATTTGACAATAAAATTCACAAAAATATGACCATAAAATTTCTCCGCAATAATCGTGTATCACGATTTCGTCACTACCTCGTGTTTTGAATTAAATTCACCAAAATTTTATTCAATAGAAATAATATTTTTCTGTTTGTAGTACATGAGCGTGTGGAGGTGTGTAACAGTAGGTCAGCCACACCGGCAGTTGGTATGTGGGTCAAGTTTGCGAGGCGTTTGGAAGTCCTGTGGTCTCAAATAACCAATACAGAAACCAGTCTTCTTCCTCTCTCGATTCCTGGTTCAGAATTGTCATCATCGGCACCTGTGTAAGAGGGAGATAGTGATTTGAGGCCCCTCGGGACAGTAAAAATTACAATATGTATGTGTAAATATGGGCGGTATCCAGTGTGGGTAAGCGTGAAAGTAAGATCGGTTGCTCTCACCGCGTTGACCCACGGTATACCATGAGAACCTGGAACAGCATTAATATTATTCTTGCGCATGGTGTGATTTTGGAGCTGAGTGTAATAATTCGATACAAAACAAGCGTTTGAAGGGAAAAAATAAACCTTGTTTTCGGATACTCATGATGATGCATTTCAATTGAGAAATTAGCCAATTCGAGTTGGAAGAAATCTTTTAAAAAAATCGGAATGTCTTTCCATTATTGACATTCAGGGTCGTCTTTTTTCTTTATGCATCTAGTAGGAGAATCCTATTCTTTTCTTGGGTTAAAATTTAACATAAAAGACTTTCAGAATGAGGGAATCAAGTTTTGAGAGTGAAAATTATGGTTTCAAAATTTCAGATATTTTTCTCATCGTGATTTCATATAAAATTTAACAATGAAGAGACGGAACAGAATCAGAGCATTTCGATCTATTCGTGACCCAAGATACCAAAACTTCCCTATTTTATTTCATCATAACTTTGAAAATTTTCAATAGAAATCTTGAACTGCTGCAATCGGTGTAAATTGACATCAGCTCATGGCTTTGAGTTATTTGGTGAACATTCAGAATTTTCCAACGAAAATTGCATTTTCATATTTTATGGACATCTGTCAATTGCATGATCAAATTCATACTTTAAAATGCATATTTCAACTCGTCCAGATCTTTATTCCTTATTTTTAATAAACCAAAATACTCTTACGTCAATTTTCAAATTTGTGATCAACATTGCATTGCAAAATTTCTACTGAAAATATTTGAATGTGTAACGAAATTGAACATAAAAGTATTGGAATCTTCACCAATCGGGTATAACTGGTTGTCAATATTAAGAGTCAAATCCCGTGTTACGATTTTACAGAATGGCCCATTTAAATAATAGGATTCTAATGTAAGAATGGAAGAAGATCTCGTTAGTATTCATTCATAGCGATCTTCGGAAAAGATAGTACATGCCCGAGAGTGGGATGAATTCATTAAATTCTTTTCGAATCTTGATAGAAAGGAGATTGCTCTATGATGTATTCAGAGAGCTGTATTATTTCCTGTCTGACACTTTCAAAATACTTCAAAAAATGATAGATCAGCTATTAAATATCCAAAGCTTGGAAATTTTTTGGCCCACGGAATAATCTCATCGAAGAGAAAACATCATAACTGAGATTCTTTTCCAATTCCTCACTAATATTATATTTTAGCAGAAAAGGAAAAGTCTCTCACAGTGATTGAGAACCTCGTAAGTCAGTTCTCACTTTCGTTCTTCGTAAGAACGAAAGAACGGCACTTTTGCTCTATCTTTGACTTTCGTTATCACTCCCTGATTATTTTTAATATAAAAACAAATTTAAAACCTTCGAAATTCCATTCACTCAGTCAGTGGAAAATGACGCATATCTCGAAGACATCATCAAAACTCTTTTAAACCTCAACGACAGATGATCAACGCATATTGCCTCCAAACGTTAAAAAATTTCGGTCTTTCACTTTTCAAACCGCTACAAAACGACAAATCTTCGGTGAAAAAAATCCCAACCCATTGAAATGTATTTTCCATTAAAATTTCATGCTTTTAGCGTCATCTCAAACATTTTCTCCTCCTGAAAAAAATGCCTCTCCTGCCCCTCTCTCCGCCTAACCAGAATTCCAATTTACACAGCTTCATAAACGTCCCCATAACGACATTGATAAATTTCAAGTTTTCCAATGCCAGATGAAGCCTCTCACTTCTAACGGGGTAAACCAATGCAAGTCCTATGAACATTGGAGAAATTGATGGAGAGATAGAGCAATATAATTATCGATTCTCAATTCGTTCAACACCCGCCCATTACCCCATTGATGTCATCAATATTTTTTTGTTTACTCATTCTTAATAAAATCACTAAATTAAAATGTGTTTTATGTACTAAATTGAACTATCACCGTGACCTATTTCCGGTCAAGTTCATTGCTCAGCTCACCTCAGCGTCAATCTTGATGACTGAGTCACGTGCTTTTTCACTATAGTAATTTAGTCTAAGTAATTTCTATGATGGAAAATGAGAGGCTACGAGCACTCTGGGATGCTACTTGTATAGGCGTTACATTATTATCCAATTTTTTTACTCTCCCTTTGGAGTCCAAAGTTGATGCTAAGTTGAGGTTTCCAGGGATTGTTATATCTTATGGGCGTTTAATGCATCAAAGGAGATGAAGATTCAGTCCGAGCACGTGCTTCAAGCTCTGAGGTGCAATGAAGAAAAGAAAGGATTATTTTTTGATGATCCAGGGGTAATTGGATTCTTTGGAATCTAGAATTTCAGGGGAATTTTTCTATTTTTTCTAGTATTATTGACGTTATTACCAGGCTTGATACCTGTAGTTTGTAATAGAGAGATGATGAGGAATGCATTTTACTTTATGGGCGGGACGCTTTCACTTGGGGGCTATACCAAATCACGCTATACACAGCTCGAGGTCGGTATAACAACAGGGCCAGTTCATCATCTTTTACTTCTTCTTCATTATGAGATTTTCGTATTCGTTTCATTCTTTAATGAGTATCGATATTATTGAAAATCATGGGAGAACTGATGTCGATGACCTTCCAATTTTCATGATGAAATTCTGATTTAGAGACATGATGGGAATATGACTTCTATGACTTTTCTTTTCGAATGTTCATTAATTACTCTTTGATGATTAATACTTATTATAATTACAATCCATCCTCGATCAGAGCAATTCAATGTTATTATTTTGAATTCAAAAAAATATATTTTCTTTATAAATGAAAACAAGTATTTTCCTTTAGCTATCCAATTCATTAATAGTCTTCATAGAATATTAAGAGCATCCAAAATAAAAACTTTTTTCGATGCTCACAATTTCAATTTGGGATTATTAGCGTCCTCTAATTAATATTTAAAAATGAGTTTTTGAAATGTATTTTAAATTAAAATTTGTAAAGCTCCATTCGTGTCTTTCTGCCAATTTTTTTTAATAAAGTTCCCTATGTTTAAAATGAGCGGGAGGAGCTTTTACGTTATAGTTAAAAGTGGATGGAGGAAGTTGAGTGTTCGCATTGGTTTCCAAGTGATTACTTCGTAACCAATGGAGGTAACAAGACGCTAAAGAAATCGTGACACGGTTTTCGAATTTTTTCTCCAACTACCAGACGATTGTAGTTGTCCAGAGGTAATTCTGATTTAAAGTGTAAAAAGTTTGTTGAGTTTGTGCGTCGTGGGTTAATTACTTCAACCCATAAATGGAGTTCTAGAGTTCAAGTGTCATAAAATTGCTCCCTCTTGTTCCATTCGCTCCTCAAATTTCTCCCAGAGGAATTGAGAATGAAATTTGCGCCATTAGAATGAATTGATTTCATAATAAATTTCAATCTGATCCCAAGATTTCTACAATTTTCATGAAAGAGGATAATTAAAAAATTAATTTTCAGTAATTACGAATTTACCTATATCTCATAGAATGAAAGTATTCATTAAAAAGTAATAATAAATGTCCTTTCAATTGACTCATTAGTCCACTTACATCTAAAACGAATAACTATATATATTCAACCAATAAAACTAAAGTATTTCAAATAACTTATATAATATAAATATTTCTCAGAAGCATAGATTTGCAATGATAACTGTGACCAATTGCCATTCTCATCGACTAGTGCTCAATAGAGGTGAATAATACCGGTTAAAAGTGAACGTATAATCGTGATTTTGCTACTGGTCACGTAGCTACAATTTCTGGTCACTCCCTCGACCTATGACTCAGGCCTAAAAAAAAAAATACACCGATGAATGGAATATTATTACACTGCGGAAGAAGCAAAGAGGAAGTGTCCATGTGTTTTATTCCCCCCTTGATTTTTATCACGTTTTAAATACCACCCTGGACACTTGTTCATTTTCTACACTCAATTCTCTCGGTTTTTTTTTTTTTTTCAACGTAGCATGGACATGCGATTACGTAGAGTGAAATGAAAACAATGCAAAATTAAAAGGTATATATTTGGTAGTGAGAGGTGGGGCCACTCACATGTTTCTGTGAAATTGAATGACCGGATATACGGCGCCCGCGTCCTCCTTCCCAGGATACCGCCTCGGCCCTCTTCGTGTTTATCATTTCAATTTTTCAATTATTCTCCAATGATGTATCTCTATGTATTTTTCTTCATCGACTCTTCTTCTAGAAGAAAGTCTTTTGCTTCATCTAAGCGAATCATTCATGTGAATGACCAAAAAAAAAAATGCTTTTGTGAAAATGAATCGTTGGAAGTTTTATGTACAAAATAATTAAACGATACTATGATAAAAATGATGATGATTGTCTATTAGATTTTAGTTGAATATTTCCTTTTAATTTTAATGATTTATAATATTCACTTGTTCAAAATAGCAGATTGTCTTTGTTCGATGAAAGCTTTCAGAGAATGAAGAAGATGGAACTCCATGATGGGGAATGTATCAATTTCCTGACTGCTGAGAGTTTATGATGAAGCACTTTATATGAAGGAATCAGGTTGACAAAGAAGCTTTCAATCCGTGCAATATGCTCTAAAGTTTTCGACAACCTTTTGCTATTACTCTAGTCGCATACGGACGCAATTACAGTAGGAGTTGACTGGTTAAATAAAGTTTGACGATGAAGTTATCGATGAATTTATTCTCCACATCTCTACCTGTTTATCAACAAACAAAATAGGTGATAGTCTAAGGGGAGCGAGTCTGGTGAATAAGTCGGAAAAACTTGTCAATCTGAGGTTGAAATGTTTTCTTTTACTCGTGCAGGCAATTTGTTCGCGTTTTATGATGTTTGGAGTATGACTCACCACCTTTCGTGTTTTGTAAAGGGCTTTTTCTGTTTCATTCCATCGCTCAAACGATTCCATTGGCTGCTGTATCGATCCGCAGTTACTGTCTGACCCGATTCGAGGGGTTCATCATAAATAATATACCCTTCGTGTTCCAGCAGATAAACAGCGTGTAGATTTTCGGTGAAGGCGTTGATATTGTCGCTTCTGCAGGATCGATCCATGATTTTTTCGTTTGAGAATTCTCATATATTTCCTGTGGTCGCCCGACAAGTAGGGAAATAAAAATGGTAGTGATCCATTACCCCAGTTGAAGATCACTTTGCTAAACCTGACCAACGATGGTGGATTATTCAATTTATATTTGTGATGCAAGCTCTCGAGTGAGTCAGATGCATCAGATGCAGTCGTTAGGTTATCAGATTTCATTCATATTTTACTCGAGCAACTCGTAAAATGTGCTGACTGAAATCCTGAATAGATTATGCTACAGTATATCGATATTCATCTAGAATTCGCATTTTTTTTTTACATCGGTAAAAATGAATTCACATGTGACAATTGATACCTCCGCTACTCAAATAGTTAAAGAGGTATATCCAGCATATCAGATATTGGAAGTTGCTCAACAGATTGTCTACATGCCAAACAACAAAGTGTATACTTGACATGCTATCGCATTGATTCCTCATAGCAATCCTACTGTTATTCCTACTCATGGAGGTTCGAATGAGCATGGAGAAATATGATTTTTCAACCATTGTGAGGGTGAATATAATCCTTTATTGTAATGCCAATAATTTTATTAATTTTTTGTCATTGTAATTGCAAATTATCCATTTCATTCGAATGAATAATCAATTTATTGATAGAATAACTCAACTTTTAACTTGCCGATTTATCGAGAAATTTATTGTATTCACCCCGAAAATCGAGAGTGAATTTTTTTAAATTTCGAGAAGCCAAGAATACAATTCTAACTAATTCTTACTAGAGCTCTCTCATTAACTAAGAGAAAAAAATTGGATTTGTTTCTCAAATTATTAACATCGAAGAGGTACATAAGTACCGGAATTCTCCAGTCGGAACGTCTGCACAGAATGAACTATGGTTGATGATTTGACTTGTTCAGTTTCATTCATCAGGGATTAGAAACAGACTCAACAAATTACTCAATATACTAGTACACTAGTTCCTCACATTGATCTAATTTTTGTTCCCATGGAAACTTCTATTTCTTCGAGGACACAATTTTTAAATTTATGGAGTGAAGGTGATTGCATATACCCCTGTCAATATCTCAGCTGTTGATGTGGGGATTAGCACAATTATATTAATCCAATGGATCGACTCTGCGTAAGACCGCTAATATTGATTCTGTATTCAATTTTTCATTTGATGTAGCAAGAAGATAATACCACGAAGATTATATTGCTGGATGAGTGAGGGATCTCCTGAAAACAAATTATATTTGTATTTTTATATTGTGTGAAGGAAGAAAAGGGAGAAAAAGGCAAAGTCATTCTCACCTGTTGATTTTCTGCTATTATTTGTTAACATTTTGGCGAATTAACGTCACGTTTAATTCGTATATCTTACATAAGCTACGTAAAATATACATTCTCTATCATTATTAAATATTCTAGAAACAAGTATATGCAAGAAAATATGCATTACTTCAAGTATCGAACGTTGAATTACATACAATTGTACCACGTTTGACCATGCACGAATGACACACACTTGCGTGAGCAAGTAGTGGAGCACGTTACGGCCTAATGGATCCCAGTGGAGTGAAAGGAATAAACGCAGACGTATACAGTTGAAACCAACGCCTACCAAGTCAAGAACAGGAGAGCAGGCCTGAATATGTTTGCACTCTCTTCGATGATCTTTATTTGCAATAAATATTTTTGACCATTTTCTTCCTACTATCTTTGCACCTGCATCAGGTTTCTCAACTAGGTGAACCTCATTTGAATTCCAGCGCAATTGAACACTTTTCAGATGGAAAATCACCACTCCAATTTTGTCTGAAGCAACTTGTGAGATTTAATGCTCAAGAAATTGGAAATTACAAATGATGGCAGCTGTTCAATTCTGGATACTAGAATCTGTATATCTTTATTTGATTCCCTTAAGGCTTACAAAGACTTCCATACCATTTTTACATTTTTCTTTTACATTTCCTTCTACATTTCTTACATTTCTACATTTCAATCCTAAAATCTGTTCCTCATACCTCTTTATCTTATCGATTTTCAATATATTGGTAATTAACCGAGCAAAATGGATTTTTTTTTGTAGTTTTTTCAAAATTTTCTTGGCTATTCGATGAGTCAACTCGTTTTGCCCCACATCAACATCATTAGAAATGGGAAAAATTGAATCAATGCAATTTTTTCTGGAAGTTGACATTATTTTTTTTGGATGATAATTTTTTTTGTCTGACACTTACAAGTTTATCAAAATAACCAATGGCACTGTATGCTTTCTCCCGCATCTGTACACGGTCTCCCAGCCTGGGTAGAGACACTCTAAACTTTAGAAGCCTGGTGGGGAGTTCTATATAGGCCTTTAGCTTGCTCACTGTCCCTTCAAACTGTCCAAGACTTTAACGCCGCGCGGTAACAAAACTAATAAAATAATTATTATTCAAGAGTGTGTGGTAGATTTTTTTTGACAAGTTACCTCTGTGATTCTGGACATGCGTGGGTGTTATACAGTGATAGGGTGAATTTATTTATTTATTTGAAGAAAAGACGAAGCAAAAATTGGAATTTTGACTGAGGATTTTAAAATAAAAATGGTGAGTGCAAGAGTTATATTCGAGTTTTTCTGTTGAATTTTTATTCAAGGTAATGGTTCGGGAGATTTTCTCCACCCAAGCGCCGGATCAAATGGAGGTCAGTGTGTGAGGAGCACTTTTTCGCTTCTGGGAATATCCTCTTGAGCTCAGAGAGGTCAGCAACCTACTGATGCCTCATGCTCTCAAGTTTCAAGGATTTATCAAATGTGTGAAACTTGAGATAAAAAAAAATGGGAAATTTATTCGATATAAACTTTGAATTATTTATTGAGAATTATCGATAGTTGTCCAGAAGAATTTGCTCCCCAACTTTAATTGAAAATTTAGGAAATAAACAATTGTGAAGTAATTGTGAAATTCATTCCATTTCATTCATTGATTTTTCAATTTAGTTACTAATTCAACTAATTCGTTGAATTTCTGGTATTATTGGAAATCTCCATTCAATTGCATCAAAATGGAAGGAAAAATTCAGTCTCGTCTCTGTCAGTTCTCTTAATAGAAAAATCATTTCAAAATTAGGGTAAATAAATGAAAATCTGCTCTCATTCAGGTAACACCTTTTAGAAAATGAAATCAACGAAACTGATTAAATATTTAAATTTTCCTGAAAAATTGACATTAAAGCTATCCAAGCTATATGAGAAAAAGAGTGGGGCAGAACTTGTTCTACTTTCCAAACCGACCAAATTTGTATCTATCAATTTTCCTCATATTTCAATCCTGTGCGGAGATTTTAAACAGCCAAACATAGAAAAAAAAGGAATCCTCAAATTAATTATCTTGAGAATGAAAAAATTATCCTTCCTGGATAATTAATTGAATTTATCCACCGTCACAATTAATAAAACAGTTCCAATCAAAATGAAAAAAAGGAAAAGAAACCTGTTCCATCAATTTCAATAGTCAAATAGTAATTATCGATTCAATCATCGAGACAATGAATATCTCTTTATATTATCCAAGTCATTCTCTTTCTTATGAATGGCGAAAACACATCCGTTTAAAGAACCCACTAGAGGCTCATAAAATTACGCAATTATTATAATCCTGACTTCCTCAATGATGAAACATTATTCTCCACGATCAACCACACTATTTATTGTACAGGCCAACAAAAAGAGAGAAAATTTTCAAAATGAGATCGTGATTAATCGATTAACGGAAACCCGGAAGCCTTGAATCTCGCCAAAGATGGTCTAAGGGAAGTGGCAACTTTTTTATCTCCTCATTTCACTCTGCATCCACAGGTCTTTCCCGAGACACGTATTTCACGTTTTGATTCGCCATGTACCGTCAGAAGAAATCTCTCGGAGGGACTTGGGAAGTAATATATATATAGCACTCGAGCAAATCGCGTGATTCAATATCTCGGTGGCTTTGACATAAAAAGAATAATATCAACAAATTGAGGTAGAGAGAAGGAAGCTGCTGGGGGACAATTGAATTGAAAGAAAGTAAGTCGGGTCTTCAACGAAAAATAATCCAGAGACGTTGATCGACATCATGAAAGAATGGTGAAAGAAAGTCGTGCGCTTTTGATTAGTGGGAAGGGGGATAGCCGGATAGGTGTGGAAGCACGAAGATTCAAAAAGATTATTTTCGAATGATAGAATCGGGAACAAATGGTTTCGATAGTTCCATTTATTGCTTTCTCATTGTTCTAAATACCGTATCATGGATTGGGAAATGATATAAAAAATCTCAAGTAAAATTATTACTAGAATTCATCTTCCATAAAACTTCATTATGGCAAGTTGTTGAACATTATTATATTTTTTTTGAAAGACTTATTCTATAACTTTTATTTAATTTCTCACAGAACAATAAAAATTGTCCTGATGATGGACACATTTTCATTTTCAATTATTAACTGGTTAATATGATCACTAAATGGCCGTAAGGAGAGTTTCAATATAATTAAAAAGAAAGCGATTGAAATTAATATCATAAATTATTATTTCTGACTCGTGAGTAATTAAAAATTTGAACTTTGCTATTGAGTTGACACAACCACTATTATCCAAAATACCAGCGTATATTCTATACTTTATGCTCGTTAGGGTTTCCAGCCACCATAGAACTTGATAAAATTTTTAGTTGAATATTCAATTTTATCCAAAAAAGAAATTAAACCGGACCTACTTCAATCAATTTTATTCTAAATCAAAAAAATACTTTATAGTCCACAAGCATTTCGGCTAACTTTCTAATACTCTTGTTCACCCTGAATGATTCACTCGATTTACTCAACGACATAACAAAGTTGATAATATCAATCGCAATTAAAAAAAAAATTTCTTTCTTTTGTATCAAAACCATAATCATTAATTTCCAACAATTCTCTTAACAATTATTTCCTCGTCAATGATGCATTAAATTAACAATTGATTATTGATTCCACCTCCGCAAAACATTACTTGAGGAATGTGCCACGCTTAGAAACCCTAATGAAACCCCAGAAAAAGAGAAAGATACGTAGAAAGGTGTACGCGACCTCGTTTCAACGCGCATTGCTTGTATGGCGTGTTCTTTGATCGATAATTATTCATTTCGCGATACAAATGATCCCACCTCTATTACAATAACCGCTGGAGAAAGTCATTTCACTCGGTGAATTCTGATCTCAGATTCAAATTCCCCATCTCCAGCTTGCAAATCGTCTATAAAGAACAAATAAAATCATAAATCCCATTAGCCATCGCGTTCAGTCGAAACATTCAACCACTTCCGGATGAAAATCACGTGCATTTCGCAGCCAGTTAGGCACAAAAAATTGTAATTATTCCAGTAGTACGTGCATGGTATTGCGAATCAGTCTAACAGCGTTAAATGAAACCGCTTATTAGATTGTTTGTCGACGCTCCCAAAAGTCCCACCCAATCCTTCGTAATGACTGATAATCGTTGAAGCCTAGATAAATAATCATGGACCAATTTTGGAGGTTTGTCTCCTGTTGAGGGCGCTAGTAGAACAGAGAGAGTAGGATATCTCTGTTTCACTCGCTTCGCAGTGAATGAACAAAGTTAGTGAAGGAAGTCGTCTTCCCCAACTGAAATCATACGGAGTAGAAATCATTTTCTTCATTTCTGAAAAAATGTGCTGTTATCAGAAAACCTCAATGAATCAGAATATTGTAAAAATCAGGAGAAGAAGAACAGGAAAAAATCCTCACCAAAAATTATCCGGAATCTCCATTTTTTCTTTAGAAATCCTCAGATTCACAGTTCGTTAGCTCACTCGGTCTCACTCCAAATGCGCTGTACATTACAACACGCAATTTACTCCGTGATACTCCTTGTACATAGGCTGATAGCTACGATGATGATCCAAAACTTTTAGTGGAATGAAAACAGTGAAAAGGCATCATTCGTGAGCTATTATCATGAAACAGTCTTCCCGATTTTTCAGTTGAGTAAATGCAGGCGCACCTGTACTTACTACATTTGTAACATGCCATTAACAAATTAACTGAGTTAAATCGCTAGAATTATCCTCAACAAGTCTTCTGGGTATCGAGACTATCAAATTTTCGAAATGTCTCAAATTTCTTCAAATCCATCTAAATGTCTCCCGATGCATTTGACTTTCTGCTATTTCTTTTCCATTCTTTTTCTATTGAGAACACTTGAGCTGAAGCTGTCGAAGGTCGACAACATTCACTAAGTTTATAATTTACTGCCTCAACCTGTAACTAAAATTAACTAGCTAATAAAATATACGAGGGTATAAAATAATTTCCTTTTTTTTTTTTGTAATTTTTTTCAGTCTCATTTAAGATCTCTCCATCCGGATTTCTAAGTCGACAATCGTGCCTCTTCGCTTTCGTTCCGCCTCTCGATTCATTTCTTCTTGTTGTTCCTTGGGTGGATAGAAATTCTAATTGATTGCACAAGCTATCGTTGTCCACTCACCTAATTACGGAGAATGATTGAGCCGTTGAGAGGAATTTCGAGGGATTTTGAGAAAGTTTACAGATTTTAACGAATTAATTTTTGAATAGCCTTGAGAGTATGAAGGATCCAGATGAACAAGTCGAGAAATTTTTTCAGTATTTTTAATGGAATAGTTCCTCTACGACTTTCTCTGAATCTGCTCCTTTCAGAGATGATTGCGTAATCATTTTGTAAGTTTTTTTTTGGCTAGCGTCCCTTATCATTCGATGTATTCTCTAATAATTTGAGTTTTGGTCAATATTGATCTAGTCAGTAGTATTTTTGCAATATTCATTCAATTCAATTTGGTTGTAGAGACAAGTATACTAGTACTAGTCATTATATACTAGTAATTTTTAATATTTCTCCAATCTTATTAATTTCATTTTTTAGCAATTTATTCAATGATTTTTTGTAATATGTATTGTGCAGCAAAGTGTGAAAGGCGATAATTATAAAATTTCACATAGATCATTCTGCAAATATAAAGTTGGAGAGGAATTTCAAAAGAATTTTTTTCGCAATAATGTTGAAGTTGATGCAAAAACAGCGGATTTTCTCCAGATTTTTTTTTCTCTCAGATAATTGCAAAATAATTTGCTGATCTGTTTTGGAGCTACCTTCTTTCAACATTTGACTATTGAATTTCCTTGCATCATTAAATTTTCTCTGTATTTTTCCAATTTCCTTCAATGAAATCTGAAGCAACGTGATAAAAGTAAATATTTAGGGAGAAAAACGTAAAATTTCCTTTTAAGTACATACTCGATATTTTTAAAATTTTACCGAATAAAAGACACAAATTATTGTGCAAACGAAAAAACTACATGGAAAATTCTTCTAAGCTTTTTTACATTCAAAGATCGTTAGAAAATAAACTACAATATGATGTTTAGATTTTTTGTCCTCCCACTGTATGACTTCTTGCATTAAACTTTTGTATCAATACTTCTTTGTTGTGATTAATTGTAGATTTTAAGAGACAGTGTGTCTCTGATGTTTGGCCTCTGCCTGAGCCTAACAGTGAGTCTGAGCACTGTCTCAGCAGAGAGATGGTCTAGACAAGTGTCCAGCAGTGAGTGGATACCTCTGGCTAATCCCAGGTCACAGTTGCGACAGGAGTCACAGATTAGTCAGACATCAACTCTACCGGAGTTGAATTTACCACCGCAATTGAGACAGGAGTATCAATCGCAATTATTACAGCTGCAAAAGACTCAGGAAAGTATCCAGAAGCTGCTATTGCTGCAACAACAATTACGATCGCAGCAACAACTTTTGCAGGTAATAAAATTATTATCAAATTGACTAGCAAGTGATTAAGGTGTTGATTATCTTCTTATAATGTTTTTTTGGACATGTACAAATGGTTAAATTATCAAATGAAACCTGCGGGAATGGTTATTTGATGTCAATTTCTTATTCCATGAGTAAACAACATAATTTCTTTTATGTAAAGATAATTATTTCCGCAATTGAGGAATAACCAAATTCGATTGCTTATAATCATGATATGAATCATGAGAAATATCTCTTTTCATAAACTGTGTCAACATTTTAATTATCAAGGAAATGAGGAATTCTTTATAGCCGAGGAAATTTATTGCAAACGAATTCTTCTGATCATTTCTCCAAACTCGCTTGTTTTCAGAATCAAGCATATCTACCAAACGCCGTAGCCCCCGAAGAGGACAAGCAATCCTTCCATCAGAGTTCAATCTCAAATATCCCAGAACTTGCCTCCGAGATCCTCACCCCCCCTCAACCCCCTACCGAAAGCGTCCCACCAGTTTTCGCCCCTCAAGAATTCCGTCAACCGCCTCACTCTGAGAAATATGCGATCGAGAGACAGAAGGAATCAGCACAGGAAGTCTCCGGTCCATCGAACACCGGTGAAAACTCCTCGAATGATGATGAAGAGGTAAATTTTTTCCCCCTCCCCGATCTCATTAGTTAATTATCCTTACGTATAACAAATAAAGAAAGTGCGGAAGTCATAAAGTGACATTTTAATTTCGTCTATCAGATCCAGGTGGTTTACGTCCCAGCGGAAACGCTTGCGCAACGAGGCCATCAACATAAGGAGGAGAGAAACCGTGATCACAAACACTTTGCCTTCCCACATCATCGACAGCAACAACAGCGATACCAAATGGCCCAAAACTCTGACTTATCATCACCAGATGACTCATCCTATAATCCAGAGCATGTCCAATTCCCCAAGGAGCCCACTAGAGGTGATAACACTGAGTTTTTAAAAGCAGCAAGAGACAGAGAACTCGAGAGACTGAATGAACAACGTCGAGAGATTCAGAAACAAGCGAAAATCCAAGCAGCAGCTCATCAACGTGAACAAGAGCGTGTCCGCCAACAAGAATCTGAAAAGAAGCGAAAGGAACTCATTAAAATTGAAGAAGCTGCTAAACAAAGAGAACTCGACAGGCTCAGAGAAGCTCGTGAGCGTCAAGATTTACGACTCCAAGAGCTGGAACGCGAGAAAGAAAGAGCAGCTAAGGTTAAACAAGCAGAGATAGATCGATTGGCTGCTCTCGAACGTCAGAAGAAGCTAGAACTGGAGAAATTGAAGCGGAAAGAAGAAGAGCGGGCCAAAGTACTTGCTGAGAAGCGAGAAAAAGAAGCGTCCGAGTCAGTTCAACAGGAATATGTTGGCAATCAGTTTCATCAACAACATTTGACTGAAACAGGGAAGCACAAGCATCAACGAAACAGACCGAAAGCCAGACCTCGACCCCATCACAAAAATATTGATGAAAATATTGAGAGAAGTCATGATACATCCACCCCAGCACCAACCCCAAATCAACCGCCATTGGCTGTCTTCATGGGCGCTGATGACCTGATAGCCGAAGAAGTCAAAATAGTTGATGTCCTCAGGGTTTTGAGGGAAGCTAAGACGATTGCCGTCGTTGATCAGTTGACAGCAGAGTCTCCAAAGGTCTTTGTAGGTCCTTCCAACCTGGACGTGCCCAACACATACTCCAAATTCGACCTCCCCTATCTATCTTCATTAGACACTACCCGAGTTGAAAGAAGAGTCGACAAATTACCCTTCTTTGTCGCTCCTTTGAGCTTCAATCCACCCGTTGGATACTCTAAAATTCCATTTCCAGCTCCGCACATTGGATCAGTCATTGTCAATACGATTGATGGACACTTGGGAACAGGCCCATCTGGACCATCAGGACCAGGAGCACGTGAAAACAAACCACATCCAAGCCCTCAACCGTTGATTGAACCAAATTCGTTCTTATCTTCAGGCCAAGGATCGACTTATCAATCAACATATCAACCTTCTTACGAATCTCCAACAACCCCAAGCTACTCGACGTATGGACAAGATTATGCCACTCAGCAGTATCAACCGACTGTGCACTTTCCTCCTAGTGCCAATGATAGATTTAAGTTTGCACAGCAAGGACAGCAGCATCAGCAACAACAACAGCAACAGCGACAGTATCAATCTACTGTGCATCATCTAGGGCCTACAGAAGCACCAACTGCTTCGATTTCTCCTTATCAAGAAGATGTGGATGCTTCTGGTAGACCTCATCGTCCTGATTATCCTGAGGAAGCCATTTCAAATCCTGTAACACCAGGAATCACTTACAGGAAACCAACGGTGGTGTCTTCATATGAGTATGAGCAGGAAACTGTTTCGACAACACCAGTTTATGAGAATAGTTATGTGCATACCCGGGTTCAGCCGAACAGCAATCAGGAGTTGAGTTCGCAACTGGCGCAGATCAATCAGCATGATTACTCGCAGCATCGACATGCTGAGAATCCGTTCTCACATCCAGTGCAGCAGTCAGGAGGAGAGCAGCATCATGGACATCATTATGCTGGGGAGAATTTTGAGTCTAATGTTTCTGGATCCTATGAGGATAGGGGAAGGGGCACTGCAAGTCCTACGCACTATAATCTTCCAGCAGAACTTCCTCCAATTCATCCCCAACTTCCGGGACTGGTGAACTCTTTGGTGGAGAATAGACAAGAGAGAACTACGACCACAACCACTGAGACTCCGACAACTGAAGTGCCTACGTCTACTTATAGAACTCGAACCAGGCAGAGGTAATTTATGAATTAATATTTGGGAGAGTGAGAGGAATAATAGAATATTCTCAAAGTGTGAGATTTTTCGTAATATTTGGGGAATTCGTGTATATTACGTGTCTTTTGAGTGGTTGTAAATGTAGAAATATCGACACCGATAAAAATTCATGAAAAATCGCATGAGAAGAGGAGAATCAATTTTCGAATGTTAGAACGAATGGACTTTTCTATTGGCAAAAAAAATTCCAAATTCCAATGATTTACAATATGGCTGTTCTTTCGAATTCCTATCGTGTCCTTGATCATGAAACTTTGTTTTTCAACAGTAGAGGATTGAGTAGGTAATTGAATCATAGTTGAGAATAAATATAACAACTATCGGAAATTTCTTGAGTAAATATAGACATTAATCTTCGAAATGCACTCAATCGAAATTATCTGTTATAGAGGTCGAGTTACTCGTCCACTCACTACAACAACGACGCGGGCACCAGTGACGAGAGAATCCAATAGAAGTAATTCCGAGAGAACGAGGAGACCTGTAAGTCGATCACGATCGAGGTTTACGACCACTACGGAGGAGTATAAAGAGACTTATGAGCCCACGAGAAGTAAAATTCCAGAAACTACAACGAGATATAGTACCAGTGAGTCCTACAGAAGAACTCCTGCTCCAAAGAATCCAAAGATTAGGAGTAGAACGAGTGAACGTCCGTATGAATCATCTGTAAGTAATTCTAGTATTCACCCAAAAAATAATTGTTATGAATTGTGAGGAAAAATTCTCTAAAAATGAATATTTCGTTCAGATTCTCCTCATATTTTCATTTTTCAATTCCGAACATTTTAATTAATTTTCTAGACATTGAATCAAATTCAGAATACTCAGCCCCAGGAGACAGTCTCAGATGAAGCGAATCCCTCAGTGGAATCCAGTAGCTCCCAAGACGTGAGTTACTCCCGATACAATGCTCCAATCTCCTCCGAAGCTCCCGGTAACACTTATACTCCAGAAATTAACTTTTCAAAGACTCCAAACTATCCCGGACCAATTTCCTCTCACCGGGAGCAGAGGCCATTGGCTGACGACACTGGAATTCCCCAACAGCGCTATCAAGACAGATATCAAAGTGGTTTGGGATACCAGACTGGTTTAATTGGTCAAAACGATCAGTACAACTATTCAAATGATAATGAAGAGCCACATTTGAGAGCCTCCCCAGCTCCCAACGATTATTACTATCCTGATAAGAGCGAGAGTGTTGAGACCTCTGGGCAAGTAAATAATCCAACTGAAAATCCACTCTACACTCAAATTCTGGAGTATATACCTGGCACATATCCAGGAGGACAATTGAGCAATGAGTACAGTCAGTCTGGGCAGTATTCAGGGGATAAGAATAGTGGGAGTGTTGAGGATGGCCAGGGGTACAATCGTGGAGCTTCATATGAGCCTGTTGAGGTAATTTAATAGTTCTTTTATGATTATAGAAAATGATTTTTGTTGACACAGTTTGATTATTATCTAGTATTTTAATTATTTTTTGGCAAGTTCCCTTCTCTGAATATATCGCGCCCACAGAGAAATGAGACTTGTCCAATTTATTCTAATCGTCAATATCAATTTTCTCAACATTTAATTTTAGCAAACTACTGAGCCACTTACAACAACAACCACCGAGTTACCCTCAACTATCCGTCAACGAGTCCGTGGGCGTCTAAGCAGTCGCACTCGTCAGGACTCGGCAATTCAGACAAATCCCCGTGGCTCTCATGATGATTTTGTGCAATTAAGTGCAATTACAAAACCCCCAGGGGGTCGTACATCCTCATCTCGTCAACGGGATTCTCCTCGTCGTGTGAAATCTCGTCCTCAAAATCAAGCTCAAGTGCAGAGTGAAGGTAATAATCTAATTCGACTCAGTTTCAAATAAATTTTCGTTGTATATCTTGAAATTTAAAAAAAAGAAAAAAATTCCCATTGAATTTCCTCAATCCGATTTCAAGGTAAAATTAATTACTCTCGTTTAAACGCACTCAGCTACTAAATTAATCAATTAGTCTAATTCATTGTCTCATTCATGAATTTTTCCCATTTTTTGATTCAACAGGTGACGGATATGTTCGAATCCAGTCTTCGAACCGCCACAACCAGCCAAAAACTATTGTTCAAACGGCAAAAATTACTTCGACCACTCCAACTCCATTAACAACGACTGAAGATTCCTCCCTCAATCAGGAGGATATTGAGTACGGATTCATCAGGACCCCGAACTTCAATCAGCCTCAAAATCAAATTAGCAGCAAGTATCGTGCTCCAGAGTCTCAAATTCAACTGCAAAACGTTGCGCCAACCGATGAAACTGCTGAAGATTCAAGTCCCAGCGTCACACAAGTGCCAAAACATCGACAGAAATATCAATCCCCCAACAGACCTAGACCTGATATCAAATCTACAGCCTCAAGCATCATCACGACAACTCCAAGCCTCGAGGGATTCACTAATAAACCGAAAGTGAGAGCTGAGGAGCCCAGGAACCGAATTAGGACCAGAGTAAGGAGACCTGGTAATAGGAAACGTCCTGCAACTACTACCACGACAACAACTGAATATGTGTTGGATGGTAATAATAATCTTCCGCTTGATGAGAACTACCCGAGGATACCAATTCGTCATGTCGAGAGCTCTGGCGAGAGACAGCTATATGACACGAGTTATGAGACGTTACCGAATAGAGAGGAAGGCGCTGTGAGCAGAGTTGATTACACTGGAGAAAACGTAAATTCACACCATTGTTTGTGATATTATAGCATCACGTCAAGTGGTGGAAGAGTTTTATTCATGTTATTCAACCAAGAAAGATCAATTTTTTTCATTTTCATTTCAAACAAAACAATTCATTGTGAATCTATTATAAAATGTAGATAATTCAGATTTATGCATAAATATTTTTTTGCAGTATCCTCAAGATTTTTCACTGAACTTTGGTGGAAGCTCCGGGACTGAAGAACAGCAGGATGATATCCCACCCCCAAATCCCCCAAGGAAACACCAATCGACAGTTCACCGTCATGGTCCTTCAAGCGGACGATTGAAGGTGTACTCTCATCATCAAACAGATGCACCAGAGCGTGATATCTACGGAGCCGAGAGCCAATGGTCAACGAAACTCTCTCAATCATCCTTCCAGCCGGGTCTCAATCAATTGAACCGAGATGAAGATAAAAGTGTAAATGGAGAATCGGGAGTAACGGAGGAAGAAGCACCTGAAATCATCACTGCCCAGCCGGAAGCGGCATTCGTAACGGTATTAGTCACTTCAGATGATAAATTGAATGATACCAAGAAGGAAATTGGCTCGCAGGAAGTTTCCATGGAGTCTATGGATTATGGACAGAAGATGTCGTTAGAGGGGGCAAAAAACAGTTCTGAAATCATTGAGAGAACAACGCAGCATCCTCAGCGAAGGGTATGTATCAATAATCAATATAAACTCCATTTATAATTTTCTATTTTTATTATTTTCTATTCATAATCATCAATAATTACTGTTTCACGATCAACTGTTCAACTTTTTCCATTAACTTATCATTTCAGACTGGAGGTAGGAGACGTCGAGTTCGAGTTCGCGTTCGTCCAGCATCTTCCACTGAGGATTTCGTCACTTCCGAGTCCCAGCACATAAACTCAGCAGTAAACAATTTGGTACAAGATCAATCGAAGCCCCAGAGTCGTCCCTCTACCCCCTACACAACAACCCAAGAGACCACTGACATGCCCACTACACTTTCCCCAGAAATGCCAAGTGTTAACGAATCGATGGTCTCCACCGACATGACAACAATCAATTATACCGAAATGCCTGAGCACACAAACTCATCAGACTTGTCAAACCCTATCCCAATAAATAATGAAGAAACTGTGGAAGTTAAGACCGAGAGAGAGTCAACAAAACCTCCAACAACCCCACAAACTCCACCAAGAGACATTAACATCAACAACGAATCGACAATCAATCCTGATATCGCAACAGATTCACCATTGATGACGACAATGACAGTTCCAAAAAAATCCTGGGACTCAACCAACGGTTATGCTGAATGGTTCAAAACCAAACAAATGAATTATTTTCCACGATCACAACAATCAAATGCAAATAGTTCAGAATCCGTTGATGACAAAACACATCCAAAGAACCACAGAAGCGAATGGAGTGAAGTTCGATATCCAAATGATCGAGGACTCTTTGGTTTTGGCAGATCAGGCCCTCTCACTCCCACGACACAGCTCCCAGGTGTTGTGACAAAGTCCGTTGGAGACTCGAGTGTTAAAACTTTATCAGACTATGTTCAAGCTATTTTTGATACAATGAAAAATGCTGATGAGGAGAAAGAAATTTTTGATAACGGTCAGGATCTTTGGAAGGATGAACAGAAGTCCACTACGTCCACTGCGATCCATAACTCATCTGCAGATTTATCGACAATGATGGGACTTCGAAGATCAGAGACTGCGGAGATTGAAGAAGCTAGAGAGGGAGAAGTGTCTGGAGAATCAAGTGGAGATATTGAAGGGAAAGGGATAAGTGAGGAGGCAACGACAAAAGCTTTTTCGATTATTGAATCTTCCAGTGAAGCTTCGACTGAAATGGTTGAGGAGGTCCCAACGACAATTCCACCTCCATCGGCGTCTGACATCCCTACGACACTTGCAAGTTCTCCACAACCATCAGAATCCGATAAAAAATTGACAAAGAAAACTGAAAAATCATCTTCTGAGCCTGTTTTGAATGTTCCGACCAAGTTGGGAACTATCCTAAGAACATCGACGATGACTAAGGTTTCTCATATGACAGAAATATGCTATAGGGGTCGTTGCGTCATGACAAAATCACGAAAGGACTCTCATGCGCGAAGATAAAGTCCCAAATATATTTTTTAATAATTCTCTAGTGGAGTCGTAAATTTGAAAAAATTTGGTACACATTGTGTTGCAAATATTTTTAAAACTAGAAACTTTAGGGAAAGATTTTTCCCTAATCCTCTCCTTTCCAAGATATTTTCAAAAACTAGAAAATTTTATTTTCAACTCATCGATTATCTCTGACTCCTTCACTGAAATTTTTTTCATTCGCCATTTGTCTATTAAACCAACGCACAATACGCAATATCGTCATTATTGACCTCAATGCCAAATTCAAGCGAATCGATTTTTGTTTTTTTTTCTCTTTTCCCCCATTATGTAACGTTTAAGTTCTAAATTATTCGTACTTTACTGTAATCATTGCTGTACGTATTTAATTATAATTTAAAGAGAGTACTGGAATTGTTGGTGATACACGCTTGTGTCAAGTGGTTTGAGATGAATAATGTATTTTGAATAAAAAAGTAAATGTTACAAGTATGACATTCATTTTCTGTGGGAGAAATGACGAAACAGAGAAAGCTGGAGGTCTATGAATAGAAAATTGGAGGAAAAACTGAAGTTTTCAAGGGGTTGGAGTACTTCTTCAGATATTGAAAGAAGTTTATCATTAGAGTTTTGAGGGAGAGAGAGGGAGAAGGTTCTAGATGGGTGCATCAAATGGTCATTTCAATGATTATAATTGAGGCTTTCTGCTGATTAAACTCAGGGGAAAGAAGGAATAATCTACTGCTATTGATTATGCCAAGAAACATTCCCTTTATATAGGGAAACGAGTAGAGTGGAATTTGAGATGTTCTTTATGCAATCATTATATAATTAACATTCGGCATAAGATGTGTCTCAAAGAATGAATAATTTCCACACAAAAAACTTATAAAATTTTTTTTCTATAACTCATCATCAATTCCAGGAGAAAATGTCAAAGAAAATCTGTATTGTAGATGAGAATATTTCACTAGAGAAAAAAAATATTATCCAAGTTATTGTTATAAGGTTTTTGCTTGTGTGGAATTGGCGAGCCTTTCTCTTTCCAAAACTTCCATTTTCGGGCATTCATGGCGACCTCTTCAATCGATCCCCTCCTCCCCCTTACGCTCGCCCCAAATTGCCGGTTATAATGTAGCACTATTAACAAAAAAACAAATCCAAAACAAATCCATCTCCAAATATACCCCAATCTCTTAATCTTGGAATAATCCTCAAAATATTGACCAAACGAATACTGAACAATCCTCCGATAATCCCTCCTGTATTCACCATTCACCTTGTCTCAGAATGGATTTGATATCAAGAGCCGTGACTAGATATTGAGTTACAAGTAGAGTTGTGGGGTGGAACGATCGTTTGTGGCTCAGCAAACCCTCTCAAGAGGGTGGATATGGGCAACAAACTGCGCATGTCTACACCTGCACACACAGATGGCGCCCTCCAAAGTCCGGCACAAAAACGTTCACCGATTGGGGGTGGGGGTGGGCTTTCTTCCTCCCGATGGTTCATTAAAATTGGTGGGGGATGTGTGGGCAGCTGAAGAGGGGGTTCGAGTGGTTAGTGTTGGGGGGTATGGGGAAATATTCGACAACGACGCCATGCGGACTTCAGTACAAGCGCAGGGATCCTCCGGGAAGGGACTGCACTGAGTCCTACCCAATACGGGGGATAATATCCCACTATGCCAGGCGGCGAGGGGTCCAATTCCCCGATTAATTTCAATGATATTGCAGAGTCTTCGTCAAAATCAATTGTCAGTGATGATGAGTGTGAAACAAGGTGTGATGGGAGTGAGGGTGATCCGATGATGACGATTGGTGATGGTGTTAGAAGGAGAAAGGTCATACGGGCGGCTAAAGAAACATTCGATAAGGGTAGGTGTAAGCTCAAATTTTTGGATAAATTTTTGTGGTCTGATCAAAAATATTCAACTCTACTTGAGATAAAATCATCCAAGTCAACAGGAATTTTGAAAATGTCATGTGAATGTTTAAAACGACCTTTGATTTTCAAATAATTTGATTTCTAATTGAGTGTCTGATCGAAGAAAATTCACCTCTACTTGATTTGCTAATTACAATGTACCAATTATACTCAACCATAATGTTGATAATCGTGGAAGGCCATACGGGTGTTTGCAGAAATATTTGATAAAAGTAGGCCTGATCAACAATTTCCAATTCTACTCAATTGTCTGGTCAAAAATGGATGTTTCTACTTGACCAAAAAAAATCCGGAAGTCATAAAAAAATTACAAACGTCGTAAAAATTCAATGTAGCCTAGGATGTCTAACCAAAGATCTGTTTCTACTCACCCGTCTGATCATGAATTAATTTTCCACTGGAAAAAAAATGGAAAGATGTGGAAGGTCATACAGTTGAAGGTTATACAGTCAACGAGATAGTGGGTATGGCTAGGTCTGATTGAAAATCCGTTTCTACTTAATTGCCGGATCAAATATTTTCATTTCTACTTAACAATCACGAAAATCATGAATCAAGGATAAATTCGTTGAATCTAATTATGATGGATTGGTGTGTGATGAGTAAGTGGAGGGGCTTGAGGGGTGGATTTACATGAAATGAAAAAAAAAAAATGTTGAATGAGTTTTTGAACCCCTGCATATAGCCAATGCACTTGGAATATCAAGAGAGCTGATAAAGAGAAAAAAAATAATACAGAAAAAATGCAAGAAGAATGAGTTATGTTTGATATTCCATTAATTTGTATACAATAGAGCCGATTTTAAAAAAACCCTCTGTCTCACTCCCACTGAAACTTGGTCGGCCCACTTACGGTGACCGAGTTCGTTCGATAGCGGGAATGAGTGGAGGCAGGAAAAAGACGGTGGCACTCACTGGCAGGCTCATAAAGTATAAAGTTGTTTGATTTGGGAGGATTTAGAGAGATAAGATGGGTTGATCCTTAGTGCGCAAGAACAATCGATGATTTACTGCTGTTTTTTTCGATTTTAATTTCAGCCTCGAGATTATTGAGACGTAAAATACCATGTACTGGCCATCTGATGACCCCCCGCCGCCTCTGGATCCAAAAGGTTCCAACACAAGTGAGTAAATTAAAATGAGATACATCAATATG